>JBAPLJ010001973.1:0-600000 GCA_037832345.1 Rhizophora mangle
TTTCTCATTTTACTTCAAAAGATAAAGAATTATTTTTCACATTTGACCAAAATAAAAGAACTGCTCACGCCAATATAGAAAATAAAATTCAAAGATTCTATGAATAGAAAGAGATCTCTTGTAATCGACAATTGTCAGTTTGACAACTAATCGGACATAGTTATCAATTTTCTACATGACTCCTTTTCCCTGCCAGGGCATCTATCTATGTCAGCCCACCTTTCAATTATTTTTTTTAAAAGGGATTTTTATTTTGATATTTTTTAAATATCAATCATTCATAATTTTATATTACATGAGAAATAAATTTTATATAAAATATAAAATAATAAAATAAATTTTATAAAATAAATATAAAAAATATATTTTTTTTTAAAAAGGAATAAGTGTAATAAATGCTTCTTCTTAAATAATTAGCACAAAATTTGGTATGAAACCTCCTTTTGCCCCATTTATGAGCTCAGCCGTTATGTAATGTCCCCCAGCGCACCTGAATGGAATATAACAATTTTTTTTTGTTTTTAGAAAAAAAAAATAATAATAATAATAATAAACATCTTATGATTCATACATCTCTAGCATTGTTTATCAGATCAAAAATAATTTCTGCATGTCTTTTGTCAACTAACAGGGGCCGTCGACAACTTTGTATTATTGACTTTGACTTTACGATAAATCCAATTCATTGGGTCAATATTTTTACACGGAAATCAATCTGAATCACAATAACTCGATAAATGTAAACCATTGCGAGATGTATGGAAAGAAATATCATGGCGATTGTTGAACAGATGCATAGTCCATTGAGATGATCGCATTTGTTGGAGAAATATAATTTAGTCTGTGTCTGCCGGATAGATTGTGGCAAAAAGCAATAGAAAAAGTGGAGAAATTGGTATTAATTATATTATTTTTTATATTTAATATTTTTTATGTTAATTATAAAAAAAAAAATTTATTAAAAAATAAAAAACTTAATTTTTTTAATTTACTAACAAAATTTTTGATATATTATTACCAATATAATAATCTTCATATTTTAAATATATTGTTTATAATTTCTCTACCATTTACATTAGCTCGTCTCAATACTTTCCTTAAGTTGGTGTATCATACCTAACTTGTCAATACTTTCCTCAAGTTGGTATATCATACCTAACTTGTTAAGTGAGTTGTGAGAATATTTACAAGTTGAACATCTAACTTATAAAAAAAAGTTATATAACTTTTGGCTTAATCTTGTCTTTGATGAAATATGAATTAACCTTCACATGCTTTTTCAAGTTATGCTATAGTAGATTTTGAGTAATTTTAATAACAAACTTATTATCATAAAATAAATATATAGTCAATTTTGACATAACTCTAATTTCTACATGTAACTTCTTGAGTCAGAGTAATTTACATGTAATACTAGATTCATCAATAAAAGAGTTAATAAATAGTTTTTCAAAGATATTTTCTAGAGACTAGTCATCTATGGAACGATGAGGAAAAGGTTATTCAGTTTTAGGAGAAATTATTTCTTATCCAATGACCTCTTTTTCTTAAAATTTTAAGTTAGTGCCCCATGATCTTCCTTGGGTGTAGATAAAACAACATTTTCCTATGTAGAAACAATATTTTCATGTGTTGGAATGATATTCTCATATGCTAATTTCTCCATTATCGACTCTTTTTACCTAAATTTTGTGTAACACTTTTTGAAACCAGGTCATAATTCTCAATTGTCACTTTCTTTATAATGTTTTTTAGCAATTATTAAAGATATGACTTAGGCTAAAATAAATATTTTGATTTTACAAATGACACATCCTTAGATGTGTATAACTTTCCTAAAGTCAAATCATAGCATCAATATTTTTTTTATTACCTCTATGCCCTAGAAAAATGCAAAGTTTTAGTTTTGTTTGCTAATTTCTATGAATATAGATATAAATAACACAACCAAACACCTTTAGTGGAAGCATAAGATAGAATGAAATTGTTACATACTTGGCAAGAACTTCTAAGGGAGTTTTGAAATTATTCATCATGTAAATAGCAGTGACCACATCATCCGCCTAAAATTGCTAAGGCATATTTATAACTATTAATAAGGCTTTAGTTGTTTTTAAAATTTGTTTATGGAATTTCATTTTGTTGAGGAGTTTATGAACATAAAGTTTTATATATTATCTCATACTTCTTAAAATATTTTTGAAAGTCCTTGTTAGCATACTCCTTCTATTGCCCTAAAATCAATTATCCACTCATATTTACTAGTTTTTTTATTAGGTCTAATTTGTTTTTTGATGCAACAAGTGCCACCTCTTGAGAACCAAGATCATAGGACACAATGCTTCCCTGCAACACAAGGGATAAACCTTGTCCAAATTTCATCATTGTAGTTCAACCTAAATTTTCTCCTTTCCCACCATCACACTTCTTTTTAACTTTTAACTCATGTCACCAATCTAGAAACTCATGTATTTTGAAGCAAGTTTCTCGAGTATGTTTAAGGTTCCCATAATAAAAGTGTCCTCCTCCATCCGATGGAGCCTTAAGCCTTTGTTGAGATCCAGGCTAAGATTAATCTGTTGAAGGGAAGGTTGCTTTAACCTTTTAACACTATAGTAACACTTTGTGTCCCATCTCTACGTCCCTTGAATAAATTAACAATTTGCCTAAGATCTTCTCAGTGGACTAAAGCATATGTTTATTCAATGATTGGGAATGATTTGATTTGGAGAACATCTCTTCAAATTTTATTCAACCAATCATCCAATTTATTCAAAAGAATATAGACTCTATTCTCTTAAATGATAAAGTTATATTATAGGTTTCAATATGTAAAAATTAAATTTTCTCTAAAGACCTTAGAGAGTATTATGATACACTTCTATAGACCCTCATCCTTACTTCATTCTTATGACTTTCCTTTTAAGGCTTTATACTTGAGACATCTTTATACCATTGAAAAATGTATGGCAACAATATCTCATATATCATTTACCGTAAAAAAATCTTGTATAAGGATCTATATAATTGATTAACTAACCTTTTATAATTATATTTTTTATCCTCCATTTCATGAAAATTATGTTTACCTGGGTGAGTGGGGGAAGATCTTTGAATATATATCCTAATTTGTATTTGTTGAAGATATACATCTCAACGGCAACAGCAACATGGGGCTAAAGACATAATTAGTACCGCTTAACTTAACACTAACCATCATGTCCCAACAAAGTTGGAGTTTGACCCAATCATTGACATATTTTAATTAGATAAATTTGTAATGATTGAAACTTTTTTGTAATCATCACTTCCAAACCTACATCATGGTGGAAGAAATTTCTCCCATAATCATTGATTTCTTAATTTTTTTATATTAGTTAAGAGAATATCTTGATATACGAAAGATTGATGGTGTCCCATAATCTAATCTTTAAGCTATGCTTTATAGTTGAGTTCAAATACCAAAATATCATCCCATTCTGACGTAATCAGAAAATAATAACAATAATAATAATAATAATAATAATAATAATAATAAAATATTAAGAGACTGAGAAGAACTTGTAATTCGTCCGCAAATACAAAGAATTGGTTTCCGCTCAGCCTAGTTTCGTTTCAACATGGAGGAAAATGTGAACAAAAACAGAAAAAAAGATAGAAAGACCAAAAAAAAAAAAAACAAAGTCGAGGAAGCAATGCGGCACGCACAACAGCAAAGTGCGAGACTGCGAGCGGATGGAAGAGTAACCTATCCGATTCTGGTCCAAAAAGGGAAAAATAAAATTTGACAGCACCTTCATGCGCCCCGGCCGACAAATGCGTGTAAACAAAGCCAAGGAGCACATTTTTTTTAACTGCCTAGGTTGGAAAATTAATGCGTACGGATAGCGCATTAATTGCAAAGATGTGCCTTTTGAAGGCATCGGATTCATCAGATTCGATGCCTCCGCTTGTTATAATACTCCTCCAACTCCCACAAGGTCTGTGCCAGAAACGCTTGCAGGAGTAGAAGTGCCGCCTCTCTTTCCCCCAACCCCCGCCATACCCCAGATGCAGATGCAGATGCAGATGACACCAAAATCACCAAACGGCCATCCCGACGATGGTGATCAAAATCAACTACCCACCACCACGGCCATAACCGCCGTCAAAATACCAAAGAGACTGTCTCTCGTCCCTCTCATATTTATCATCTATTTTGAAGTCGCCGGAGGGCCCTACGGTGAAGAGCCAGCCGTGCAGGCTGCAGGCCCTTTTTATGCGCTTCTTGGTTTCCTGATCTTTCCTTTCATATGGAGTGTCCCCGAGGCCCTTATCACTGCAGAGCTCTCCACTTCCTATCCCGGCAACGGCGGCTTTGTCATATGGGCTGACCGTGCTTTTGGTCCATTTTTTGGATCCCTCTTGGGCTCCTGGAAATTCCTGAGTGGTGTTGTTAATTTGGCTGCCTTTCCAGCTCTTTGTGTTGACTACATGGAGAAGGCAGTTCCTGCTCTCAACTCAGGTTGGCCTAAAAGAGCTGCCCTTCTGTTTTCCACATTGATTCTCTCTTTTGTTAACTACACCGGATTAACCGTCGTTGGCTATGTAGCTGTCTTTCTGGGTGTTATTTCTCTATCCCCTTTTATAGTCTTGTCCCTTGTATCAATCCCTAAGATTGATCCACATAGGTGGCTCAGTTTTGGCCAAAAAGGAGTGAAGAAAGATTGGAACTTGTACATCAATACCCTTTTCTGGAATTTGAATTTCTGGGACAGCGTTAGCACTCTGGCTGGAGAAGTGGACAGACCCCAGAAAACCTTCCCGTTGGCTCTACTCGTTGCCGTGATCTTCACTTGTGTATCTTACCTGATTCCCCTTTTTGCCGTGACCGGTGCTGTTTTGGTGGATCAAAGCCAATGGGAATCGGGATTTCATGCCACTGCTGCAGAAATGATCGCGGGGAAATGGCTCAAGTATTGGGTCGAGATAGGTGCTGTGCTATCTGCTATCGGTTTGTTTGAGGCTCAGTTGAGTAGTTGTGCTTACCAGCTTCTTGGCATGGCTAACATAGGATGTTTGCCCATGTTTTTTGCTGTTCGGTCCAAATGGTTCAACACTCCTTGGGTTGGGATAGTAATCTCCACTGTGATCACACTGGGGGTCTCGTACATGAACTTCACCGATATTATTTCTTCTGCAAATTTCTTGTACAGTTTAGGCATGTTGTTGGAATTTGCTTCCTTTCTGTGGCTAAGAAGGAAGTTCCCCGAACTGAAGAGGCCTTATAGAGTTCCCCTGAGACTGCCGGGTTTGATCGTTATGTGCTTGATACCATGTGGGTTCCTGGTGCTTGTGATGGCAGTTGCCACTAAGACTGTTTATCTGGTGAGCGGCTTGATGACCGTAGGGGTCATTGGATGGTATTTCTTCGTGAAGTTATGCAAGTCAAAGAAGTTATTCGAGTTTGGGAGTAGCTGCGAGGACTTCGACCGTGAAGAGTGAGACACCAGAAGTTGAAATAGTCATAAATTTAGCTTTCAATGGCTGTCAGGCTTCGGACGGTGTGCCTGGATGTGAGATTCCTGATGTTGGGAAAAAGTCCAAATAGGTTATCATTTAGTGTGGCGGCGCCTTGCGATTGGGTTGGCCTAGGATTGCGTCCATAATTAAGTCTGTCAATCTATTTGATCGTGTGTGTAATTGTAAAATAAATTTTACTCTACGGAGTATTTGTACTTACATCAAGGAGAAAATGGAAGTATTTAACAGTGGAGACATCAAAAGGAATCGAGAGTTTGGGACCGAGCGTGCGTGCGTGTAGTTAATATTTTACCAGTAAACGAAAAACCAAATAGCTTCAAACACAAAGCACACTTGGGCCGATCATTGAAACTAAAAGGCTCATTCCAACTGGCCTGGTTCCAAGCTCGAGCTACTATTTGGGCCTCTAGTTGCGACCCATATCGGGTAAACATGGCTGTTTGCCTCCGAATGACGCGTTCAAACGTGTTAGGTTTAAAGACTGAGAGCCCATCAAAAGAGTAATTGATACAAGTAGAGAAGTGGCGGCAGAGACAGGGCATTGTAAATATGATAATCATCCTACATATGAACCGTGGTTGGATCATATCCTTATTAAACACCGTTTGACGAAAATGAAATTTCATCTTGCGTGCATTAGGTATAATCAGTGTCCTTTATCTTATTCGGGGGAAAAGGGGTCTGATATTCCAAACTAACCCAAAATTAATCAAGTCGGGGGTGTTTTGTGTACTTCCAATCCCTGTCGTCCATTCCATTTCCCATTGGACGTGAAAACAATCATATATAAAGAGAGCGAGGCAGGCGCGCGCAGTAATAATCCTCACCAGCTCAAACTACTATTCATTCTTGGGAATTCGGGCTGGGTGTGGAGATCCAGGAAGATTGTTCGCCCCCAAGCATGGAACCTTATGGCTCCCATCCTCCGAATTCTCAACCGCTCCTTGAACCACAACCGCCACAACAACCCACGGCCGCCACCGAGTCCTCTCCTCAGACTCGAAAGCTAGCATTGATCCCCCTGGTCTTTCTCATTTTCTTCTCCGTCTCCGGTGGCCCATATGGTGAAGAAGACGCCGTGGGAGCTGCTGGGCCTCTCTGGGCCATACTGGGCTTCCTCATATTCCCCTTCATATGGAGCGTCCCTGAGGCTCTGGTCACCGCCGAGCTCACCACCGCCTTTCCCGGCGACGGTGGTTTTGTCATCTGGGCTCAACAAGCGTTTGGGCCCTTCTGGGGTTCCCTTTTGGGCTCTTGGAAGTTCCTCACCGGCGTCCTCAACTTAGCCTCTTACCCAGTTCTTTGGATGGACTACCTCAAGTTGGTCGTTCCACTTCTGTCCTCTGGATTGCCTAGGTATGTTGCCATTTTCGTCTCCACCATCGTGCTTTCTTTTCTTAATTACACGGGTTTGGCCATAGTTGGTTACACTGCAGTGATTTTGGGCATTGGGCATTGTGGCACTTGCCCCTTTCGTAGTATTGATTCTTGTTTCTATCCCCAAGATTGATCCTTCAAGATGGATCAGCTTGGGTGAGAAGGGTGTTTCCAAAGACTGGGCTTTGTTTCTCAACACCCTCTTCTGGAACCTGAATTTTTGGGATGGGGTCAGTACTGTGGCCGATGAGGTCGAACAACCTCAAACCGCCTACCCAAAAGCTCTTCTCTTTTCTGGATTGCTCACTTGCTTGGCCTACTTGGTGCCTCTTCTGGCTGCTACTGGAGCCATGCCATTAATTCAACAAGATTGGACTACTGGGTATTTTGCCGATGTGGCTCAAATTGTTGTTGGCGAATGGTTGAAAATTTGGGTTGAGATCAGTGCTTGTCTATCAGTTGTTGGCCTGTACGAAGCTCAATTGAGTACCAGTTCATTCCAGCTTTTGGGTATGGCCGATTTAGGTGTTTTGCCTCGCTTTTTTGGGGTAAGGTCAAGGCGGTTCAACACCCCTTGGTTTGCGATTTTGCTCTCGACAATAATAGCACTGGCAGGTTCTTACATGGATTTTACGGAAATCATATCTTCCGTGAATTTCTTGTACAGTTTGGGCATGCTGTTGGAATTTGCATCGTTTTTATGGCTAAGGAGAAAACTGCCGTATGTAAAGAGGCCATTTAGAGTCCCCATGGGGTTGCCCGGGTTGATAATCACGTGCTTGATTCCGTCTGGATTTTTGGTCGTTGTAATGGCTATGGCTACCAAAACCGTGTACCTGATAAGCGCCGTTCTGACCTTGTTTGGAATTACTTGGTACTTTTTCATGAAGCTATGCAAAGCAAGGAAGTGGCTCGAATTCAGCAATGCTGGGGAGGGAGTGGAATACGTGGACTAGACTTCCTTTGTCTGGTTTATGTGAGAATGTCTATTGGGGATGAGATGTAATTAATGATTTGAAAGGTGATTCTGTTGAATCTCGAAACTCAGTGGCAGCGGTGGCAGTGTCTTCGCTCGTTCTTCCATTCGCAAGCACATTGTTTGACAAGGCAAAAATGAATGACATTCCTGATCATCCCTATGCTTTCTGCTTCTGCTCAATGCTGGATCACGTCTGTCTGTAGTGGATGCCCCAATGCAACATTCTTGGACTACTGCAGGGTTTATTATTATTATTATTATTATTATTATTATTTTGTTCTTCTCCACGGTGGAATCAAGTCTATGTAAAAAGGAATCAAAAGCACTAGCTTCAATAACGGTTGTCAAGTTACCAATTACCATCCCCACATCTTCGGAGTCTGAGTACGACGTTATTGTATTGGAATTTGATCATGACAGGGCTCAGGTGGTCATTTGCTCCAAACCTCAACAGGTGCATAGCGCCCAGACACCGTCAACTTGGGCTACATCCATATAATTTCTCGATTGTGCCCTTAAAGTCATGGTTAGCAGAAACAGAGATTAATTAGTAGTCAAAGGGATAATTAATTAGAATTAGATGGGTTTATGGATAACAGAGTACCAGAGTCCCCCCCCCCCCCCCCCCCCCAAAAGCCAAAACCAGAGAAGCCACAAGGCGCAAGACAGAAGGGATGGGCAAAATCGTTGTGATCCCAATGAGCTGTGCGGGAGGTCTTCAGGTCCATTCGAGCTTCAAGTACAAATATAATTACAGTAGAAGGCGCCAGCTATCAGCTAACGCATCGTGATTCTTGTTGTGTGTGTGTGCGCGCGCGCGTGCGTGGATAGGTTAAAGCATCATGACTGGTATTCTTTTATATTAATGCATGTATCAAAGGAACAAACTAAATTTTTAGGGATAATTTTATAATTAAGTACTCGAAATGTTTCAACCAGAGCACCTGCAGCAGCACTTGAATTGGAGTTAACTCCATTGTAATGCTCGATACCAGGGTCGGGGAAGGTAGAACGAAAGGAAGATTTGCAGATTGAGCTAAATTATATGTTGGAACCGTGAATTGAACAAAGGATTGCAGATTGAACTCCATTAAAGAGAGATGAAAGATTTCGCCATTACTTTCTGGACGGCCAAAACTGGATTTATATGAACAAACGAGGAATTGAAGCATATTGTCACGAGCTAACAAATGCAGACCCAATCCATCAAAGAAATCTAAACCCGCTATCAAAGACCCAAAGGACCTAGGAAGATTTTTCAGCATATTCCCTATACATAATTTTAGAATGTAATATTTCCTAACATATTCCTTATAAATATCTAGAACATGAAGGTTCTAGATTTAAGGCCAAGGGCTATATATACCCCAAGTTTTATTCATTTGTATCATCAAGTATTTAAGTATCAATCCAATCTCTCCTTCTCTAAGCCTCTCCAATTTCTCTTTAGTTTTGATCTCTCTTTAGGCTTACTAGCAACTTTCCCTTGAAGTTGTTTAGTGCCGCGCGGGTTTAGAGTGTCCGCAAACTCATCCCGTGACAGTTGGTATCAGAGCCTTGGTTGCTACCGTTCAGCACCAAAGATGGCTTCCGTCAACGAAGTTTGTGTGGAGGAGCAAAGCCGTGGTCGAGAGGAACAACGCACATACATCACAAAGCGCGGTAAATCGAAGACCGCTCTAATGGAGGCCTTGGAATTCCTATTGCAGAGTTGGAGAAGAACTTCTCAAGGATTGAACCAGCCCTTGAGGAGCAGGCTGCCCGAATTGACAACGTGGAGACAGAATTCGGGGAAGTCACTTGCATGGTGAAATCCACCCTCCGGGAGATCAGTCAATCCTTCAAGCGTGATCTTGACGACATTCGACGAGAGGTATGTAATGATCGTTCCTTTACTGAAGTTGAGTTACGAGACCTTAGACGTGAGGTAGATGATGTACGTGCTGATTACAAACAAGCCATTGCTAATGGCTCATGTTCCACCGGTACCACCAACTTTGGCACAATCCAAGTGCCTAAGCCGGCTACCTACAATGGCACTTGCAACGCTACAGAAGTAGAGAACTTCCTCTTTGACTTAGAACAATACTTCAAAGCCAAGTTTGTTCGAGATGATGCAGCTAAGATCTGCACTGCCCCCACATTCCTACGAGATGCCGCTCAACTATGGTGGCATCGCAAGCATGGCGAGATTGGCAAAGGCATTTGCTCAATCGACACTTGGGCAGATTTCAAGCGGGAGTTAAAGAAGCACTTCTGTCCAAGCAATGCCGAGAAGGAAGCTCAAGGTCGTCTCAGATGATTAAAGCAAGGAGGGACCATCCGTGACTACATCAAGGAGTTCACCACTCTTATCCTTGAGATTGAGGATATGTCCGACAAAGACTCTCTCTTCTACTTTATGGATGGATTGAAAGATTGGGCTAAAGTCGAACTGGAGAGACATTATGTGCAAAACTTGGATGAAGCCATCGCCGCTGCCGAGTCTTTCGTGGAATACAACAGCCAATCCAAAGAAAAACGATCCAACAAGGGTAAAAGTGGGGGAGAAAAATCTAGACACAAGGATCAAGGGTCAAAGGATAAAGGGAAGGCCAAATCCTCGTCACATGGTGAATGGCATGATCGAGGTAAGTCTGATTCCCCCAAACCAAAAACTCCATGTTTTATTTGCAATGGTTCCCATTGGATGAAGGATTGCCACAAGTGCAAGACCCTCAACGCCATCATGAGTCAGTTCGAAGATGACTCCTCACAAGACGAGCAAGGTCAGACCGAGATGGGATCACTTCGAATCCTATCAACCATGAAGGGGAAAAGTGCACAACCCCATGTCAACCATAAGGGTTTGCTGTACGTCCAACTCACCATCAACGGGAAGCAGTCTAGAGCCATGCTAGACACCGGAGCTTCCCACAACTTCATTTCCATGGAGGAGGCCAAGTGGCTTGGCCTCAAGTTGACAAGTAAGGGCGGAACCCTTAAAGCGGTGAACTCGCCAACAAAACCAATTGCCGGCATTGTTAAAGGCGTTTCCACAACTCTTGGTGCATGGAAAGGAAGCATCGATTACTCCGTAGTTCCCATGGACGACTTCCAAGTGGTACTAGGCCTAAAGTTCTTTGATAAGGTACAAGTCTTCTTATTCCCAGCTTCCAACTCACTCGAAATCCTAGAAGGAGGAAAGGCTTGCACCATCCTTGCGGAACGCGCTCGACGGTTGGAGGATCAGGCCTTATCCATATTACAATTCAAGCGAGGTATGAAATCTGACCTCAGCTACCTTACTACCATCCGTGAGCTCAACGATGGGGATGCCAACCCCAAGGTTGCCTTGCCTACCGAGGTGGCACAAGTCCTTGAAGAGTTTAAGGACGTCTTGCCACAAGAGCTACCGAAGAGACTCCCACCTAGGCAAGAGGTGGATCATAAAATTGAGTTAGAGCTGAATGCCAAGCCCCCTGCCTTGGCACCCTACCGTATGGCACCACCCGAATTGCAGGAGCTACGTAAACAGCTCCACGACTTATTGGATTCAGGCTATATCCAGCCATCAAAGTCTCCTTACGGTGCCCCGGTGCTCTTCCAAAAGAAGAAAGATGAAAGTCTCCGCATGTGAATTGACTACCGAGCATTGAACAAGGTCACCATAAAGAACAAGTATCCGATATCGTTGGTCTCAGATCTTTTCGACCAGCTTGGTAATGCACAATGGTTCTCGAAGCTAGACCTGTGCTCGAGATACTACCAAGTACGCATTGCAGCTGGAGACGAGTCTAAGACAGCATGCGTGACAAGGTATGACTCTTTTGAATTCTTGGTTATGCCATTTGGTCTCACCAATGCGCCGACAACCTTCTGCACACTTATGAATAAGCTATTACATCCCTTCCTTGATCAATTCGTGGTGGTATACCTAGATGACATCGTGGTGTATAGCAAGACACTCAATGAACACTTGCAGCACCTACGACAAGTCTTCCAAGTGCTACATGACAATGAACTCTACGTTAAGAGAAAAAAGTGCTCATTCGCCACACAAGAGGTAGAGTTCCTTGGCCACCGCATTCGGGATGGATAGCTAATGATGGATCCAGTAAAGGTAAAAGTCGTCATGGATTGGGAGCCACCAACCAAAATTCCGGAGCTAAGATCCTTCCTCGGTCTAGCCAACTACTACCGTCGGTTCATCAAAGGGTACTCCGCAAGGACAACACCCTTGACCGACCTCTTAAAGAAGGATCATGCATGGAGATGGACAAAACAATGTCAACATGCCTTTGATGGTTTAAAGAAAACCATCTCTGAGGAGCCGGTCCTTAGCCTTCTGCACCCGGGCAAAGCCTTTGAGGTACACACTGATGCTTCTGACTTTGCCATTGGAGGTGTTCTTATGCAAGATGACCACCCCATTGCCTTTGAAAGCCGGAAGTTAAATGATACGGAGCGTCGCTACACCTTACAAGAGAAGGAGATGACAGCCATTGTCCACTGCCTACGGACATGGTGACATTACTTGCTTGGCTCGCACTTCTCCATCCTAACCGACAATGTGGCTACAACTTACTTCCAAACCCAAAAGAAGTTAAGCCCGAAGCAAGCTCGGTGGCAAGATTTCCTTGCCGAGTTCGACTACCAGCTGAAGTACAAGCCAGGCAAGGCTAATGTGATAGCCGATGCACTTAGCAGGACAATGGAGCTTAGTTCGTTAACTCTCAGTCGACTGGAGGGCCTTCTCATCTCTCGCATCAAGGAAGGCATAGACAAGGATCCCAAAATGCAAAACCTTGTCAAACTAGCTCGTGAAGGCAAGACTCGACAGTTTTGGGAAGACAATGACTACTTTTAACCATCGGCAACCGAATCATGGTTCCCCGGTACGGGAACCTAAGGAGGGAGATCATGAAAGAGTGTCATGATACTAGATGGGCAGGACATCCTGGTGTTGCACGCACCCTTGCCCTTATCCAATCCGCCTACTACTGGCCACAAGTGCGGGATGACGTGGAAGCATACGTTCGGACATACCTTGTTTGCCAGCAAGACAAGGTCGATCTACACCACCCTGTAGGTCTTTTGGAACCCTTGCCAATTTCTGAAAAACCATGGCAAAGCTTGTCCATGGACTTCATCATGGCCTTGCCCAAGTCCAAAGGTTATGGGAGCATCATGGTGATCGTAGATTGATTCAGCAAGTCTGCTACATTCATTCCAGTTTCTCAGGACTGCACTGCAGAGGAAGCTGCTCGCACTTTCTTCAAACACATCATCAAACTTTGGGGAGTACCATGCAACATTATAAGTGATCGAGACCGACGTCTCACTAGAAGGTTCTGGACAGAACTCTTCAAACTCTTGGGGACCGATCTCAACTTCTCCACTAGTTTCCATCCCAAAGTGACGGCCAAACCGAGCGCATCAATGGAGTGTTAAAGTTATATTTGAGGCACTATGTAAGTGCCCATCAACAGGATTAGGCCAAGTTAATTGATGTGGCTCAATTTTCTTACAATCTCCAGAGGACCGAGGCCATAGATAAAAGCCCCTTCGAGATTGTTACCGGCCAACAGCTCATGACACCATATGTCATGGCCTCCACGTATAGCGGCAAGAGCCCTATGGCACATCAAATCACCAAGGAATGGCATGAGCAAGCCGATATTGCCCGGACTCAGCTAGATAAAGCCGCTCGTAAGATGAAGAAATGGGCAGATCACAAACGGAGGCACATTGAGTACCAAGAGGGAGATAAAATGCTTCTCAAGCTACTCCCACAACAATTCAAGTCCCACCGTAAGGTCCACAAAGGGCTAATCCGAATGTATGAAGGCCCTTTTTCAATCACAAAGTGCATTGGGAGAGTCTCTTACCAAGTACAACTTCCACCCCACCTCAAGATCCATCATGTCTTCCATGCGAGTTTCCTCAAGCCTTACCATGAAGACATGGAAGACCCTGAGAGGAACAAGTCCAAACGAGCACCAACGGTTGTTACCACCGCCTTCAACAAGGAAGTGGAGAGCATTCTTGTATATCGGAGGATCCGAAAAAGGGGTGTACCCAATTATACAGAGTACCTTGTGAAATGGAAGGGACATCCTCACGAGGAGGCGAGCTGGGAACGAGAGGACACACTATGGCAATTCCCCGATGAAATCCAGTGCTACAAAGACAAAAAAGCGACGATGACATCACCGAATTAAGTGGGGGAGAATGTCACGAGCCGACAAATGCAGACTCAATCCATCAAAGGAGTCCAAACCCGCTATCAAAAGCCCAAAGGACCTGGGAAGATTCCCCAGCATATTCCCTGTACATAATTCTAGAATGTAATATTTCCTAACATATTTCTTATAAATATCTAGGATAAGAAGTTTTTAGATCCAAAGCCAAGGACTATATATACCTTAAACCTCGTTCATTTGTATCATCAAGTATTCAAGTATCAATCCAATCTTTTCTTCTCCAAGCCTCTCTAATTTCTCTTTAGTTTTGCTCTCTCTCTTTAGGCTTACTAGCAACTTTTCCTTGAAATTATTTTGCGGCTTATTAGCAACTTTCCCTTAAAGTTGACTAGTGCCGCGCATATTTAGAGTGTCTGTAAACTCATTCCGTGACAATACGCACGGTAAAAGGGATTTGAGACCTTTTTTCCTTCTTTGTTGCGATAGAACCATCTACACAAACCATGACCTAAGACTAGCGTATCGTCCATAATGGACATGTAACTTGCTTATTATTGCAAGACACACAAAGAAGACATCAAATGCATTTTGAGGATTGACAAGTGCAAGACATCCACGGCGCTAACCCATAAACAGGAAGCAGCCAAAAACTCATAGTGCACATAGATAGAGAGGACAGACGGGCATTAAGACAAGCAGAAACCCACATATTCAGAAAACCAAACGACCAGTGCATTTTCAATCGAGAAGAAGAATTAATTGAAACTACCATAAAAGGTGGTGAAGAAAATTATCGCTCCCATCAAATACAAATTGGGGTTCTAAGATTTTGAGGATTGACAAGTGGATGAAGTTGACCCAATGGTGCCAAGATGGGCGCTTCAGACTACTTGTTCCACTTCACACTGCCTTATTACGGGTTGATTAACTATTCTAGCTCGAATATTTATTTCAAATTTGTGAACGAAAAAAAAAATACTCAAAAGTTACTTTTACATTCATTGTGGAGCTGGCTTTATGCGAGCCATTGACAACAAATTATTGTGTTTCATGCCTGATTCAAACATATAAAAATCACATGGATCAGGAACAACTTGATGATGCTTCCGCTAAATTTTGCTCCTAGCAGATAGTTCATGCTTGACCTGATCCCTCAATACCCTCCTTAGCAGCTTGTTAGAAGCTGTTCGTGGAAACTCGGGAATAATCTTGACAAAACTCACCTGCCATCATTCAAAGTGTTGGAATCATATCAGCCAGCCAATCTAACATTGCTCCCGCTACGTTCATATGGATTAGCATTGCTTTGAGCTCTTGAAATTTGAAATTTTAGCAGGAGAGTACAATTTGCTATGATGGGTCACTTGTTTAAAAGAATTTGTCTTCCACAAGGCCATCCACATGCGTTACCAAAAAAATCTGAATGAAGGGGTGACAATGTCACATACAATGTAACAAGAATTTTAGGTTTCTGACCTTGAATAATGGATTGAGGTTGCTTTGGATGGCTTTCGAGAATTTCATCTTTAAGCTTACTGGTTCTGCAGTCAACCCTTTCTTCAGTACCACAAGAATGATCAAGAGCTCTGGACCACCACCGACTGGTGCTACACTGACTGCAGCAGTCTCCATGATGCTTTCATCTGCCTGGTCACACACACGCTCAATTTCGATGGAACTTGTCTGCATATCAATAGTGTTTTGGAAATTTAAACTTTATAAATCAATTAAAGCATACTGAAAACAAATTCAAATGAGTTGAGAATCATTCAAATGGGCACACAATATCAAAAGCCTATTTGGAGAGAGAATCCAAAGGACTTCTGTCGATTTGGGAATTTTATACCTTAATACCACCAAGATTCATAGTGTCATCAGCCCTGCCCTGTACAAAGAAATAGCCTCCAACAGTCCTCTTAAGGATGTCTCCATGTCTCCTGAGTTGCTGCAGGCACATATATGAATTAATCATAAAGCACGATACCACTTTAAAAAGGACAACTAAAGGCATACCATTCCATTGAACATTGGCATTCCCTTAAAGTAAACTTCATCATGATTGGCATTTAGCAGTCTGTCAGATGCTCCAAGGTATACAGGGAATAAAACCATTTCACCAATGCAAGGTTGATCATCTGGCTGTCACATCAGTTAAAGGAATCAAGCACATACTTAACAAGAAGTTTCTCAATATTAGTCATAGACTTCAAAACCCAACAGCAGCATCTTGTTCTTACATAAGGAACTCCATTTTCATCCAAGATGACTAAGCCCGTTGTCATTGACGCTGAGCTAAATGCTCCAAAAGCTTGTGGTTGCAACACACACCCTTGAATGTAGGATGATGCCAGCTCTGTGCCTCCACAACATTCAATAATGGGCTTATAATACGCTCTTGAAGAAAGCCAAAGGTTATCATCAACATTGGAGGCTTCCCCAGTGGTACCAAAGTTTCTGCCATACATACTCTTCAATTATTTTCATTGGGAACTGTACACAAGTTTTGATTTTAAAAGTCCAAGAGAAGGATTACTTTATCTTTGTCCAATCTAGACCTTCCATACAGTTGGTGCTCTTCCAATTTTTCACCAAGCTTGGAACCGTGCCCAACATAGTAATTCCGGCATCCTAAAAAGTCACAAGGGGCAAGCATAAGGGTGTGATTGCTTAAAATATGTTGATGCTTCAACTACAGAACAGGTTTTACAATCCTTCCAGAGTGTAATATTTTCAGCAGAAATCAAAACTATTATGGTCACAAAGAAATCTGTCTATTCCTCTTCTGTTTGTCTTTCATTATAATGGTAGACACAGGACAAATTCTGCTCTCACCAAAGCCAATAAATTAGCATCAAACACACTGGAAGAATTTCAATACTGATGGTTGGTACACCCACTGTGGGACATTCCAGGAGTACATAAGTGATGCTTAAACAAAAGCTTAAGATAATCCAGTTAAAGTGTCCAGGTTGTCCAGAAGTTTATCCTACCTTATATTGGGTCCCATGCAACAGCTGGCTCCAGAGATTACCCTGCCTCCCCATATGGCTTACTGTGCCATTTCTCAATGCTAGTATTTTCATTTTATATTTTAGAATGAGAACTTTTATAACAAGAGTCACACTTTAATGTGACTTACTAGATTATGTTCTTTCATACGGAGGAAAACATGTATGGAAGATGTTACCTGAACAAATTTTCCAAATTCACGACCAAGAGGAGATCCATGAAAGAGACCAAGGGTTGCACCGTTTAAAAAGCACGAGTAAATCAATATTGGCCCCATCACCCATCCTAAATTTGTAGGCCAACAGTAAATGTCGCCAACTCGAACATTAATATGAGACCATGCATCACTAGCACATCGAATTGGCGAGAGATGTGTCCACACTATGGCTTTCGGTTCTCCTGTTTTACATCAATGAGTGATTATACAATCAGTTGAAGACGAGAAAATGAAAGTTAACATAATGAGCGTCAGGCAATTTCACTACCTGTGGTTCCAGATGAAAACAGTATATTAGTGGCAGCATCTGCTGGTTGATAAACGGGAGAGTAACAATTTGGTCTGGTGGAAAGTGAATGTCATCAGACATAGGAAATGAGATACCAGTCAGTTGTGTGAAATTAATGAAGATGTTGTTAGGTCACTCTGCAATCATTGATTCAAAGTTACCTTGGAAGGCAACTGACATGAGACAGAAAGTCTCTCCAAGAAAGGTCCTGCATTCTTAACTGAACACCTAGAGCATCCCCAGTTGCAGGGAGCACAATAGCTTTAAGTGGATTAGCTTCTACAACGCGACTGCAAACAAGAAAGAAGATCATGGTGCATGACAAAGGCAATTTGGCATGCTAACAAACCTATGATGCTCTAAATGTCCTTTTCACAGGCCATCCTTACCTGTACAGAGGAAACTTTCGTCCTCCTCTGGGTATAAAATCCTGGAATCAAATAAAAAATTATTATGAACCCAAACATAGCAAAGTTACAGACTCCATAAAAAAATTATACCAAAATTGGATCAACCTCACATTGATAAACTGTGTTGTAGGAATTCCAGAATTTGATTAACCCAGTATAGGGCGATGAGTAAAGTCACCTGAGTAAAGATGCCCTTTGCATTGGAGACACGTAAACGGATAGCAATTTCCTTAGCCACAAAGCTGTCGGCTATGGATACAACAACATATCCTGCTAATACAATGGCCAAGTATATAATTACTGCATGAACAGTCATTGGCATGTCAATGGCAATTGCGTCACCCTTCTCAAATGTTGCATCCAGTGCATTAGCCACCAACCTGCAGCACAAATTGGCATACACAGGGCTCTGCAGGCTTTAATTCACTTACATCTCTACAGGCTCTCGTAATTCTTCTAAAATCATTTACCAGAAATATCACGTGTACAAAATCATGAATTGCATATGATGTAAAGGGAATCACTTGCTGACTCAGTCACAATGCACAATCAAAAATTCAAACATTCTTTCACCCAAGACAATATGATACCAGAGATTAATTAGATACAGTAAAAATGCATGAAGCATTACATTACTTGTTCTCGAAGTTCTTTTAGTGTCATACGGTTCACAGTAGAATTATCGCCTTCATCTTTCCATATAACAGCAACACTATAATCATTTTTTCTAGGATGACTTGAAGGTTGCAAGCAGCACTCAGCAATATTCATAACTGCACCAGGAAGCCATGCTCCGCCAATCCTTGATTGGTTACTGGTGTCGAGAATGCACCTTGGAGGTTCATGAAATAGAACTGAAAGCTCTTTCAGAACAATTGACCAATAAGCCTGGAAATCATTCGAACCCAAAGATTTAGCACACTGGTGCCTTTAAAAGATCATACTCCATTCACTATAATCCCCTCCAGATGAAGGAAATTAATAAATTAGATAAGTACATGCCTCGGGATGTTGAACAGAGAATTTCTGAAAGAGGCTAAAGCTGTTTATGGGGTCCTTGTAGGAAGTTCCTAGAAGCTTAGGACAATGTATTTCCATTGCACGTCCCAAATTGGTAAGTTTGGACTGGTATCTAACATCATGAGATAAAGGGATTAGCTACACCAAAAAAATAGGGAATTCAAGCGCAATTTAAACAAAGGGAGATAAAGAGCGAGCATGCAATTAGATGCAGCATGCAAACCATATTACCAAATCGCAATTAGAACAAAACAACACACATCAATCAATTACCGCAACATAAAACACAATCACGTAATAGCATTTGAGAGAGAGAGGGATGGGGGAAAAATTACAGGGAAGGAAACCAATAAGGAGGAGGTCCAGAGTTGGAGGCATCCCAGTGAGCATATACAGAGTAGTAAAAGAGTTGGTGAAGGCCATGGGGGTGCCACGGCTTTAGTACTCTTTTAGCCACCAAATGTTGCCACACCTTTCTTGGGTCGCTCGAAGCGCCGGCGATGGCTTCTTGGAGGATGCTGTGGAGTTGTTTGGCCTCTTCTTTGGATAAAGCTCCCGCCTTGATGATATCATCCACTCCTACTTCGCCTATCATCTTTTTCTTCTCCATCTCCGTGTCTCCCTCTTTCTCTATGAGTCTCTACACCCTAGCTATTATTGTGAGTTCGGTTTCTCTACTGTGTAGCTGCCATTACGTGAGTGTGTAGTTGTTATTACGTGAGTGTGTAGCTGTGTGTCTCTAGTACCGAACATTATTAGTAAGAGAAAGTTAAGACGGTTTGGTTAGCGAGAAATGGAGTTAAGTGGAAACGTGTGAGAACGAAGAAGAAGAAGAAGACTGGAAGCTTGGACACGTGGGGTTTGTATTATCCCGCCGCCGGTGGCAATGTACCTAATTCCAACCCTTTATCAATGCTCATTGCAGAGTTACCATGTTAAATATATAAAAAGAATAATAACGCATCTAGCGAACATGATCAACCAAACCCCGACGAGATTAAAAAAAAAATTAAAAGGCAAAGACAAGCCATGAAACGATAAACTACCACAGAATGGGCCACACCACACCAACCTCACAGAGTCTGACAGACTCAGGCACAGAGGATTACTTTAGCATTTAGATGCTACGTTGGTTTTGGCAGGTTTAGGAAAGGTGGGCGCATGTCTTTTGCCGGTAGTCGTCGCAGGTGTTATTAATACGTACACATCAATTGAATGCTCTCTCTCTCTCTCTCTCTCTCTCTCTCTCTTCTCTTTTCGGTATACCCACCACCCAGACCAACCAGCCAGCCAACCTCCCTCGCCGTCTTAGTGTCTGCTAGCACTAGCTTTTTGGTAGATACGAATAATAATTGATTGACCATTTGAAAGTTAAGTTGATAATATTATTGGTTAGTTAATCGAAGAAGAGACGCACGACACAGTTTTCCGTCGTCTCCCTCCAACATTAGTAAACATGAACCCCCTCCTTCAAAGTGCATCAATTTATCCTGGTCTACTCTTAGATCTAAAGTTGAACTCAAAAAAACCAAACCAGACCCAACTAATTTAATTGATGTGCCTCCGCAAACAAGAAGAACAAAGATTCCCCATAATAATAATAATAATAATAATAATAAAGTAAGAAAAGAAGTGACATGCGCAAGAAGATGAAAAATCATCAAACAAGGTGCATGGATGAAAAGGAATGAAGAAATAAGGCAAGCCAACTCAGGCCTAAGCCTCTTTAAAGATGAGATGAACTCACACTCAGGTCAATTATTTTATATATATATATATATATATGACAGAAAGAAGGAAACCAATCAAGCCCCCATTCAAAGGTTATCGCAAAGAAATGGATTAATCCTCTTATCATACAATCAAAGGAAGGTTTCATTACGCAAGGCCCCACAAAATCTTAGAAAGTGCTTTCCATCGAAACTTAAGCACAATAGACTGGTCAACGGAAAAAAAAAGGGGGATGGGGGTTTTACAAAGTTCAAACCCACTACCAACAAAACACAAGGTCAAACCCAACGAAAATATAGCACTCACACTAACAAAAGAGTATGAAAGTAGCATTATAGGCATCTCCTTGAGGAAGCTCACTGATCCGGAGATCTACCACCATTTTGTCCCGTAGGATACATGTCATGATTTGGGCTGCCACTCCTGCTTCTGCTAGGACCTTGGCTTCTGCTTTGGCTTTGACCCCTATTTGGAGTTTCACTGCGGCTTCTTGAGCGTGAGTATGACCTCCCTTGACTATACCTTCTCTCTTGGGGTGAAACAGATCTATTTCATGAATAACATTCACATAAACAGAACCAAAAAAATATCTCATTAAGGAATTGGGAAGCAAATTGCCAAACTGTCAAACTCTTTAAACACAGAAGTGCAAGAACGGTGATTGCAAAAAGAAGGAAAATGGAGTGAGAGGCAAACATTCAGGCGAAATGCATCCAATCTTTAAAAGAATGCTAGAATTGCATCAAAACTGCTAAACTGCTTTTCCCAAGTTTTATGCTTAAGTAGTTTTCTCAAGTTTTTGTTATACAATGATTTATGAGGTTGACATACTGATTACCTATAACAATTCAGGCCAATAAACCCACAAACCACAAGTCAATATTCACATACCTTGAATAATGTCTTCGTTTAGGTGGCGGAGAATAGTATTCATGACTGCGTGAACGAGATCTTGCATCACGTGGAGGTGGTGAACGAGAATGGCGAGGTGAACGAGAATAGCGAGGTGGTGACCATCTACGATCACGATACCGACCCCTATAGGAAAATAAAAGGGAAGAGGATCATCCAAAATATTAGAGAAAGTTAATACAAGGGGAAAAAAGGTGCCTACTATGTTATCAGGACAAAAACCAACAATGACTGTAAATGTGATGGACACTTTAAAGATCTTGCCTTCCCAAAGAATTATTAAGCAACAGGAACAAATTTAAAATTCCAATGGACTAATGGACTGTTCTCTTCCCAATAATTGCATGGAAGTGAGTTTGTGCAAATTCAAATAAACTCCGTTATAGCGAGGCCAACAAACAAATGTTAAAAACCTACCTCACTCGCTCCCTTGTCCTCATCTCAGCTGGCTTCTTCCTATTTTCCTCAGCAAACACAACTGTCAACTCCCGACCAAGAAGAACTCGACCATCCATATGATGTTTAGCCTCAGCAGCATCATGAGGATCTGCATATTGGACAAACCCAAAGCCACGGGGCTCCCTGCAAAAATTATATTAGAAGAAAACACAGAAAAGATGAGTGTCATAGGAGCAGCAACAAAGGGCATGGACTGGGCACACCATAAACCTTTTGCAACGAGATTTACCAACATAACCCCCAGCATATGAAGGTCATGATAAACATGAGAAAGCAAGCACTGGGCTGCTGACCTTGCATGTGTCAGTTTAAAGATGACTTGAAATTCTTCAAGACTTGGAACATCTTCAAAATGTATTCAAACCCACTTCCTTCCAATCTTCACTACCATTAAAATCATCTTCAAAAGAACTCTAACTACTTGATTGATGTCTTCAAAACTTTAAATTCACTGTTAAATCTCAAAAACTTCAATTAAGAAATTGAACTTATGGAGACAATGAGTATATCAAGAAAGAGAATGCCCCATCATCATAACAGAAAATTTGAGAAAGCAGTCAAGGACCCACGTAGTTGGGTCAGCTCAGTGACAAAGTAAGAGCAGACCTCTAACTTGCGTTTGAATTAGCAGAAGAAAATATATGAATGATAACAATAGGAAGTCAAAGGAAACAAAGTCTCATACTCAGAAATTTCTTCAGTATTGGTCAAAGTATAGACAAAAATGCAAGGTATGAATACTAAGTGAAGAATAACAAATGCCGAGGAAAAAGCTTCGACATCATTTGTGTCACTTGCTCTCAGAAAAGAAACCCTTATGGAAAGTCACCAAAATGCCACTTGCTATTTGAAATCACAAAATCTCCTTACAAGAAGAAAAGAATCAAGAAGACAAGTAGCTTCACTAACTTATTTGAGATATCTACAATTAGCCAACATTTGCTCACCCAGTATAAAAATCTCTAGGCAAATAGATATCCTTCAGAGCACCAAACTGTTCAAAGGGCCTGCGGAGGTCTTCTGGCCTGAAAATAGGAACAATCAGTGTCCTGTGTTTCTCATTGAAGCAAATGCCAGCATCAGTCATTTACTTCCTTCCATTATAATGAATCCATCTAGACATTGATGTGACAATAAAATCTCTTAAATCAATAAGAGGTTTGATCAGAAGATAGAGCCTCAACAGCTCAAAAACATTTTCCGTTTACTAAACATTCCATGCAAGAGAAAACTATGGATTCAGCATTCCTTTTAGTTTGAGAACTAAAAGCCACTCATTTGATGGGAATGGTTGTTATGTGTAACTGTGGAGAGAGGGGAAACCTACCCAGAGAGCTAGGATGAAATATAAACCAAACTTTTGGCAATCAATACTGTTATGCTCCATTACCCATTCCCTCCCCCACTGCTACCCTTGGCAGGGTAAAAAAAAACATAATAAAAAGTGGAACATGCACCATGAAATCAGATGGTGACTACAGAAAATAACCCCATTACGCATATCAAGTTTGCCCGAAACCTTCTCAGTAGTCTCAGCCTCATTAATGCAATTATACACGAGAAAACGGCATTTCAAGTCCCAATAGAAAAATTGAAATGTTTGGTTAACAGCTAGCATTTAGCCTAAAAGAAATAAGTGGAAACAAGAAGAAAAGAAGGACAGAAAGAACAAACCTGCAATCATGACGAAGATTGCGAACAAGAAGGCTAGTAGGAAGATCTCTACTGCGACCACCATAACGTCCCCTTGGGCTAGGGCTCCGTCCCCTTCTACCACCATAGCCCCTTGGTGGTGATGGACTGTAACTCCTTCCTCTCATTTGATCTGCTCAACAGTCAACACAAGACTGTCAACCCTCAGCCCAATATATTAAATGAAATAATTATTATAAGTGGTAAATAAATTAAACTGAAAAAAGCCAAAAAAAAAAAAAAATTACAAAGAAAGAGAAGAAGTCATATAGAATCAAGAAAATCTAAGAAAGTAACGTTGGGCATTTGGGAACAGCCCATCCACAATTCAATAATGAAAAACGATTCTTTAAAGTTCAAAAATTGGAGTCACAATTTTAAAGGACACTAAACATGGAGGAAAATCTCCCAAAATTCGTACTCTAGAAACAAACCCGTTCGCATAAATGAGTGAAAAAAAAAAGAAAAAAAAAAATCAAAGAAAGATCAAACACAGCGATAAGAAACCTAACAAGAACAAACGTATTCATATAGATACCACTAAAATCACAGATAAATTAAAGCGATGCTGCGCAAAGGGAAGGCGAGAGAGAGAGAGGCCCGAAGACAGAGAGGTAGAGAATATTAGGGTTTCGAGTGGCGTAGTGAAGCAAACGGCGAGCTTCACTCGTAGCAGTAGTGCTGACTTAGTAAGGCTCAGTCCGACCCGATAAATAAAAGACGCGTGCTTCCATCCATCCCATTGGTTGGTTGTCATTTAATCAAATCAATTAATAGTAATAATCATTATATTTTTTAAATCAAGTAAAGCGCCCTAAAAGCCACTCTTTTCTAAATCGTACTGCCTTCTTTTTATTCCTCTTCTTCTTTTTTTTTTTTTTAAATTAGGAACAATTAAATAATATTACTCCAAAATCTTATAATTAGTAATACTTTCCCTTTCTAAAAAATTAGAATGTTATTGTTTTTCTTATTTTTTTTCATTTAATTAATTCTGACAAAAACTTTTTAACTCCTCAACAACTCTAAACAACGTCTAAACTCTCTTTGGGTGACCGCAGTCCGTCCGCTGTATATTCCCCAAGGCTTGGGCCCAGAGTAACTTCATTTGTTGCCAGCCCAAATCCTCCTGATGGGTGGGCCAACAGGCAATTGGGGTTTGTTTCTGCGTAGCTTCTGTGCATCATCCTCGCTTGCTCTCACGGATGTGCCGTGTTTATCCAGTTGCATCGCATTTGTGAGAATCGTGGACTTGCGCTACATCTACACTACACATTCGGTAATACAGGACTACGGAGGCAGTCGCTCATGCTCATGGTGAAATGTGGACTCTGGAGAAGCGTGGCCTTGGTACAATTTTGATGAGCCTGGATCCCACTGCTGTAAGACTGATATTTTAATCTTGGGCTGGTAGAACATATTTGATAGTGCCACAGCCCACAACAATATCAGAAGCTAAAAGAGCTGGTT
This sequence comes from Rhizophora mangle, assembly GCA_037832345.1. Lineage (NCBI taxonomy): Eukaryota > Viridiplantae > Streptophyta > Magnoliopsida > Malpighiales > Rhizophoraceae > Rhizophora > Rhizophora mangle. The sequence goes on from JBAPLJ010001973.1 coordinate 25,274, forward strand.
TTGGTGAGGACACGTATGATACGGGAGCATACAGCAGTAGCTGTTAGGGTGACCCATGTCCAGCTAATTTTCTTAAAGACTTTCATGCTGGATAATCTTGAACCTTCCATTGTATTTGTATGAAACAACTTCATAATTTTTCAAGTGCCCCCCCCCCCCCCCCCGGTGTGATCCAATCATACTGAACTGAATTGCCAGATCTGATTTTCCGTGGTACCAACATTAATGTGGACGGCCATGGCCAACTCGTTGTATTATATACTTCACAGCCTGTGCAATCGCCATTAGTTGTCATTAGTCTTTGAGATTTAAATGCAGACAATTGTTCAGTAACACTGGTACTAAATTAATCCTAGGACTGGTATTATTTATAGCTTTGAATGTGATTATTAAAAATGCGATTAACGAAAATGCCAATGCTAATGCTAATGCTAAGCTCACATGGTTGGTGCTTCTGTATGTATGCCAGCTTTGGTCGGTAGGTACGGCTACGAGTACGATTGAACCCCCCTCTCCCCCCCCCCCCCCCCCCCGGGAAAAACAAAAAAACAAAAAAAATCACATCATTTCTTGTCGACCAATATGACTTCCTACTAAATGTGAATAATAAGATAAAAATCCCTTTTCTGGCCGTGAAATTGATTATAAATGGCCGAAATATGAAGTAATAGCTGAGGAAATATATATTGTTGGAATTGAGTATCCATCTAAATGCATATATAGCTGAGGAAATCATTTGGTACTTAATTATAATTAAAAGAAGATTAACTGTTCAATCATTTTATAGCCCAATTATTTGCTTGATTAGAGTTGAGGATTTTCAAAACCCCTGGCGGGCTATATATTTAAGTTATAGCCTATAACAATGACCATAATTAACAAGTAATTTGGCACCAGTACCACCGCTAAAGTCTTAAAGCAGTAACGTATCCCTGCACCAAATCCTGCTTTGTTCAATCGCCTAGGTTCCATGTTTCCTATCCCACACCGTTTAATGCAGTTAAAGCATTAAGCAAACTCCCTTTTTTTTTTTTTCAGCCCTTCTAATGGTGATTGTTTCGACCACTTGGCTCGTTTAATTACATGAAATTGGCCGATATGGTCGGCGGCCATTTTCAGCCCTTGCTGTGTACGGGACAATCTATTTGTTATTGTTATATGCCTCAACTCTGCCTAGGTAAAGCGCAAGTATTCGTCTTGACTTTGTCACGCTGCAATAAGTTTTCTATTACGCTTTCTTGACCAGTCACATCGAGAGAGTCAACCCCACTAAATTAATAAACCCCAACTTGGTGTTAGAGCTAAGTCCACAGTACTCGGGTCGGTGGCTTGATCTTCTACGCTAGTCCTAGAAAATGTTCATGACTGGTACAAGAATAATAGAAAGACTGATAGCTTGTTTCAAGGGCAACAAGAAGCCAATCGGCAGAAGAAAAATTGCCGAGTTTTGGAGTAAATCATACCTACCAGCTAACGATTGACCATATTCTCAGCACGTATAGTTGTTGGGCAGCTTGTGTTGCGGGGAAAAAACGAAAGTATGTACACTTTTCAGAGTCATTTTTTTTCTATCTTTAGAATCAGTTGTCCGTTCCAATGGGTACTTGGAGAATTGATTAAAGTATACAGTCACTAGTGCCTCGGAAGGCACGGCAACTTTGAGATTCAGATGTTAATTTTTTGAGCATCAAATTAGAAATTTCTATTCAATTATACCCTGTGCCTGGTAGGAGTTTGTTGTGCGGATCAATTATAATCATCGCTAGTGCCTCGATCATCTCAGAAGGGACGCCGACAAGAGTAGCTGAACCAATTTGCGAATAACCCCACTTACAAGTCTGCAATAAAACGGTGCCTCGTTTGTTAGTCGCGCGCGTAAAATATACTTAAATTGCAGGTCAAAAGTACAATTTCTTAATTTTCGTGAGTATAAACAAGGTGGAAAAAGGGACGGGGGGGGGGGGGGGGGGGGCGGCTCTGGTCCCTTCAGATTTTCTAGCATAACATAGCATAACAAAAGTTGAATAAATTGTCAACGAACAGAATTCGAGAGTTGAAAAGGGCGGCACCCATACGCGTCTTTTCCCATCACTTTCGCTTTTTGTCTCATGTTTTGACAGATGACCCCAAAATAAAAAATAAAAATTCTTGCTTGAAAAACAGTATTGGAGTGCCTTTAATTAATGTAACAGCCTTGCTTGACAAGTTCAAGTTCTTGAGCAGGTTACCATATTTGGAGTTGTTTTTAACATATCTGGAAAAGTTAATATTATTAACAAATTTTTTTTTACAGAGAAATCCATAAGATTAACATAATACATATTATCACCTACTGATTACTATAATTGAGGCAATGTGATATTTTTTGAAATGTAACGTTACCATATTTATTTATTTATTTATTTATTTGGTAAAATAACGTTGCCATGTTTCGATACTGAAAACACATGAACGCGAGACCACTAACTGAATTCCCGAGAACGTTTCCACGCCAAAGGTCCCCCTGAAGGGACAGATAAAAGTGGATGGTCGTCAGAGTGCTTAATTGCGTCTAGTTTGGAAACACATCTTGCGTATGTATCACGCAATGTCGATACCCCGTGTTGAAGATTTACTTTGATTCATTCATTCGTTCATTCATTGGACGAAAGGTTCACCAAAGTCATGAATTCGAGAATAAAAATTAAATGCCATCTTTTTCAAGCACGATTGCTTCTTAAATTTGATCTTTGATAAAACTAAGAGCCTCTCTGTTTTCGGTAGTGTCAGGCAGGTTAGCTTGATGTAGCCACAACCAAGTTGTGGACGGTAAGACAACAGGATCGCTTACAAAAATGGCCATAACTCTGAACATTTGAATGTCAATTAATTAGGAAAGAAGTACAGCCGCCTCATAACTGGTTCAATTCATAAACTAATAACTAGTCAGATCAAGACCTACATTAATATTCAAACAAATTTCAACTTTGGCTCATTAACGGGCTTAAATTTTTTACGAAAACGGAAATAAAGCTACTCAAGTTACATCAGAATCATGAACTTTGACTGACTTGAACATACATTTCATGAAGTTTTAAACCTGGACTGGATTCACAGAATGCGCCAGCTCATGGTGTGACCAAGAGTAGGGGTCTCTAGTCCATGATCTGCAAGTAACCTACCCACAAAGCCATAATGCACAGAGTTGAAGAAGACCGATGATGTAATGTGGAAGTCAATACCCCAGCAACCGTCCCACCGCCAAGGGGTAATCCAAGCCGACTTTTCCTACCAACCCCCGATATCCTCAATGGTAAAGCATCTAATGTGCTAGTTAAGGTTAGAAGTTCTTGTTCTGGATATACCCCTTAGGGCCTGATTCATTTATTCACTGCCCCCTACCCCTAATAGGTCAATTCCCCATCTGCACTAGGGACCGTCAATCCTATCCTGGGTAAGCAAGATGGACGGTGTTGGTGATAAAAAGGCGGTGCTCATTCCTTTTTTTTTTTTTTTTTTGGGAAAGTGATTGTTTATCGGTACAAGTAATTAATTATTTTTAGTTTTTTTTTATCACAAGTAAAAGTAATTATTTAGGTGCCACCAAAATGGCCATAACTGGCCCTTTGCTATTTGATACATTTTGAATTTAAAAAAAAAAAAAAAAAAAAAGGTATAGCTGGACATGTATATTATATGTATCTAGAGAAGGGGTGGATTTGAAGTTGTTATCTAGGCCGTGTGAGACAATGCTGGGGCTGGTTGTTGGCAATGAGATTGTAAATTCAAGAGGTGATATATATCCTCACTTTCTCGCTATTATTAGGTGATATCTGTTGTAAGCGTGCTTAGTTTGACAATTTGTTGGTGGGAATAGGGAGATCTAATTTTTGAACCCCACAACACCCATGTAGCCTCTTCTCAGCATTAGCATTCATTATGAAAAATTGTAACGCAATGCTCAAATAACCGGTCCGTATGACTAGAGGTGGTAGAAGGTAACTCAACCCAAAAAAAATTTTAATTTGATTTGCTCAAAATTCATCTCCACTCAACTCCAATAATAATAAAAAAAAAAAAGTCAATAACTAAAAGTTCAAATAATTAGAATTCAAAATAATTATTAATTTTAATAATTCAAAACTAAAATAATTTGAAATTTAATTAATTTAAAATTTAAATAATTTAAATTTAAAATATGAAATACTCAAAATTTTATATATTTAAAATTTATTATACTTAAATGACTCGAAATATAATTTAATATATTTTATATTTAAATAATTTAAAATTTGATAAATTTAAAAATTTTATAATCTCAAAATTTAAATATTTAAAATTTGTATAATATGAAAATTTTAATAAATTTATAATTTAAAATATAAAAAAATTTAATAAATATATATAATTTAAAATATTTAAAAATTCAAATAATTTTAAATTTTAAATAATTTAAGTGAAATTTAATTATATCGGCCAATATGCCACTTCCATTTAAACCTACCAAAATGTGAATCGTTTCTCAGTATCCATCCATAGAAATAGAGAGAAGAAAGAAAAAACAAGAATCCTTGCTTGGTTAGTCCAATTAGCCAAATGTTAGGAGAGAGTAGACGGAATAAAATTCTCTTCATTCGCATCTAAAAACTAGCATGCATTTGCTATAGTAATTTAATTGGCTCTAAACGGAGTTTGACTGTATAATGTTTTTTTTTTTTTTTAAAAAAAAAAAAAAAATGTTGTACTTTTACATGGTACGTTCTTCGATGGAATATCAATGATACTGGCCGACGGCGTCTTGTCGGGTGTACAATGAAAATAGACACACTGGCCGACGCTGTCGGGGGCTGGGCAGAGTGTCGTCGTCGGTCGGTGCCACTTAAAAGCGCGTTTTTGGTGTCCACCACCCCCACCGCCCCAGAGAAAGGACACTTATCTTCCAATTTTCCTCAACACAGCGAAATTAAAACTGAAAAATGTACGCAACACATCACTGTCGCTGATAGCTGGCTCTATTTAATACGCTCACGTGCTCTCCATCTATGCTCCTGCGCATACCTTATACTTTTTCCCTCTCCCTGGCGCCCCTGTTCTGAATTGAATCTCTCCCCTCGAAAACGACCTGTAGTTTAGTTTGCTTCTGGTCTCTCGCAAGTATGACATGACGCAATCTTTCCTTTCAGTAGTCCTTCAATTACATTCTAATGTAATTCTCGACACTGCGTTGCGCAGTAACAATTTTTTTCTTTGTAAATTGTTCTTCTTTTTATACTTTTACTATTTTTTTTTTTTGATAATTCATAAAATGATAAATTGAAAGGTTTTATAATTATTTTCCGAGTAAAATTTTGTCATCATTACCCCTTGCCGTTGGTTTCGTTTTTGTTCAAATCGTTGCACAATCATAAACCACCCAATCGATGTATAAATAAGTTTACAAGAATTATATGATTCGGTCTTTTATAAAATGTTCAACAATTAAAAATTTAATTTTTTATCTTAAAATTTTGAATTTTAATCATAAAAAAAAAATTATTAAAATAAAAAGAGTTATTATATTATATAATATATGATTCAATAAATTTTTTAATAAAAAAAATACCATTCCAGACACAAATAATTGAAACTAGAGATTTAATTATCCCGTTGCACTGTAAACATGTCTCCTGTTTTGTGTACATTTGTCCAAGAGAGGGAAAGAGAGAAAGAGATGTATTATTTCTTCCCTTATCGACCAAAAAAAAAAAAAAAAAAACGAATTATTTCTTTACCAATTGAAAGTATTATAACAGGTTTTTAGTAAGCAACCAAGTCATGAATATTACTGAAAGTAGAAAGGTTAAATCGAAGCATATTTAGGCTTCGTACTCATTGGAAAAAAAAAAATGAGCATGTTAAATGAATGAAAATATGCTGCTTTTTTTTTTTCTTCTTTTTCTGGTAAATCCAATGAAATTTACTTTGCGGTTGCGCAGTTTGGCATTTACGGGCTGACGAGGGGATTTGCTTGCTTGTCTGTCCATCTAGCGCGTGTTACGTACAGATGTGTGTGCATCATTTGTACCGAGCAGTACCAGGTGGTTGAATGGGTACATGACACGTGGAACTTGCATAGGCATGCCAGTCCTGACGGCTTGTACGGTTCAAAGTACCGATCTCGTCAACCCCCTCTCTCTCTCTCTCTCTCTCTCTCTCTCTCTCTCTCTCTATATATATATATATATATAGACACACACAAACTCACACGTCAGGATACTGATTTGCATGGAGATCTGAAATGACAGTTGTATATTACAATGCACTGTCTGATTTTTTATTCGCTATGTCTATGGTTATAGATGCTGTTTCTTATAGATGATAATATCTATATCAAGAAAATGAAGAACTCAAGAGCAAGCCTAGGGCCAAAACACAGCGTCTGACAAATCGAGAGACAAAAAAAAAAAAAAAGACAGTGTTTTTAGGGTTTGACTTGAGCGAATATGTGATTCAAAAGAAAGCAACTCCGCAACCGCAATGAGGATGACTTTTTATGTGAGTCCACGAATGTTTCTTTGACACATAATTAACTAGGCAAAATTAAAAAAGAATAGTGGAACCGAACGGCTCTTTCGAGCTTCATGGCTCTTGGCTCGTGAATCTAAGGTTCGAATAAAAAAATCGGGGGGGGGGGGGGGGGGGGGTGGGGTTTCTTAACCATTCTCCCACGTTATGAAGTGTGAGAAGAAAAGGATAATACGTATGCAAAATTATATTTAGTTTACGGTCAAGCTTTGGTATGCATCCGTGGAGGGAAATGGACGAAGGGATGTCACCCTGCTCAAGACCACGTAAAAAGGTTGCAACTCTATTTCATGTCAACTAATGTAAATATTCTTTCCAATTTGATTGGCCTGCTGTAAATTGATTTGAGGATCCACGGGCTAGACGTTCAGTCATTTCTGTAGGACGCACGACGTGTGAAAAAGAGAATCCCTAACAGTTAAAAACGGCACAGTATATTAACCAAAATTTGGAAAAATTCCAAGTTATATAAAATGCCAAGCAGTTTAGGTAACATGATCGGCAGGTTGAAACAAAATCTGCTGACATTTCTCGCGGTGGCCCTCTGTTGATCTATTTAGCAGGGACCTTTTAATTCGTCAATGGACCCGTTGCATGGAGAATCTACAAAAGCACAGCTGTCATGCATTTTACTAAGGCCTAAAGTTTTCCTTGCCAATTAATATTTGTACAAACAAACACGCTTTGTTTTATTATAATGTTCGGGCCCTCGATGTTCACTACTTTCCGACACATATTAACTTAGTTTCCGCCTCTCTTGATTGGATGGCTTTCACCAGGCTACGCGTCATTAGCTTTTGGCAACGATCGAGTGCATATATATATATATATATATATATAAATCCTATACGTAAATCGCACTATTTTGTTATATTAATCACCGGTGTCTAGAGAAAGAAAGAAAAAAATTGCTGAACTCATTATTTGTGTGTATGCATGTTTAATTTAATGAATGAAGATCTTGGACATGCACCACAAAAGCTTCAAAGGCTTCTTTGTCCAGAGATTAAACTAAATACAGGGTTTAGACCCTTTAAAGGACTTTTTTTATTTTTTTTATTTTTTGGGTTGGTATTAACCTATCAAGCCAAATCCTGGTCGATGTTGAACGTGTGGCACGGGCAGGAAGAATGCATGGAAGTTTTCAATGCCTCTTCCGGGCTCCCATTTTCCAACTCAAAATAAAACCCAGTATATATTTGTTAATATGTGCAAAGATATAAATCACGCCAACTCACATCCAACCAAAAAAAAAAAAAAAAAAAAAAAAACCAACGTGTACAAATACGTCATCCAATTCAGATGCTTTCTTGTCAAAGTTAAAAAAAAAAAAAAAAAAAAAAAAAAAGCTTGCAGGTTAAGCAACGTACGTTAATTCCGCGATTGCTCTGGGTTTCAGGAGACTCGTTCAACGTCGGAAGCGGTAACGACAATGAACAGGTCAAAATCTCACTTTCTCGGCACCCGACCATGACTCGATGGTGTGATAATTATTTTGTTTTACTTTTTCCCGTCATTAATATGTGTTATAAGGATAAAATCTTGTATTGATAATGGTTTTTTTTTTTTTATAAAAAAAAACAATATTTATGAAATTTCATCCGTTGAATTTTATTTTTAAGTGCATATGAGATTTCAAGATCTTCTATAGAAAATGCCAATATAGGAAATACATTGAGAGGCACTAAAAAAAAAAAAAAAAAAAAAAGAAAATGGAAAATCTCAAATTAAGTGCTAAGTCACTTTCAATTACTGTAGCAAAGGAACAATTAATTAATAAATTACAGGGAGGGATTGAATTCAATCTTTGAGAAAATGCCAAGGAAATACTTGAGGGCCATGGTCAGATACGTGCGTTCAAATTCAGAGGGATTGAATTGAAACATTTAAAAAGTGGAAATGGTCATTAGACTAATTAAGAGCACAGCGACGGCAATGGTTATTGCCCCTCAGCTTCGGTTGTGTCATGTCATTTAGTTTTCTGAAAACAGAAGAATTTTACTTTTTAGGTAGTTTTGGGAGGTTAATTCGGTTCATTTTCTTGTTACACCTACTCCTGTGCTAATTAAGTATTGATTATTACGTAGTACAAACAGGGAAATTAAACATTTCTGGGCAGGGAGACCTGTACAGAAGGGTGTTAAAAAAAAGAAAAAAAAAATCCTGAGAAAGGATGGCAAATATAATGATAAATAATTAGGATAGGCATTTTTCAAACCGCAGTTTGAGCTGAGCGAAACAATGCCGCCCTGCCTAAAGTCCACTCCACGTGGTCGAGACTCGCTCTCTCTCCTCTCTCTCTCTCTCTCTCTCTCTCTCTCTCTCTCTCTCTCTCTCTCTCTTTGTCTCTGTCTAGCAAATTTCAATACAGTTTCACTGTCTTTGTTCTGGGTCTTCCCCACGCTCGTCCGTAGATATATATATCTCAGAACAATGAACGTGGTTGGCAATCTCATGTTAGTCCTGCTTCCAAAGTCTCAAAACTTCATACAGAGATATAGACAGACACAGAAAGAACAGAGAAACAGAGAGAAAAAAAAAAAAAAAAAAAAAAAAGGGAAGGCAAAATCCATCCAATCCATATAGTCTACCCGTTAAATCCGGATTTTCTTTTTCCCATAAACATACACAACATCTCCTCCTGTTGTCTTTTGGGACACACACATATCCACGATTCAAGGTAATGTTATGTTTTCCTCCCCTATATTGTTCATGTTTTCATGGCGCTTTATATGTATCTAGCTAGCTCCAATGGTGCATTTTTCTTTTGTTTTTGTTGCCTTTCTTGCGGGTTTTCATTCTCTGTTGGTATTGGCTTTTTCTTTTTATATCTCCCCCCCTTCTCTTTTGCTGCATTTGATATAACATGCTCTGCAACAGCTTTTTCGGTTCATATATAGACGTAGTAACTTTCATGGATACGGGTTTGGATTCCTCTGTTCATAAAGAAATTAGTTTCTCTTTCTGGAAGTGGTATCTCTCCCCCTACCGTAAATGGTGTTTGGCTTGTTTTCCTTTGTTTACCTTTGTAATATGATTTTAGCCTTTTGTTTCGCCGTGTAGAACGATTCCACCCAGAGAAAATTTAAAATAAATAAAAAAAAAAAATTCATGGTTTATACAGCGGGTAATAGGTAACAATTTCATACGCCTTTTGTGTGTCTCGTTTTAAAACCAATTACAATTTACATTGGGGAGGGGCAAGCTAAGTTTTTCACTTCTTATGGAGGAGACAGTGCATCATTAATATTGACTTAGATGTGTTGGTTTTGTTCAAGCAGACCAAATAGATTGCCTGGCGCGTTGTTCCTTCTCGCATGGGAATTTTTTTTTCCAGCCTGGTTGCGGCGTTGAAGGCTGTGGAAAAGGCCTCCATCAGCCTTGGAGATAGTGAAGAGAATACTCCTGTACGGTCAGTTAGTTTTGGTACTCAAGATTTGGAGGCCAAAATATTGGAATCCTCAGGTCCCGGGAAGATGATAGCAGAAAGATCTGTCAGCTTCAAAGGAAAAGAATTTGAAAATGTCATCTCTGCTAAAGAGTTGGATGATCAAACCCAGCATTCTGACAACGATGCAGCAACAATCCAAAGTCTGCCATTTCTCGATCCCACCAATCCCAAACACCGGGCTGCCATAAAATTGCAGAAGGTATACAAGAGCTTCCGAACCAGGAGAAAGCTTGCAGATTGTGCGGTTCTCGTGGAGCAAAGCTGGTACGTGTTTCTTGATATGCTCAAAGTTTGCCCTTTCAGTTAGAAACCCAATAACTGATTGTCATGTTTCTAATTCAAATATTCATTGCTCCTATAGGTGGAAAATCTTAGACTTTGCAGAACTCAAGCGAAGTTCAATTTCATTCTTTGACATTGAGAAACATGAAACTGCCATTTCACGTTGGTCAAGAGCAAGAACAAGGGCTGCCAAGGTTGGAAAAGGTTTATCAAAGAATGACAAGGCCCAAAAACTTGCTTTACAACACTGGCTTGAAGCGGTTAGTCTGACACTACAGAATCTGAGTGAAGTTAAAATTTTGTTAACTTTTTGGGCTCTCTAATTAATATCAGATCTGTATTGCCTTTTGTGAATACAGATTGATCCACGACATCGATATGGGCATAATCTACATTTCTATTACGTTAAATGGCTTCAATCTAAGAGTAGAGAGCCTTTCTTTTACTGGTAATTCACAATGACCAATGCTTTTTGCTTCCAAAATAAAGTTACGGTTCTAGACGTCAGAGATTTGAATATAAACTTACATGAATTGGCCTCAAAACTGCAGGCTTGATATAGGAGAAGGCAAGGAAGTAAACGTGGAAAGATGCCCTCGATCAAAGCTTCAACAGCAGTGTATCAAGTATCTTGGTCCGGTGAGTTTCTGAAGCCATTTAATCCTCAGTCCTTTACTTTTGTTGAACTTAAATGTTTTGACTGACAGATCGATACTCTTACAGATGGAAAGGAAGGCCTATGAAGTTGTTGTGCAAGATGGAAAATTCATCTACAAGGAGACGGGGGAGCTTCTCAATACCACTGATGATGACAAGTGGATTTTCGTCCTCAGTACTTCAAAGATGTTGTATGTAGGCAAGAAGAAGAAAGGTGCATTTCAACATTCTAGCTTCTTAGCCGGAGGAGTCACAACAGCTGCTGGTAGATTGGTTATCGATAATGGCATTCTTAAGGTATGGATGAAACGTTTCCTGGGTGCTTACTTGGTTTCAATAATCTTCATTAGTTGACATAGCCAGTTAACCATTGCTTTCGGTTCTTTACCTTTCAACAGGCGGTCTGGCCTCATAGTGGCCATTATCAGCCAACAGAAGAAAATTTTAGGGACTTTCTTTCGTTTCTCAGAGAAAACAATGTGGACTCGAAAGATGTGAAGGTAAAAGAATAAATCTGTTACATGCCCGTGTTTGACTAATGGTCTCATTATATGATTAAAGAATGAATGAGGAAAATAACTCCCTCTCTGATGCTGCAGACTAGCCCACTAGAGGAGGAAGAAGGCTCGCCTTCTAGGCAAGGAATCAGCAATCATATTAGAAGCAATTCATCTGACGAGGACTTGAGTCAAATAGTGAATGATTTAGATCCTGAAGAAACCAATGTTGAGGACTCAACGGTAGAAGGCAGTGGTTCGGTGGAAGAAGGGACTTCCACTACTTTACAACAAAAGTCACGGCGGCTCCACAATTTCAGTAGAAAATTGTCCCATCTTGAAATACCAGCAACGCATGACTTGTTAGACAATGAAAATTCAACTGTTGAACCGAGCAGCAATAATGCGTCAGAGGTTTCTGTGGCGAGAGAAGAGTTTGCTGCAGAAACTGGCAATATGGCTCCAAAGCAAGACTTGTTTGATGAAGAACATGGAGATAGGGAAGTTGAAAAGGTAACTAAAGAAGCAATTCTCCAAAGGATTAACTCTAAGAATGGATCAAAGTCATATCAACTGGGAAAGCAGTTATCTTGCACATGGACAACGGGAGCTGGACCAAGGATCAGCTGTGTGAGGGATTATCCATCAGAGCTCCAGATCCGGGCTTTGGAGAAGGTAAACCTGTCTCCAAGAAGCATTGTCCATTCAAGAAGTCCCATTGCATTGAGCCGAAGATTCTCCACACCACCTGGTTTTGCTGGGGAGGTGGCAGGGAGCGCGGGCTCGCCAGCGTTTGGAAAAGGGGTTCCGCTGCAAGGATCCTCACCAATTTCACAAGAAAATCAATGACTCTGGTAGATAGGTTGACGAATGAGAAATTAGTTTCCAACTGATCTATTCTTTTCTGTGAACAGAGAAGATGACAATAGGAATTCATTGTCATTCTTTTGCTTTTCTACCTCGGTGGAATTACTTGCACAATTTTTTTTCTTCAATTTTCTTCGTATATTGATGTTGTACAATATCAGATGAAATTTGTATTATCTTGTTGGGTTTTGAGGCCCTTTTTATATGATAGAAGTTTTTTTTTTTGTTTTTTTTTTTTTAACTTATCAAGTTGTATTTTCTAGTCAAGGTTGCGGAAAATTTTTTCCCAAACTGGAAGAGTTTTGAGCCAGGACTCCATACATTAGCCGCTGCTCTGCCACCAAGTCAAGCTGAAATTTTTGGCGTTTTAGTATAGAACAAAAGGATTTTAGTCTTTATTTTCCGCATGTGAATCTGATAGGATGAATATCCTCCTTATTTTGTTTCCAAGATTCATACTTGAGTCACTCCTCTCTGTTTTTTTTTAATCGTTGTCGAGACTTTCAAGTACCATCGTCGAACTTTGGTTATGATTCATCTATAGCTCTGAAACACACTACTTCAATTACCGCTTCTACTATATTCTGAGATTGTGGAAGGTAATTTATAGCAGATGAAATCGAAGTGGCATGGCCCGAGGATTCCCATCAAGCATTTCCGGCAGCAAAACCTAGAAAGTCTTAGCAGATTTTTATTTTTTTTTTTGGGTGGTGGTTTTGTTTCCGTGTTCTGCCTTTTGTTCCTCTGTCACTGGGTTTCGAGATTTCTGTGTTTTTGATAGAAGTAGGACCTGGGTGTCCCAAAATGGGCTTGTGGAGTTTGGATTTTTGGTGGTTTGTCGAAAAGATGGTGTTCTCGACGGGTTTGCTGTAACTTGGGAGATAAGGCAGCAATATAATTGTCCCGGAAGGCTGATTTTGTTGGAAAACCCCAGTGGCTTGAGCAATACTTCTAGTTTAGGTGCTGAAAAGGCTACAACTTTTGGACAAAGGGACTCGGGTTCTTTTGGGTATTGAAGATGATGTGTTTCAGGGAAAGCTTTAAAGGCCCAACAAACGCCTCTCCTTCCTGTCCAGTTCCCCCAAACTCGATAAAAGCCCCCTTCTGTAGAACAAATTTCATTAGAACTTGGATGAGAACCAACCAATGTAAGGTGTTTTAGTAAATGGCTATTCCGGGTTGGATTCGGGGTAGTTTTAAGCGTGCAAGAAGAAGGTGGCGGCGGCGGTGGATTTAGGGAACTGCAAGACGAATATAGGCATGATGGTTATGACACCACAGGAGTTGCAGCAGACTGCGAGAGACGATGGAACATGAATTTGCGCAATTGAATGAACCAGCTTTATTAGCGGCTACGAGGGACGTCGTGTTCCTGCTGCTTCCTTCTTAAGAGTGTGCTTGGTCCCTCTGGCTGCTTCAGCTCGAGGAGCTGATCCTCTTGGTAAATCCAATCCAACTCCCCTACTGGGAGCTATTGCTTTCACAGTTTCGGCGACAATCACAAGCCTCTCACTATTGAGTTGTTTGTGTTTTTTAAATTGATCTAATTATTTTAGATTCCTCCCTTAATTGCATACGGCATGCGCATTCATTGCCTGGCCGTCATATTCGGTTTTTTTTTTTTTTTTTTACTTTATATATATATATATATATATATATATAATTTTTTTATTTTTTAATTTATTAATTCAATTTCAATTGAATTTATTCAAGCCCCAAGGGCTGCACTCACCGGGACCAACCAATGCCATCCAATTCACTTAGCTCGAACTGAAAAAAGTTCTTTAAAGTACTGCAACCCTGTTTCTGTTCGCCTCTGGGCTTGGGGTCTTGAAAGAGGCAGCCATCAGCTATGTCTGCTCTTGAGCCTTCCTTTGTTGCATCCATTCACATCCCGACTTCTCCCACCAAAACCCAATTTACCAAACCCAAGTTCTTGAATTTTCAGTTTCGTTCAATACCCAGATCAAATTTCTCAAAAATTCACAGAAATACGACACCAACCAGAGATTTTAAGGTCTCCACCACTTTGTCCTCATCGCCCTCCTCTGTTTCAACAGAGTCCATAGACCCACCTGAGCCAGAACTTGAACCTGACACTCATGGAGAGAAGTTTGATTGGTTCTCACACTGGTATCCAGTGATGCCAGTGTGTGATTTGGACAAGAGGGTGCCACATGCAAAGAAAGTTATGGGACTTGATGTAGTGGTGTGGTGGGATAGGAATGAGGGTGCCTGGAAAGTCTTTGACGATGCCTGTCCTCATAGGTTAGCCCCTTTATCTGAAGGTAGAATTGATCAATTCGGTAGGTTGCAGTGCGTTTACCATGGTTGGTGCTTCGGCGGCTCTGGTGACTGCAAGTTCATCCCTCAGGCACCTCCACATGGCCCCCCGGTAACATTTCGTCCTGCACGACGCTCAGATGATTTCCAAGTTGTTAAATTGTGCTATGCATCTGCTTTCTTCTTGTTTTTTATTGATACACAAACACACCCCTTGCATGTCCGTTGAATTTTTCATATACTTGCGGCTAGTTTGCTTGGCTTTCTTGTCGGCTATCTTCAATGAACATAAGAAAAACTGTATCCTCGTCTGATTGCATTTCTCAACTTTCTTGAAGCGTGTGGAGTTTAAAATTCACACCTTTGTAAGAGGCCAAAGTATGCATTCAACTTTACCCGGATCTGCAACGCTGCTATTCAAGACGTTTTAACAGAAATTACAAAGTCATAGATGGTGAACCTTGACGATGTTCGTTTCTGCAAAATCTCTTATCATGTTCTTCCTTTTTGCAGAAGCATCTTACTTTTAGCATGCATTTTGATCCAGGCTACAAAAATTCTTTGTCAAATGACAGTTTAGTTGACCATTCCATCAATCAATGTAGGTCCATACATTCAAGAAAGCATGTGCAGCAGCTTATCCGAGTACAGTGCATCATGACATTGTGTGGTTTTGGCCAAACACTGATCCCCAATATAAGGACATCATTATGAAGAAACAACCTCCCACCATTCCACCATTGGATGATCCATCATTTACTAAGTTGATGGGAAACAGAGACATTCCTTATGGGTATGCCAAGATATATCTGGTTGCCTATCTCTAATGTGATTATCAAAACTGGGCATTTGTAGGCTAAAACACAACAATGAAATTGTTCCTTCTATTGCTGATATAAATTCTAGTTCAATAAGATAATGCAGAGCAATGTCTAGGGTCAGAAAAAAGTGAACTGATTTTTGCTTTGCTTCTTTAATTTATATTGAAATTTTCAGGTATGATGTCTTGATTGAAAACCTCATGGATCCTTCTCATGTTCCCTATGCACATTATGGAATAATGCAAACACGACAGCCCAAAGGTTGACAAAAGGTTTATATAATTTTTATTCTTTCTTTTCCTGATGTTCTCTTTTTGGGTGTAGTTTATAGAACTTAAACTAAAATGACATGACAGAGAAGCATGACAGAGAAGGGGGCAGGCCTGTTGAATTGAGTGTTAAGAAGCTCGGCGTAAATGGTTTTACTGGAAAGCAGGATTGGGGCAGCAATAGGTTTATTGCACCATGTATCTTCTATGCTTATATTGACCCTTTGGCAGATCAAGCTAATGGAACCGTTTATCCAGCTGAAACTGAAAAGGTACGCTGTTGGTTGAATCTTACTGTCAGATATGTATTGCTCTTCTCACCATAAATGGCAGCCCATACAGGCAACAATTTCAATTCAAATCTTCTATGACCTGCTATCACAACCATTTGTGAATCTTCCAATTTCAACTAAGTGCATGTTTTGGCTCATCGATGTCTGGTTCAGTAGGTTAACTATCCTGCTCCCTAAATATGTGCTGATGAGTAATGTTTGTCAATGATAACTTGTCTTCATCTATTCATGTAGTTGGTATTGTGTTCATTCCTCATGCAAACAAAGTTTTTTTTCCTGCAGCAACCGCCAGTACAACGGAATATGGCTTTAATCTTTATTTGTATTCCTGTTAGTCCGGGATACAGCAGATTGATATGGACCTTTCCAAGAAATTTTGGAGTTTGGATCGATAAAATTGTTCCACGATGGATATTTCATCTGGGTCAAAACCTTATTCTGGATTCAGATTTATATCTTCTTCATGTGGAGGTATCCCCATTCATTTTGTGTTGGTGAAAAGAACATGTTCTTTTGGAACTAGCAGGCTTATTTATTGTGTGATGGGTTATCATTACTCTGGATAATTCCGCATGAAATACTCACTGATAAGAACAAAATATGAGTAAATTAACCCATAGAAGGCCTGGCAAATGGGCTGAGGAATCTCTCTATACAACAAGAAGCTGAAGCCTTTGAGGTAACGTGTCTTTCACTTCTGTTTGTGGCGATTTCACTCCCTAATTTTCTTTGCAGGAGCGCAAGATAATGGATATTGGTATTGCTAATTGGCAGAAGGCTTGTTTTCTGCCGACAAAGGCAGATGCCCTTGTGGTTGGTTTCAGAAGATGGTTAAACAAATATGCTGGTGGCCAGGTTGATTGGAGAGGCAAGTACAGTGGGGCTCTTCCACCAACTCCACCTAGAGAACAGCTTATGGACAGGTACGTACTAACTGTTACTCAAAGACTCAGTTTGAAGAAATTCCTTAATGTCTGCCAATTAGGAATTTGTAATTTGCAGGTACTGGTCCCATGTCGTGAACTGCAGCAGTTGCCGCGCTGCGTATAAAGGTCTGAATGCACTTGAGGTCATTCTGCAGGTTGTTTCCATACTTTCAGTTGGCTTGGTTGCTGCAGCCAAGCAGGGTTCCATGCCAGCACTCGCAAGGAATACACTGGTTGTGACTGCAGTAGTATGCTTTGCAGCTTCAAGGTGGTTGGCTCACTTCATTTACAAAAACCTCCGTTACCACGACTATAATCATGCTTTCCGCTAAGACAAATGCTCGTTTTTAGGGTTGACTATACTGTGCAAGTGCATGTGAATGTGAGCCTTGTCTCCTTGCTTGTTCGTCTATCATTACAAATCTCAATTAGTATAGAATACTTTTGAGGATTTAAAGTTGGAGTTTTTCACAAAGATACAGTTTAAAGCGTCAAACTTTGTGTGGTGAAATGAATGGCCGCAGTCCTTCGCATTGGTTCAATTGGCATTGTTTCTGTTGCCCGTCGCTAATCAAAGATGCGGCGTCGGCAGCCACAAGAACTTCACTTTTCTTTACTACGTGGGATGCTTTGCAGCTTCAACATGCTTTGCATCCTCTTGGCTACAACCATGCGCTTCTCTAACCAAATTGTTTCAGCACAGCTCCTGTATTAGTATCACACTGCATATGACAGTATTTGCATAACGATTTGTGTCTGAAATGTGAGGTAACCTCCTGAAGTACTTCGGACATCCCTGGAAGGGAGTTGGTGGGTTAGCCCCGGACAGCTTTGAAAGGCACAAGCGAACCGACTGCTCATCTTTTTCTCGCAATTTGATTGCGTTCAAGCATGCCATTGACTAAGACAAGACATCTACCTCCACCTATAAGTCATGATGGGAGGAAAGCAACCTCTGCCACCTACACCTACAATGAGCAGATGAAGACAGACAAGGAAAGTTGACAAACAACAAAATAATGGAAATATCATAATTTGTCAATCAAATTAAAATAAATAAAGAAATCAAGACGTACCAGCGCAGACAAAGAAAGGAATCTACCGAATTTCGGGTATTTTGATTTTGATGGAGTGAAAAGTCAGAAAGGACCTCGAAATAATAAAGCGTGGCTATAAAAACATGCTTTTTATGATAAAGATTAAGAGACAAGGAAAAATACATTTTAATGCATTAATTTTAAAAAATAATAATTAATATATGGTAAAAAAAAAAATATTATTATTATTTCATCTAACAAACGCAAAAAAAAAAAAAAAAAAAGAAAATCTGTCGAGTGCATTGCTGGCAGCAGCTCACTCTTAGTTCAGACAGAACCCCGCCCCCCTTTTCTCCTTTTGCTTCGAAGTTCTAACCAAAGCTTTTTCCTACAGCAAAACCAACAAAACTTTCCCTTTGATCTTGTTCCCACAGGCCACGACACAGGACGTTAAAAGTCCCTGGTTGGTTTGTTGATATCTTCCCGATCTTCTCACCTGGCATCATCTCCATTTGGATTTTCAGCAGGTAGATCCCGATCTTTTTTGTTCATTCCCAGTTCTTGGTTTATCTCAAGAGAGGGAGCACATTGGGTTAAAGTATGGGTTTTTAAAGAAAAGCCCTCGTGTGAATTTGTGTGGGTAAAGTTGGGTTCTTTCTGTGTTTTTCTTGGTTGATTTCAACATTTGGCTAGATTTCGATTCCGGGTTTTCAGGATTCAAAAGAACAATCATGAAAGAAACAAATCCAGTCACCGAGCCTTTAGGCCAAAACCTGATAAAGCTAATAAGCAACCTATGTTTCTCGGTATTTGTGTTCTCAGTTTTGATCTTCACTGTCATTGCAATCACTTACCAACCGCCGGATCCATGGCTCCAGTCAGCTCCGGCCCTAACCAAATTGTTTACCCAAAGTGAAAATGCTACTTTCAAAACCGACCAATCTATCCTCAAAACTGGTGAGGATTTACAGACTGTGCCTTCCACTGTGGTCCCACCTAGCTCAGCGGTCAAACCAATCACTGAGGAAGTAATTGAAAAGGCGGAGGAGAAAGTAACCAACTCGACCCTCCAATCATCTGGTTGTGAGGATCTGCAAGTTGTGAACTGCTCTGATCCAAGGGTCTTGATTGCCGTTGAGAAGTTTAATTTGAAATTGTTTAAGTCAATTGTGTTTTAGAATATCAAACTCCAGTTAATGGATCAAAGCCGGATGAGTGCGATGTGGCATGGAGGTTTAGGAATAAGAAAGAAATGTCATGGAGGAAATATAGGGATTTTAGGAGGTTCAAGTTTGGAATTGGAGAGAATTGTAGTTACAAAGTTGTGCATGCAAGGGGCTGGCATTCAGGGATTAATGCCCGCCGGCAAAGGAGCAGGGTCAGTCCTACCAAGAGTGGCAGCAATAGTCCAAAGGTTGCACCTTTGCCACGTAGTGATGGGATAAATGACACAATTCCAAGCTTTAGATCAGTGACAAATTTCAGGCAGGGGAAGTATTTATATTATTCAAGAGGAGGGGACTATTGTAAGGGGATGAATCATTATTTATGGAGTTTCCTGTGTGGATTGGGGGAGGCAATGTATTTGAACAGGACATTTGTGATGGATTTGAGCCTATGCCTGGCAGGTAGCTATAGTCCAAGTGGCAAGGATGAGGATGGGAAGGATTTTCGTTATTATTTTGACTTTGAGCATTTTAAGGAGGTTGCATCGATTGTTGAAGAGAGAGAATTTTTGAGACATTGGAAGAAATGGGATCGTGCACATAAGAAGAAAATTCCAGTTAGGAAGGTCATGACATATAAGGTGACTCCAATGCAACTTAAGAAGGATAAGAGCTCAATTATATGGAGGCAGTTTGATGCTCCAGAGCCAGATAATTATTGGTATAGGGTGTGTGAAGGTCAAGCTGCAAAGTACATCCAGAGGCCATGGCATGCGGTTTGGAAATCAAAGAGATTGATGAATATAGTCACAGAGATCAGCGGACGAATGGATTGGGATTTTGATGCGGTTCATGTGGTTCGAGGAGAGAAAGCACAAAATAAGGAGCTCTGGCCACATTTAGATGCTGATACTTCACCAGATGCACTGCTTGCAAAACTTCAGGGGATGATTCAGCCTTGGAGGAATCTATATATAGCCACCAATGAACCGTTCTACAATTACTTTGATAAATTAAGGTCTCACTACAAGGTCCATTTGCTAGATGATTACAAGGAATTGTGGTCTAACACAAGTGATTGGTACAACGACACAACTCTGTTGAATAATGGGCAGCCAGTTGAGTTTGATGGGTACATGAGGGTTGCTGTCGATACTGAGGTTTTTTACAGGGCAAAGACTCGAGTTGAGACATTTTATAATTTGACCCATGACTGCAAGGACGGAATCAATACATGTTGAGCAGGTCTGACTGCTCTTCTTACTATGCATTGATTTGCATCAAATGTTTCTTGATTCAATTACAGATTGATACTATCGAATTTGTGCCTGCCAAGCAGCTCCCTTTTTGCATTTAGTTGTTCTTTTATTCTGCAAGTGATTGACAGTTCCTATTGTTTATGGCCATCCTATATGTGTAACATACGCTCAGCTTTTATTTGTGAGGCAGCTATTGCTCTTTTCTCATCTATTTTGACAGATATGGTACTTCCAACTCATATTTACCCCTGATTTGTAATTTGTTGATGGTATGATATCTGAAGGCGAATTGAATGCTCCCATTTCACCCGGTGTCCCAAATATCGTATGAAAAATTTGGAAGGTATGTGAGCATTTTGGTAATCAAAAGGTTTTGAGATTTCCTTTATTTATGTCCTCGAATCCTTCCCAACATTTGAGTTCCCCTTGCCCGTAAATCCGAAAATGCATTACGTATAATGGGGTTAGTTTTGCTATCTGAAGGTGGATACTGAATAATAAGGAGCTTGCATTTCGGTTCCACTTCTAGCTTACAACCAGAAAGGAGCTCGCATGCATAAACGATGTTACTGTTACCTTTTCTCCTTTCTGCTACAATCAACAAAAGGGGAACCCGACAAAAGAGAGCGAACAAACGAAGAGAAGTCGAAAACAATAAAAAAAAGGAAAAGAGGCTATAAATTTGCATTGCGATCTTCTATTTACCAGCTCTGATTTGGTGCCACTTCTTCAGGCGGAGGCACCCATCCCTGCCGGAACACATGAAAACAAGATTCGGTTATGATACAATTTAGGTGCTAAACATTGTACTCGTATCTCCTGAAAAAAGCTAAAAAGTTAATAGTTAATGGTACCTCCATCCGCTGTATCAGCTCTCGGGCAGTTTTGGCTGATATGACAATGCTCCTGGCAGAAGGTTGTATGAACCCCTCTTCAACGCCTTTGTCAAATAACCCAAGCAAGCTATCATAGTACCCATCAACATTTAAGAGACCCACCTGTTTATTTTTCTTTTCAGCCATCAATGTGAGAGAGAAAGACAGAGACGAGGGATTCTTCAGCAAGTTCTCTTCGTTCTACTTTCATTTTGTTGGCAAATGAAGTAGGCAATTAACTGCTGGATGCACCTTCCTCTTACTTCATTCATTTAAAGTTTCCCGAAAGACAACACTTTCAAACTCAAAAGAATCGTAGGTCTTTTTCTTTTCTTGTTTCCTTGGTCGGTAGGGTCGTTGGTGTTAGGTCTATTTCATGGCCAACTCAGTCTGGTAACCACCTACCTAAGGCTGTACCTCTAATTCATTAGTATATGAAATTTAAGTCATGTAATCCTCTTTTTCTTTTTTTGTTTCCCCTCGTGTGACATCATATCAAGTAACTGACGAAGAGGGCAGTGTCCTTAAACAAACAAGCGCAAGAACCATATAAAAATGACAGAAAATGTATAGAAGAAAATGATAGGAGGAGAGGGCATGTTGGTTAATATATATATCAAAGCAAGTTGATATGACTGAGTGCATTTCAATTCCCAGAATTGGATAGCTGGTGGTAACTATGCTTATGACTCCGATCGACCCCCCTCCCCCCAACTTGGTTTTGTAAAAACGACGAGGAAGAAATTTGAAATATCGCTTCTCCCTGAGGATTTATAGTTCTGCTGATTCCCAAGCGTACTTAAAACAAATTTCATCTATATTTACTTAGAATGTTACGTATATGGGTAAGGCAAGGTTACGAATGTTCTTGTTTCTTCTTCCATTGTTGCATGTAGATTACCAAGTACCAGAAAAATAAAATAATAATAACTGCAGGTCACTAGCCATGCCTTCAAGGAATGACTGAAGCAAATCGAGTTTCGCTAATTTGCTTTGCCGTAGCAGAGGGTAAGCACTTCAGAATTACTCTCACAAATACTGGAACAACATACATATATATATAGAGAGAGAGAGAGAGAAAGAGAGAAAGAAGAAGTATGAATGGAGAAAAATTAAAGACTTACTGGTTTGTCATGAATTCCAAGTTGAGACCATGTTATCATCTCAAGCAACTCCTCCAAGGTTCCATATCCTCCTTCATTAAATTATGTATTAAACCAAGAATTAATTCCAAAGCCAAAAGGCATACCACGTACAATCATCAATAGTTATAGTTAATCAAAAAGAAATTAATTCATCAAAGAACATCGTCTATATCATGAATCTTGAGTAGCTACCAGGAAGAGCTATGAAAGCATCAGCTCGCCGAGCCATTTTAGCCTTTCTTTCATGCATATCCGATACAATCAATACTTCTCCTACCGTGTGACCTGAAATCTGAACACAACCCATCGTACGTCCAAACATCAAACATCAAACATCCGTGTGTGCTTGTGTACTTGTGTGCTTGTGTGCGTGAGAGAGAGAGAGAGAGTTCATATATACCTCAAGTGGAACAAGAGCAGTTGGGATGACTCTAGCCAAAAATAGAAAAGGAAGGAAATATTACAATGAAGCAGAGCTCTCTATGGATATGCAGGTATATAAGCAAACAGATGACATGTAATTAGCATGCATTATACAAACATATGATCAATGTGGCCCAAAAGACCTTCCATCTCAGATGGGAAGACGACTAACGTTTTCCGTAGAATTCCATGAAATGCAGCCTTTTATATATATATATATATATATATATAGGCGTATATAAAGATTCAAAGACATCTGTTTTGCTCAAGAAACAAGAAGTTGCATATGTCTGTATGATTCCAATTAACAATATTAAGTGTGTTTCTTAATCAGTCTTACCCCAGGACATGGCATCCACCATCATGAACTATCTGAGAAACCAACCCCATCAGTCCAAAACTTCCTCCTCCATACACCAAATCCATCTTCCTCTCCACCTGCACAATCAACCTCTTCACCTCAGAATCCAAGTTCCAACAACAATTATTGTTTGATTCCGCTCAAGTGTGGGTCCCTGCACTTATCTTGTAATTGTATATACTGGGACAGAGATCATACATGCATATATATATATATATATATAAGAAGAGAGAGAGAATAAGTACTGATCTAATTACCAGCTGCCTTCCAAGATCAAGAGCTGCATCACTGAAGATCTTTTTATTTCCCAGGGTACTTCCACAGAAGACACATACCCTTTTGAATTTACCCATTTTTCTGCAGTATTTACTTCCAACCAAGCGAGCACAACAGAATCCACTAATCACCAGACGAACAAGTCCTGCCAGAAGACCTACCTATTATAATATCAAAACTAAGCTTAAAATAATCGAATAGTTCTTTTGTTTTTTTTTTTTTTTTTCTTCTTGGATTATTTATATAAAAATAATATCAAGAACGTACGTACTATAATTTTTGTGTAGGCTACCACTTGCATGGCCCGTGAGACTCGATGATATGATGTTTGCTCTGCTTCTTCAAAAGTGTCCCGCAAAAGCAATCGATGACAATGCAGAGTGGCTTTGACTCAAAAGAGACTCTTGATTTTCTTTCTTTCACAAAACCTTTGTTTCCTTTTCTATGTCCAGCATCTTTGGTGCGTGCACCGATAACCCATACTGTTCAATTCCTTCCAAGGTTACTATTTTTTTCAGAGACAGACCCACCAAATATCCTATACATACCTTTGAGGATTATTTTCGTTTTCTTTTTCTTTTTAAAGTGTTGGTTTATGTGCCATTGTTTCACGGCCCATGCCTAGGTGGCCTAAGCTGCAATTTTTATAATATATCATTCCGAAAGATGGATAGAAGCGTGCGTTAGAGATAATGATGGCTGCGGGGCCTGCGTGATTAAACTCTCCCCAGGGATTTAATTAAATAAAAGATGCTTAAAGTGCACATGCTATGGATAATATAACGTATTATTGTGGTTTCGCGATCCTGCCCATTGCCATGCCATCTGGTAAGCAAGCAGACCAATCTGCATTCTTTTTCGGGTTTGGTGTTGGTTTGGCCCCGGGAGCATACAAAAATTGCCTCTAAATTACGATTTTCAAACACGATTTCCATAGATACGTATGTATAAATGTGGGACCAGCGTGCTTTTTTTTTTTTTTTTTTTTTTGTTTTATTGTTTTTATTATAAGCTTTTTTGAAGTTTGGTGCATTGCATATATACGTACGTGTAGATGATACAATAACATTCTTAGGCGCACTCACGTTAAAATGAAATCCACGGACAGATCTCGCACTCACCAGTTGGGGCGATGGTTA
Organism: Rhizophora mangle; assembly: GCA_037832345.1. Classification (NCBI taxonomy): domain Eukaryota; kingdom Viridiplantae; phylum Streptophyta; class Magnoliopsida; order Malpighiales; family Rhizophoraceae; genus Rhizophora; species Rhizophora mangle. The sequence continues at coordinate 49,844 of JBAPLJ010001973.1, forward strand.
AGATTGTGTTTGTGTGTGTGTGTGTGTGTGTGTTTGTGTTTTTTTAATGATATGGTTAGTTTTATGTTAAACGTCCGGACAAGACCCATTTATGAATTTTAATTAAATCCATAGATATAACACAAAGGGTTAAGGAGAAGCGAAGAAAGAAGAGTAATGGGTACCGTAGTTGGCAGACTAGGGTGACCCGGGCATTTTGTCCCTTTGGGGCCTAGCTCAAGTGAGATTAAAAAAAGGATAGATCACATACTGAGTTTTGACTCACCTTTTTCACAGGTTGAAGACACGAATGAAGAGTGTAATACGGCCTTAATGGTGTATGACAGGCAAGACCCAACACACCAGAGCCGTTTTACAATGAATGACCCGTATACGAAAATGCAGACCGAGAAATACCACAGGGTAGTGAAGCCACAAAAACTTCTTGGGCAGACTCTGCTTCTGCTTTGGTGAAGTTTCACATTCATGGCGCCTTGATCCTTTGAATTGTATGTTATGTATGAATGTTTGACTGGGAATAGCCCATGACATGGAACATTTAGACGTCTTTTCAAGGCTGACGCAGCACTGAATCGGCATGGGCAGTGGATCAGGGCACAGTGGAGGGCGTAGCCTTGGGTTTAGCATGCTGGGCCACGAAGGACTCAATCAGGGGATTCACAAGATGAGGTGCCTCGTCCTTCAATCATATCAAAAAAAAAAAAAAATGAATACTGTTAGATGCCATCTTTGGCACGGCATATATATATATATCGAATTGTGGCTTTCTAATTTGGCTCCCGTTTTTGCATTACAGGAATACCAAAGTAAGCACCTCTGCATCACGTTTCATCATGCAATACACAAATAAATCGCCTTGGCTTCGAGTTTAATCACGTAACACAACCACAATTCTGCATGCTCAACATACTAGGCCTCCTGAAACTGATTGTACTTGGCACGAGAAGGATCTTAACATGCAGATCATGTGTATTGATTACTGGATGTACTACAGATCTTGTATTTCCAATCACAGACATATTAAGTGTTTCCTCTACCAGGCCACCATTGCATTGCAGTTTGCATCAAATGCAGCATGCAGCAATTGGGTGCATCTGCATTGTAACTGCATAAGAAAATTGATGCACTTGTACATGCCTCTGTGTGTGTGCGCACGTGTGTGTTTGAGGGGAAGAGAGAAAGAGAACACCTGAGGGCAGTGCCCGACATTGGGAAGGACAATGAAGTCTGCTACAGGATCGAAACTCCCGTAAGCTTTTCCGAGTTCAATAGGTTCCCATGGATCCTTGTCACCCCATGCTATCAGAACAGGGCACTGCAAAGAATCAGAAAGCAAGGTGACATGGAGTAAGATTTTGCATCATAAAAATGCAATCCTTCATGAGTCATAACCCAGAAGAGCACCTAGCATGTTTGGATTCAGTTCATGACACTGACCTTCACTTGAGGCAGTAGTTCCTCGGGAAGAGGGCCTCCTGAATAACAAATGAACTCCAGAAACACATCTGCTGCACCAGGCTCTAGTCCTGGAAGGAGGATCTTCTGCACAAGTTCATCTGTTACCTGGGAGTCATCATGATAACACTGAAATGCAACCCATCAACAACTGTATCAACATCAACAACCTGTTGGCTGGATTGATTCTCATTTCCTTATTTTGAATCTTCTCTTTTTTTTTCCCACTTTTTCTGGCCTACCATTCTGGTTCTGTCCTCACATCTGAATTTTGTAGTGTTCCTAATACAAAATTGCTACTAGTACTTTTGATTGCACAAAAGAATCCCACAGCATCCATACAATTCCAGTCTCCATACTTGCATTCTAAGATTTTGTTTTACAAATATTTGTACCCAATACACAAAGGTGCAATTTATAAATACATATTCCTTTCATATCCTTTTTTGTGTACTCAGCCTTTTCCAATCTAAAAGGTGTTGCCTAAGAGATGAAAAGGTAATACTTGTTTTGTCAAAGAAGAGCACCTGGCAAAGAATGCTTCTCACAGCCTCTGAGGTGGCAACTGATCGGTAAAAAAAATTGCCCAGAGCAGTGTTCCTGCAAGAATAACAGGATGATAAATTTAAAAATTGGGTGGGAAGCTTTGAACTCCACAAACAAATAAAAAGAAATATCTCAGTTTGAACCTCAGTAGGCTTTGAAATGATCTGATAAAAGGTCTTCCAAACCATGGCTGCTTCTTTACATGCAGCATGCGCAATGATATATTAAACAAGATAATTCCTTTACATATCTGGGGCTCTGTAACTGCTGCCTGAAGGCCAACAACTCCTAGATGAAGAGTATTAAACCAAAAAAAAAATACATGAACCCATTCATAAGACAACTTTGAAATATAGAGAAAAATTAAAATCATGAAGTCTTAAAAGCTCTTCTTTAACAATAAACAATACCTAAATGGAAACAAGCATATGCATTTGGTATTACTAGACTAAACTAGTGATCGCTGCAAAGAAAATTGAGCTCAGTTGAAAATATAAGATGGCAATTAGAGTGAGTAATGCATAGTAGAAGGCATGGTTACCTCCTATGGAGTTGCAAATGAAAAATGCCTTATCTTTGACTACCTCAGCACAAAACTCATTTAACTGGGTGGCCCACGTCTCAAATGTATAAAACGAATTATCTCCAAATTCATGAGGATTTGGTTTATCTGAGTATCCATAACCAATAAGATCAATTGCATATACTCTATGCAATTTTGCAAGAACTGAAATATTTTTCCTCCAATGGTCACTGGAATGAAGAGCAAGTTAGTTGAAGTTCCTGAACAGGAAACATCAATAGGCAAAGAGATCACAGAATGACATATTCATAAATCTTCTAGACATCCAAAAGGGCTATCAAAAGAAAAACAAGGTCTCATCTTTTAGTTTTAAGAACAAGTTTGTTTCAGCTCTTAAATTCTCAAACTACTGTAAAGAGCTGAAAATTGTAAGGTTAACTTTTATCTAACTCATCTTTCTGGCTTTTGGATAACTAACACCTTTGAATCTTCGTATCCCAATACCATCTTAAACTAAGCGCTTACAACCTTCCAAGTATAGTTAGTCCCTTACTTGTTACTGCTACGTAAAGATTCCAAACAGTTAGCTCAGCTCCTTTCTAGTTGTGACAACCTAGTAAACCAGAAAAGCAGGCATGAACCATTCACCTATAAATTCTTCACTGCAGAAGCATCTTTAGTGATATAACAGTGGCTATCCAAACTTCGTTCTGCACTGAATAGGGACTATTATAACCACTAGCTTACTCCATATATGTGCAAGCTAGCAACTAGATCAGTAGTCATTGAAGTTCCAGAACCTCAATGACAAAATGGTGAACGGATCACTTGTCACTGTTCTTCTCATTATATTTAAGCATCTCTCTCTAATGTGCGGGAGTTTCCTTAGTAGCTCTTTAACACACATCAACCAAAAGTTTAAACAAATGGAGTTTTGAAACAAGAACTCTCCAGCAAAAAATGTGAGCAGAGATGGAGCATGACAGTAGAAGACAATCAGTACATTTAATACCTATAGCAATTTAGTTGTCTGTTAATGAGAAGCAAAATATCAGTGATGTAGACCTGTTTGCTCCAAAACCATGGACCAAAACAAGAGCGGGACCAGAATTGCCAGAATACTGATAACGAATAGAGTAACCCTTCCAGTTCCACGTGCTGCAACAGAAACACATACCACAACATCAGAAAAATTCCATCATCCCTATATGTCAAAAGTGCATAACAAAAGTCAAGAAACAAAACAGGTGAAGCGGCAGCCCAAATGAAGATTGAAGAGAAGGGAACTCTTCACGTTGCTTCTTACTGAGTGTTTCTATTTACCATGTCGAATCCTCTTACTAGATTATCCACCCGCCGGGGTAGGGGTGTGGGTAGGGCAATTTGATTTCTTTCACGAGATTAACAGAAACGCGCGAAGTAGGTAAGCACGACTCCTCATCACCCCCCGAGACCATACAATACAGTTCAAGTGCTTGGTTAATTAAACGAAAAAAAAGGGGCACCTGCTCTGGACTTGAGGTTGGTAGGCTCCGTCGTCGTCTGCTGCACTCTGCTTGAGTTCAATTCGACTATCAAGTGAATAATCACTTGAAAAGGAATGTACAGAAAACCCCTTTGATATAAAAGATGAAAGCTTTGGAATTGTGGGAGTATGACTGTTTGTGATGTTACGGAGGATAGTTTCTCTAGAATGGAAGGGTGGTGAGTATGATAACATGTCGCTCTTGTTCTTCTTTCTCCCTCGATGATGGGAATAGGATATCAATGGGAATGGGATTTCTGGTTTTGTTAAGGACAGTGCTGGAGAACCGGCGCTTGCCATTTGCACCCCAAGTTCACACTCACACTCACAGAGGTTGATTTTGTGTGTGAGAGAGAGAGAGAGAGAGAGAGAGGTAGAGAGATATTGGAGTCGAACGGGAATTTGGGGGGTAGGAGAGCGGGGGGAGATTAGACTTTGGGTTTGGGGGGGGCTATGTCCGTTTCTTCGTATTTGTGTGTTCCCTTTGTGCACACGTAGCCAAACGCTGGTCGGTTGTCCCCAGTCCAAAGCACAAGTAAAAGTTAACCAAAGGCAGAGGGGCCAATAGCTTACACTTACGGACAGCTCTTCCTTTATTCCCAACCTAAGAGACTTAGGAGGAGTCCCTGTCTGGCCCTGCTATCCACATCCCCCCTTCTTTTTCTTTCTTTTTTTTTTTTTTTTTTTCCTTTCTTTTTCGTTTATGCAGTTCCCCCCATTTGAGTATACATCCGATTTACCAACTATAAATAACGATGTGGGAGCTGCTCTTTGATATAATAAAAGCATGTAAATTGGTCACAATGTTTATTCATCCAAAATAAATAAAAAGGATTTTGGGGTTGCTTTTTGTTTTTTTTTTTTTGGGTATCCCCCCGCAGGGAGTGGGGAAGCGTTCACACTCTTGGATGAAGTTCGTTCACTTTTACATATAACAACGATCGGACTAACGAGTCAATAGAGTTACGTTTAAAGGTTTTCACCAATTAAAGAGGGTAGTGCATTCACCGGATAATACAATCGTGTGGCACATACGTGCATTCAACTGATTTTAGGTGGCTAAGAAGACAAGTGTGCAGATGAGGATGCAAAAGCCGTCCGTCCGTCCGTCCAACACTTCCATCATTTTCGGCGGCACACTACTAGGCGTCACGGATGGATCCAATTTTACAGAATTTTATTTATGACCAACTTTCTTTTGAAGTAACATCTAAAGCACTTGCAGCAAGCAAGTATCATTTGTCCCCGGATTGGGCATCTCCTCGTTATGTGGGGTTCGCTCCCTTCCCTGCCCGTAATCCGGCACACAAAAGCTCGGACTTAGACACTGTCTAGGAGGGACAGAGAAAGAGAGAGAGAGAGAGAGAGAGAAGGGAAACTGGGACCCACCAACTAATTGAAATACCTCTACGACGGATTTACCCTTTGGCCGGTAGGCGGCAATTGCAGGAGGGAGGAAGGAAGGAAGTAGGGGGGGGGGGGGGGGTGGGGGTATTTGTGTATTGGGAAGTGTGGCAAAGAAAGTTTGGTTTGTCTAACAAATTCTGACCTTTCTGCTTCGAACGTTTGGTTGGTCTTCCTTGGACGGTCAACGTTCTCAGCCGGTAAAACCCCACAAATCTACCGGTCAAATTAACTGGTATCTACGCGACTACGCGACCCCCTTTCCCCGGCTCATTAGTCTGGAACCTACACTTGTCCTTAACTCGACGCGCAGAAGAGAAGGACTCGGCTTATATTAATTCTTCAGCTAATCCCGCCGCTATGTGACACTGCAGAAATTCTTCTGCAATGTTATTCTGATACCACCAAGAACCGCCCCTGTTTGTCTCCGTTTCTAGAAGGACCATAACCTTTTCCACACTTTCCATGACCCCTCCGCCCCACCAACTTCATCATCACCATCATGTTCAGGGTGCATATCACCGAAAGGGGCCCCAAGCTAAGCTTTCTGGAGATGTGTACGCATTTGGTGCGAGGCCACTTCCCCCTCCTCTCCCCTGCTGCCTGGCTGCAAGGTAAGTCCTCGCTCCATGTTTTCTTTCTCTGTTTATCTCTAGTTTTTACATGATCCATTGAATAGAACAAACATTGAAATACATTCGTAGCTAGCTAGGCTTTGACATGTTGCCAGAGTGATTTAGTTATGTGATCTTTCAACGTTCGGAATTTGTACGTCCCCCTTGCCCATGATCATTTAATCCCGATACGTTTAGTGAGAACAACTCTGCTCTGTTTTGAATGTTAACGCCGGGGAGCAGACGACGAAGGCATGCATGCCCTCCTTGAACAAATTTGACTGAATTACTTAAATTTCGTTAATAATTAGTTTATTTCGTTTTGTTTTTGTGGATCAACATAAGCTTTAAAACGTTCCATGCACTAGGAACACGACCTTTCACCCCTGCCTTTCATGAGAGAAGAATTTCAAGTTTGAATTTGACTTTCAATTTGCCAATCTTCATACATATGAATTGCCTTTAGTTCTTGGAGCACCAGGTTGTACTTTCATTAACAATGCATGCCAACGAAACTAAACCACGACCAGAAAGTCGTAATTAACTTCTGTTTTGTATAAAGGACCACCAAAAAAACAAAAAAAAAAACAAAAAAAACAAAAAAAGGAGACAGTAATGTATGTTAAAATGAATTTGTAATAATACGTTATAATCTATATACATATATAATAAATAGATGTACTGTAGGCTTCTAAAACGTGTGTATTAAGTGGTTCATTTGCCTAGCAAACATCTTAATAGAAACAAAAGCATATGATGGATCAATCAAACAAATTCAGAATCGTACTTCTTCTTCTTTTTTTTTTTTTTTTTATAATAGGAAAAATATGGCATTGTTGTGTATACGATAGATGGATTTCACATGCCATGACAAATAAAAGGATGAATTAACAAGTACAAAAACCACATAAATCGAGGAGTCATGCATTTTAGGAATATCCCAAAAAAAAAAAAAAAAAAAAAAAAAAAAGCAAAGAGAGAGAGAAGGAAAAGAGAAATAAATCTTATTTATTGCAACTTTGTTTATATCTTCTGTATAATCTCCTCTACATGTATACCAAGTAACATCGAGTAAACATTAACAATAAAAGTAACAACAGCGACCTAGAGGTTTTTTCTTATATGGGTTTCTGGGGAATTCTTTGAAAAGTTTAGACAATTTGTCCATTGTTTTCCCTTTATTTATTTATTTATTTATTTGGTTTTCGCAATTTAATCTAGGAAAAACAAAAGAAAGAAATGGTCAATCGTTCACTTGTTAGTGGGCCAAAAAGTCAACCATCTACCAATCAGATCAGACGGTGTCTGGGGTCATATTGACTGGTAGATTATAATTTTTGTGTTGACGGTCAGATATCAGTCCATATTGTGTTACGTGTCTATAGGGTCAGACGACAAACGCCCCGCCGTGTCATTTTATCAAAGCCTGTAATGATTTAGAATTATGCTAACTGTATTTTTGGCATTTAACCGAGGGAGATTGCAAGCCGTTCAAAGTTCAAACACTTCTTGTATCTTTTTAAAGTAGGATGGTGTTAGATCTTATTTCTCTAGTAACTTTTCACTGTATATATATATATATATATATATTTAATACTATATTTTAAAATATTAAATTTACAAGTTTTTTTTAACTAATACGCTGTTTTATTTTTTTAAAATATTAAAATTAATGTGCTCACATTTGATATCTTAACTGTTAACTTTAATTTTATGAGATATTTATTTTTAATCCAACAGTATTGGTTTTATTATCATTTAATAATACGGACTAGATGTATTTACCCGGATGAAATGGGAACTACGGCACGTGTAATTGACCTCAAACGTAGTACTAAATTACCAGAACTGGATGAAAGATTTGGGCGGACCAGATCGCTCGGAAAGGGTTTGGTTGGCTGTCGGCACAGGAGCACATTAAGATTCTGCGCGTGGGTCTAGTTTAGTAAGCCTTGAATTTGACCCACGTCAAGCCCAAAACCAAAAGCCCAATCTTAAACGAGGCAAACGATCTAGAAGAAAGTGGGCTGAACGTATTTTTAAGCCCATTATAATAAGAGCCCAATTTCATCTAATCCCCATGGAAACACGTGCATCGTTTCTGAGACGGTGTACAATAGAGTCAGTGGTCAACAGTGCATGGGAACACTCTCACTAACCCGACGTCCTGTTGGGTGTGCGGTGTCTCTAGTTTTCCTTTCACTAAACTGATCCATTAGTTAGTGCATGATTCCCTTCACACTCCAATTCTTCCTTCGTTTTAATACTTTCCTGTTCCATTCCCAACTGTAAGTAATCACTCTCTTTCCCTCTTCCCCCTCCGTCCCCCGATATACATGTATCTTTTAGTTCAATGAGTTGCATTCTCTGTCGTATGTAAGGAAAGTATCTATCACACACTCTTCATGGTGAGAAGGAATAGAGCCATGCATCAGAAGAGATGCAAGGGAACTTGAGGGGGATTCTCCTCTTGGAATGTAGGATGTCCAGAGGTCTATGTATGTATGTATGTGTGTGTATATATGTATGCATTATGCATGAAAACTTGAGAAGGTCATCCCTTACAATAAGTGTGCATAACTCTCTCAAACGACTAAAGGTAGCTCCATTTCTGGGATAAATATGTGATATATGTGTACACCACATTAGAGATCAAGCCACTAGCCGGTCTAGTGATAATTATTGGAATTTTAGTTCCAACAACTAGGATTCAAACTCTAATACAGACTGAAGAAATAAGGCATTACAGAGATTCAGAAATTTTGGGTTAAAGTCTTAACCTTTATTTTGGAAAAACTTTGTGTAGGAGTTTTGCGCTGGAAGCTTAAGCCCCCACATGTCATTGCATTTTCATAAATTGATTATAACTGTATAAGCGCAACATAATGCACCAATCTTATATTACTATATAAGCATATAAACCTTCTCTTTGTGTCTTACCAATCAATTGATTGTGTGCCTGTGCCTGTGCCGGTGCCTGTAAAAACATCTTAAAGAGGTTTCGAAAATAATATCTTTTATGTAGATAATGCTTTCAAGCTCTCCATCAAGTTTCAAGTAGATATCTCATTACATAAAATGGAAATGAAAGTTTTTTTTTTTTTTTTTATAGAAAAAAAAGAGGTTCAGTGTTACTTGGAACTCAACGCATATATTCCCACGTATTGTAGTCAAAGAAGCAGACGTAATTAACCCAAATTATTTTTTGGAATAATTGAAAAGATTGAGCTTTCATTATCTAAAATTGAGAAATTTGCAAGCTGCCTTACAAACATGAGATACAGATATGGTTATGTAAAATACAGCACAAGACACAACCATGCACAAGGCAAGTTACACAATACATTGCTTGTCTTTGATTTGCTTACTAAGAAGCAGAAATACAACGCCACATCAATGATAAAAATAGAATGACGAAGTGGAAAATAACATATAGATAGCTTACATGAAATACCAAGCCAAACCACATAGGTTCTTGTAATGTATAATAATAAACTAACAGAATGCAATTTTATGGCGCCCTAGGGAAGCTGGAAGTTGGGTGGTGGATAGAGACATGATCATGGACGCTCTTGGGAATCATTTTTGTTGAAAGTTGGAGATATGAGAGCAGATTCCCAACCAGTAGCAAGAGTAGTTGTTGAAGGGTTAATTGAGATCAGAGGATCTGAACCAGCATTGGGCAGTTGGTGCAGCTGGCTAGTGAAAGCTTCCTCATTGATAAGTGAATTGAGAAATGAAGAGAAGACATCGTCAGTGCAGCAGTTGATATCTTCATGATCTTCTTCGTTGCTAGGCCCTTGGATATCGCTCCTCAAATCCATCCCCAGAATGTCACAGCTCGGCAAACTCGTGTGGTCACTTGATGTTGCGTTAATTTTCCCAGTTGCTTGATTCTGATCCTGGAAAGCGTTGTGCTTCTGCAGGTACCCAGTTTCTCTGCCGCTGATGAACGGATTAATGGTGCTGCCAGCGGCCGTCTCTGGTAGAAAAGGAGCAGAAGAAACAGAGAGAGTATTAGGCAAACTGGGGATCGATGGTTTGCGAGTGGCTCCCGATGACGAGGGAGCTTTGAGTTGAGGATGATGATCATCAGATTCAGCTGGGTGGAGGGGCTTGTGGGTTCTTGGATCAATTCCTTGGCTTATCAGCTTCTTACTCAGGTGAGTGTTCCAGTAATTCTTTATCTCGTTATCTGTACGTCCGGGAATTCTCCCAGCAATGAGTGACCACCTGATCAAAGATATATGGAATATAAAGATATAAGGTCCAAATTAATCTTAGTGACATATGCACATTAGAACAAGACTTCTTGATGGATGGCCAAATTATTAGCAGAATTATTCAAAGAAGACGATCCACAGCAACTTAGGAAGATTCATGTTGTGATCAAGTGTGAGAGTAGAGGGTAGAGTAGAGAGAGAGAGAGAGATTGATTTTTTTGGCACAGTGCACGCTGGGCATCTCTCTGTAAGTTGAACCGATGAAACCCTAAACCTAGGTTGTTGCACTTAGGCGCACACACACACATACAGGAACCGAAATGAGTTGAGAATATTCCATGTCCAGCCATATATGATAATTTCTGACAAACCCAGTTCACAAAAAAAAGAATCTACCAGCTATATACGAATTATAAACCTTCACGACTGGTCTCAGTACTCCAGATGCAAAAAGCTAATAAATAATAAATAAATGAATAAACCTGTTGCCGAGGAGGCGATGGAGACGGAGAATGAGATCTTCTTCGTCTGGAGCGATCTGGCCTCGCTTAACGGAGGGGCGGAGGTAGTTCATCCAGCGGAGGCGGCAGCTCTTGCCACAGCGGAGGAGCCCGGCACGCTTAGGGAGGGTTCGCCAGCGACCCTCGCCTTCTTTCTTGATGTAATTGGCGAGGAGCTTGTCTTCCTCCGGGGTCCACGGGCCCCTCTTCAGCCCTACCTTGCTGCAACACGGTGTTCCTGTTGTTGTTGTTGCTGTTGTTGTGGATGTTCTTGTACCAGTAGCAATGGTAGTTGTAGCAGATGATGATGATGGGTTTCTCATGCTTCTCCCGCTCCTCTCTCTCTCTCTTTTTTTATTTTTTATTTTTTATTTTTTGGTTTTTGTTTTACCAAGTGAATTTCCTTAATTTGTTCCCCGATGGGTCTCTCTCTCTCTCTCACACACACATAGCGTCTGTGTCCTGCTTTGTATTAATTATGGGATGATATGAATCTGGGGATAAATAGAGCGTATGTGTGTTTGTGGGGGATTCGATTTTATTTTTTTTTTTTTTATTTTCTGTTTGAAGGATGCGAGAACCTTAACTTTGTTGCTCTCTATCTCTCTCTCTCTAACTTCTACAGCACAAGAGGTCATTGCCGCGGTTGTGTCCTTGCAACGCGCCCTTGGCAGGAGTGTTTATGACGCGCTAGCGTCAAGTTTTGACCCATGGCTTTCCCTTCCCTTTAATTCACTTGTACCACTCTACCCCTCCATTGAATTTAATCCGTTTTGTTTTCTCTCTCTCTCTCTCTCTTAATTTTAAGATCAACCATCGTCATCTTCATTTTTTTTTTTATTATTATTATTATTAAGTTCCCTATGCAATTAGGGGCTTCTCGAGCCGGAGATACGGCGCAACTAGTTATTAGTGTTCGTGTGAAACTTAATTTCGCGGTAAATTTTTTTGGTTTTCCCCAACTTTTTTTTAAAGTTGAATTAAGTTGATTAATCATATTAATAAAATTATAAATTAAAATTTAATTTATTTTAAAAAATTTATTTTAAAAATTTTTAATTTTAAAAAATTAATAAATAATAAATTAAATAATTTAAATTAATTATAATTTTTAAATTTAATTAATTTAAATTTTTTTATATTTTTATTTTTTTTAAAAAATAAAAATTATATTATTTTATAATATTTTTAAAATTATGAATTATAAAAATTTTTCAAAAAATATTTATATAATAAATTTATTTAAATTTTAATAAAAATATATAAAATTATATATTTAAATTAATACTTATTTTAAAATTTTTATTATATTATTTTATTTAATTAAAATTTTTTTATTTTTTTTATAAAATAATAAAATAAAAAAAAAAATATAATAAATTATATTATATTTTATATTAAATTTATTTAATTTAAATTATTTATATTTATAAATATATTATATTAATTAATTTTTTAAACCTTATTATATATAAATAATGCACATACATATCTATTTATATAATTAAATTATTTAAATATTATATATATATATTATTTATTAATATTTTTATATTTTATTTATTATATATATATATATATATATATATATTAAAAAAAATATTAATATTAAATATTAATTTTTTAATTTAATTATAATTAAAATAATTAAATTTTAAATTTTTTAAATTTCCGATGTATTTAATGAATACTTTAGTTTTTATACTCACATGCCTGTGCGCGGCTTTTATAATTCAATTTTTGCAGACGGGTCTGGATGAATTGGGGGCAGGTGTGAGGTTAGAACAGAAGGAGGCTCGGAAATGTCTAGACCAGATCTGAATCTTTGAATGGGCTTTTACCAATCTGTAATGATATACGTAGCCGGTAAATAAAGGCCACAAAATTTAATTGAGATTTTTTTTTTTTTTTTTTTGGGTTGGGTGGGGCGGAGGGTTGTAGCCAGACCTATCCGCGGGAAGGCAATCCCCTTTTATTGCCTAGCTCCTAATTTTGGGCTTCGCTTCCGAGCCACATAGAGACGTTGGGGGGGCCGGTGGGAGGGGGCGCCGGGCTGAAGTTACCTGAATGAGAAGTACGCCTAGGCGTCGGAGTACGTACTTCCAGTCCTTTAATTAATTTATTTGGAGCTCGTGATGCTATTTGATTAATAATTATAAATAAATAAATATATATATAAAATAAAAATTATATCAAATGCAGAGTGAGGGAAAAAAGTCGGTTTAAATGCTCACGAGTTGGACCCAAGTCACAGCCGAGTCAAATTTTTCTCTTCTCTTCTTCAGCTTCCCATTCAGAATGATAAAATTCAACTCAACTCGATTCTAAGAATAAAACTTTAATTTAATTAACTTTAGCAATTAAATTTTATTTTTAATCCTTATATGATATAAATTTTTAAATAAATAAAATATTTTTTTTAATTTTTTAATAATAAAATGATCAAAATCTAATTTTACATAATTTTCACTTATTTTAATGAGGATTTTTAATTTTATTGCATATTCGGTGTAATGACACCTAAGCCTCTAATCAATTACCTTCCACAAGAATCAGTTGGCTGTTTATGGTTTTAAATGAATATGCTGTTTAAGAGTAATATTATCTATATCTTTTGTTTCTATCTTTGGTGTGACAATAATAATTATTCCAAAAAAAAAAAAGTGGAAATTATAAAAATCATACCATTATGGCAGAGTGTCTCGTTACTTAAATATCCGATTCTAAAAGATAATTAAGACAATCATTTGCGTCGCAAATTTTATCATCTCCTTATCTAATACTCAAATTGAATGTGACAAATATAAAAATAATATAAGTTTCCTTTAAAAAATTGCTTTTTTTTTTATTTTTTTATTTTCCCTATCCTATGCTCCAGAATAGAGTGGAAAAAATGGAAAAGGGGAAGACATGGGGGGTAAAACAGGAAGTGAATCTGAAAGGTGAACAATGCACACAAATTCCAGCTAATCCTCCATTTCAATTTTCCTCTTATCAAACGCAAAACCCGTACAGCTAACACACATTTGTACACACTCTCACGCACCAAACAACACAACACAAGCACGATACGAGAATAAGATAAAGAGAAAAGAGCCAGTTCTTTTGTTTTTAAAAGAAAATAAAAAGAGAGGGACTGAACGAGATCCCGACTAAAAACCTAAAACGGTAAAAAAAAAAAAAAAAAAATCAGAGAAAGAAAAAAGAAGTAGCAAGAGAGGGGCAGCACAGCAGCCGCCACCACTACTACCACCACCACCACTACCGCCGACGCCGCCAACACTAGCAGAAAAGAAAAGAAAAGGAAAAAGAACCCTACTTATTTACCTTGTGCTTTACACAGTCAGCTATGGGCAAGGCGGAAGCGCAGCAGCAGCAACCCCAACAAGCCCAACTGGCCGTCCTCCTCGGACCAGACCCCGCCCCTTTCGAAGCCCTAATCTCCTCCCTCATGTCTTCTTTGAACGAGCAGCGTTCCCAGGCCGAGCTCGCCTTTAACCTCTGCAAGCAGTCCGATCCCGATTCGCTCTCCCTCAAGCTCGCCCACCTCCTCCAGTTCTCCCCTCACGTCGATGCCCGCGCCATGTCCGCCGTCCTCCTCCGTAGGCTCCTCACCCGCGACGACTCCTACCTCTGGCCCAGCCTCTCCCCATCCGCTCAGTCCTCCCTCAAGTCCATCCTCCTCGCCTCTCTCCAGCACGAGCAGACAAAGTCCATCGTCAAGAAGCTCTGCGCCACCATTTCCGAGCTCGCCTCTGGGATCTTGCACGATAACGGATGGCCTGAGCTCTTGCCCTTCATGTTCCAGTGCGTCTCCTCCGATTCCCCCAAGCTTCAGGAGTCCTCTTTCCTTATTTTCGCTCAGCTCTCCCAGTACGTCGGCGACACCCTGATTCCATTCATCAAGGAGTTGCACGCCGTCTTCTTTCAGTGCTTAGGATCATCGCCCCATTTCGATGTCAAGATTGCCTCACTGAATGCCGTCATCAATTTTATCCAGTGCCTGAGTAGCTCCTCCGATCGGGACCGGTTCCAGGACTTGCTACCCTCCATGATGAGGACATTAACCGAAGCCTTGAATAACGGCAACGAGGCCACTGCACAGGAGGCCTTGGAACTCTTGATTGAGTTGGCTGGGACGGAGCCTCGGTTTATGAGGAGGCAGTTGGTGGATGTGGTAGGGTCCATGCTGCAGATTGCGGAGGCCGAGACTTTGGAAGAAGGCACGCGCCACTTGGCGATTGAGTTTGTGGTCACTCTGGCCGAGGCCAGAGAAAGGGCGCCTGGGATGATGAGGAAGTTGCCGCAGTTTATAAGCAGGCTGTTTGCTATATTGATGAGGATGTTGTTGGATATCAAGGATGACCCTGCGTGGCATAGTGCTCAAAATGAGGACGAAGATGCGGGAGAGACAAGCAATTATAGTGCTGGACAGGAGTGTTTGGACCGGTTGGCAATTTCTTTGGGTGGGAATACGATTGTTCCTGTTGCTTCCAAGCTCTTCCTTGAATATTTGGCTGCTCCTGAGTGGCAGAAGCACCATGCTGCTCTCATTGCCCTTGCTCAAATTGCCGAGGGTTGCTCCAAGGTATTCAAATCGTGTTCAATTTTGGTACTGTACTACTGAATGTTTTACCCATCCTATTGTTCTTATGTTTCATCCAGTCTAAACAAAATCTGAACTATTTGTGTGATTTCCATGTTTCCCATTTTATGCTAGTCTACTGGATGTTGAATCTTTATGTGATAGTTTGTTTTAGTTTCTATTTGTTGATTATTATTTTTCTCTATGCAATTCTTACTTCTTTTATTTTTATTGGTTATAGAATTTGTGGGAAATGAAAATGAATTTGAAATTGGAAAGAACTATTTACTTGCAAATTGTTTATGTGTTTTAATTTCTAAAGTCTGAGTAACTCATTTGGCAAGATATGTGTTTGTTCTGCTACTTAGGTCATGCTAAAAAATCTGGAGCAAGTGGTGTCAATGGTTCTAAATTCATTCCATGATCCTCATCCGCGTGTAAGATGGGCAGCAATTAATGCAATTGGGCAGTTGTCTACGGATTTGGGTCCAGATTTACAAAATCAGTACCATCAGAGAGTTCTGCCAGCTCTTGCCTCTGCAATGGACGATTTCCAGAATCCTCGAGTGCAGGTTAGCTTGTTTTATCACAGTATACTGTTAGGGAAGTTTCTTCTTGAGTCTTGCATTTTCTAATCTTCTGTTGATTTGGCTTGCAATATTTTGTTTATGGAAGGTCTTATTTCATGTGTGCTTTTTTCCTCTTCTTTAAGTTTCTTGGGATAGCATATAGTTTATTTCACAAAACAATCTAGGGATCAAGGCTTCCATTATTCTGTTTTGTGGAAAGGGTAGTTCATTCCATTTGTTTTGTGACAGGCACATGCTGCATCAGCAGTGCTCAACTATAGTGAGAACTGTACTCCGGAGATTTTGATGCCTTATCTTGATGGAATTGTGAGCAAATTGCTTGTGCTTTTACAGGTATTGAAATATTATAACTCCTTTTCTTACCATTTACGTATCCTCAATTGTATACAACCAGAACTTTTTTCATCTGCATATTGCATGTATGAACTGCAGAATGGAATACAAATGGTGCAAGAGGGGGCATTGACTGCTTTGGCATCTGTTGCTGATTCATCTCAAGTAATTGTTTACAACTCATTTCATTGTTGTTTTGCTTTGTGTGCCTTAGACTTGGTCTAACAGTATGTAAATTGTAGGAGCACTTCCAAAAGTACTATGATGCAGTTATGCCTTATTTGAAGGCTATCTTGGTGAATGCAACTGACAAGTCTAACAGGATGCTTCGTGCCAAATCCATGGAATGCATTAGTCTGGTTGGCATGGCTGTTGGGAAGGAGAAGTTTAGGGATGATGCTAAGCAGGTAGGTAGTGTCATGCATACTAATTGTGATCAGTTACTTATTTGTCCTACTTCCTTTAGACATTACCAACATGAGTTGAACTAATAATCTTTCTTGAGGCCATGACATCACACATCATGAAACTATCATTCAGCTTGAAGAATGGACACTGTTAATTGACTCTCTCTCTCTCTCTCTCTCTCTTCCCTAAAACTGGAGTTTTGCCTCTTATATTATTTTTTGGCCCCTTTTTCCAGGCAGAAGCTTTTTTTTTTTTTTTTTTTTTTGGTTTCCCCTGAAATGTTTGCATAAGTTACCCTTAATTTTCATTTTTGCAAGGTTATGGAGGTGCTCATGTCTTTACAAGGATCTCAAATGGAGACTGATGATCCAACAACGAGTTACATGCTACAAGTATGTTTCATGTCAGAATCTACTGAGGAACCCTCTGTGTTTTGCCTTTTTGCTGTCTTTTAATATTTGCTCTATAATATATAGGCATGGGCTAGACTTTGCAAGTGTTTGGGACAAGATTTTCTTCCTTATATGAGCTTTGTCATGCCACCTTTACTTCAGTCTGCTCAACTCAAGCCTGATGTCACCATTACATCAGCAGATTCAGATAATGACATTGATGACTCTGATGATGAAAGGTCTGCACCTTCTTTCTGCAAATGAGAGATTTATATATATCTGACACACTGATATTTGGGTTGATATATCACTTTTGGGTTTTGTCAATACCAATTGATTAACGAAATTTCACTGGGTTCAACTATGTTCAATCCTGCAATGGTAATTAATTTCAGTCATATTCCCCCTCCTCTCCTCAAGTTGGCATGCGCACACTCCTAAAATGAAAGCGTGCTTATCCCTACCTAAAAAGTAGCATACATAATTCAGTGCCATAATGTGGTTTGGCATCCAGCTAAGAGTTGTATCTTATTACAGTATGGAGACCATTACTCTTGGGGATAAAAGGATAGGGATCAAGACTAGTGTCCTGGAAGAGAAGGCTACAGCTTGTAACATGCTATGTTGCTATGTTGATGAACTGAAGGCAGGATTTTTTCCATGGATTGATCAGGTTTTCCTCAGTAAACCATTATCCATGGATCTCTTTTCAATTTTAAACTCAACTTCTTAGCAATATGACACTTGTAAATGGTGCTTGCTCTATGCAGGTTGCTCCAACACTGGTTCCTCTTCTTAAATTTTATTTCCATGAAGAAGTTAGGAAAGCAGCTGTTTCAGGTAGGAAATAGACATTGCATATGGTTTCTATTTTTTTTTCACTGCATTCATTCTACTTGTTACTTTTCTACCCTCCATTGTTCTTCGTGATCCTTACTAGAAGCATTGAATCCATGTTTCTAGCCATGCCAGAGCTACTGCGCTCTGCCAAATTAGCTGTAGAGAAAGGAGTAGCTCAAGGTCGCAATGAGTCCTATGTGAAGCAGTTGTCTGACTACATTATTCCAGCTCTGGTTGAAGCATTACACAAGGTTACTATAGTTCTTGCGTGCTTCACATCTTGGTTTATTTCTGTTATAAATTGTGATGCTTACATTCTTGTATTGCAATTGACTTCAGGAACCTGATACTGAGATCTGTGCAAATATGTTGGATGCATTAAATGAATGCTTACAGGTTTGTTGTGATTTTTATGATGTTTAACTTTGATACTTTCTTTCCTCTGATGCAATTCATTCTGCATCATGTTTCTAGTAAGAAATTGTAATTGTTCAACTGTAGATTGTGCTATTAGTAAGAAATGGCTTGTGAACTATATGTGTTTCCTTGCAGATATCATCATCTCTTGTCGATGAAGGCCAGGTGCGATCAATTGTTGATGAGATAAAACAGACTATAACAGCCAGCTCAAGCCGAAAAAGAGAGAGAGCAGAGAGAGCAAAAGCTGAAGACTTTGATGCAGAGGAGGGGGAGTTGATTAGAGAGGAAAATGAGCAAGAGGAGGAAGTTTTTGACCAAGTAAGTAGTACATTAGAATCAGAAATTTTATCTCGGCAATCCATCTTGTTAATATGCTTCTTACTGGAACGATCATGTCTTCCAGGTGGGTGAAATCTTGGGAACTCTGATTAAGACATTTAAAGCTTCTTTCTTGCCTTTCTTTGATGAGCTATCATCCTACCTAACTCCTATGTGGGTAAGTTTCAGTGTAGTGTAGTAACATAGGTTTGATCAGGTTTTCTTTGGCGTACATGTTTGCTTTGGTTCTTTGTTTTATATTTAAAGTTTTGGAATTTTCAGCATTTTACTACTATTGTAGTAAACACTTTTGGAAGGATGTTTTATGTTTTTTGATTGTTTTTGTCCCGATAAGATCATGTTTGTGTTTTTCATTTGCTTTTATTGGAGTTTGTAGCTTATTAGCCCTCATCTTTACTGGTGTTTGATTTCTATCGCTGCACATTTTTGGTTGTGGAACTGATAAACAAAGACTAGAAGACAATGCTAATGTTCAACCTTGTAGTGCAATGGTAATATAATGGTGAACTTATGTAAACTATAATTGGTTTATGTTTATGTTTAGATCTTTTGTCAATGAGTGTTTCATGAATGACTGAATAGGGAAAGCTCATCATAACTTGTCTCTAAGATTGTGTTTATATCCTAAAAGGTCATTCAATTGGCATTAGAATTAATATTGCTATTGCTTGATGGATTTAGATCTTTTAAAAACTCATGCTTATTTTGAATATTGAGATTGCTATTTTGTGTGTGAATAACTTCAGAATCCACATTTGTTCTTTTGGTTTGCTGTATTATTGTTGCAATTTCAAGGATATCCTTTCACCTGGACTCTATCTGACATGAGCTATTTGAAGTTTCTCATATATTTGTGGAATAGCAACTGGATTCTTTTAGCCTTTTCATTCTTGAATTTTGTTTTCTTTTATATGCTGTCTGCAAACCTAGTAAGTGTAAGAATTTTATTGTGTGCATAGCATTAGGAGCCTGACATGTTTTATGAATTTAGGGTAAGGATAAGACAGCTGATGAGAGAAGGATTGCAATTTGCATTTTTGATGATGTTGCGGAGCAGTGTCGTGAGGCAGCTCTCAAGTAGGTCCTTTGTCTATAAACTCCATATGTTATGAGCTTTTTCCATTGAGAACAAGTGTTTGATGTGCTTGTTCTAATGTGATGGGACAGATACTATGATACATATCTTCCTTTTCTATTGGAGGCTTGCAATGATGAGAATCCAGATGTTCGACAGGTATGTGCATGGTAATTTTTGATAGTTTGTTTTTGCCTTTGATTACTTGTGGTCATTCAAGTCGTGT
Source organism: Rhizophora mangle (assembly GCA_037832345.1). Lineage (NCBI taxonomy): Eukaryota > Viridiplantae > Streptophyta > Magnoliopsida > Malpighiales > Rhizophoraceae > Rhizophora > Rhizophora mangle. The sequence continues at coordinate 69,842 of JBAPLJ010001973.1, forward strand.
TTTTTATTTCAGGCAGCTGTATATGGACTTGGTGTATGTGCCGAGTTTGGTGGATCTGTATTTAAACATCTTGTTGGAGGTAATTTTTTCCTGCATGCATTGAGGGAGTTAATTTCTTTTTTCTTTTCCCTGCTTAAAGAGTTGGAACTCTTTCCTATTTTATGTGAATAACCTATTATTGCCGGCTTTTGCCAGAGGCTCTTGCAAGACTAGATGTTGTAATTCAGGATCCTAGTGCGAAACAACCTGACAATGTCATGGCATATGATAATGCTGTCTCTGCTTTAGGAAAAATTTGCCAGCATCATCGTGACAGGATTAATTCAGCTCAGGTAATTTTCATGTTATCAATTTATCATCTATATGTTCATACTTGGGAATATTTTAATGTAGTTGCTTGTGGTTGTAACTTCAGTTATATCTGGCAGGTTATTCCTGCATGGTTGAATTGTTTGCCCATTACAGGTGATTTGATTGAGGCAAAAGTTGTTCATGAACAACTTTGTTCAATGGTGGAGAGGTAAGGATTAAGTTCTGTGCTTTTTCCTTGAGTTTTTGTTTTAGCTATCTATGTCCTAACTATTCAATTGCAACTAACATGCTTTCGACCATCCAATACAGGTCAGATGTTGAACTTTTGGGTCCCAACAATCAGTACCTTCCTAAAATTGTTTCAGTATTTGCAGCGGTTAGTTGCTCATTTTATAAGTTGACTGATCACCTTTCCTAATTTCAATTGCTAAAAATTCTGAGCTAGAGCTTCTTAGCAATTTTCTGTTGAGGGTCCAAAGCCATCTTTGAAGTGCAGCCTTCGCTATACCTTACCAAAATGTTTCCTGTTAAAATTATGATGTTGTTGGGTTTTATTTATGCCTACAAATTGGCTTATGCCCATGAAACTAAGGGATTAAAAAAACTAATTCACATGCAATCCACAAGAGCTGCCTACAATTTCTTTGTCTTACTGAGAAAGAGGTTGTTCCTGTAGGTTCTATGTGGGAAAGATCTAGCAACTGAACAAACTGCAAGCCGAATGATTAATCTGTTGAGGCGCCTGCAGCAGACTTTACCACCGGCAACCTTGGCCTCAACTTGGTCATTGTTGCATCCACAGCAGCAGATGGTCTTGCAGTCCATCCTCTCTTCATAGTTTCTTGGCTTTCTGTTGGTATGTTCAGTAAATTGCAATCTTGAAGTGTGTTGGGCGTATCTTGGTTACCCAATCCTTTGCATAAGATGGTTCCCCATCTCAGTTTTCCTGCATATTACAGCAACCAGGCGTCAGTGTTCTGGCTGTGGAAGTCATCATTGAGATTGAAAATGAATCCTTTTTGTAGAATGTGTACATTGTTACTAGTGTCCATTTATAGCTCTGATTAAATTCAGAAAAAGAAAGCAAACCAAAGGTGTTTGTTGTTTGGGGCAGGGCGGGCCAGCCCCTTTGTTTTTCGTTATTGTAATGTGGTAGTCCGAGGTCTGAGAGTTGTGGGGGAGGGCAATTCTTGTTGCAGTTTTGATCGCATTGTGGTTTTCATCGCATAGACTTGATGATCGTGATAATACATGGAATCAAACTTTGAATGGTGGTGATTCTTTCATTGTATCAGCAATTTTGACTCCTACACTTTCGAATGGATATTGTATTGTAGCATATTGGCATTAATGCCGCCTTTCCTCTCTCATTATCCTTTCATCCTCGGGCACTGAGGTTGTTCGCCTTCATCTCCAACTTTCTCTTCTTGAGACGGGTATGAAATGATTGTGTGAAGAACCTCCGGTAAAACCTCTAGGACACAAGCAACGAGCTATCAATGGTAATCTCCGTCTTCTTCATCATCAACTTCACCTTCGGCGGCAACTTCTTCTCTAGGCAGTGGAGGAGGAGGCCTCTTGCCTCGTGTTATTTACATGGGGCCTGCTCAAGTGTTCGTTGGCCCTCTCTGATTTTGACGGAAAAATGTAACCCTCCTGTTTCCGACGACCCTTTCTCTCTATTTTTTTTTTATTCTTTAGCTAAAAATAATTTCATTTGTCTATTTTCTAATAATTATTTTTTTATCAAAAAAAAAAAAAAAAAGAAAAGTGTAAAAACAAGTTAAACCGTCAAAATCAGAAACTATCTGGCCTATGCTTTTTCCGCTGCTTGAATCAGAGCCAGGACGTAGGTAGGATTTGACTTTGGGATGGTCCACCTGAGGAGACAGTTCAGCAAATGGAAGTGGAACTTCCTGTTCTCATGGATTGTCCAAATTTCTTTTCCCATGATTTCAAAGACGATAGCGACAGCCTCCGTGCGTGCATGGGGAATGCGGTGACGTGAGATGATGGGTTTGGGGGGGGTGAGGACATCGTTGGCATTTCAGATGGTTCTGGATGGACTGAAAAACCGTAATCTGATTGCAGAAGAACCCGTTGTCAAAGGAGGCTTCGTGGCTTGGGGGGAAGATGAGGTTCTTCTCGTGGATCGGACCCAAACATCAATATCCGCGGAAGCCCAAACGAGCAATCTAACCTTACCATTTTCTTTTCCATGCAAATTACATGCAGCCACACAGATTTTAAGTACAAAATAATAAAAAAAAAAAAAAAAAAAAAAAAAAGGGCTTTGGACTTTAAATTAATTTTTTAATTAGGGGTTTTGGTTTGGTGCCTTTGTTGCTCCAACGGAGAAGCCAATACGTGCCGTTGTGGGAAAATGACTGTTTTGCCCGTCTTTTAATTTTCGCGATGCCCCGTTGTATAATCTAATCTACGTGTATCCTTTATTCTTACGACAATTTAATGCTAAAATTTTTACAGCAAGCAAAAGCTATTTTTAGTATGGGAAGGGGTTTTTGTGTGGGCCACTCAACTCAACTCCCCTCCACCCAGTCAGAAAATTTAGTTAAAAAAAAAAAAAAAAGGAAAAGCAAAATAAGTGTTTAAAAATATATATATTAAATGAGTTTTTCTGACTGCTACTTATATGCATTTGGTTTGTGTGTGTGTGTGCGCCTTCGTCCGTCCGCTTCACAAATTTGCTCCTTTCGTTCCTTTCTCGCTAGCCTCTTCTGCAAAACAAGAAGCCGAAGTCCCTCTCCTCTACCCTCTATCTCTCTCTCTCTTCTCCGGACTCTTTTTGTTGAATCTGATCAGAAGAGAAACAAGATGGGAGAGGAGAAGAAGCCTCAGTCAGTTGGTGTATGGCCTGCCGTTAAGCCCTTTGTTAATGGGGGTGCCTCTGGCATGCTTGCCACCTGTGTCATCCAGCCCATTGATATGGTTAAGGTTCGTTTCAAACTCGTTCTTTTATGTTTCTGCGTTTGCGTATTCATCCGCCTTTAGGTCAACCTCTTTCTTTTGTTGTTTGTAATTTCAAAGTTTTTTTCTTTTTTTTTTTTTTGGCGCTGAAATGGGTTCATTCTTTTATGGGTATTAGATCTGGGTTTTGATGAGTGGTTTTGCGAAGCACTTTTCTGCTTTGGTGGTATAAAATGGTTAGAAGGGGTTTTTTTTTTTCTGGTTGGTTTTTATTTGTCTTTGGTTTGGTTTGTTCCAGGTGAGGATTCAATTGGGTCAGGGAGCAGCTGCTCAGGTGACCAAGAAAATGCTAAGAGATGAGGGAATTGGCGCCTTTTACAAGGTTTGGTTTTACCAATCTAGTCTAGTTCGCACTGTTTAAGTGTATGTGCTGTTGGTTCACTTTAAACTATTCTTTTATAAGATCCGTTATCAAGAATTGTCTTCCTTCACATTCAAATTTTGTTGATTCCAATCCCCGGGAGGAAACATGTGCTGTGCTATTGACCACCAGGCTAAAATACTTGGGAGACTGAGATCTAAATAAACCTTTTTGTAAAATTAGATGTTGTTCCCCCCCCCCCTCTCCCCCTTCTTTTGTGGTCTCAAGCTTTCAATATTTAGTCTTTCTAAGAAGCATTATTGGTTTGATCATATATAGAAACTGCTGGTCACCATTTAAATTTGGAGAAACTGTTCTCAGCTTTCTCTTGTTGGATGAATTAGTTGTGTTTCAATTTAAAATGCCATTAGTGTTCTATTCTTGAATATGCAAATTGGTGTTCTGTCTATAATCTGTCTAACTACGTTGTTTGAGCAGGGGCTTACTGCTGGACTACTAAGGCAAGCCACATATACCACTGCTCGGCTTGGATCATTCAAGTGGGTCTTTGATAATCCTTGTTATTGGATCTGTTTGATGAACTGATGGTACTAACTTAAACTAATTCTTTTGTTTTTGTTTCCTAGGATTCTGACTGCAAAAGCAATTGAAGCCAATGAGGGGAAACCCCTACCTCTATATCAAAAGGCTTTATGTGGGCTAACTGCTGGTGCTATTGGAGCATGTGTTGGCAGCCCAGCAGATCTGTCACTGATCCGTATGCAGGCTGATGCCACCTTGCCTGCTGCTCAGCGTCGGAATTACACAAATGCTTTCCATGCTCTCTACCGCATCGTTGCAGATGAAGGGGTTCTAGCACTTTGGAAAGGGGCAGGCCCTACTGTTGTTAGAGCAATGGCATTGAACATGGGGATGCTTGCTTCTTATGATCAAAGTGTTGAGTTCTTCAGGGATTCTGTTGGTTTTGGCGAAGCTTCTACCGTGATAGGTAAGATTCTTACTGAGTATGTGGAGATGTCAAATGATTTCTTGAATTATTTATAGAAATATTTTCATTTTCAGAACTCTTGCTTTGAAGACAGATTATTTCTGAAACCTAGTCCTTCTTTATCTTTTTTGAGGTATGCTAATGCCTTAATTTAGCAACACTCAGATAATATCATGCGAGGCACCACTATGAGTAATTACCAAGCAGATTGGCTAGTATTTTTTATTTTTATTCATGTCTATTGCTGATAGGAGAAATTTGCATCCATATTTGTGCTCTTGTCTTATCCTGGCACAGTTGTTCTATTCCTAATACCTTGCAGAAAACAAGGGGGTAAAGCTGCTTTTATGGCTCAGAAATTTATGTAGTTAAACTTTTACAATGTGCTATTCATTTGGTCTCACAATTGGGGATGACATCTGAAACTAGATAGGATATATGAACTAAATCTGTGTCTTGAGGCCTGTGGCTCAAGTGTTGTTAAATGCATGTTATGAATGCCATGCAGTATAAGTTTCCAGTGATCCTCAGGGATATTGTTAGATGTTTTCTTTTTAAATGCTACTACAAGCATGTTTGAATCTCTCTCTGATCACTTGAATGCATTGCACTCTTTCATCATATTTTGGACTTTATCATTGTAGAATGGACTTGTGAGCACCTTTGCATGCATACATTTATGTCCAAATGCTACCTCAAGAGAAGACAGACAGATGGGGGAGGGCAACAAGTAAACTAAATAGAGGAGTAAATATTGTTGAGGAAAGTGTGAGATTAATATATACGCCTGAAGATAAGTAGCCTTGCACTTAGGTTGGCATGTGGTTTGTAGGAACTTTGAAATCAGTTTTGATCCATGGGGTGTCAGGCGAAAATATTTGACGTCCAACACTGATTGCATGTTTCATCTGAAATTGATGGAATTTGAAGACATAACATGAATGCAGCTTGAACTGCTTAATCTGTGCTGTGTTCTGATGTTCAAATCTTCTTTTGCATGGGAAATCTGTTTGCTTTTGTGGATATCTACTTTTTGCAGTTGTATTTGTCTGTCTGTTTTTATTTATTTGTTTATTTATTCACTTATTATTATTGTTATTTGTTACAAATTTTTTCTTTTATTTTTGTGATCCGTGACAAGGACATATTGTGTGTTTGACACCTCCATTTGACCCTCGCTCCCTTCCTCCCTCCCTCCCTCCCTCCCTCCCTCCTCTCAGGTGCAAGTGCTGTGTCGGGGTTCTTTGCATCAGCTTGTAGTCTGCCATTTGATTATGTGAAGACTCAGATTCAGAAAATGCAACCGGACGCTGAGGGAAAGTATCCTTACACTGGTTCTGTGGACTGTGCCTTGAAGACGCTGAAGTTAGGAGGACCACTGAAGTTCTACACAGGATTCCCAGTCTATTGCATTAGAATTGCTCCCCATGTCATGGTACTCACTCAAACACCCTGCGTCCCTTCCTCTCATTTTTCTGTTTTTCTGGTTTCTGCATGTTGTGCCGTATGGCATTTTGGTGACTTGAGCTGACAACCCGAGGAACGGTAAATTTCTTTTTTTTTTTTTCTTTTTATTTTTGGGTGAATTCTGATGGTCAAATATATGTATATTTCATTTGGTGCAGTTGACCTGGATATTCCTGAACCAGATCCAAAAGGCAGAGAAGTCCGCGGGTTTATAGTTCTGTCCGGCGGAGGGAGGCCCCAGGAATCTCTACTCTGTTTGTTCTCTATTATAAAAATAACACCATATCTTTTGCTCGCATTTTGTACTTCTTTGGGCTGCTCTTGACGGTTCACAGTCACTACCACTTCAGTCCGGTCCCACCGTTATCATTTTGACCCCTTTTTTTTTTTTTTTTTTTTTTTTTTATAAAATTTCCCCCCTAAAATTATTGCATTGAAATTGAAATAGGCAATTTTTACCACACATACTGGACCTATGTAATTCTTTTTGTTTGGTGGGGGTGTTTTGGGGTGGGGGGTGGGTGCGGTGAAACGCAATATTTGAACTTGTCGTGACCCCCCGCCTCTCCAAAACCTTCCCCCCTTCTTTTTTTAAATTGTTCGAGGGGAGGAGAGTTCCTCGGTTGGGAAAAACATCGAGAGGGGAGAAGGGACGTTTGGAGTCATTAAAATAAGCTCTCCCTGTCTCTCTCTTTTTTTTCTTTTTTTTTTTTTTTTTTTGTTTTTTCGTTAAAATAACATTCTCCCAACTTGACATCAACACGTATAATCGAGTTAATTTCCATTTGTAATCCGTTAACTTTATCATATAAGAGAAATATCTGGTTAAAACACAACGCAGCGTAAGTGTAAGGACTGTCAGTCATTCGTTACACTGGACAGGCACCATTTAACACAGAATGGAAAAAAAAAAAAAACAATAGAAAAAGAGACAAGGCACCATTTCTGAATTTTCCTTTTCATTTGTGTTTTTTTAAAAGAAAACTAAAAAAGAAGAAGAAAGGGAAAAATCAAAAAAAATAAAAATAAATAGCCAAAAGGAGGAAATGAGATAGGGATGGGGGAGGCGAGAAAGAACCGAGCCATTGAATTAAAATATAAATTATAAACAGAAGAAGAGAAGAAAGAGGACCCAAACCAAGGCTAACAAAAGCAAAGAAAAAGGCAAAATCACTAAAGAAAAGCCCGCAGTCCAAAACGGGGACGGGGACGGGGACGGAGACGGATGAGGCCGTCGGGTGTCTTTGGGGGAGTTGGCCCCCACCAACCCCCTCCTCGGGTGGGGGAGATGGGTTATCAAACTGATCATCACCGTAGATCTCTCTCTCTCTCTCAATCACTCTCACTGGTCTCGGGTCCTCTCCATCCTTTTAAATAAAACCCAAAAGTCCTCCTACCATAAAAGATTGTAAGTTTTGTAAGGCAGAAAGAACTAAAGAAAGAAAGAAAGAGAGAGAGAGAGAGAGAGAGACAAGCAAGAAGCAAGAAACAGAGAGTTATATTGTTTAAATAATTCTCCTGATAATCATATTATTTATTACAAAATACCCTCGATTCCTTCTTCGAGCTTCGCAATCTCCTCCTCCTCCTCTTCTTCGCAACCGTAACCTCGCAATCTCTCTCTCTCTCTCTCTCGACTGGGTTTCTTTCCTCTTTTATTTATTTAGTTAGTGCTTTTCCTTATCTCCTTTTTCTTTTATTTAGCCCTTCTTGACTAAAAAAGATCACGAAAAAGAAAAGGACAGGATATCATCCAACCTTGTGGCTCTTTTCTTTTTCTTCTTCTTTTTTTTTTTTTTTTTAATAATTTATGAGAGTAGTTTCTAAACTCTCGATGATCTGATCTCGAGTGAGTCTCGAGTCTTGAAATTCTCTGTTCCTTTTTGCAGGAGAGCCAGCGCTGGAGGGGGGGCGTTGGGATGTGGTTAGGTCTTCTTTCCCTACTCCCCCCAAAACCCTTTCCAAGAAACTAAATCGTCCAACAACAACAAGAAGCACCCGGCAGCCTGCCCCGCCCAGTTTCATTTCTTGACCTTCTCCTTCTTTAACTACTCCCACTACACTCATGTGGACTAATGTCTTCAGAATTGTAATTTCTTTCTTTCCCTTTCTCCTCCCCCCCCCCCCCCCCCCCCCCCCCCTACTTTAATTATTCATTCGTTTCTTTCTTTTTTTTTTTTTTTTAATGGGTTATTTGTTATTTGCCTCTGGATGGGTTTGTAAACCTAATCTTGATAATATCGTTAATCGGTTCATCCACGTTCCTGTGATCTTGGGAGCATTCTGCTTGGGTTCTGTTTTAGGGTGGTCTAGGTTAACTAACTAAGAGGCTGTCAATCTGGAACTTAACTTTTATTATTATTTGTCTTAACACAGTTTAATTTAGCTTCACATCCCCTACTCTTACTTTTGTTTAATTAACTGTGCCTCCCAACCAACCGATTTCATTCAAAATTCCTTGCCAAACCATTACTTCACCTTTTGTTCCACATTCTTTGAAGATTTCCGTAGCTTCTCCGCAAAGTAACTGCTACTCTTTCTTTCTTTGGCCTCCCTCTCAGCAGGCTACTCGTTTTCTTAATTTGTGTCTGTCTCCCGTTCTCTTTTTCGCCCTGCCCCCTCTATTATTAAGTCATCATGGGATACTATTTCCATCAGACGATTGTTTGCCCAGGGAGTTGTTCTTGTTGGTTTCAAATCTTTCTTCTTTCCATAGCTAGTCTTTTTATGTTATAGGCATGCATCTTTGTGCACGAACTAGTTCATTTAGTTGTCAAAAACCAACCCAATGCTCTTTAAGTTTCATTATAAGTTGGTGCCTTGAAATTTGTTATTTCGTCAAATATTCTTTGCACGTCTTAACTGGCAACTTCTCGAGAACTTAATTGCAATCGTCGCATGGGCTTATCTTATCTCCATCTGACCTTACTTTTTACTTTCTATGTGTTTTGTGTAAAAGTGACTTCCTATTCAAACTAACCTCCTTAAGTTATCAACCATTTGTGCACAGGGAGGTCTTCATCATGTATCGTGGTTCCAGTTTCTCCCTAATGATGCAGATTTAAATCTCTCTCGTTGATAAAAGGTGAGAGGCCTTGATAAATTCTATATCTTTTTCTTCTATTTTGAGTAAATAATTAAATGATAACGATGAAAAGGTGATTGCCTCACTTTGCTTGAAAATAATAGCAAATTAAATGTCTGTCAAGGTTGGAAGGTGTAAAGGTAGAACAGAAAGATGCTGCCACATGGCTGGTGCTTTCATCTCATTTGCAGCTGCAGCACAGTGGATTTCTTAGCACATGGACCAATTCGTTTGTTGGACCTTGGGACCCATCTCAAGGTTTGCACAATCCTGGTGAGATTGCAAACATTTTTCATCTCTCTGCTCTGTAATTTTATTCTGACAGAAAACAGGGAGATAAATCTTATCTTATGAAATTTGTACTCATGCTACAACAATGTTTGGTCCTAAAATTACCTGACAGATGAGAAAATCAAACTCTGGCTATTTCTTCCTGGGCATTATTCTGCTGTTGTTGAGAGCGCTCGAGCTGCAGTGTCTAGATTAAGAGGTAAATTTTGTTGTGGACTTTGTTGCTGTCATTGTTTCTGTTTGGATGCTGTAGATTATGCATGTACATTCCATTCCATCGGTAATAATGGCTTCCCGTCCTTTTTTTTTTCAGTACTTTATATAGTCTTTCTGTGTGCTTTTGTAATTGCATTTATTAATATACTAAATTTGTGTTCTTTTTTACCCTTCATAAGTTGTTGCTTCTGGAGTTTGGGTGGCTCCAGGGGACTGTGAAGAGGTTGCTGCAGCCCTTTCTCAATCTTTAAGGAATCGTATTGAAAGGTAAACATTCATACCGTAGCCACCAAGCATTAAATGTTGTCATAATATCTTTTCCATTATCTCTTTGTTGAGCAGGTCACTCAGCAGACTTTCGTACATGAGATTTGGAGATGTTTTCTCAAAGTACCATCCATCTCAAAATGATGGACTTTTCAGGTGGAATATAATTGGTTCTTGATTGATGGTTGTTACAATTTAGTAATATAGATGGCCTTCCTCATACTTAAGCTTGTAAGAATGTCACAGGCAACTAGCAATTTTTTTATGTGCACATATTCTTATGATTGTTTACTGCTGTTGTCCTCTTTTAACCATTCATTCCTAACACAAATCAGGATTTGATATTGTAAATCTTAGCAGTGGTTCTGCATTTAGCTTTTGTTAATTAAAAGTGTGCCACCTATTCACCTTCTGACGCATTGAATACACTTTCACGGGAAAGTGGGTTCCTTCCCTCATATTAACTTGGCTTAATCCCATAGTATGTCAATTGTCATTGACTAGGAGAAGCTCTGTGGACTAAATTATTTCTTTGAATTATGTCATGAGTTGGCTTGATAGAATTCAATTTAACATTCCAAAATGGCCTGAATGACCTTATGGTGACTGTTCTCTAGGGCTGGTAAAGTCTCCTTTTCCCCTTGCCAAGAACTTGGCGGCAGCAGAAGTCTTTATAGAGAATGTTGACAAGCTTGCCATAATAATGGAGCTTGTGTTTAAGGATACAAAAAGCACGTCACCTTATATGCTGAACAGCTTGGCTGCCTTTGTTTGATACATAGAATGATATCAAAATCAACAAAAATAATTTTGGATCCCTTTCTTTGGAGGTGTGGTTGAGGGAAGGGTACTAATGTGCATACGGAAGTAAAAGCTTGTGTAACCTTGCCATCACATAGTTGAACTTCCTTGTCCTTTCATTGTTCTGTTGCTTATAGACGAGCCTTGATTGCTTGTACTGCTCTATTCTAAACTCATCATAAATTTCTGCAGGAAGGGCCTGCCTACGGTTGAGTTCATATTTGCTGCCACTGAGGAGGCAATCTTTGTGCATGTTATAATTTCTGCAAAGTTGGTGAAATTTACTCAGTTTGCTTTGTTGTCCTTAAGCTGTTGCATTACTTTGGACTTAGTAACTTGTACATTGCATGCTTAACTAACATTTAACTTGTCTCATTCTTCTTAGGCACATACGAACGCTTTCGAGTGATGACATTGAAAGGGTGTTAAGGCGTTCTTCTAATAATTCTGCCTATAGACTTCCAGGTTGGGATTTAAAGGATATTGATTTCATAACCATTTTCTTGGCTTTTCCTTTTGTCTATGAAGTTTCTTTTATTTATCTTTGAGGGTCTAGATCTATGGGATATGGGGTCATGTGGTGAAATTGAGCAGAATTGTATTCATGCCAAAATCTTTCTCATAAATTTTAGAAGAATTTGGCGGGCTTAATTATGGGATTATGGTATGTGTTGCTGTGGCACCCTTATGTTGTATCTGAATTCTTTATTTTGCAGTAATTGTTTCCCCTCATGGAATGTGTGGTTGGCTAACTGGATGTTGTCCAAAGGATCTTTTCAAGCAGGTTTATTTCAGGTGGATTATTTTTATATTCCTTTATTCACTTTCTTCTTTTGCTAGACCTATGGGTAAATGTATATTCATATAGACAATATAGTGTCTGGGCTAATAGTTTCTTATCTTTGTTTTTTCTTTTTTTTTGTACTCAACAGTTCTGGCCAATTTAGAACATCAAATGGATTTATAGGTTTGCCATATCATGTTCCTCGAGGAATGAGTTGCCAGCTGAGAGGCCAGAACTGCTATGTGGAAGTTACACTTGGGTGCCCTACTTTTGAGAGTGACAAGGCATTGCAATCACATTCAAGTTTAATGGGAAATATACCCAAGAATCATGTTGTGGAATCTCCTGCTGTGGGAAGGTCTGATTGCAAAGGACTGCTAGATCAACCATCAGTGCTTGAAAAAAAATTTATTTATCCGGCTGAGGCAGTTGTTGTTCCAGTATTGCAAGCATCATTTGCGAGAACTTCTCTGAGAAGGTACATGGTCTAGATGGTTTGAAATAATATATAGTTTAGTTTCTGATCTCTTCAAACATGTTGGTTTGATCTATTGATCTTATCATGTGGAACCATACCTGGGGAGTTTGAAAGTAGGCACTTGATAATTTCTGCCATTACTGTTACTGATGCTTTACCTTAGTAGGCTTCCCTGCTCCCTGAATTTATTTGCATATGTGTATGAATCAACCTGTATGGTTGAAGCACCATATGGCCACATGTTACATGAATTGATGCCACTCCTCTTCAAGATTTGGGGTACATTTTCTTAGAACCCAAATCATGTTGGGTTTCAAATTATTGTAGTCTTTTTTATTTTTTTTAGTAACATCCAGTATATGTGGCTGGGAGCCTTCAGCTGACAATGCTTGTGTACACACAGATTTTGGCTGCAGAATTGGATCGGACCATCTTTGCCTGGTTCATCTTTCTTTATGCACTGGTTAGTTTATTTTCATGGATTTTCTTTTTTATTTTGACTGAAAGAGAAAATGACCTTAAATCTGTGTTTCTTTTTAGCCAGTCTTGCTTTTATATTTTTCAATGTTGTGATGAGATGAAATGTACCCAGACCATGACAAAAGTCATTTTTGACATGACTAAATGTATTTTCTTCTTACTTTTAACCTCAAGCTTAAAAGGTTCTATTCCACAAATACTAAGATCTAATATGATCCATAAAATTGTTGAGCACATTTTTTAATTGAACTAGGATTTATTAGATTTTCAAGAATTGAGGATGTGGCTCTTTTTGGATTGACAAAAATTTCATTGGTTTATAAAGCTGCTGAAATGTGTGTGACTTCTGTATTCCGGTAGATAGTGTCAGTATGGTGATGATAGGCAAGGCTTTTATATGGCCTATTTTATGTTCAGTGGGATTGTCAAAAATTGAGTCTTTCTTGTGTTATTATCAGTTATATAAACCAATAGTTCCAAGAATAACCATTTCCTCAACAAGTACCTTGCTTGAAAGACAGTGCTTACTACCATTTACAAATGCTGACTTAGGCATGTGGTATAAATGTCCTTAATTTTTATGAATAAGAGCATGCCTGTTTCTTTGGTCTAGTTGAATTGGCTGTTTTGACTGGTATTGATCAATAATTATGATTAATTGCTTTATGTCATTTTCTTTGCATGACATTCTATCAATGAAGATAACACTTAAGTTTAGGTCATGGTCTTCTTTTTGTGCTCTAACTTTGATTTTTTTTTTTTTTTCAGTGGTGGTGATACAGATAATATGGAAGGATCTTGGATTGATTCTAACAGAATACGTTCGCAGTATAACAGCAGTAGCAATAGTAATAGCAGCAGCATCAGCTCCATAAGCAGTGTCTCTAGTGACAGTGATTACAAGATGACCAGAGGAGGCGACCTGGAGGCAGATGCAGATTCATTATTGTGCAGACAGTCTGGCTTATCTTCTAGTGATCTGCTGGAAAGTGATGGCCTTAAATCGGTATTGTATTTCATCTACATTCTTATCCCTACCACTGTTGTCTGTTATCTTATTTGTTCTACTGAAGGCAGGATCCCAACCGAGAATGCAGTATGTGTGGTTAGGATTTTGAACTGTTGTTAGAATCATATCTGAAAATGCTTAGTCATAGGTGATGTTCAATCCTGGTTAAGTTCATTTCTTTTCTTAATTAAAGAAGACATCTGTTATCTGGGGTGAAGTAGCAGTTTTGGTTGTAAATTGATTGTGAGTGCACTGAACAACATAAGAACTCTACATTGCTACTGGAGTAATTGAGATTTGAATCTGCAGCAGATGTAATACAGACATGTACACTGTCTTCTGTTAATTTATGTATGCAAATATGTGAATTTTGGGTTAGATATGGTGCATTTGTCTTTATGACAATGTGTGCTTTTGAGGCTTTTTATCTTTCTATTGATTGTCAGTGAGGGCATATTGGGACATCTCTCTATGGTGGTGACTATGAATGGGAATCAATCTTGATGCTATAGTCCAATATCTGCTGATTTTTAATCATGCTATTGATTGTCTGCTTTTTTAACACTGTGGGATAAGTTAATTTATTTGAACACAGGGTTCTAAACGTTCTCGAACAGGGATGGCAGATTCATTTGGTCAAGCAGGCACAACCAAAAACACTCCTACTCAAGATGCTTATCAGACCCATTTTGGTTCTATGGAAGTTAGCAATTCTGCAATTACAGGTGTTGCAAATGAGCAGATTGGATCTCATTGGGATTGGGATGATGATGATGGAGGTATGGGCATGGATATCCAAACTCTCCTCTCTGAATTTGGAGATTTTGGGGACTTCTTTGAGAATGATGTGTTGCCTTTTGGAGAGGTACTTTCTTACACTTAGGGACAGCCAAAGTGTCGTTTTTAAATTTTCAAGTGCATAGATTTTATATGATGACATTGAGGGAGAGTTATTTTATTTTGAATTTGGAAGAGTGTTTATGTGATGGCTGATAATCACTTTTGTTTTCTCTTGGATGTTTAATACCTTATGAACAACTGAAGAACATTAGCTGTATTGTGTGTTTTTTTTTTTTTTTTTTTTTATTGAAACAGTGGGTTCCAGGTCCCTGACCTCTACTCCCCTGTGGCATACACAAACTACCTTGTCCACCTCATTGGGTAAAGCTTTAGCCTTTAGCTGGTAGGTGTGGCCCCAAGGTAACTTAAGTGGTGAGGTTGTGGGTTTTTGAACCCAAGACCTCCCAGAGTTCCACCCTTGTCCTTATCACATGACCAGACTTAGTTTGAAGTTTTTTATGGCCAATTGCCTTGATAACAGAATAGAAGCTACTACATGGCATTTGAATGACCTTTTTTCTTGCCTTTGATTTTGTTGTGCTGTTTTGATGTGGGAGTATGAGTTTCTTCCCATTCTGCATTATCTACTTTGTAAGTAGAATAGAGCATGACATTTTCTTTTAAGCATGAAAGTAAAAATTAAAGAAGGGCATAAAATGATCCAACTAAAAGGAAGGGATGCCATTCTCAAGCTTTGCTTTCAATCACATCATGGATCTTTGTTTTATGAAGCCCCCAGGAACAGCAGAGTCCCAGGCTCTTATGTTATCTGCTCCAGAATGTGGAGAAGTTGCTAGCAGTCCTATTGGGGTAATGGATGTTGCAGATCAGATGCTTTTGCCTGGAACTCTTCCATCTTTTGAGAGTTTTAATCAAACTCCTACAGCATCCATCGATGAAGGTGTCAGCAAAACCCAAGAAGTCACACATGGCACACTAACTTCGGCTTCAATGAATTACTCACCACCATCTTCTACATTCGAGTTTGATCATTTAATGAAGGCCGAAGCTTTGATGACCTTTGCTCCAGAATATGGAGCAGTTGAAACTCCAATAAGTGAGTTCTCACTGTCAATTTTCAGAAGCCCATATTATCCAAAAGCTCGTAAAGTGGAGAGCACAAATTCAAGTACAAATAGCTACTCTTATGGTGCTACACTGCCCTCTCCTCCTTGCATCAATGGATCAGATGAGAAGACTGGTATTACTATGAATCCAAGCACAGGTCCTGGAAAGCATGACACAAAGAAATATTATACTCATGTGGAGAGTGGAAGAGAACAACATGATAGAAAACCTTTCACAAGTAAGGAAAGCCAAGCTAAAAGTGATGGGCTGAAGCCATCTCCATTCGCTACTTTAAATTCTACAAATGCTGTCAAATCTGTCAATAGGAAAATGGTTGATGGCATATCAGGAGCTGAAAATATCCTAGTTTCTAAGAAAACACTACTTGCAACTGAAGTCAACTGCATACTGTTCCAAGCTTCCATGCGTAGGATGCGACACTTAGTATTGCCTTCTAATAAACCTGTGCCTATAAGCTTGAGTCGGTTAAATGGAAGTACTGTTTTGAATCAGCTTCCTGGTGAGGGAAGTACCATGACAGATAATTTATCAAGTAGGTATGACATGAAGAAGAAAGAAACAATACCAGTCAGAATAGCTGGTGATATTGACAGAGGTGTGCTAGATAGTCACCCCAATGCTCCTGTTGGTGTTTGGCGCCCTGTTGGAGTTCCTAAAGTAACAAAGCCTGTTAACTTACCAAGTATTGAAGTTGGCTCATCCCTGTCTCATCATTCATTCAATGAAGAAGGAATTCTCCCCTATGGGCTAAGAAATCCACTCCAGGACCTTCTTGATGCCATGGCATTACTCGTCCAGCAAGCTACTTCCTTTGTTGATTTAGCTCTGGATGCAGAATGTGGTGATGGTCCTTATGCTTGGCTTGCCTTACAAGAGCACTGGAGGCAAGGGTTTTGCTGTGGGCCTTCCATGATCCATGCAGGATGTGGAGGTACTTTGGCTTCTTGTCATTGCCTGGACATAGCTGGCATAGAGTTAGTAGATCCTCTGTCTGCTGAAGTAAGTGATTCTTTAGCTATTCTTTCTTTCATGATGCTTTCCAGGTGTTGTTCAAACAGATACTATGAGTTTAGATCAGCTTATAATTAGAGTGCATCACAGGTTCATGCTCCTTCTGTTCTTAGTTTGCTGCAATCTGAAATCAAAGCAGCTTTAAAATCTGCATTTGGGAATTTGGATGGTCCATTATCTGTAATCGATTGGTGCAAAGGCCACGGTCAGGCAGGTGATGGTGCATCCACAGTTGATGGATCTTTTGCTGAGTCTACTATCAGTGAATGCAAAGATTCAAGTACTGGAACTCCATCTGTTGCTGGACCAATGAGTCCAGCCCAATCTTCCACTGGTGGATTGTCTTGCCTCAAAGGTATGCCACTCTTGTATACATACTTGTACTGGATTCTTGAAATTTGATGTTATATTACCAATTGCCATGGTGTCCTGTACAGTGGATGGAATTAAAGTAGACGAGACATGCCAGAGAAGATCAAGCCAAGAGATGGAGTCGGAGCAGCTACTTGACTCCCACTTAAGGCCAACACTTCTAGTTGTTCCGTCACCTGCTATCCTCCTAGGGTATGTGTCCTTACTGTCCCTATCTACTTTATGGACTGTTAAATTGTAGCATTTTTTAATGCAACTTCAGTACATGATACTAGTGACTTTGTCTTTTTTCAAAAAAGTTTCTGGTAATGTGTAGATAACTGCCCAGGGCATGCATGCTCTCCTATTTGGAAAATTTAACTGCTGAGGCATCTTATTATTTTTTGATGTTTTTATGCTTCCATGCCCTGGATCTATATCATAAAGTTCACCATATTGTTTGTAAATAATAGAACTCATGTAAGTATGGACTATGGCTGGCTACACCAATCTGCTTTTAACATAAATTTGTTATCATTGTGTGTGACTTTTGAACATAAATTACTTTTGATCTAGGTACCAGGATGATTGGCTCAAGACATCTGCAAGCTCCTTACAATTTTGGGAGAAGGCTCCTTTTGAACCATATGCCTCACCAAAACCTGTAAGATTCTTATACCAATTACAGTTAGAAGAACAAACTGTCTATTTTGTATTGGGTTGCTTAAAAGCTTTTAGAAATTGATTCCCTCAGCATTGATACTGCAATTTATTGCTCATAATCATTGCAGATCACTTATTATGTTATATGTCCAGACATTGATGCCCTTACTTCTGCTGCTG
The DNA here is from genome assembly GCA_037832345.1 of Rhizophora mangle. Classification (NCBI taxonomy): domain Eukaryota; kingdom Viridiplantae; phylum Streptophyta; class Magnoliopsida; order Malpighiales; family Rhizophoraceae; genus Rhizophora; species Rhizophora mangle. The sequence continues at coordinate 87,464 of JBAPLJ010001973.1, forward strand.
CTGATTTTTTCCAACAACTTGGAACTGGTGAGCGTTGTTTTTGAGTCTGCCCTTGCAACATGTCCACAGAAAGAGAGTTATGTACATGTAATGCACTTTAGTTGTCTGAGCTCAAGAGGAAAGCTACATAGCTTTACCCTGGATATTGGTTTGTGAATAAGTTTTAATGCCCTATATAAGACAATATTGATCCCTGTTTCTGTGGCAAGCAATGCAATTTTTGATTTAAAGTGTTTGGAGATATGTAAAAGGCCTCCTATATATTTTTATACCTTCATTCAATTTTTAACATGGAATGAATGTTTTTTTCTTTTTTTTCATTTTTCTCTCTCCATGCTTGTGCACATAGCTTTTATGCCTCCAATCATTATGCTTAATTGGTAATTGATTCTTACGGTGATTTTCTTCTTTAGTTTATGAGGCATGCAAACTGGGAACCCATTTACCTCAGAGTTCAGGAAACCAAATGGAAATAGATTCAGGAAAACCATCATGTACGGGTTTTGTGCCACTTGATTGCCCCCAATCAATGAAGATAGAAAGTGGTAATGCTTCTCTTGTGGGATCAATAAGTGATTACTTTCTGTCTCTTTCCAATGGTTGGGATTTGACAAGCTATCTTAAGTCTCTTTCAAAGGCTATCAAATCCTTAAAAATTGGCACCTGCTCGTCAACAAATCCAAAAGAAGGGAATGACAGTACTTTTAACGTAAGTTTTGGTTTCATTGTCATTTCTTTTGTTTTCCATATTTAAAAAAAAAAAAAATTAATTTATAATTTTTTTATTATTATTATTTTTATGTAGATAGAATAAAATCAGTTTTATCATGAGCTAGTAAAATTTACCATGCTTCAATAGAAATTGCTTTCCACAAGAGGAAAGATTTCTTTGGCCTTTTATGCAACCTGAACCCCCGTTGGTTGAGCTTTAGAATGTGTAATCTTACTCCTTCAAATAGCCATGTGCTTGTCAGTAATGTGGCAGGGTTTTGTTGTCTAGAGGTTTTTAAGGTCCAGAACTGTAGTAACTCAACATCATTGGTCCATAGGACATTCTACTCCCATTTAAGTAAGAATCGGATTAGTCTTTGATGGGCATAGTGTATAGTATTTTGTGATTAGTTTGAGTTTATTTGCCCAGTGCATTTGTGTCAAGCAGGTATGCCTACTAACTATAATCAAATTAACTGATTTGACACAGTAACATTGTTGCCTTTTTGTAGGTCATCTATGTTGTATGCCCCTTCCCTGAACCAACTGCAGTTTTACAAACTGTGATTGGTTCTTCTGTAGCTATTGGATCAGTTCTTCCCTTATCAGACAGAGAAAGGAAATCTATGTTGCAGAGTCAGGTTGGGAGAGCATTAAGCTGCTCAGCAGCTGTTGATGAAGCATCAGCATCAAATGTCATAATACTTTCGGGGTTTAGCATCCCAAAAGTAGTATTGCAAATTGTGACTGTGGATGCCATTTTTAGGGTTACAAGTCCAGCTCTTAATGAAGTTGTCATTCTTAAAGAGACTGCCTTTACTGTATACAACAAAGCTCGGCGAATTTCAAAAGGGTCCTCAAATGATAACCAGTCATCATCATTGTCTATGAGGTCTCAGTCAATGTTGGCACAAATTTCTTCTATTCCAATGTGGAAGGACTGTGTTGGTCCCCGGATTGGAGGACCTTCCCTCCCAAGGGAGGGTGAAATTGATTCTAGTATGAGACCTGGGACTTGGGATAATTCCTGGCAGGCAACAAGGACTGGAGGATTGAACTGTGATCACAATAGAGGAGATTTTCTTCAAGATGATGTCCGCTACATGTTTGAACCTCTTTTTATTCTTTCAGAACCTGGTTCCCTGGAGCATGCAGTTTCTCCTGCCCCTTTTGGTAACTTAGCCTCTGAATCTTCGAAGTCATCTGATGACAGTGGTGGAGGATTTATGCAAAATGCAAGTTCGATAGGGAGTTTGGATACTGGATCAGGTACTCAGCTCGAGGGATCTGAGTCTGATAGCTTTGGATCTAGCTCCCAAAAGTTTCTTGCAAGCCTTCATTGTTGCTACGGATGGACTGAGGATTGGCGTTGGCTAGTGTGCATCTGGACAGATGCAAGGGGAGAATTGCTTGACAGCCATATATTCCCTTTTGGTGGAATTAGCAGTCGGCAGGACACAAAGGGTTTACAGTGCCTTTTTGTCCAAGTTCTACAGCAAGGCTGTCAAATACTTCAGACATGCTCCTCTTCTGATATTGGTGCTGTGAAGCCCAGGGATTTTGTGATTACACGCATTGGAAGCTTCTTTGAACTTGAATATCTAGGTATATTATTTGTTTTACATTAGCAACAACCACTTGATTTGAAAATTGTTCTCTCTTCTTATTTACCAACTCCAAATAGGAAAATATATCTGCTGGAATTTTTTCCATCATGGACAAAACAATATGTTGCATGGATAGATTCAGGTTTTTCAGCTGTATAATAATTACAGCAGTACCTATTTAGCTTGTAAACTGAAGAAGCATTTTGGTTTAGTTGTAAAATGACCTAACCTTTTATTTGCTTCCTTTTTTTTGGTACATCAGAAAATGTTGCTTCCCTGATTTGGTATTTTGTGTTCATCTCCTATTATGTGATTTAAACAGAATGGCAAAAGGCCATTTATTCCGTTGGGGGTGCTGAAGTGAAGAAATGGCCTCTGCAACTGCGAAGATCAATGCCTGAGGGAATGTCTGGAAGTAGTAATGGGGCTTCCTTGCAGCAACAGGAGATGGGTTTAGTTCAAGATAGAACCCTGCCCTCTTCCCCTAATCCATTGTACAGTCCTCATTCAAAAGCTTCCAGCTTCATGAAAGGTGGTCTGGGACAGCCTTCTGCCAGAAAGCAACTTATGGGTGGACACGCCGCAGTTGACAACTCTAGGGGGATGCTTCAGTGGATGCAGAGCATTAGCTTTGTTACAGTTTCAGTTGACCATTCCTTGCGTCTTGTTTTTCAAGCAGATTTGCCATCACCTGGTAAGCTAACCCCCTCCTTGTCATTCTTCTTTGCATTTAATTTCATCACATCTCAATTTTTCTTTTTTCTTGTGTATTCTTCTTCCTTAAATTCCAATTGTTGGCCGTGCCTATGGTGCATGATGGATGCATAACAATACTTGCAATTATATACTTAGGACCATTGTTTTTATTTTTTGCTATGTCTCAATGTGACCAATTTTATTTTTTAGGCTCTATTATTCAAAGGGATAAAAATCTAAATGAGGACATTTTTCATGGGGGACGAGTTGGATAGCTAAAGTGGAGGTGTGTGACTGGAGTTTTGTGTGATTGCAAAAGTCAATTAACTTAAGAGGTTAAATTTTACCAGAAAGTGATTAGTCAGTACCAGATGTTGTATGCCAGTGAGTAGTAGACTGCGAGAAATAATATGTCCAGAAAATGAGCGTCACAGAGATGTAAATACTTAGATGATTTTGATCACTCTAAGAAGAATTGAATTAGAAATGAGGATATTCATAGTAAAATAGGTATACCATTGATTAGAGACAAGTTGAAGAAGTGGCATTTAAGTTGGGTTGGACATGTCTGAACATAAGACTTACAAGTACTCCAAATAAGAGGTGACCAAATGCAGCTGGTTGAGGGGAGGCGGAAGAGGGTGTCCTAAGTTGACCTAAGAATCTTTGGTTAGGAAGAATTTAAAACAGTTACATCTCACATCAAACTTGGCCCATAATAGATTGGAGTGATGGATTGATCCTAATTAAATTTGGCATTAAGGATTTGTTGTTGTTTTGTCTTGATGCACAGCATCCTTGCCAACCCATTCCAAATTGGTGAGATATCATAATGGCTGTAGACACATCAAATCTAAAGCATATTGTAGATATGTTCACAGACATTGGAGTGGGCCTGGATTCTTGTTTTTCTCTGATGGGTGAAAAATGGGACTTGAAGCTGAGAAGTTTTGGTCCCAAGTATCAATCCTAACAGTAGGCTAAAGCTTTAGTCCCATGGAGAGTGGGTCTGGTTATGTTGGCTCCTCACTGGAATTCATGTTGAATTTGGGACTTATGCAGCTCGATTGTCAATATAAGGCCAGATTATTATGATCCAAATCATAGTCAGTGGCTATCATGGGTCATAATCCACAATTTTGCACAGACAACAGTTTATAGTGAGCCATATCCTATTTCATAGTCCAGAATTTTGGGCAGACTACAATGGGTAGAAGTGATTTTTTTTTTCTTGGTTGAAGGCCATTGATCTATATGAATATATCTCTTGAGGTGAAATAACTAGTTTTTTGTTGGTCTCATTACCTGGCTGTTCATGAGTTATTATTATGTAGAGAAGTTTCCATCGCATTGATCCAGTCACGTCTGTCAGTATATATACATTAATGTGTGTTAAGGGTGCATGAATGGTGTTGTTCTTTTTCTCTTTGATTTTTGGTTCTTAATGGTGCTATTTCTTTGATTTGCTGGTAAGATGGGAATATGGTACAATACTACTACAATAATTTATGATTTCTTGCAACATTTTTTCCTTCACGGGTACGATTTCAAGAGGAACAGTGTGAAGATTTAATTGCAAACACTTTGCAGGAGGAAGTCAGACTGGCAATGTTCTTGGTGCATCAGGCTATCTTGAAGGTTTCAGCCCTGTAAAATCACTAGGTTCAACATGTGCATCCTACATTTTAATACCATCACCCAGCATCCGTTTCCTACCTCCAACACCTCTTCAGCTACCCACATGCCTCACTGCAGAGTCCCCACCACTTGCACATCTCCTTCACAGTAAGGGCTCTGCAATTCCCCTTTCAACTGGTTTTGTGGTTTCAAAAGCTGTACCTTCTATGCGGAAAGACTGTAGGAGCAACGCGGGAGAGGAATGGCCTTCAGTTATTTCTGTGAGTCTCATTGATTATTATGGAGGTAGTAATGTTACCCAAGAAAAAGTCAGAGGGATCATGAAGCAGGGTGGGCAGTCTTCAAATCCGGAAGCTAGAAATTTCGAGATTGAGACCCACTTAATTCTGGAGTCTGTTGCAGCAGAGCTGCATGCATTGTCTTGGATGACTGTGAGCCCAGCCTATATGGAACGACGGACTGCTCTGCCATTTCATTGTGACATGGTCTTAAGACTCAGAAGGCTGCTTTATTTTGCTGATAAGCATCTCTCAGCACAGCCAGACAAGCCACACGTGTAAGGCAGTCATGAATTGCATGGTCTTTGTGCTCTCAGGATATCTAAGAGGGATATAGACAAATTTGCAAGCCACACGTTTGTCAGATTTTCCATAGAGCATCATAACAAGTAATCTGTACAAAAGCTGTAGCCTGGCTGATGCTTAGCACTAATTTTTGAAGTCCTGGAAAGAGCTGGGAAAAATCTGGGAAGAATAGTTAGAGGTAACTGATATGGTTGTGACAGCAGATGCGAAAAAAAAAAAAAAATGTAAATAAATAGGGCAATCGATAATTATGATTTTTGGTCAGTTTGAGGCATAAATTTACTCACGTGACATTATCAAACTCCACGTGCAAAATTTCTGTTTACTCAGGTTTCAGTCTCTCTCGTACCCCGACCTTGTTGCAAAACAAAATAAAATTGAGGTCAGAAAATTAGTTTTGGCGATCAAAGAGGGCGTCTGGGTCTGAGATATCTAGAGCCCGGTGGTGTGTGCGCGCGCGCGTGTGTACACGTTTCCATGTGTTTGAAAGCGTGTGAATTGATTGCCATGGCAGAGGGGGGATCCAGTTTTGCCAATGTGGCACGGAAATGGAAATCTTCAAAGATGGGATCCTCCTCTATTGGGAAACTAGCAAGGTTTTTAATTCTGTGCGGGCTGGGCGTTACCATGATGGAGAGTTTGAATCATGTTAAAACACGGTTGCAGATTTATGTGATTGTTCCTATTTAAACCTAGTTCCGGATCGAATGATTGTTGTTGTCGTCGTCGTCGTCGTCCAAATGTCATTTGCCGTAATGAGATCAACATCATTCAAATTTGACCATGGAAGGGTCCTATCCTGAGTGAAAGCTAAAATTTCCACAGAAAGATCAACCAACATTTGGACTCCGGAAAAGGGTCTGTTGAGCGGCATTGGCAAATGAATAATTTATAATTGTAAATTCGATCCACCGAAAAGCAAGTAAAAGGTGAAAAAATTAATAATAAACAAATAATAAACAAAAGAGACAAAGGAGTCATATTTGGTGGGGCTCTATTGGTGCGCCCTTGGGGGAAGTTTTAGCGTATAAACAAAGCATATATACCCCAGCCAACAACGACTTTTGCCCTCTAATTATGTGTGTATTATTTGCTGCTTTTTTCTTCTTCTTTTTTTTTTTTTTTTTTTTTTTTTTTTTTCTCCTATTAGCAGTCTATCCGTGAGATAGATACATAACAGGCATAATTCTTTCTATTCTCATAAATTAGATCATAAGATTTTAAGATAGAATTCTAAATTTTTAACAACAGGGTATTAATATTCAATGTAAGGGACATTATTTGCCGCTCTCACAGAACAGAACCCAAGTGCAGTGCGAATTTACAAGCTGATTCCACTCTTGTGTTGTTTATCATACGTACATGTCCAAGACACACACAATTAATGGGGAAATATTTTCTTTGTTTGGTACGCTAAACAATAAACTAATTTCACATTCGGGGAATAGCACACAGCACAGAGAAGCTTAATGCAGAAGGAATCCAGCTGGTTAAGCAAAAGGACATGATAACCTCTGGAACATGACCTAACAATATAAATGAGACAACAGTTCTGTCCAGTCAAAAGATTAAGACTTTAATAGTTCTTGGCCCCTGGCGCGGGCCAACAAATGTGCAGTTGACATCAGAAATAATGGGGTGTCCAGGAAAGTGTTCTATTGAGAACAACGTTGACAATGTTGTGTAGTTGGTAGAACCCTTTTTTTTTTAAAAAAAAAAAAGCACGGCAGAGTGGTTAGATGGAGGATTTTTAGTGAAGCAGTGAATCACTAGGCACTACAAAGCAGATGGAATATAAAAGCCTGGTGAAGGAATCCATTGGATTGGTGGCCAATTGAATGCCTACAAGTATAAAACATCTTCTTGGTCATTTATATTTTTAGTGGCTTTGGTTTTGCCTTTCTTGAAATAAATTAGTGTAGAGTTGAACTTAAAGTCGGGATTGTGGTGGGAATAGAGATGCGGGTATTCCAGGAGTTTCACTGACTGACTGACTGCGGGTCTACAAGGTACGGGTACCCATCCTTGAGATCAAATGAAGAATCATCTGTCACCATCAGATGGCTTCCTACAGAATACTTACTTTGTTCTTATATTCCATTTGCTTAAAAAATAAAAATCTGTGGGTGCAAATGGCTAGGCTATTGTACTGGGTGCGTTGTCTTCCGTGGCAACAGTCCCAATGGGCAGTCTTTCCTCCCAACTGTACAGCCAATCCAGTGGAAGTAGCTGTTTGGCGCATAGAATTTTGCGAGCCGCTTAGTTAAGGTAAAAATAAACGGTAGAATGAACAGCCCCATTTTTTGTTCAAGGGAACTTGTTCAACGGCTGTTCTGCATCTCACACGGTAGGCCATAGCCGCCATGGCCCCATGTCCAAATTTCCAAATTTAATCAAAACTGAAGGGCTCACCAGCTACTATCTTCAATCATTGTGCTCACACAGCTCATTACAAATGCGTCAAACTACAACTCACCACCACCTTTCTCAGCAATTAAAGTTTTTAACTTTTTAACCTTTTCTCCGTCTCCATAAAATTATCTACCCCAACACAGAAAGAGAAAGAGAAAGAGAAAGAGAGAGGATTCAGCATTCAGCATTGAATAAATGCTTCTCCTTGCTTGGAATGTAAAACAATATTCACAAAATGAGGAAGGATTCATGGATAACAGAAGTATAACTGTAACAACAAGATTCATCGCTACAATAAGTCCCAAATTCAGATAAGAGAAGGCTCAAGCCAAAAATAAGATACATCAAAAGATCATCTCATTCGCCTAATTTCTCTAAACACGCATTCCCATAAAGAAATTACACAAGAATTTTACATATGAGCCATAAGTATAATACAATGACAGAAAACACATCGATCACACCCAGTACATCAAACCACCATAGTAATTAAATTACTAAAACAATAAAAGAAAAATATCCCAACCCATTTCCCTTTTCCTCGATTTCTCTCTCCCAAGGCGGATGAAAGAAGCGATTAGCACAGGAAGGGAAAGATAGAGAGAGATAGAGAGAGAGAGAGACAAAGATAGAGGGCAGGAAAAGACCACAAAAAGTGATCCTAGAGTAGAGATCAGAGAAAGAGGAAATGGGTAGATAAAGAAAAATGAGAAAATCCATCACACCACATATCCGGAAGTAGTAAGGCTCAAAAGAAGAAGCCAAAAACAAGGGCAGCCAGAGATGCAAAGAGTGTCGGAAAAAGGACAGAGGCATCAGATGCGGGGCTGGGCGCTGGTGCATCGGCTGCTGTTGCCTTCTGCAAGGTCGAGAAGGCCATGAACACGACCATCAATACAACAAGGGCCTTCATTTTCATTGCCTCCATTTTCGCTTTCTTCTTCAGAGAGGGAAAAAAAAAAGATAAAAATTTTTTAAGAAAAGAAATGGACTTTGCCAACACCTTCTCTAAAGATGGACTCTTTTTGGGAGAGAGAGTAATACTGACTAAGAGAGAGGCAAGCAAGGCAATACCCTGACTTGTTGCTTTGGCTGATGGACCTGGGGTGGCTAAACTTCTTATCTACATATATATACACACACACACACACACACAGCATACAACGGGCAAAAAGAAAGAGAAAAGAAGGGTTTTTTAAACCTTAAAGACAGAGTGCTTAGAGAGAGAAAGTGAACGTTTTTTCTCTTTTTGGTTGGGGAGAGGGTGTTTGGTAATTTCGAGGAACAGGGTGGCAATGAGGAAGGACAGCGGTTTTTTATCATACAGCTGGCAGCAAGCGTTTTTGTGGGCCAGGTCCTTCCTCTTCTTCTTCTTAAAAAAAAGAAAAACAAGTATCTTGACAGAACGCCCCACCCCGACACCTACGCCGTCCCAAGGCAACGTGCGATATGCCCCGTTAACATGGCCTGGCCTGTGTTGTGTACTTGTAGGGATGAATGATTGGATCTCTCGTCAATACACAAAATCCAATGCATGGGAAAGAAAGAAACCATTCAAACAACCCCTACTAAAACGATGACTGTGGAATAAATGTGTGTAGTTGTGGACCAACTTGACCGTTGGTGGATGCAAATGATAAAATATAATCTCGGAAGTGGTGGAATCTTCTTGAGAGCTGCCTGCCCTCCTTAAGGCTTGGGGCCTGCTAAATTCTGAAATTTTCAAAATGCCATTAGAAATTTTGCATTATATTCCTTTCGAGTACAACCAGCGCCACACCCCACCCTCCCCCCGGCGGCCCCCCAAGTTACCCAAAATTTCCAGCAGCTTATTGTTAATTTTTGATTAAATAGGCAAAGCCAACAACAAGAAACACAATGGAGATTCAACAACGGGAGGAGAGTAGGGAGAGAGGTGACTCTGACTGACTGACTGACGACAGCTTTTGTTTGATGATTAGGATATATATATATATATAAACAGAAAAAGGCACTTAATTATCTTTGGAACTGTTAGCCACCAAACTCGGATAACTGAAACTGAACCCCCCCCCCCCAACTCATCTAACAATAACATCAGTCCCTCTCTCTCTCTCTCTCTCTCTCTCTCTCTCTCTCTCTGTTTTTTTTTTTGGTCATTCTTATTCTTTGTTTCATCATCCTCTCGCGTTTTCTCGGCAATTTTCTCCCTTTGTTGTTTTAGGTTGGCTGTTATTGCTCAGGCTCACACTGTGAAACGCGATGAAGTCTCCACCTTGTAACCCTCCTCTCTCTCTCTCTCTCTCTCACACACACACACACACACACTCACACGCGTCACACACGGCGTCAAAGAAAAACCGTTCAGACTCTTCATGATTGATTCGGTGCTGATGCTTTTGCTCATCTCATGAATTAATTTCAAATGCCGGAAAATCAGTATATATATATATTTATTATCTTCAGTTTCTGTTTTGTTCTTTTTCCTTTTTATGTGCTATTAGTCAAATATCTAAATTGCTTTACTAAACTATGTACGAAAATGATAGAAGAATTTTGCATTTTTTGACTTGCAGTATACACAGATACTATTGGGTTTTAACCACTTTTTATAAATTTTTCGTTTGAGGTTATTAAGAATGAGGTCTTCTTCTTGTGTGTCAATTTTATTTAATTGCAAGTTTCTCACCCTGTATCTACCCTTTAAACTCTGTTGCAGAGAGAGAATGGAGAAGGAAAAGAAGAATCAGAATCAAAGAGCTACAGATACAGATTTTGGGTTACAATGGGGAAGCAAAAAGAGGCTAAGATGTGTGAAAGTTAAGAAAGACCAAAACTTGGCCAACAAATCTAAACCAACTGATTTTTTGCCTAATAGTAATAATAATAATAATAATAAGAAGAAGAAGAAGCTCTCATCTCGTGCTGTCTCTGTGCAGAAAGTATTCCCTTCTCCCCTCGTCAAGTAAGGATGCCGTAAAAACCCTTTTCCACAACTTCAATTTTTTTCTATTTATGAGGATGTGTGGTCTAAAATAGATTGAAAATCATTTGCCATGTCCAGTTGCATTTATTTTTGGTGTTCTTGCAGTTTGGTGGTAGCTAATCAAGTCAAGAGAAAAAGTTTCTGTCTTTGGCATGCTTAACAAATGTGCAGTTGACTTGCTTTCATACTTTATTGATGAGATGTCATGTTGTTAGGATTCTTTCACTAACATCAGAACAGAGTTCTATAGATTGAGATCAATGAGAGAACTTATTGAAATATGAGACCACAGAGCTCTCTGTGTCTTGCGGGTAGAAGTTGCTCACAAGTTTCTTTAATCACATCCTAAATTTTTTATTCTCTCAAAAACCAAAGATCATATATCTAGAAGTGTTGATTTTACTCCTGTGTTGTGCCGCATCTCAGGAATTCCGATTTGTCAATGAACAATAGAAAGCCATCGTTGCCGTCACCGGAGAAGGAAGATCGATGCCGCGCAGCAAGGGGGTCACTGAGACTGGATGAGAAAGTTTTGATGAATAATGTAAAGGAAGATAAGGGGCTTGTTTGGCCCAGACTGTTTGTCTCCTTGTCTAGCAAGGAAAAGGAAGAGGATTTCATGGCTATGAAAGGGTGCAAGCCTCCTCAAAGGCCTAAAAAGAGAGCAAAGATGATCCAAAGAAGTATACTTGTGAGTCTCCTCAACTATGCTGCCCTTTGGGAAAGTTTTTTTATAAGATTAAAGATGTGAAGAATCAAGGAAAAAGAATCTTTCTTTCATGCCAAAGTTTTTTGGTTCTTTTCGTATGTTGTGTGCAGTTGGTGAGTCCAGGTGCATGGCTATCAGATTTGTTTCCAGAGAGGTACGAAGTGAGAGAAAAGAAAACCTCCAAAAAGGTACTGAATTCATATGTTCTCAACTCCTTTCATGGTCATGGTGATTTTCTTTTCACCGATTATCTTATCTGTAGTTTGTGTCAAAGAAATTTCAGATTTTTTTTTTTTCCTTTTTCCTTTTATGGGACCTTACAATAGTTATAGATTCTTGCAAATGAACTGTGTTCGAACCCTTGCAAGTTTTTCTTTATATTTTAGCTCTCTTTTTTTTTTCCTATTTTTGAGAAAGGGGGGGGGGGGGGGGGGGTTTCGCAGCAATTTTATTTTTAGTGAGAGGGTTATCTATAGCCCTGCCTTGAATGCCAAAAAAGCTTTCATATTTATTTACGTTTTGGTTTAAATTGATGCAGAGACCTAGAGGATTGAAGGCCATGGAAAGTATGGAAAGTGATTCGGAATGAAGGATGTCGGCAGACGGTAGAAGAATGACTTGACTTTTGATGATTAGGTAGGTGTAGGAGAGACAAAAAATTAAAAAAATAAAAATAAAAATAGAAGAAGATATTATTATTTATTATTCCTTGTGAAGGCTGTAGGCTCAGGGTTTGCCAGGGAAAAGGAACAGTGGCTCTTCCTTTTGCTTTAGCAGTAGCAAGGGGACACAGAGTTTGAGCCTTCTTAACCGCTTTAATAAAAATTGTTAATTATTTGGATTAATGAGAAAAGTGGGGAAGCAGGAGGAAGAGGGGGGAGGGGTGTTTGCTTTGCTTGGCTATGCATTTTGCATGTTGTTGCCTCTTCTATGATTCTTTGCTTTCGCTTTCAAGGGTCACGTGAGGTGTGCTTTCTGTCTATCAATAGGCCCACTCAAGCGGGGAGTGCATTCAATTACACTATTATTATTATTATTATCATACCAAAAGAACTGTAAGGTTTTGCAAAGATGGTTGACGCAACTGGCAGAAAGATTTTGCACATTTTCTTTCCACTCAAAATTCAAATGCCCCAATAGGAAACGATTACATTGCAAAAATGGACATCTGTTTTGTACAAGTGATCAATTATTCAGATCAGAAAGCATGTCAAAACTGCTGCTGAAACCTTCTCCAGCTGCCAAGGCCTTTTTTTTTTTTTGACCCGTCTCTCCTTGAATTAGTGTTAGTAATCGTATCATTTTCCTATTTTCCCTTTCTAACTCATCTTTCTCCATCTCATTTACACCATTAAACCTATTATATACTTCTTGCGAGCTAACAATACCTACACATGTACAATTAATCACCCTGACAAACCTTTCCGATGCTGGCATGGCAGATGTAAACAGATCCAAGCCTGAGGTAGCTTCCAGGTTTAGACAAAAAGGCATGTGATCGGCCCCTCGTGCATATCGACGCGCATCCAAGTTAATAATTCCAACCGTCAACTATAGCCTGTTCAGAGGCCATCCCAACAAATTAGAACCACACCATTGCAGCCTGCCCATGAAAACTTCAGATCAGCTCTGGATATTTTGGCATATAAGTAGCTAATCCTCAAATTTCAATACGGTGGAAGAAAAATGATAGCAAGGACTTCAAGCAAACATAACGTCAAGAAACCATTCATGCCAAAAACCTAAAGCTATTAAAAGTGTCTCAAGAATGGATCGTGAGTTAAACTTCAACAGCCACTTCACACATTGAGCAGAAATTCACGGATTATATTTAAATGTGAATGAGGACATTGTGGTATAGAAATTCACAACTTAATTAAATGTGAATGAGACTTATAAACTAGATAAATAAATGCAAAAAAGGGTAACATAATTTCAATCCATGACCTCTTAATCATAAAAACTCTGATACTATATCAAGAAATCATTCAACTTAAAAGCATAAGCAGTTGGTGATGTGTACAAACGAATCACATATTAAACTAACAATAATCAGAAACCTCTACTGTGGTAACAAATTATTTAGGAAAGTGTGATTGTCTTTTAAGGACATTCCATAAAATACTGTTGGGAAATTCCACTGGCAGGAGCACATTCTATATCAAAGAATAATAATTTCAAACAAGGGCATGCTTCGAAAGGGATGATAAAGTCCATCAAATGCATGCATTCTAAGAAAAAACAGATGTCCTTTAAAGGATTTTCCATCCCAAAAAAGTAAAGACCTTTCCTGCTCTAAACTTGTCACATGTGGAGAACATTTCTCACCAAAAGATTTAATCTTGTGACATATTGACATATTGAAATAAGTTTTGATAGCACTGCATGGGACAAATGCAAATACCCAGCCAGAAAATTGAGAGAAACAAACATTTGTTGGACATCACATGAGCAGAGACCAAAAGAAACGGAGATGCTAAGAGATTAATTGCAGCAAAAAGACAAAAGATCAAGGTAGAGTTTACCCATTCATTCTGCAAATAGGTTCATGGGCCATGGTTCAGGTCTGAATGGTGTGATCTATGGACAACCCAAGCACTTACAAAATCTTTACGCATGAGTGCTTGGCCCAGAGGACAAGAAAACAATGGAAGAGCCACCACTGCTAGTTATAAGGCTTCCACGGTTACCGATGCCTTTGTGAAAACAGAAAGGACAAACGGAGCTTCTTCCCCAGGATGTATGGTAGTGGGCACAATAGTGTAACCTCTGGGATCAGGATCCAAAACCATTTCACAAGATATTTCTCGAGAATTGACATAATCTGTCCCACCAACAGATTCATGAAGATAAATATTGTAAGAAGCACGGCAACCCCGAGTTTTAAGTATCCTCATCCCAATATAGAACATTAATGAATCATGACTAGATTGATAGTTTCTGAAACCAGCAGCAGTTCTTGAGAAGCTCACACCCTGAACAGATTATCAGTTAAATTTATAAACTATACTCATAAAAACTAATGACTTCGAAGATGCACCACTCAATTATACCTGAGTTAATGTGATAAACACATGAATGGGCAATGATGCATCGGGACCAGTGGCCCTCAACCGAAACTGGGGATTCTGATTCCAAGAAGAATAATCCTGGCATCCACCCGCACTGTAGCCTCGCCATTGGCCATGGACAGAATATCGCATCTCAGGAGGGTAAACACGACATACATATATTGAACGAAAGTGGATCTGAAAATCTTGCCAGGACATCCAGAATATGCCATCTTTTGACTGTACAACAGGACAAGACCAGGCAATCACAAGATAAGATCCCTTTGGAAGAAGGCAATTGAAATAAGTGCAAGTATTCAATCATACATGCCTTGAGAAATAGAAAGCAAAATGACAGCTCTATATGAAACTTTTTTGCTGGTCAGCAGGAAAAAAGGAAGTGGTAAATCTCTGCATAACATAGGGGCATAGAAATACCTGTGGAACATGTTTGAGCTTGTGCCTTATCCTATCAGTCCATTCAGGAGATGAGTCAGACCAAGGGCCATTCCACTCTACTTCATTAGCCCATGGATTCCGAATCTGCACAAGCTTATGGCTATCCACCTCTCTTACCTGAACAATGATTTAACAATACATACCTAACTTTGCAGAAATTTGGTTAGCTACATAATTGAGAAAGAGATGCCAATCCTACCTGCAGTAATGAGTAAGCATGGCCTTGGACAATGCCACTGGAAGATATGTGCACATCAGAACCTGATGGACTCCCAGCACCAAGCAGGAAACCCTCCTGTTTAAAGCGTAATAGTTGCGACCAGAGTCTACCACTTGCAAGATCTATCTGTGCCTGGGCACTCCTCATGTCAATCTCCTCACCAGCACCCCCTGTAAGGTCCACAAGAGCATCCTGAACAAGCCCACCTTCCAATGCCTCATAAGAGCCATGCAACTTGGCATATGCTTTCTCCAGTATGGATACCCATAGTTCATTGCCCTTCCTACTGGTAGCAAAGGCAGGTTTACCAGGTGATTCACAGGGAATCCAATCATCAACAACTACCGGAACCCACTCACCCTTCAGACACAGCACAAACCAGAGAACAAATAATGAAAACGATGATCATAACAGTGAGGGACGCACGGAAAGAAAAGCAAGATACTTACAAGTCCATTGCTATTCAAATGCAAAAATATCCATTAACAATGCATCAGGTAGATGCCCTACAGAATATTGACGCAATCGAGAAAAAGAGAGAGATAGAGAGAGGTAGGTGGGGAGGGCTGAGGTGGTTTCTTCTTTCAACTTTTTGCAGGCAAGGTATGGAACATTTTGAAAATGGACCTGATAAAACAATGTAAAAATCTGGGACAAGACTCAGTGCAAACAAGGTCACCTAAGTAGAGCATAGGGATTTTTTTCACTTAAGTTACTTTGTCATTGGGCAACAAGAAATTCTCCACCAAAAAGCACTTAAGGTTCTTCAAACAGTAAGGGAGATTGAATCTCCCCCCTTTGCACAGTCAGTCCATGAAGCCGATACTTTGATCTTTTTTTCATAGTCAGACAAACAGACAACCGAAACAAGCCAGATGGACAAAAGTATCAGTTCAAATCAAGCAAAGTGAGTACTTTAAATACTTTGGGCTGTAGAACTTGCACAAGTTACAAAATAGTATACTGTATGTCTCAAGAGAAATGTATATTGTACACAAATTTAGCCAAAAAATGGATGGTGGCCACAGATTTAATTTTAAAAGCACTCTTTAATAATTCAAAAATTATTATTCTAAGACATATACCAAAAAGCTGACAAATGGGGGGAAAAATTTTGAGCATACTTTTCATTGACATAAGTATAAAAATTTTGCTAATATAAAAAGGGATGAAGAGCCAAATGTCAATGTCTGCAAGGAGTATTTGTGCCAATTACCTGAATACAAAACCGGACAGTGTAGATTCCTTCCTCGTTATATTCTGGAGTAATAATCACCTCTGAAATGGGTGAGACCTCCGTCAAAACAGCCACAGCACTTAAAAACCAGCAATCACCTAACCGACCCTATTCCATAGGCAGTTTTGCAACTTTTAAGAAAATTGAGCCATTACAGAAACTTCACTGAAACAATTTAAGTTAACCAAATTATGCACACTAAAATAAAATTTAGGATGTCATTCTGTCAAAATAGAGAAAACCTGACAAACATCAGCCGGGTTTGCAGCCCCACAAAATAAGCAAGGATGGAAATCCAAACGGCTCTCCTTAACTATATCAGCAGGCCTCATCCAGGCAGAGACAACCTAGACAGACATTGAAGATAAGAAAGTATAACCAAGAAATAATACACCTTAAAAAGAAATTACAGAGCCAGGATAGTTACCTGCAACTTTGAAGGGGGGTTAAATGGATCCACATATAATGATTGATCATTTGGGGGGAACTCCTGGTCGGTAAAGTGTTTTTCTCCTCTAGATGTTAGGGCTTCTTTGACAGCTAATTCAACAGAAAGCATCCGCTGATTGATTTCTTCCCGTGTTTCTATCCTAGGTTTCCTGAACCTTCGGGCAAAGGAATCCACATCTACAACCACTCCTTCGCGATATGACCTCCTTTTCCTGCCACTTGAATATTGCCCATCCCAATCTACATCATCCCTATCATATAGATCGACATCTGCAGGATCACTATCCCATTCATCAACCTAAATAAAAAGCAAGGAGCAACTATCAGTTAAAGAGCTCAATCGGACAATACATCCTATATATTGCTTCTTGATATTTATGACTCTACCTACTCATTTGTGATGCATATTTAACTTAGTTGCAAGCAGGAACTTACTCTGGGGGGTGAATCTGTCCATTGCCAGTTATCTTCAGGGAAGTCAACCATGCCAAGCTCCGTCAAGCCTACAGCAGTTTGAAGAGAACCAACTTCATCTTCAGTTAAGCACCTTCCCCAGAGGAACACATCCATTATATGCATCTTGGACTCAACTCCCTCACTATCCGACCTTCCAAATGCATCCATGTCAGTTGGTGGTCTGACACCAACCCAAGCTTCCGTCCCTTGTTTCCAAATGCTATTGCCCAAAGACAATGGCAACCCAGTTTGGTAGCCATCAAAGCCACCATCCAGATAGCAAGTGGCCTCACCCAAGTCAGCATCAATTGTCATAGTCACCATATGCCACCTGCAAAAGAATTTCAAATCCCAGTAAGAATCAGTCCTCAGAAAGAAATGGTGTGCATTGTACAGAGCAGAACAAAGAAGGAATATAGTTATTTAAGTCTCAATTTATTTTGAACTATATACTATAGAGAAAGAAAAAGATAAGCAATATTGGAAAATATTAGATGCATTAAAGTTGCCAATACTAGATTTTCAGACCTTCCATCTGCTATGCTTGTTGCACTGATACTCCACTCCTTAGCAACTGTTGTTTGCCGCTCACCTTTAGCAATCAACCTAAGCCCAACTTGTCCAGCTTCAATACCTTGCTCAGCCCCAGCCACCAAAATTTCCCAGCACTCTTTCTTCTGATATTCAGTGCCTAAAAGGCAAACTGGCCCAGAGTCGGGTTGGATCATCACCGCAATGGAAAAGCTGACTTTTCGACTCTGACATACACTGAGATCCATCTCACCACAGTGTCTGCCACTTGATGTTGGTTCATCATCAAGGATACATACTGCACCTGTGACTCCCGTCTTCAATAACAATAAGATTTGGTTGGTTAGATTCACAGATCACAAAATAATGCATTCAAACTGGACATGCACAAACAGGTCCAAAATTCTATTTCAACATCAGATTTGTAGAACCTAATGCCCACATGGCTCAATTATGTACTCAGGTGGAAATGCCAGACCATCCAGACTTTTGAAAGAAATGCCAACATTGTTAATAAAAAGGAAATAAAGAAACAAGAAAGAGATTGAAAAGGAGAATCCATTTACTTGACAAAGGTGGCCGTAACCTGTAGGCTTGGAAAAACACTTCATATAATAGACACAAATCCCCTTACATAGATACCCTTGCGAGTGACCCCAAAAAATAAATTCCCTTTTCCAAGTACCAACCTGATGAGCTCGACGAGCTAACTGCACCGAGCGTATCCTACGTGCAATGCTTGAAACCCTCTCCCGTGCAAAGGAGTCATTAAGAACAGAATCACCCCCTACTGCACGCACTGCAGCTGCCATTGCTGCTGCCTCTCTGTTGCCAGCATTAGGAATGGAGGAAATAAGAGAAGCCTCAATCTCCTTCCATTTACGTTCTTCCTTCTCCAAAAGAGCCTTCCTTCTTTCTTTACCTCTCCCCTCCTCTTCACGCCTCTGCATTAGAATTTCCTCTTCCATTTCCTTCTCTCTCAAGTAACTACAAGAGTTTGACATAAATAAGAGTTAGCAAAATAGGACAATGTAAAGTTATTGGATTCTTGGAGAGGGGGATGAGCATTGTTCACATCTTGGGGCTGTTGTGAAAAAATGTAGGACATATCATGTGAGAAAGTCATCACCTCTCTTGGATAATTTCAAATTGTCTACGGTCCTCTGGCATCCACTTCTTAATTTTCTTGGCACTCAGGTCAGAAAAGCCTATGCTATCAAGAAAAAGCCTCAAGCGTACCTCATCCTACCACATTGCAAGTATTGTCACATCATTATATTGAATAATTAGATACAAATAGCAAACATGGCAAGCACAAAGGATCTTGATCTACCTGAACACGTTCTGCCTTAGCAGTCAAACCAAGCAAAAGAAGTAAATAACCACCAAATCTATCCCACATGTAGACCCATTCGGTATCTATAGCCTCTTCCAAAGCCAAGATCCGTGCATGTGCACACATTTCTCTTCGGTGGTCCATGTCATTGGCCAACCCAAGGAACTTCCTGTACCTCATTCTGCGGAAGAATGATTCTATCACTAATTCCTCATTTCTTAGACGATCTCTCAGTTTCATGACATCATCTCTAGGAAGCACAAGATTCCCTGCCTTATCACGGGCAGCAGTAGGGTCTCCAACCAAAAGAGCTGTTGAACTAGCAGATCTCTGTGGAGCTGAGTAAGTTCCAGACAAAGCATTTCTTGTCTGCATGATAAGCATAGTAAATGTTTTTGGATACACAAAAATCAATGTTCCACAACAAGGGGAAAAAACCATCCAATTTGATTTAGTAAGACATCAGGGAATAGCCGTAAAAATGTAAACTAAATTTTAGAGGCACAAACCCTTCTGTTTATTTCAAATCCATGTCAACATAGGATGAAGCCAGAATTAATCACTAATGTTATGTATGCCACAAAAAGACTAGCATGACAAGGCCAATTGAGGATAACGCTTCTATGACATATGGTAAGTTTTATGCTGATAGATTAGTAGTAGATAATAGATAACTTCACATGCAGACTACAGTATATCAACTATAACCACTCTAGATATAAGAAATAATCACATATCTGAAAAAGTACTACATTAATGAATAACATTATAACATCCCCTATGGCCAGGAACTCAGGTGGAACACACCACATTAAGTGCTCTCTTCAAATACATCAAGGATTGAGGAAAAAAAGCAAAAGACAGTTTCACCCAATTCAAACAGACCTTTGTGGCAGATCGTGTGATTGCTTGAACAACAGTATCCTTGCTAAGGAAATGGACTGCATCTTCCATCATCTGGATATGTAGAGAATGTCATCGAATTAAGTAAATGAAATTGCTAAGGTGCACAGTACAAGGCAAGGTCTTTCATAAAAAATTAAGCTTAAAACCACCATGACTCAAATTTATTAACTGCCAAAACATTAGAGCATATGAGAATTGAATATCAGATTGTACCAGTGTACCAACCTTAAGCGTCAGACAAGGACGAGAAACAGCAAATCCAAAAGCTACAACAAGAGTAGCCGCAGACACAGCAGCACCAGCAAATGGAGGATAAATTTTCAAACTGGCGACAACACCCCAGCCCTCAATTGCCAAAGCAATCCCATAAAGCATGAGAAATGCGGCACTATTTAGGAGGTGATATCACAGTTGTTAGATGTAAACAAAGGATGAAGCGCATTAACATATTATATGCATAGAAAGATAATGGGAAATAAAATAATTTATTAGAAAAAAAAAAAAAAAGAAATCAGGGACAAAAATTAGGAACAAGAGTAAACAGCATAATTAACAAACCTGACGTTCTTTCCACAATCAGCATGAGCATCATAAACATATACAGGCAATACCCGTGGTGAATAAACTACAATGGGGGGTGAGAGAAGGACCTACAAGAAGTCACATACAGATGCACAAAAGGACACCTTTCTGAAGTTGGTACAAAAAACAAATGCTGACAATGAATAATACAGATAGAATGAGAAGAACTTGAACAGAGTCATGTGACGTACAGTCAAGGCTCGCCCAGCGAGAAGAAATAGAAAGGAGAAATAACCAACAGAAGCTCCAACAAAAGGTTTACCTAGAAAGACCAGCAAGAATAAAAACCATTAGGGGCTAGGTGATGTAGTTGAATGCCAATGCCAAATCTATGAAGAAAGTATTTTCATGGAGCTCAGCAAGTGATGTAAGTTGGAAACAAAATTCATTGTCACCTTCAAACCATCCAACAAGAAATGCTGCCAAGCCAAGAAGAAAGGCAAGAAAACAAACGAAGAACATTTGCATCCGTGTCAAATAGAAATTGTTTGAGGCCCAATGGTGGATTACACCAATAGCTAGTACCATCAGAAGAAGAACTAAAAGGAATGCTACTCCTACCTGTACCAATTGTGAAAAAACCAAGCTATGAGGACATATTATATTATATGTTTAAAGAAAAAGCTAAAATTGAAAAATAACAAAGTAGAGCTCACTTACAGTCCATGGCCTAACCACAACTATGACAGCAGATATGGCACCAAGTAGAAGAAGAAGACCAATGCCGACAAATAAATATACACCTCGTGAAAGTTTCCAGCCATCATCTTTCCTGCAAACAATTTTGGAGGCCCATCAATTTCCACGAACACTACAACACTGAGTTAAAGCATTGTTTTAGGTAAAGAAGCTACATTTAACTGAGTTAAAGCATAAGGAACCTCACCATTTCAGTAAGCCAGAGCACAGTGACAACAATGCTGGAATGCAAACTAGAGGAAGCAGGGCACCAAGAAAGTCACCCTTTGTTGGGACCTCGTCATCCCTAGATTTGACAACTTCCAAGTAGGATGCACCACAAAATGCCACAAGAACAACTACCAAAAATGTAACAAGAAGCAATATGATAAAATTGCCAGTCAATCTATACAACTGTACAAAATAGAATGTTCTCCAAAACAATAACATCAAGGTCCCAAGTGTGGTCACAAGTCAGCACTAATTAAATCAGATAACTTACCTGCAAAAATCCCAATACAAACAGCAGAAGAAGCAGAAAACCTATATGTAGCAAACCAAGAAGCAATTGGCAGCATGCCAGTGACTACTAAGGCAATGGCCGATGCCATTGCCCACCCAAGATACACTGATGATGCATAAGGAGAGGTAAAGGTTTTCTGGTCACCAGTCCACCCCTTGTATCCCAACTCATCCAATGGTTTCACGGATACTATTGCACCCAGAGCTAATACAGATCCAGTGAATATTATTATACAGACCACAAGCACAACTCCCTGAAAGAGTGACAAAGATGTAATCAGAAACTGTGTGTGTGTGTGTGTGTGTGAGAGAGAGAGAGAGAGAGTGAGTGAGTGAAGAGCACTAAATTTGCTTGAACCATAGATTGGGATTTGATCATACAAATTTTTTAATGGCTACATTATAAAAAAATGGTGGAAGTGGGTAGAAGGCAACCAAGAGAATCATACCTCCTTTCTCCTGGTAGTCCCACTTGTTCCTCCATGGCCCTCAGACTGCACCTGTGGAACCCAAATCTGGTAGCCATTATTGATCCAAATGGGGATCGCAACAGAGAGGCATGCTACCATGAGTGGGACAGCCAGGGACAATCCTAGAAGCACTGACGATTTGCTGAAAGACAAGCACAGATATTGCACAAAAGTAAGATACAACAAAGAAACAAAACCCTCTCAAATATACATGGCCAGGTACAGTCCACAACTCAATAAAGGAGATAAAGACACTGGCAATGTGTGTCAGTATCATTTCCACAGCTCAATGCTCATACATACTACTCAAAAAGTAACACCACGTTGAAACTGTAGAATAGTAAAAGCAATAGATTTAACAATGAGAAATACCTCAAGAATGAAAGCAGTAACCCAACACCAGTGCTGAGCAGCCAAGCGACAAAACCATACTGGAAATCAGAAATTTTAAAAGATAAGATTACTGATAATATTATTGTGAATTCCATACATTCAAGGGAGTCTAATATTGGTTGACTTGGGAATCATTAGTTAGGTCTCAAATGAAACTTAGTCCACAAAACAACTCGAACAAGCACATCCCCACATTAGGATTCTGAACTAGATGTGCCCAACATTTACAGCCTTGCCTATGCCTAGAGGTTATGTGCATATCATTTAGTCAACAGACCTTTTTTAGGTAGACTAATGATACAGGAGGTGGTTTGTAGTATCAAGAGATTATATGCTCAGACACTGCAGCAGTTCTACTGTATTCCAATACATTGAAATGGCTAAATCATAGTGCGGTGGTGTTAAAGTGTAGTTGCTAAGATCATCATTTCCTGATGAATACTACTACTATTAAAGAAAGCACAGACAAACATGATATCCTGGAAGTGATAAAAAAGAGACACCAAAGAAGCTTGTTCAAGCAACTACACTAATATTATAACCTCCAACATGGAACATATTTTCAAACCAACCACATTGCAAGCAAACATCAATGAGAACTGATAACATCAATATTACAACACATTCTCTAACCAAGTTCCATATTCATATTTAGCTATTTTCAAAGAAAAGGTAGCTCTGAAGAGCAATAACTTACCTTGAGAGGTTTTGATGTCATAGACATTTCTTCTGCTTGAAGTGACCGAAGAAAAGCCATGATTGAGCACACAACTGGAGATAGCAACAGCACTGAGAACCCAAACTCAAACTGCAAAATAAATTTATACCATTAACAAAGTTGTATATGAACTTATATCGCCTCATTAAACAGAAGATAGCCTCACAAGTCAATTAGGCGCAAT
The DNA here is from genome assembly GCA_037832345.1 of Rhizophora mangle. NCBI lineage: Eukaryota > Viridiplantae > Streptophyta > Magnoliopsida > Malpighiales > Rhizophoraceae > Rhizophora > Rhizophora mangle. Next base: position 110,978 of record JBAPLJ010001973.1, read on the forward strand.
AGATCAAGAAAATGAAAAATTTTCCAACTAACCTGTTGGTGTTTGGCATTAATTATTCTAATTGTCTTGGGACGAAAAATTGCTACAATAATTGTTTCCAGAATGAAGATAAAACTAAAAAGAACCCAAGCACGCTCCGGAGTTCCTGCTACATGATGCAGAACAAATCTAGACAACTGGAGCCACTTTTCAAGCCCATGGAGCCTTAACTCTTCTGAGAAAGAAATTTGAATGGGTATGGCATTGTCAACACCGTTTGAATCAACAATTGTGACATCAGTGTTGTCCTGATGATCTCGGTCTGCATCCAGACTGCTCCTCTGTAGTAATGCAAGGATTGTCGGATCCAGGTTCTTCTCCTTCAGCATCATAGCAAAATTTGGATCCAAGCCCTTATCCTGCAGTAAACTAGCCAGCTCTATATCACCTTGCTTTGCCCTCTTTTTCAGCACTGATGTAATTCTAGGATCATTTAACCTTTCCTGAAATGCAAGAGCTAGATTCAAATCTAACAGTTGTTGATTTGCAGACGTGGATGCACTAGACTCACAGCCTTGGCTATCAAGGCCACTACTAGAGCAAATAACCAGGGTGTTATTGTGATCAACATTCTTATCCCCAGATGTCCCAGCTTCAGGCTCATGAAAAACTGAAGGACAAGAACTGCTATGTAGTGCTATGCTTGGCCTTCCGCTGTCTAAACTTTTATCACTATTGAAGCCCTCCTGAGAACTGGCAGTTCGACAGAATACAGAACCATTCCAATTATTAGTTTCAATTGTGCACTGTGCCGGGCACTGGCCACCAGAAGCAGATTCAACAATGTTAGCAAGATGGCCCACTTCAACGCTGCTACTGCGTTTTGCACTCGAGCCACAGCCTTCAGAAGAGCTAGATGAAGTGTTCTGCTCCTTTCTGTGAAAACCCTCTCTTAGGCGAATCACTGTACTTTGCAAGGCATCTCTTCTAGCATCCAATGGGTTTGAAACTGATAAATGACGAGAAACAGCAGCCCCTAGTAGCACAGATGCTACAACTGCATAACTGATACAATGGCCCAAGTACCTGAAGGAAAGAAAAAATGACAGTAACTGTGACATATAATAGTAAACAAAATAATACAGGTTACACTAAAAGTCTCAAACAAACCAGTAATGCACTCCAAAGCAAATGAGAAAAACCCTGGATGCACCGGCTACAAAAAGTGCTATGACACGGCTTTGAAGAAGCTGAAACCCATACAAGCATGCCCCCATGTTCCAATCTGCATGATAATTTCAGCAGTTAGCAGCAGTGGAATAACTGTACAGTTGGCACAGACAGCAATGCAAATGAGAGAACATCTGTAAACAAAATCATAAACAAGATACCAAGGATAACAACAGCTGATGATGTAATTGCTCCAAGCCACCGTGCTTCTTTTGCTGTAAGACCATATAAGATGGAGTAAACAAGAAGAACCACAAGTGAGCCAAGGTAAAGAAGTCCAAGATGTGAAGCCCTGTGAACACAGCACAAAATTTAGTAAGCACAACAACATAATAAGGAAGAGGAACAGTGAATCTTCTTGCAGAACTAGAACATCTAAACATATTGTGCCAAACAGCCACATAAACATTAAATAATTATGGCACAGGTTGTTAAAACACTTAACTAACTGCCACCTTACATAGATCAGATGCATTCATTATTTACATTAATCTGGGAATAAGACATGATCCAGCTATCAAAGATAACTGATCCAAAAGAGCACACCTCAACTAATCCACACACACAAGAGACAAGTGTCCAGCATCATAACATGATATCTGACATGCAAAGCATAAATCTTTGGCTTACCTGCTAGATTGCCGAGGATATAGTTCATGCGGATCAGGTGGCTCAGGTAAACAAGGCATAGGACCCATTTCTATGCAATCACTATAGGCAAACTTGTATGCCCTGCGCACATACTCATCCACATCCAAGCCATTTCCTGAAGGCAATGATGAAAAAGCAATAACAGGAGCTAAAATTTCATGAAAAGCTTTTCTGTAACAAAGGCATGATGAAGAGCTTACCATTGAAGACCATTCTACAAATAAAGAGCATATTGATTGCCAAGGTAATTGCCGAGACACCAAAAAAGAAGCCAGAGGGTGAATATCGCTCTGAAGCATCTTTACCAGCAGTGACATACACAGCACAGAGTTCATATGCACAGAGTAAGGCAACAGCAAGAAGAAGAAGAATGGCAACTGCCCCTGTTAGTCAAACAAACAGAAATTAGGTGTGTTTCTGGAACAAAAGAAAATGAATAAACAACTTTATGGTACTCTTGCCATAACAGCAATTTAAGCACAGAACTCATATTAGTTCATTAGAAACAGAAAATGCTCCTTCCATGAATAACTATGCCTCTTCATAACCCCCCCAACAAAAAAAAAAAAAAAAAAGACACCAAAAAACAAGAAAAAAATTAAATCCATACCAAATCTATTTGTCTAGCATGGATACGCATTAAACATTCAGGATGAGGTTTTCTTGAAATAGCTCAAAGTTCAAAATTATCTTTCTAGCATGAATAAATGATCCTCACGTTAATTTTTTTTCCTTATATTCCAGGTGCAGATGATGAATTACAAGGAGATAGAGTCATCCGCTCATTCTAATCTAGCAACATCCCAATAATTTATGGTCATTCACTCAAAACCTTACACTTTTAAGCTGCTTTTGTTTTGATCAATCTTTCGTAGTCCCCATCCATGTATAATTCAATTATGCCTGCAACAAACTTGAATTTCAGGCAATTTTTTTCTTTTTGCTTTCGTCTATCAGAAATATGTGCCACTGCCCCAATCTTTCTTTTAGAATCAATCAAAATGCACACAAACGGACTGTCTAGATTATGTTAGTAGCACTTTCCATGGCCGTGCAGAACATGAGATTCATTTGCCAATCATATGCTGGGATAAAGCACCAATGTCTACAGGTTCCCTAACTGTTATGTAATATCAAGAGTCTAAACTGGTGAAGATACCATGATGAGTCAGATGAAAGTAAAGCAGAACCCAGATGACCATGAACCCCAGAAATTATAGCAGTACTTTGACCAGAACCATCATGGATGAGATACTAACTTCTGGCAAGGCTTATGTAAGAAAAATAAGGATGTCAAATAGGAGAATCTAAAAGCCTCTGTAATGTCTTCCATGGAGTAATATACTTATTAACTGGTCAAGATCTGTCAGTGTTCCCTCTTTCAATTATTGCTGCTTTTATATGAATGTATATAACATCTACGTAAATCTCCATACAATCATATGTATGGGGCACTTTTACTGATTATTTTCTTAACCACTTCAAAAATAAAAGCTGCATCGAGTCCACAATTATATGAATACCTAAATCAAGCTTAACTTAGAAGAGTCACAGGAAGCAATGACAAATTTTCCTTTGGCTGAGCTCCAATGGAAGTAAGGAAATAGGTACAAAATCAACAAAAGAAACAGCCCATATACCCACATGGAAGTAAAACAATAATTTATTCTATAACAGAGGTTGAATAAATGCATACTTGAACTTTGCCATTGTGTTCTCCACCAAAGCATGATTGAATAGAATGCCAAGAGAAGAGCAGTGCCAGCCAATATTACCGCCAGACCAATGATGTCTCGGCCCAATATCACAACGAGCCAGCATCCCCACATTATAAGCACCAGAACTGGAGATATGACAACCACCCATGCAGATAAAGAGAGAAAATGGCATAGTATACCCAACTGAGGTCCTTGAAAAATATAGGGCCATTTTCTTGCTACAATCCAACTGAAAAGAGAAACATAAGCAACAATAAAAAGCTAAGGCAAGATGGAGATTCCTATTCAAGATTAACATCAACCAAAAATGGTAGCAGAACAGGAGAATGGTCTCCTCAACAGCTGGAAACAATTTATTGAATTGCCACAAATACAGTAATATAAGTATTCACATTGAGGAAAGAAAGCATGCTGAATGGGGTGCAATTTCTAATTGCTATACTCAGAAATCCTACTTACGTTTCAATATTGCTTTTTACCCAATAAGATCAACTGAAAACTCAATAGTTTCCAAATTGTGCATCTTCACATGCATAAAATATTTACTTTACAAGGTAGGGAGTAAGAAAAAGAAGGAGTAATTTACGTTCCACTCAAAGGGATCACAGAAGCATTTCTTTTTAGAAACTTTTGTCCAAAGAGACCTGCTAAGCCTGTTCTTAGAAGCACATATTGTTCCTGTGCTAATCACTTAAAATAACAAGCCAAACAGACCCTTAATGATCATTTATTACGCATTATCACAGAAGGTATCCAGCACATAGAATTATCAACTACATTAAAGCAAAAAGCCAATACACTATACAAAAAAATATTATTAATGAAAACTCAAATACTAATGATGATAACATAAAATGTATTTATTGTCAAAACACAAATCTAAAAACTGGAGCCATGTGCACAAATCAAGAGAGGTCAGTTTGCGGGTACAATAATATGATGAGCAGAAGTGCCCACAAGATGTGCAAATAAAATTACCTATAAATCCGCCAAGGCCTCCAGTTTACAGCCCAGAGAATCCAAAACGAAGCCAAACCCAAAACAGTGAAAAGGGTCCCTGAAATTGCACAGGCCAATACAATCCCACGCCCATCCCCTTCCATCGAGCCCCCCCTCCTTGCCTGCTACACACACCTCACATGCAAATAAAATCAACACAAATTTCACAAATTTAAAAAAAAAAAAAAACAAAGAAATGTGCGGAAATTTTACCCAAGAGAGTTGAAATTGGAAAAATATCGAACTAAAATGCCATCAGCGGGGATAATGTAGAAGAAAATTGAAACCCAGAAAAGGAGAAGCAATGTAAACAGAAGGCCAAGGAATGTAAATTCACGAACCTGTTCACATGAGCAAGATGGGCACTAGAATGAGGGTCTGAATTTAGGAAAAAGAACCCATCTTGGGGTATGAAGCTAATGCAAACAGGTCATGCCAAGAAGAGGGTTTTGATGTCTGAAACCACGAATTGAGGCTTTACACAAACAAGAAACCTAGGGTTTTGTTGTTCAGTGAAGCCAAAGAGGAAGCCGAAGTACAAAAAGGTTACTACTTTGGGAGGGTTTGTCTCGTTTGGTTTGGTTTGGTTTACGATTGATTAGGTTTACCTGGTTTCAGAAATTCTCGGCTGTACACACAGAAAGAGAGAGAGAGAGAGTAAAGTAAAAATAAAAACCCCTACTACTGGTATGTGAAAAGTGAAGTTAAAGAAAGGAGAAGGTAAAAGACTTCTGGAGAGAGAGAGAGAGAGAGAGAGAGAGAGAGAGAGAGAGAGAGAGCATGCCATATGTAGGACATGAGAAAAGATAGGGAAGGAGAGATGAGAAAAAACAACAATACTTTTGTCTGAAAGAATGTATGCCCAACCTCAATATATGCGCGTGCTTTGGACGGTCCACTTATCAATTACTACCCCCACATATCAGAGCCGGAGGAGCGGGTTGGAGATTCTCCGCATCCATCCCTTGTTGATTTTGAATTTTTCTTTTAACTTCTTTGGATCAGTGTATATATATATATATATATATATATATATATAATTTGCTTAGCTTTTTTTTATTATTATACACTTACCCTTCAATTTCTATTTATTTATTTATATGTATGTAAATGAAGAAATTGTGGCTTATTTGTTTGCCCTTTGCCTCGCTAATTCTAAATAAACTTGATGTTTTTTTATTCTTGCTTTTTGTTTTCCCTGTTCTCTTTTTTTTTTTTTTTTTTTTTGGGGGGGGGGGGGGCCGCGGGGGGTTTGCGATGGTCGAGTCTAAGTTGGCGTGAGCGATGCCAGTCAAAGTCATTTCTTCGTTTAGTTGGTGTTGGTGAATAACTTGTCTTTGGGTTCAGAACATCGGTTCGCTTATATTTAATTAGCCGATAAAAGGCCAATAAAGGAACAGGGCGGTCACGTCATGCGAGACCCTAATTCTGGAGATTCCTCTGCAAATTGCAGCCCTTACTTGCTCTTTATATAATTCGGACTCGCTTCAATAAGTAGCGCCCGAAGGTTACAGGTTCAGATCTTCTTAATGTATGCTCTTCGTTCTTACTGATTTTTGTCGCATATTATTAATTATTAATGCTAATGCATACTAAGATGGTAAAATTATTATTTGCTATTACTGATATCAGCCCAAATGATCTATGAGCACATTTAATGTGTCTGAAACGTGATATTATACTAATAAAATTATTTCTAATTTCTATGCAATTTACGATTTTGGGACCAATCTTTTAAATTTCATTCAAAGGTCTTTTTTTTTTTTTTTAATTTAATTCCCACTTTTGTCACAAAATTTATCATTAATATTCACAATATGAGAATAGTGAAAGTGAATGTAAGATGTTCGAAAATATTTTGATACATGAGAATGTTTGTGGAAGTCGGTAATGTGTAAATCATTTTCTGGAAGAAAACCAAAATCACATGCATGCATTGACTACGTCATGATACGAAGTACGATAAAAACACATCGAAGCACATCTCAACCAGACGGCCGTCCGCCGGGCACTGGAACTACCGCGCTGAAGTTCTACCATATGTGCAGTCGAGGGTCTAAAGCATAGGATGCAACGTTCTTCTCATCGCGGTAGCGTAGGCATAGCCGTAAAAATGTTCGGGTTTCAATTGGTTGCAGTTCGTGGTTTAATCCAAAGCGGAGTAGTAATTAACGTGCGACACAGTGTCACACGTGTGTCATTTAAATTAGCGTCGCTAATGAAAGCATCATCTTCTTCATTATGGGTTCTTGTGTGATTGGAGGGTTTATGTTAACCACCACGTGGCGGCCATTTTTGCTGGTGACAAAGATCTCGTCTTTGCAGTGCATGTTCATTGGCTTCAAGTGATAGAAGGAACCACAGCAAATTTGCATAAATATAAATGAATCACTAACGGGAACGCTTTGATTCCATCATAAAAAAAAAGACATCCACGGAGGCTATGATAAAAATGATACTTCCTTCACCGAATTAAGAAAACATATGCAGTCAACAGGAAGGAAGACAGCACTTCCTCGAGCTTCGCAAGAAAAAGCTCTGTTTTTTTGAATAATTATATGCATATTTGGTATGTTCAGAAACTTTTAATAGGAAACCTGATGCATCGTTTATGTTTCTTAATAATTAATTAATAGTTAAAACTAAACGCTAAACCTTTGCCCTGAAAAACGGGCCACGATCAACTAACAATGAGACAAAACAATTGTTGGAGTTGGGAGGGAAAAAGGCCGATGGGTTGGAAAACCAAAGATTCATGTCTGGGAGTGAGACAAGTTCAATCTAAAAGATGGCTGGCTCTACCATCCCCTGCAGTTGAAGCAGTCAAATCCTGCTCCTCTTTTTTTTTTTTTTATTTTCCTGCTTTCTTCTTTCAACTAGGAATTAATATATGGTATAATATAACCTGCAAGTACTTCGGACTCAGGCTGCATGTGCTTGCCAGGAGTACTTGTAAAAGCAGCATCCTAGACTCTAAGAAAGAAGTAAGAATGCGAGAAGCTTGCATTATGGCGGTTTATCTGTCTCAAAATTTCCATGGGTTAATCCCAGTGTCATGATGATAAAACTGTTAATCCTTGTAAGTAGTTATTGAGCGGAATCGGGGGGTATTATATGCGGACAGAGCTCTTCCCAAGTGATGCCTATCGTACGTTATGGCAGAATATGGTATAAATTCAATAATAGTGAAGTCCAAACAGATGGGACAGAGAAATGGTCACGTGGGCAGCTTCTTACAGCAGAATGGCCGTTATTTCTTTGAGTTGATCAATGGGGAGTAATAAGTGTACAAAGCGGTTGCATAAACTAGTTAATTACGAAAATGATTACCTCTGCAATTCACATAACGCCAGATGAATTAATTTTATCATTGTAGAAGACGTAGTTTTTATGTACGGAGTGATCAGTGGAAGATCCTAATCAATCTTTAGGGGCCCTGTGGATAATCAAAAAGAGCCATTTGTTTTAAACCACTCGCACTCGGCGTTCGCAGAGAGCTAGAAATACAGGGACAGCATGCAATCAGCCAGCCCATCCTTCACAGTCCCCCGCTTTAATAGCCACGTTATCGGGCATGTTGTTCTATGGATTCTATGTAGCTAGCAGGAAATGACATTAAAAGCTTTTAAAGGCATCCTGAGCATGCATTCAGCCGTAAGAGATCCTTCAGACCAGTGAATCAGGATTGGAAGGAAGCCTTTGCACAAACATGGAGAATCCCTGTCCCGCCTGAAGCGACGATGGAAATTGTCTAGAAAAAAGATACTGAGGGCGTTCGACCAGTGTTGAACAAGCTCCCACTTGTGGGAAAAAATATTTCAGAAAAGGGGGGAAGAAAAAACTGAAATGGAAAGCAATAATAAATTTAATCAGCCTATTACCAACAACAACAAAGAGGAATGAGCAAGAATGAAGAAGTAATTCATTCATTAACAAACCACTCCGAGGATGGAGATAACAAGTATTACAAGGAGAGAGAAAGAGAGCAACACAGGCCGGTTCCTTTCAGCTTTTAAGAAACTCGGCCACTTCTCCAACCCACTTGCACATGGAGAATCTTTTGGTGAAAAAAACAAGTGTCAAAACTTCCCACTACAGACAGAGAGGGTGTCACATGTCACTAACACAGCCTAAAAGTTGAAAAAAAACTAAAAAAGGGTATACAGTGGGAGAAAGAGAGAAACATTAGACTAGGTTGAATGATACAGAGGAAGAGGATATTTCATCTTTCTTGTCTTCTTTCGGTTCACGGGCAATTGGGGTTTTTTCCCGGGCCCCCATAATAAAAGTAATGGCCCCAGTCCCCATTGTCGCCAATTTGAACGTCATAGCAGTTAGATTGCTCAGTGTAAGTACCAAGCCCCTTGGGAGCCTTGAGATTGTTGGAGCCATCCACAACTTGAATGTTCCTGAAGTAACTTGCCTTCCCAAACCCTTCTTCAGGGAAATGCCCACTTCCCATTTGAGTTGCGGTGTGCTGACCTGCTGCCTCTGAATTTACCACCTCTCCTCCCCACTCTATCATGGAAGCACTGTCTGCTAAATATGAGAACAGGAAAGAAGGCCAATAACCCAGCACATAACCATTTCCAAATTGCATCCACCAATGCCCCTCTTTTGGATCCTACAAAAGGGCAGGCAAGTGACCAAATAAGACATACTTCACTGCAACAACAATGTCAGGTTTGGTGTTGTCAAAAAGAAGTATAGGGTTTTGGATTAATTAACAAAGGGACATCAACATTAAGCAAGCAAGCTAGACAACAGGAAATCAACATTTTTAAAGGTCTTCATGATTTGTGTGCACAACAGTGTAAAGCAAAGGTATGCATCCCCATTATTATCAATCCAGTATAAGTTGAAATTAAGATAATGCCAAAGATTCTCATTATCTGCATCACAATGATGTTTCTGACACCCTCCCCTCTCCAATGTATGATATTAACATTCAGCTGCTAATATAGACAAGATCTCAAGAGGACAGCTTTGTTAATGTTCACTTGCTAACTTGGCTCTATCGCTGGCTCTTATCACTGAAAATCTAAGTTGTGATGTGGCCTTTACCATTTAACTTATAACTGTACGAAATGTGAGGACGTTGGCTTTTTTTACCTTCCAGATAAGGATACTTATATCATATTGGGAATTGCGATAGGCAGAGACAGGAGAGATGCTTGCACCCATTGCTATCTCACTGTTGATTTGAATAAAGCCAGAGCAAAGTAGATTGTAGCAACCAGTAGCTTGATATGCATCACTCTGTAATATTTTAAGAAAATGAAAAGGAGAGAGAAAAAATCTATTCAAGTACCTAAACTTTAATCAAAACGATCAAGAAGTGACGAAATTGCAGCACACTTACAGTCCAGTAAGTGAAAAGCCTTGTGTTGTTATCGCCATACAAATCTGGACTGACCTGTATTCAATCAAATTCACCTATTATGTTATGGACGTTTTATTTAAAGAAAGAAAAAAAAACAAAAATGGATTGATGTCATTTGTTTCATCAATTCAAATATCCTCAATAACAGAATACAGAAATATTTTAGTTACAAGGGTACCTGCCAACCAGCTTCGATACTGTTGAGATCTTCACCAAAGGAACCTCCCAGTATCCAAAGCTGAGACAAGCTGAATTCATTAGGCTGTTGTATGTTGGGCTCCCACACGTTAATGGTTGCTTTTGCTCCATAGTATTTGTCCCCTTCCACATAAGCGATTGCATGCTGGTCACCGGACCAATAAACCAAATAAAAGGGGAGAGAGATTAAGAACAATACAAAAATCAACAAAGTAAGAGGTAAAAGCTACTTTATCCTTCTAAAGATATGGGGGAAAAGGAAAAATGTAGCAAAAGCAAACAGCTCTACCTGGTGGCCACTTTGATTGATGAGATCCGGATCTGCAGACCTGGGCTTGGGAATGTTACCATTCTTCCTGCCATATCTTTTCACGGAGCTTGATCTCAAAACATCGTCTTTCTTTGTTCTTCTGATGGGTATGGTATCCTCTGGACATTTACCATTCAAGTGCCACAACTGGTTAATTGGGTTCGTCCTTTCTTTGCTTTCGGAAGCCACCTTGCTCTCATCAAATAGCCCTTGAGGATGGTAATTAGGCCTCGTCTAATAAGCCATTAGACTCAAAAACAAACATCAGACCCAGCAAAAACTAGAGAACCTTCAAAAATTGCATGAAGTTTGAGGTGTGAGAGTGAAGAACCTGAATCTTGTGGTCTTTGAGGAAAGGGTGATCAAAAGCTGGCTGATGAGCAATGTGGACACAATCAATTATATCTCCATCTGGGCTCTGTACAAGTATGGCCAACTATTAACAAAGGACAGGGATAATGATGACTTAATTAACATGTACCCACAAATTTCCCACTCGATGGAATCACCAGACTGAGTAATGTCAAGAATAAGGAGGAGAAAACAAGAAAACGAAGTACCCCCTGTTTGGTTGCTTAGAAAATCCAGTGTGATTCAAGAAACTGCTGTTTACAGTACTATAAAAGTTCATGCTTCAGTTGTATTTATTTCTGCTTCAATAGTTCGATAATAACACGAGGAGAGAAAATTATTGGTGTTCGTGTGTGTGTGAGAGAGAAGGGGGTGGGGAGGTTGGCAAAGGGAGAAGGGAATGAAGATGTTGCAACTCCAAAAACGGAACATTTAGTTGTAAAGAAAAGACCTTTGGTAGGTATTGTAGAACAGAAAACCAGAAATATAAAGAAAAACCAATTTTCTTTCATGACCCCTTTGCTTGATAATGCTTTCGGGGAAAAAAAAATATTGTATTGGCGGGGCAATGATCGAGTAACAAATCATAGGTTGCGCATGAAATACCTTATTAAAACATGTATGAGACACACCCCCCCCACCCCAAATAAAAAAAGAAACACAAAAACAAAAACAATAAAGAATAAAACAAGAAAATGCAATTTCATTCACTTTCTCAGGAACCACGCAGTGGTCTAGAAAACGAGGAAGCAAATACCTGAATGCTTTTAACAGGAGGCTTGTTCAACCGATTCAAGTGTTTCTGCACCTCCAGCTTCTGCCTTGAGACACTCAACCTGGCAGCGCAAGACAGTGAGAAGAGACCCCATAAACAGAAAAACACAGCCAATGCTCTGCTGCTACTGCTGAAAGGCGCGGCCCTGCCCATCTTGACTCAAAACCCAGAAAGAATCCGACTCGCTCTTATCCTAATCCTACGCACCCGAGTGCAAGTTAGAGCACGGACAACACAACTACGGGCACAAGGATAGAAGGAAGAAAGGGGATTTTGCTAAAAGGCTGAAGCTTTTTCTCTACTCTCTGCTTATCCTGCGCACCCCTGGAGAGCTTAAACTTTTATTTGATTTTGAAGAGGGGTCTGAGGGGTCTGGATGGTTATGTTTCCTCGGGGACCTAAAAAAAAAACCCATCCTAAAGAACTGCGCTGCGCCCACTTCCTTAGACTAACAACAGCAGCCACTCTCTCTCTCTCTCTCCCCCTCGCTCTGTCTGTCTTTGCATTTGATAAAAACTGACCTTTCTTGTCATATTCTCTCTCTTTCTCTCTCCACTCTCACTTTCTCATCCACTTTGAACTTTTTCGTTAATAAAAAACTCTCTTTTCCTTTCCCCATTAAACAAATAACAACAACAATGACAGCAATGGCTCTCGCTCTCCATCTTGTCATAGGCATCAAAAAACGCAAATTATTGTAATGGTGTGATAGTTTATTATTTGTCGTTATTATTATTATTATTTATTTTTAATTCACCTTTAACTTCCGCACGAGGTAAAAATGGTCCTTAAATAAATCAATCAATTAGCGAAACGATGGAATGCTATGAGTAATGGTATGAGCCCCTACGGATTCAAAAATTTTATTTTTTTGATAAATTTTAATAAATTGATATATAATATCTGTGTTTGAACCTTGAAGATGGTAGGGGGTGCTGCCTTTTTTTTTTTTTTATTTTTTTTTTTTGTTCACCCGTGTTTGATCAGCTCTTTGACTCGAGGGATCCCACCTTCCTCCCCGCCCCAACCAACAAACAAACCCCCTTTTCGGTTGATCCAAAATTGCTTCAAAAGCATGTTTACCGATTCCCCCTCCTCCCCCCCCCCCCCCAAACGCCACTCTCTTTATGGTCTTAACCTCACAAAGTCAGGAAAAGCCCCATTGCAATTGCACATGCATCATACACTCTTCCTGTAACACCGTGACTGACCTCTCTCTCTCTCCGATTTTACTCCTTCTTCTGTTCTGCATGTGTTCTCTTTCTCCCTTTTGAGTTTTGATGCTTCATTACATTGTTTCCGAGGAAAGTACACAACCTTCTTACAGACTCTGTCCCCCATAAATGCAAGTCTTTTATCCAGCACATGAATGAGAACTTGTGCTACGTCAAATAACTCAAACCGTCTAACATTAGCTTATTGATTAGAGTTGGGGGCCCCAGAGTCCAATAAATCTCAAGCGTAAACCTTTTTATGGAGTATCAAAAATGAAAGCTTGTCGAAAATTTTGATTTATATGTTATTAAGGCAGAGTGATTAATTATTTGCAATCTAATCTAACGAGTAGATTCGTGAATGCTTCCCATGAAGCTTCCATGATTGACTTGGTGATTTCATTTTTCCTTTGAGTGGGGATGAAGTTGCTCCATGTAATCCATCGATATTTTTTGTTCTGGAACCACTGCGTCTCATCCACACCCATTTTTCTATGTTACTTTAGAGAAAGATTCTTCTGCCATGATCATATACTATTAATTTTCAATTGGGTTTGTTTCCACTGGCCTTAATGCCTCCAATAGATTAAAATAAAAAATAAAAAAAATCTATTAGGTTGTATCCTATATATTAATGGGCATCATGGGTCATATTATTATTTTTTATTTGGTACATCGGAATTAATGGTCTATTATTCTACTTTAAGAGAAATCCTTTTTTGTTGGTAGTTGGAATTTAAAAAATTAATTTAATTTTTTGATTTGTTGTTATAATAGTACGACCACTGGATAGGTCTAAAGAATGGTAGTTAAAAATACACAGCTATTTGGTATATTTCATAACATTGCCTTTAGCAGGGATTTTTGAGAGTGGAATAATATCCGACACCGTTTTAACACAACCTGACCCTCCTTAGTTCATCGCGATGCAAACCAAGGCGTTTGCATTTTATAATCTTAATCCCATTATGAATTGGAAACCCCCCCCCGGCACACCCCCCTTTCCCAACGCGGGGTTTTGCTGGGGAGGTGGAGAGGGGCCATGTTTACTCCCAACGCCCAAAGCCAACGGTCAAAATATTCAAATGTATTTATATATTTAGGCATATAATAATAATAATATAAGGAAAACATTTTTGTGCCATCGAAGGACGGTGCAGGAGAGAAAAGGAACACAAATTCTTATTCGCCGCGAAAGGCGCGCCCTCCTCCGCTTCCTCGTGACTTTCAAGGGTAAAGTCGTAAAAAAAGCTGACGGTCAACCGTTAACTTAATAGGGGATGCATATCAAACGCCGTAACTACACACGGGTAGCGTTTTTTTTTTTTTTTAATTTTTGAAGTAAAAATGAGACGAACCCTTTTGTTTTCTTCTCCATGAAATTTTTTTTCGCGTTAATTACTTACAGAAATCATGGAAAAAAAACAAAATAGTAGAGCACACAAATTACAAATTACAATAAATGTAATAATTTGAAATTGACAAGTAGAAGCCCGGATACAGCGATGCGGAGGTCACAAATCCAGACAAATCACATCTCACGAACTGACAGGTTTGCCCCAATTGGTTCATATTTTGAGAGAGGGGAAGAGAGAGAGAGAGCTCCTGATATTGCGTAGTTTGGAGGAGCTATGAGAACTCGAGAAGACCATTGGACACCCGTGAGTTGGCACTGTGTCATCACGAGAAAGGACAAAAGCAGCAGAAAGAAAGCAACGTTTGACCCAAACCCCACCCCCCGGACCTTAAGAAAATAAAAAAACAGAAAAAAAAAAAAAAAAAAAACCCCAGGCAGCCCAACCGTGAAATGTGTCTCCATGTAATGTGTGTGCAGTACGCCACGAAAGAGAATCCAACGAGAAATGATGCGTTAATGGAATGGAAGGCCTCCCACACGGGAGATTATTTCCGTAGATCAAAATAGCTAATAGCTAGAGAGAGTCCGTAAAGGACTTTTCATTTCATACGTATTGCATTCGGAAGGAGTTATTATGTATCGTTAATATTTTTATTAATTATTTTTTTTTGTGTATTTTGTCTGTTTGCGTCACAAAGCACATGGGCGCTTCTGTTCCACACCTGACTTTAGTACGCTTTGTCAGTGGGTTAAAGCTGTTCTTTTGTCAGGACAATTTTCCCGAAGTAAATTATACACGTCATGATATGACTCGCGTCCATGCCTGTCACAGAGGCGTATGTCCACACATGTTCAATTACGTGGAGGGTATCCGACCCGACTTTCACAGTTGAACTCTTATTTATGCATAATATAATATTCGTTGATACAATAATGTTTTTATTTTTCCGCATTATTTGTATTAATAATTATAGCTCTTTTAAGCATCTCCCAAAATGACAATGGTGTTAACGATTCAGTATAATTTTTTTGAATTAATTTGAATTTAATTTATTATTATTATTTATATTTTATAAATAAAGATTTATATTAAAATTATAATATTCAATTTTAAACTAATTAACATTAAAATTAAATATAAAGATATTTATTTATATTCAATAATATTTTAATAATAAATCACTCTTATAAAAATATTAATGAGAATTTCAATAGGTTAATTCTCAATTTTGATTTATATAACTAATATATGCAACCCATTTTCTCAGTGTGGTTGTAGGGGAACCTTCTTTTTGTTTGAAAAAAGAAAATAAAATAACTTCATGATATTCGATTTTTATTCCTTAAAAATTGTATTATAGTTCATTTGTTTTCTTACTCGTGATATATTTATATTAGTTACCAGAAAAAAAAAAAAAAAAAAGAAGCTTGCTAACAAAGGTGATTTGCTTGATTATAACTCTCAATTTGGTGATTCATTTTTTAAAATAATCTGCTTAAATATTAAAAAAAAAAAAAAAAAACCTGCCCTTCGGACACTATCACTTCCATACACTGTGAAAGGACATAACTATTGCGTCTGGATAATGTTACATACTTTGATTATTAGCTAGTACGCCAAGACCACATGATATAAAGGTTCTAAATTTTGAATACGATTCATTCATATCACGATCAACTTTCATACCGGGATGGCTTTTCTCTTGTTGATTTATTTGACAAAAGCTCATTTCCACGAAAAGAATGTCCAATCATACCCCATTGACAGTATCTTTTCCTTTCATCTTCAGAACCCTCACTACGTTAAACGTGAAAAAGTTTTTAATCGCAAGGAGCTTTATCTATTTTTTAGGCCCATCACAGGGAACTTTATCAATTTCTCAGGCCCTATGTGAATTTTATTAATTTCTTAGCCTATTACTTTCTATTTTTTAATTATTTTAATAATTTATTTTAACTTAAAATTTTAATAAATTAAATTTATAAATTATTTATTTATTTATTTTTATTTTTAAAATAAATTATTTAATCACATAATTTATATTAAAAATTTTAATAAATTTTTAATTAAATGTAAATTCTTTTAATATAATATAAATTTATTATTATTTCACTAAATTTATTTTTAAAATAATTTTATTTAAAGAATTCAAAAATAAAGAAATAATAATAATAAAATATAAATAAATATAATTAAAAAGATATATAAATAAATTCAAGTAAATAATAAATTTATAAATTTAATATTATATTTTAATTTAATTTTTTTAATATATATATATATATATATATATATATATATTCTATTTATAATTTATTTACTTTCCACTCTTATATCCAATATAAGATTATTTAACCACATGGTTCACAATAAAAATTTTATAACGTAGTATAATATTTTGAAATATTATACTCTGAGGAGTACACGTGACTATTTCCCAATAACTCTTTTACTAGTTTTACACATGGAATGCAATGCGTAAGAGATACTGATTACTGCAGCATCTAAATTTGCGCCATCAGTGCAACCATTGTCGGTGAGCTATTGCATATGTATGTAGCTCAATGTGTTTTGATGAGGTCGATACAAAGACAATCGTATTGCCAATAATTCACTTGGAACGCATTATGGAGCTTGGTCTATGACACTTTAGGAAAAGCAACCACGAGAATTCAATGGAACCCTCTTGTTTAATTATTTTGAATATTAAAAACCTTTCTTGTGTGTAGAGTGATCGACCACCTTAAGACAGATCGTGGGTGGGTCAAGGTTCATGAATTGACGAATACTGTGCGTGGGGAACTGGTGGGTTGGTGCTGGAAATTTTCTGGACGAGCAGAATAGATGAGGCATAGAGGGACATTGTTTGCATGCAATAATTGGAACACAGCTGGCTTAATGAGTTCACAGTAGATTTGGTCTCTGCGGGACCTGTGTCGTTGATATATGTATTTTTTTTTTTCTCCTTTGTTTTAACCAAATACATTATGGGGTTTAACTGTCTGTATTTTTGGCGGTTGTTTTTTTCCAATGGCCAGCACTGTATGACAGCACTACTCTGGCTATCGTCTTCGTGGCGAATTGGAAAGTTACGTTAGACACTTGCAAGGGAGCGTGCACATTACAGCATATCTCAACCCACCTTCCCCCCAAAACGTGCCTCGAAATCGACAACAGACTTTTCACACCCACTCGCCGAGGCTTGGGTGTATTCCGAATCTTTTATGACGATATATGTTGTCAATTGCGTGTACTGATGATATCGTGTTCGTGTTGCAATTACGCAACTTCTTTCTTAATTTCTCTCTCTATTCCTTTTCTCCCGTTTTTTCTTTTTTTTTTTTATCCCCCATTTTCTACGATTGCCCCCTAATTTTGTTACTGGTGAACCTCTTGATGACGTCCAGAAAGCTAACTATCTGAGGTCATTCTCGTGGGTTGGGCCAGACAGAGAGGCGGCATCATGCTTTGGAGCTTCGAACATGGTTATTTAGGCAACACAAAAGCGCAAGAGAATTCAACAAAAACATTGGCACCGGACCCAAGCCCCGACTAATGAAATTTTATTAGTTCGAAAGCTGTGGAGAAGAAACGCCAGGCAACAGTCTCGTGTCCATATAAACGGAAGGCAAGGAGAAGTGAGAATTTAATTGCTTTTTCGAGATGGGGTTTGTTTAATGCGCATTGCCATGATATATATGGTCACAAAGATATATCGGACGAAGCCCTTTTCTGCCTTTTTTTTTTTTTTTTTAATCTTCTTTTCCTCTCTCTCCATGATTGTGTTTAGCTGTTTCTTGCCAAAAAAAAAAAAAAGGTGGTAGCTCTTATTGTTGGGTAAAAGACTACATACCTCAACTCTTGATTTGAAAAAAAAAAAAAAAAAATCTCTGGACCAAATATTGCTAGGCCCCACAAAAGAATGCGACGCATGTGCCGTGATTACTGTGTTCGGGATTGGCTGGCACTGGGGGGCACTTCAACTTGTTTACGGACACCGGGCTTCCTCCAAGAACGAATGAATGAAAGATTTTAATGAATATTCTTATTCCACTCCTCCCCACTGATTGTCACCCATCATTCAATTTTAAAAATGAACTTTAAATTATTATAAATATGCTAATATACACTCGACCGTCGAATATATATATATATATATATAGTGGCTGATAAAGATGTGCGTACTTGGGTGCAATATGATGACCAACCATTATCCTTGCAAAGTACCGTTCGGCGGACTGTATGACACAAAAAGTAGCTTCACATGGCATGGAATTTCGTGGGCTGCAACGAAGTGAAATAAGAAATGCTTGCACACAACACTCGCAAGTACGCAGGCTGGGTGTCGGTGGTCGCCAAACTTATGCGTCTGCTCTTGTGTACACAGGAACATCACATTTTTGTCAGAGTGTAGTATTGTGACGTTTATGCGTATGAATTGGTATGATTTTGTATTGGAAAAGTATATGATTAGGTATTTGTTTATTTATTTATAATTTATATTATTTAAATTTATTTTATTATTTTTTATTTTAATTAAATTTTATTTATTATATAATATAAAATCATGAAAAATTATACTTAAAAAAAGGGGATCAAAATAAATATTTCTTATAATTAAGGGACGCGTTCGAAGCGCGCGTTAATTTCGGTTGGGAGGGAGGAGAGGGGGAGCTTAACCATGATGGCAAAGGGGCCGAAGTCGACGGAATCAAAATGTGGACCCTCCTCATGTCCATCCCGCCAAAAGTCAAAAGGCGACTCATTCCCTTTGTTCGTTGTGTAGAAAAATAGGATGACACAGGGCAATGGGGCTGGTGGCGATTGTAGTGGAAGCGCCCATTAATCCTCGTTTTTAATTGAGGTTAACTACCACATAATATTATATAATTACCTAATATAATACATGTCTTTGAGACTTGGAACTTTCGAGATGATGCATCATGCACGATGCTTCTCTCTTTACGGGGAGAGAGAGAATAGCCCCTTAGCCTAGGCATAGGACTAGGAGAGTTCCCTTATTCAGAATACAAGTTGCTCCACACCACGGCCGCAGGTAAAATATCATAGGCCAACAAAGAGAAGGAAGGAAGGAAGGAAGGAGGGAAGATTGGGAAAAACGCAATTTGATTCTTTTGGCTAATTTTACTTGAGACCCTCGTTAAACTACTACCGAAGCTGTAAGGCCGGAGAGACCCGCCCCCCGCCCCTGAAGTGTGGGGCGATGTGTGGGAGGGGGACTCCTTGGGCCAACCCAAAAGATGATCGAATAGCTTTGGGCCCAAACTACTACTACTACTTCACCTGTTTTTTGTACCTCCGAAGACTAAAAAGGAAACAAGCGTGTGTGTGTGTGTGTTTGTATGGGTGTCTGTTTTTTTTAGGCATTTGGGCCTTTGAGTCGTCGGAACGTTAACGTTGTGAACCGCCGTCTCGTTTGGGTAAAATCCGCTTGAAATTTTACCCTTTTTTTTTTTTTTTTGAAAAAATGTTTTTACTTTCCAAGTTGTTCTGCAGTGGTGACATGAGAATTGAGGAAGAACATGATATTTCCCGCAATAAAATGTTTTTTAATTTTTTTTTAGGGGTTGCCATAAATGATATTGTATCGAAGCAAACGGACCAGGTAGATGAAAGAAAGGGAGTCATTCTCTTTTTTTTTCTTTTTTTTTTTTTAATTAATTAAAAAAAAATCCATTCCATTTTTTGATTTCACGTATTTAAGGTTTAACTGACACAGACGCCCAAACCAGGTACCACACCAGCGTTGGGATAAAGTACACAAACAAAAGCCCTGCACGCACATAACAGAGCAGAAACGAATGGAGGCATTGAAAGCGTGGAGTCTGTCTTCAAAGCCATTCAGGCATCTTCTTCACTTGGCTTCCTCCACCACCGCCACTCTACGCCCCTATTCCTCACTTGTCCTCCGCTCCTCCTCCTCCTCCTCCTCTGCCACCACCAGCCTCCCCGGCCGCTACCGCCGCTCCTCCTCTTCGTCATCCTCTTCCTCCTCCTCCACTTCCGACCGCGACGCCATTCGCGCCATCCGACTAAAAAAGGTTACAAACCCCTTCCAATTTTCATTGGATATCTTCTCGTTTTGCTTACCCAATTTACAGCCATCCTGTTTTTTTTTTTTTTTTTTCTCTCGCTTTCTCTATCTGAATTTTTTGCTAAACAGAAATTTTTGCGAGACCAATGACTGTGGTTGTATAATCGTTGGTACGGGTAAAGAGTTAACGTGCTTATTTTGCAGGTTGAAGAGCTAAGGAGTAAAGGCCTTGAGCCTTATGCATACAATTGGGATAGAACTCATACTGCTTATCAGCTGCAGGAGATTTACAGTCATTTAGCTAATGGCCAGGACTCAAATAACGAGAATGATCATGTTTCTATAGCTGGGAGGATTGTGGCTCGCAGAACTTTTGGAAAGCTTGCCTTTCTGACACTCAGAGATGACTCTGGCACGATTCAGGTTTGTACCTATTTTGTTTTCAGTTTTTCCTTTCCTTAACAATAAATGGCTGTTTGCTGGCGAATCCCAAAACTGCATGCGGATTTTTTTGTTTCAATATGTGTGTTGAAGACTGGTTGGCAGTCAGTGTTAGCTTCTCTATTGAGTCTCTCGCATTCTTATGATTGTTTTGGATGATTGTAAGGTGTTCCTTGCAGCTTCTGTAATTTCCAAAGCCTAAGATAAAAAACACAAGCAATTAGTCTTTTTTTACTAGCTTTGTTTGACATTCGATACTTTGGTATTAGGGACAGACACTCTTACTCCAGCTCACTTTTTGTCGCCTCTGATTTTATTCTTCACTATGATGAATATAACCAAGCATAAACAGCAATTGTTGATCTGCTCTTTTTTGTCATTTGTTAAACTTTTATTTTTTAGCTTTACTGTGAGAAGGATAGGCTATCAAATGATCACTTTGAGCACTTGAAGTCACTGGTTGATATTGGTGATATATTGGGTGCAAGCGGCTCAATGAAACGAACAGAGAAAGGTGAACCACTCATCAGATTAGTAGTTTAGGGGCTAATCATTCTCAGAAACTTTTTTATCCATATCCCAAACCTTGCTTTTTGTTTTTTCATTACTGAGCAGCTGGCAGGGGGTATTTCTTGCTGTTTGTACCGGCCATGTGGCTTACTTTATTGATGTCCAATTATGATTCCATTCAACTTCTGGTAACTGAAAATTTGTTTTGCAACTTTATCCATCAGGTGAACTTTCTGTTTGTGTGAATTCTTTTTCAATACTCACAAAATCTTTACTTCCACTGCCGGACAAATATCATGGTCTAACAGATGTGGATAAGCGCTACCGCCAACGGTGAGTTCATGTACCATTTATTTTTGTTCCAAATATGCTCCTTCTGAGTTTATAATCAGATAGCAGTTGCAAAATTTCCACTAATATTCCTTTTTTTTCCTCTTTTTTTTTTTTCCAATATTTTGTTGAGATTTCTTCATTTACTTTCTGTTTGTCTGCGTGTAGATATGTTGATATGATCTCAAATCCTGAAGTGGCAGATGTGTTCAAAAAAAGAGCAAAGGTGAATTTTCTTCTCTCCTCCATAGAGTTCTAACCTCTATTATGCATAAAACCTTTTTGAACTTAAAGAGTTCTATAATTTCAAACTCATTATTTGTAATGCATTTAGTCATTCTTTCTTTATGTTACATTGTCATCTCAACTAGTTATAACTTGAGTGAGAGACTTTGTGCTCATGAAGCAATAACATTCTTCAGAAGGGAGAGTCATTATGCATTGAACCTTTGTTATGTAGTCATCTCAATGAATTATAACTGGAGTGAGACTCTTCCTTCTCATGCATCATAAACATTCTTAAGAAAGGAGAGTTGTTGTGCATCAAACTTTGTTCCTCCAATTGCCTCCATTAGCTCTTTTCAGATTCCTTCCCTGCCAAATGAGTACCTAGTTAACAGTGGCAAGAGTTACACATTATTGACTAGGGATATCCTCAATTCTTTTTGTCTTCCTAGCTCTCAGATTATGGAATTGGCATGAACTCATTTAAGACACATTTATAAATGGTAGTCATGATTCTTTTCAACTTAGTCCTTATCTTGAGAACTCTCTGACATGCAGCCCTAACTTCCGTGTAGTTTCTTGTTTTTGAGAAACTATGAATAATGATGATACTAAGCTTAATTTGGATCATGATCTTATGTTAGGGACTTTTTATTCAGATTTCGTGTATCCTGGTTTTTTCTTTTTTAGTAATATAAGGTGTAGTGATGGTGCTTTTATTTTAACTCACTTTTGGCAGATTGTTTCAGAAATTCGCAAGACAGTTGAGGCTTTAGGTTTTGTTGAGGTTGAAACTCCAGTTCTACAGGTTTGTTACCATGTTCAAAACAATTTTGGGCCTTGACATCTCTCATTTTGACAAAATTTTTAGGGCACAAGGAAACTATGACTCTTTTTCTGTGCTTGTCAAATTCATTTTTTAATTGTCAGTGTGGCAGATATACTAAGGGAGCTTGGTTAGTTGGCCTCTTCAAATGTAATTGCTAGATTCCTGAAGTTTAATTTAATACTAAATCACAAACAACTAAGTGGGGATGAAAAAATTGGGGTTCTGAATTCCATTGAGTGGCATTCTCAAGTGATCTTGTTTTTATGTACTTTATGGATTTCAGTGAGTCATTTGCAGTATTTTCTGAGGTGATCTCCTCTTTTGCGTGTACAAGGACTGTTTCTTCTGGAACTTGGTTTGTAACTGATTTTATGTACTAGGGAGCAGCTGGTGGAGCAGAAGCTAGGCCGTTTGTGACATATCATAATTCGCTTGGAAGGGATCTTTATCTTAGAATTGCGACTGAGCTTCACTTGAAGAGAATGCTGGTGAGGTTTTTCTCTTAGCTATCCACTATAGACTTGCCTAGATGATCTGTAAACCCAAAGAAAATGCGAAAAAAAAAAAAAAAAAAACAGGGTGCCAATGCTGTGGTGATGTGATCTCTCAACTTGCAAACACTCCCCATACCCCATTTCATTGTTTTTTTTTTTTTTCCTGGTTCAATTCTCCACCCATCTCATAATAGTTCTGCTTTCATCTTTGACATTGATAATTGTGCCTCCTTGTGCATTTCTTCTCTTGTATCACATTGAAATTGTGCTTAGCTGTTGTCATTGTACTCAACAAAATTTATATCCTTTAATTACAGGTTGGGGGATTTGAAAAGGTATATGAGATTGGCCGAATATTCAGAAATGAGGGTATTTCACCTCGTCATAATCCTGAATTTACCACTGTAGAGGTAAGCTTTTGATGCTGCTTTTTTCTAATCTGCATCAGGTTTTGAGGGGGGGGGGGCGAGAGAGAACTTGGAAATGGAGGTTGAGCTAACCAAGATTAGTGTACTTCTGTCAAGGATATTCTCTTTTTGACTTCATTTGAATGTTTTAGTTCCACTGAGTGAAGCTCTAATCATTGTTATTAGTTCAATCTTAGATGTATGAAGCATATTCAGACTATCAAAGCATGATGGTCATGGCAGAGGAAATTGTTACTCAATGTGCTCTTGCTCTTCATGGGAAGCTAACAATTGATTACCAGGCAATGTTTCTTTTGATTTCTTTTGCTATCTGTTTTGCTGTTATTTATACACAAGGTGTGACACTTCTTAGTTGTACCTTAGAAGCATGCTTCTAAATATGTGTGAATTTGTGTGATACTACATTTAGGGCATAGAGATTTCTCTGGAGCATCCTTGGAGGAGGGAAACCATGCATAATCTTGTAAAAGAAACCACTGGGATTGATTTCAGTGAGCTGGGTAATGATCTTAAAGCTGCTAAAGATGCTACTTTGGAATCACTTGGATCTGGGCTTGAAACTAAAGACAAATCTGCCATTGAGGCATGTCCTTCTGTTGGTCACCTTCTTAATGAGGTAATCTGCCTTTTTTTTTTTTTTTTTTTTTTTTCATATATGTTATATGCTTGCATGTAGATTTTTGTTATTTTCTAGTTGCTGGCTTCTGTCTTCATCTCAATA
This sequence comes from Rhizophora mangle, assembly GCA_037832345.1. Taxonomy (NCBI): domain Eukaryota; kingdom Viridiplantae; phylum Streptophyta; class Magnoliopsida; order Malpighiales; family Rhizophoraceae; genus Rhizophora; species Rhizophora mangle. Next base: position 135,177 of record JBAPLJ010001973.1, read on the forward strand.
TTCAAGTCTTTCTTCAGAGGTCAATCTTGATTTCTATCTTTGGAATGCTAGATTATCTCTTTCAAATATTCCTGAAGATTTGCTTTTTCATTTTATTTTGCCAGGTTTTTGAAATTATTGTGGAGCCAAAGCTCCTGCAACCCACATTTGTTTTGGACTATCCCGTTGAGATATCTCCTCTGGCCAAACCACACAGACGGTACACATATTTACCATAAAATTGTGCCATGTGCTTACTTTGTTCAATACTCTCTCTTGGTTGATGTGGTAAAGCTGTTTGCTGATGTGGAAAATATGAATGATATTAACACAGTTTTTTTAATCCCTTGGACGTGGCTTTTCCCTCTGGTAATTAACTATTTTACAGCAGTCATGCAGGCTTGACTGAAAGATTCGAACTCTTCATTTGTGGTCGTGAAATGGCTAATGCATTTTCAGAATTGACTGATCCTATGGACCAGGTAGTTGTTAGCCCAGCATTTGCATGCACAATTGTGATATTCTTCCCATTCAAGTAGTCTTTTTTCTCATAATAATATGCTTCTAACATCAGCTGAATATTTCAGTTACTTCCCAATGGTCTGTGAGTTGGGGGAGAGAAGAGAAAGGGTAATGCTCCTGTTGAGATAGATGGTAGACTCAGGGTCAATGTGATGATTTCATTTAGGCTTGCTTTATATGGTTGTTGGGCATATTGCTGAATGTGACACCCACCATGAAAAGCTCAAGGATGCAGTGGGGTTTTGTCCATGTGTTTAAATTGTCAACTTGGAAGTACAAACTCTATTCCTAAAGTGAATGATAGTTTGCTTTGTGTTTTTCCAGTGCCAAGTTAATTCAAGCATATGTCATAATATGCAGTGCCCTGCAAATGATTCCCCTGCTCCTCTTTCCCGAGCCCCCTCTTCTATCATGTTTCATATGAATATTATGAGGAACCCCTCTTGTGTTTAAAGAATGAAAAAATTTACTGTTAATTTTATACGGTGGCAGAGGAGACGCTTGGAAGAGCAAGTGAGACAGCATAACAGTAAGAGAGCAGCAGCTGCTTCAGAAGCAATCATTGCAGGAGAAAAGAGAAAGAAAGATGAGGATGATACATATGAAGTGACCCTTGATGATGACTTTCTAATGGCTTTGGAGTATGGAATGCCTCCTGCTTCAGGAATGGTATGTTTCATTCATTTTTTTTGACATAATTTTATAATGCCGCATTGATCTGATCAGAAATGATTTTCCTGTGAGGAAAAAAAAAAAAAAGGGATATTATCAATGGGTGAAATCTGTTTCCTTTAGAATTATCCAGGGTTTTTTTTTTTTTTTTTTTTCCATTTGGAATTAAAAATAGAAACAAAATATTGCAGAATGTTGGAAACTTTTATTTTATTTGAAACCTTGAATGACCATATTAATTGTTGGATACTTAAATGTTCTCAAATTCTTGCACTTGGCTTAGTGGTAACAACTAACAGGATTCTCCTGTGGCTTTTCTTGTCTTTTTCTTCATCTGTCTTCCTTTCAATAATGCAAGGTTGATATTGAACATACTATTTGATTTATCAATCACAAAAATAGTGAGGGCTCCCTTTCCACTTAGCCTCAAATTTATCCTGTTGAATTGCGATCCTAAATTTCTTCAAGGGGCATTGATGGCCTTGAATATTTCAGCTGCATGATTCTTCACAATAGAAAGCGCTTTTTGTTTTTCCAACACAGGGACTTGGAATTGACAGGCTGGTGATGCTTCTAACAAATTCTGCCAGTATCAGAGATGTCATTGCTTTTCCTGTCCTCAAGAACCAACAGTAGATTCACAAGAAAGATCTGGTGAATTGGTTTCCTCTTCATATCACCAATCATAATTTAGAAGGTTATAAGCTGCTGCCATTTTCACAGTTATGAACTAGCCTGTTTAAACTCTTGTGTGTGTGTGTGTGTGTGTGTGTGTGTGTGCGCGCGCGTGTGTAGTTTAACCACTGCTTTGGCATTTATGCAGAGAAGACACATTTTTATGCGATCAGAGCCATGATCTGTCTCTGGCGAGCCACATTGTTGGAGTTATTGTACCCTTATAGGAGAAGCGCATCAATGAGATTGTTTTAGGGGGCTTTTTGGATTGCTCTCTTGATTCAAAGTCAGTTTTTATCGTATCATCAACTGTACTCTGAGAAGATGCATCTGTTAGTCATGTGCATTGTTATTTATAGGGAGTGGTGTAAAGTTCTAAGATAATGGTTAGGGTTAGGGTGATTACAGAGAAACTGCACCCCGGCAGCTGATTTGCAACAATGTAGGAGAAAATCTTTAAGAGCTTTTGGGTCACAACTAAAGCCTTTTAAATATTCTTGAAAAATGAAAACGTTTCAGCCACCTATTACATTTCTTGACTTGCTACGGCTCATGTCAAACATGGAAGAGGACAACGTTGATAGTTGAGCATGTTGCAAGTTGCACGGCGCTAGTGTAGCATTCTTCAAAGAGCTATATTAAGGTTCAACAATGTAGGTTCGTATCCAATCTTCTTTGCTCAATATCCGGGGTTACGTCATTCTCTTTTTGTTCGCTCTTATTTGCTGCTGCGTCCTACCAAGATAAAAAGCCTATGTTTTAAAGAGGTGCCAAGGTTTGCAAAAATTACATGATGGAAGTTGTGTTTTGTTTTTATCTCCCGGTAAAGGAGAGTTGTGGAATTATGTCGAAGGGGGAAAATGGCAGTTATTCAAGTCCAAAGGTCCTGCTCAGGACCTGTACGTGATGCGTGGAGTGTTCCTTTACTCTTGAGCTCTAAACTCAAACATCTCGATAATTTGAACCCCATAATCATAAGCAACACGGTTTTAGCTGCATGTGTTGTCAAGTGCCAAAACTGCTACAAAGAGTTTGGTCTAATCAACCAAGAAGAGGGGAAAGAAGAAAAAAGACAAAAGAACCAAAAGAAGGGGAAAAGAAAAGAATTGGCATCATTTGATGGTAGTGCCCGCAGTGACTGCTATAAGCGTGACTGACTTTGTGTTTCTCTGTCTCTGGGTCTATCATAATTCAGCATTCAGCAAGTTGGGTCCTGTTGATGTTACGGCTGGTCCCAAACTGTTTGACGTTCTCCAAGCACTGAATGCCCTAGGTGCAACTTGAACATTGTAACGTAGGCCTACCCAATCTCATTCTTACCGTTTAAAAGTAAAGTTGGCACGTAGTTATAATGCAAGCACAACGACACGGTTGAAATTTGCAGAAGTGGAGGGACCTATGCTCCCTCAAATTCAAGCACATCTGAGCACGCACTTGTCCTAACCCCATGAAAAAGCTGAAAACTGAATTTGATTTATGAACTGAAAACAATATTTTCTTTTTTGGGGTCTAATTTGCTCCACTTCACGCGACTGTTTCAGTGGCCTCAGTGATGATATAAGGTAAACACTCATTTGCACAGGATTTTTCTGTCGAAATGTCCCGCGTTGATAGCGTAGGATAGCCTACTTCTCTCTCATTTTCGAGAACAAAGCACCTATTTTCATTTTCTTCTCTCTCGCTTTTTCTTTCTTACTTGTAGGTTTTTTTTTTTTTAAAATTATTTTTTATTTGTTCCTTTCGGTTGATTCAAATTGAATAAATATTGAAGAAATACTTTCAGGTTGGAGTTGCACCTTAAACATTATATTTCGTAGTAGAATAATATATATATATATATATATATATATATATATATATATATATATATCTGCACCGTGTGCTGCTTTTCTCGTTTCTATATTGAATTTCATTGACCACAATCTTTGTACGATCTTGCTTTTTTATTTTGAAGATTCCATGGCCAGCCTTTTACAATTTATTTATTCGTTTTATATATACTCGGCCTAGGAAACATGAGATAAGAAGACTCAAAACCTGAAAGCAAAGCCATGAATATGATGAAGAACTGAAGAACCACTAACCCCCAGGGGGATGGAGGGGCGGGGCGCGCGGGGAAAGAAAAAGAAGAACAAGGGAAAAGAAGAGAGAAGCATCATAGGAACGAAGCATCACACGGTTATATATGTCACGCTGCTCCGTAAAGAAATCGACTTTTAAATTCTAAAGATATTCTTGTACTCTCTTAATCATAATTTTTTTTTTTTTTTTTTTTTTTTAAAATCTATAACATACTGAACAGTGTACTGTACGTGCAGCACGTGTACATATTGTGCCTATTGCAGCCGGAGACCACAGAATGTCAGCGCGCACCGCAAACATCATCATCTTTGATTTGTTTTGCGGACTCCTCTCTCTCTCTCTCTCTCTTGCAGATAAAGTTGTTTTGTTCACGTATATCCGACTACGTTCTTTATGGCTCTATGGAATTAAGATTTGAGAATGAAGGTGAAACGTAGAATAGGGTGAGAGAGTCGTAACCCACGTGATTTTTGTTTCCACTCCAAAAAAGAGCGTGTTTTTTCTACCATACGGAGCGACAGAATCGAAGCCAGCCGGCCAAAAACAGAGGCCTCTGCCCTTTTGATAGCTTTGTATTGTACTACTCTTTCTACCCGCTTTCAATTCAATTATACCAGACTTCCGTAGCAACAGGTTGATTATTCATCGTCCAACTCCTTCCATTTATAACCCAATTTGCTTTCTTGGTTGTCTTTGCCTTTTTCACTCAAAAACTAATTATACATTAAAAAATAAAATAAAATTCCACTATTCCCCCCCTTTTCTATTTCTCTTAAATTCGATCGTGGGGTACTCTTTTTGTTGTGTTTGACTAGTCTGGTACTTTAGTTTCGCTCCCCAAACCTTTCAGTAGTTGCAGTAGTTCCGACTTCTGATAGAAAAAAAAAAAAAAAAGTTGTCTTCTTATTGCCTCGTTTGTACTTTCCGACGTTATCCTTCATCTCTCCCGAATTCCCAGCCATAGAAATGTCAACTGGTGGTTCCAAAAAGTTTTTACTTTAGATTGATTCACGTTTTTGTTTTTTTTTTTTTTTTCAATGTATTGTTGTAATGGGCTAACGAGTGGTCGCATACTTGATTGGTCTAAAAATCAAGAAGAATTCTGTTTCATGAGGTTTTCGTTTTGCAAGATCCATTGGCCTTCTTCTTTCATTTGCTTCTGCAAGCCCTCCACCAGCATATACACGCCGGGACCTTTGCAATTGGAAAACAGTCCTTACGTGCCTTCAGCCCTTGTTGTCTCCGTTGCCGATGCCAATGGCGATAAAGGCGATGCCCCCTTTGACAAAGATGGTGAGTCCAGAGGAGAGGTTGTGGCTGTGGCCGTAGATGGGAGGCAATGGCAGGGTCAAACTTGCCTCAAGAGTAGTCTTAAAAAGGCAGACTTGGATGCAGAAACCATTGAGGAGGAGGAGAAGGAGAAGGAGAAGAAGAAGAAGAGAGTGCAATGGGTGGATTTCTTAGGGAGACAACTTGTTGAGATCAGGGAATTTCAACCCAGGTTGGTGCTTTCTTTCTCCGTACGTTACAAGCCTGCATTTTTGCTTCAGAATCCTTCTTAAACCAGATTTTGCATATTGCGTGCGTAGTAGTATACACTATTAGGTTAGGTTGGCAAAATAGAATTGAGCATTGAGTTCCATTTTTTAATTGCTCGCTTGACTTGAAAGTGGATGCGCCTTCAGTCTCGAGCTATGTCAGAGAATTTACCGTAGAGTAGTCACAAATTGCTGTGGTGAGGTTTGCTGTATCGCTGTGAACTATCTACAGCAATGTGTACTTAATTAATCCTCTAGAGCATGCCGTGCAAAGAATTTGCTTGCTTGGAGGCATGCGAGGGCTCTTTGTCATGATAACAATACTAATGTTCTTTTCTTTTATGTAATGTTCATCAATCTTTCTGTTACTTTTCTTTATTCCCTCGGATAATCTGCTAATGATCTGACTATATCCTTTTAATAAACAGTGAAACAGAATATATTGGCAGCGAAGAGCAGAGAAGTAGGAGCTGTGTCTGTGCAATTCTTTGACATTCAATAAGGTCCTCTCACCCGCCTGTCAGATTAAAATGAAGGAATTTGTGAGCTCCACTCTTCCTAGTTATTGATCATGCGCGGGTGGAATTTTATAGAAGCCGATTTTGGGAGTGATATTCCTGGTACACGTTTCTGCAGGTTGCAACGTTATTACCTCTCGAAAACAAAAGTGTTCAAGAACCTATGTAGCTGACAATTAATTTTCTTTCCCTAATAGTTGAAATGTTGAATTCGTTCAGTGATAATCACTTTCTTCTTTCATAATATGGGCACTTGTTATGCCGTGTGGATCATTACGGTGTTATGGTTCTTGTTGGAATAAAGGCACTTGATCTCCTTCCCACAGAAAAGGGGGAGATTTGAAACTAGGAAGGTAGTTGCTAGAGGGAGGCTGAACGATGCGGCCTCTGTTCTTTGGACATTCTGATGCACAAGAGTGGCTGTTTCTTGCATGTTCATTTAACGTTGTTTGCATATTTTCTGAACCATAGTATTAATTAATGATGCAATTGCCACGAAGAGACAAGGTTGGCGTGAGTATTACATTTACTGTGAATTCTGTGCCGGTTAGTTCTTAAGAGGTGTGTTTAACGTCATCACAAATCGAACTGTCCACAGTCCATCGTGTGTTGTTCCACTTTGTTGTAAGATCCTGAGAATGGTTCGGACTTTCTGTTGGTTTGCTGCTTAGTTTCAAATCTTTCCTGTCTTTCTCCCAAGGAAAATAGCTAGTTTCCATCGCAGCTTGTGTATTTAAATATCGTATCATCCAAGCGCTTCTCGAAGTTTAGTTGACTGACTCTTCCGCTGGTCGCTATTAAAACAGAAAGCATACGAAGTTGGCTGCCTTTTCATTTCTTGACTTTAATATTTTACACCTCCTTTTTCAGCACCAGGTTTCATTTCTTTCATTCACACCTCTTGTGCCGTTTTCCTTGGCCTTGTTCTTACCATTTTTGAACCATTGATATTACTATAAAACAAAGAAGAAAAGCACCATATCAATCTTTGACCGTGGACTGCATTAAGATTGCTGCCAAAGCCTAAACGCTGTCTTCTGCCTCGGCAGTGGGGATTTTTAGGCGGTCGCCAACGAACGGACCCGGAGAAAAGCAGGACTGCTATTGATGCGAAAAAACCAACCAACTAAATATCCGATCACGGCTCCTTCCCATGAAAACCATGCCTCTCTTTCTGCTGCTGGCTCTGCCGCTGGAGGCAGTTCTGTGACTGTGGGACATTTCACCCGAATTTGCATGCCACACAGCCCACTGTTCTTGGCGTAATAGTCTGGATCATACATTGTGTCCATTTGGCCACCAACAGGAATCTGACCCTGGAGTGCATTGTTACTCACATCTAAAACAGAAAGCTGATTCAGCTTAGGTAGTGTTTGAGGAATGGAACCTGATTGTCTGTTGTGTGACAAATCCAGGCTTTCAACACTGTTCAAGTCACCAAAGCTTGCTGGTATCTTGCCAGAGAACTGGTTGTATGAGATATTCAGCAGCTTCAGGCCCTTCACGTGGCCTAATGAGGCTGGGATTTTGATAGATAGGTGGTGTTTTGACAAGTCCAGTAAAGAGTAGATAGCAAGTGGGCTACTGATTGAGAGATCCAGCGAAGGTGAACATGTTTGTTGTTGATGCAAAGGTACTCGGAGTTTCTATCATTCCAGCCAAATTCCCAAATTCAATAAGGATTTTGCCAATGAGGGTGTTGTTTGACAGATCAAGAATTCTGAGGTTAGGAAGGTTGGCAACAGCATCACGTGGACCTTTGAGGTGGTTGTTGTGCATGTCTACAACTTGAAGTGGGGTTATTTGTGAGAGAAATGCTGGCAATTCACCCGTGATGTTGTTGTCGTGGACAGTGTTCAAGCTTGCTCAAGTATGTCAGGTTCAGCTTGCCGGAGAGCCTATTGTTTCCTGAAAAAAAAGGATGTTTCTTGAAAGAAAGTCATTCATGATCAAATTATTATTATTAATTATATTATTTATTATTTTTAAATTAATAAATATAATTTATTATATATTTATATATTAAATTTATATATTTATAATATTATATAAATTTTAAATTTAAATAATTAATAATAATTATCAAAATTTTTAACTTATTTGAGACTGATGCTTCTTAAGTAATTATTGAAAACTAATCCTTTAAAGAAATTAATCATATCTTTTGAATTAATTCACCCGAATTTGCATGCCACACAGCCCACTGTTCTTGGCGTAATAGTCTGGATCATACATTGTGTCCATTTGGCCACCAACAGGAATCTGACCCTGGAGTGCATTGTTACTCACATCTAAAACAGAAAGCTGATTCAGCTTAGGTAGTGTTTGAGGAATGGAACCTGATTGTCTGTTGTGTGACAAATCCAGGCTTTCAACACTGTTCAAGTCACCAAAGCTTGCTGGTATCTTGCCAGAGAACTGGTTGTATGAGATATTCAGCGGCTTCAGGCCCTTCAGGCGGCCTAATGAGGCTGGGATTTTGCTAGATAGGTGGTATTTTGACAAGTCCAGTAAAGAGTAGATAGCAAGTGGGCTACTGATTGAGAGACTCTGTTTTGACTTCTTCCAATTGACTATCAAGTCATTGAACTCAATAGCGAAGGTGAACATGTTTGTTGTTGATGCAATGGTATTCGGAGTTTCTATCATTCCAGCCAAATTCCCAAATTCAATAAGGATTTTGCCAATGAGGTTGTTGTTTGACAGATCAAGAATTCTGAGGTTAGGAAGGTTGGCAACAGCATCACGTGGACCTTTGAGGTGGTTGTTGTGCATGTCTACAACTTGAAGTGGGGTTATTTGTGAGAGAAATGCTGGCAATTCACCCGTGATGTTGTTGTCGTGGACAGTGTTCAAGCTTGCTCAAGTATGTCAGGTTCAGCTTGCCGGAGAACCTATTGTTTCCTAACGGAAAAAAATTAGATGTTTTTTAAAAGAAAGTGATTAATGATCAAATTATTATTATAAATTATATTTTTTAATATTTATTATTTTTAATTAAAAAATATAATTTATTATATATATATATATTATATTTATATATTTATAATATTTTATAAATTTTAAATTTAAATAATTAATAATAATTATCAAAAATTTTGACTTGTTGAAAATTGATGCCCTTGAAGTAATTATTAAAAACTAATTTTCTCATAAAAATCAATCATATCTTTTAAATAAATTCTATTTTTTATTTTTGTAAATTTTTTATTTCAAATTCTTAATTTTAAATTCTTATTTTTAATTCTTAATTATCAAATTTTAATTTCTCATCATTTGGTATCATAATAGTATTCTTAGATATTTCTCTTCTCTTTCATCCTCTACCATAAAAAAAAAAAAAAATTATTTATGTCCTCAATTAACAAAAGTAAAATTTAAATATCACTAATTTAAAATCTTAATGGTATCATGTTTTCATATAATTTATTTAATTTTGTCATTAAATTATATTGAATCAAAAAATCATTATTCTCTAAATTAAAAATCTTTTCAGATATTTGAATAAATTGTTCTTTTTGTAGCATAGATTAGTTAATGGACAATATTGATTAAAAGTTCGAAAAAAATTATTATTATTATTAATTATACTATTTATTTTTTATTATTTTTGAATTAGTATATATAATTTATTAAATTTATATATTTATAATACCTATAACTTTTAAATTTAAATAATTAATAATATTTATCAAAAATTTTAACTTATTGAAAAATAATCCCCTTCAAAGTAATCATTGAAAATTAATATTCTCGTAAAAATCAATCATATCCTTTGGATCAATTCCATCCTTTATTTTTGTAAAATTTTTATTTCAAATTGTTAATTATAAATCTTTATTTTCAATCTTTAATTCTCAAATTCTAATTTCTCATCATTTGACATTATAGTAGTAATTTTAGAGATTTCGCTTCTCTTTCATCCTTTACCACAAAAAAAAAAACAAAAATTGTTTATATCCTTTATCAGTTAACAAAAGTAAAATCTAAATATCATTGACTTACAATCTTAATGGTATCATATTTTCGTATAATTTATTTAATTCTGCTATTAAATTATATTTAATCAAAAAATCATTATTTCTCATTTAAAAGTTTTTTAATGTATTCAAATAAATTATTCTTTTATGTATGATATAATCAATCAAGAGATAATATTAATTGAAAATTTATAAAAATTATTATTATTATTAATTATATTATTTATTATTTATTATTTTTAAATTAGTAAATATAATCTATTAAATCTATATATTTATAATATTTTATAATTTTTATATTTAAAAATAATTAATAATATTTATCATAATTTTTGACTTGTTGGAGATCTATTCCCTCAAAGCAATTAGTGAAAACTAATCCCTCATAAAAATTAATTCTAACTTTTATTTTCATAAATTTTTATTTCAAATTCTTAATTTTAAATCCTTAGTTTCAATTCTTAATTCCTAAATTGTAATTTCTCATCATTTGTTTATCATAATAACATTTTTAAAGATTTCGATTCTCTTTCATCTTCTACCACCAAAAAAAATAAAAAATAAAAAATTATTTATATCCTTTATTAGCTAATAAATGTAAAATCTAAACATTATTAATTTGCAATCTTAATAATACTATCTCTTCATATAATATATTTAATTCTACTTTTAAATTATATTAAATTAAAAAATCATTATTTTTATCTTTTAAAATATTCAAATAAATTATTCTTTTTGTAGTATAAAATTAATTTAAAAATAATATTGATTAAAAGCTCACAAAAATTCATCAAATGTCTACCATATTAGAATATCAATTTTATCTTTTATTTTTATAAAATTCTTATTTCAAATTCTTAATTTCCAAATTCTAGTCCTTTGTTAGGAACCAATGCAGTGGGTTTAAAAGCAGGAGCATTCCTAGAAAATCTATTTCCTGACAAATCCAACAAAAGAAGGCGATATATCTAAGAGATTGACTCCGGAATCTGCCCTGAAAAATTGTTTGCAGCTAACATAAGCATCATGATTGAATTGGCATCTCCAATGTTATGTGGCAACTCTCCAGACAAGTGAGTCCTCGATAAAGCAAGAATCGATAGGCTTAGAGACTCAAAAAGGCGAGCTGGAAGAGTGCCAGTGAGCTTGTTATCTGACAGAATTATGCTGCCCAAGTACACCTCAGCAAGCCTCTGCAGAAATGGTCCTTCCAGCATATTCTCACTTAAATCCAAGAAATCAAGATCCGTCTGTGTAGAAACCCATTCTGGATTCTTGCTGCTAGACCGCATGATTTCAAAGATGACCAAGATAAGTTGCACTTTGGTACCAATTCCACGTTGTTATTCCAAGTCAGATTGGTCCCTCCAAGAAACAGGTCCTTCAGGCCTTCGATGTCAAACAACCAGGTAGGAATTCCCCCAGTCAGTAAGTTGTTTTCCAATCGAAGTGTTTCCAACTTCTGTAACTTGCGTGTTGATGGTGCAACTGCACCCGTTAGCAGGTTATTGCTCAAGGACAAAGTAGTCAAACGGGTTAAATTGCCAATGTCAGCAGGAATTTGCATGAAAAAGAATTGTCTCGCCAGTCCAATACTCAGGTATTGAAGGCGGGATCTTACGAAAGAAATTGTTGCTGCGGAGGTACAGCCGCTGCGACCTTGTGACTTCCTCGGGAATACTTCCTGACAGGGAATTATCATGCAGCTTGAGCACCCTTATTCAATCTCCTTGCTCAGAGTGCCATCCGGCATATTGCTACTCATATCAAGATGTTGAAGATACCTTAAGCGAAAAATTTGAGGAGGAATGGAACCGCAGAAGTTGTTTAACATTTTTAAAAACAAGTTTGCTGAGATTGGGACTTCACCGTGTATGTTATTGAAGGATACATCAAGCCGCATCAAACTCTTAATGGAAAAAAGAGGAGACAACACTTCGTAAAGAACTGGTATGCGATCCAGAGAAACAAATACGGAGCCCAGATGGAGGGCGACGATTGACCTTGGGTTTGAGGGAGAAGTGCAAACAGCTCTCTCCCAGAGGCAGCAATCTGAGGTTAAATTCTATGCTTCCAAGCCAAAGACAGAATAATGAGAAGAAGAGTGAATAGTTTTTACGAGGGAGGGCAGCAAAGGAAAGTAACGAAGAATAAGAAAAATATTGATATAAAAGATATAATTAAATTTTTTTTGGAGAGTATTGATTTCTAATGATAGTTTTGAAAAAATTGACTTCTAATAAAATTAAAATTTTAATAAATATTATTAATTACTTTAATTCAAAAATTATTATAAATTATATATATATATATATATATATATATATATATATAAATATATATATATATATATTATATATATATATATATATAAAAAAAAAAAATAAATATTAAATAATATAATAAATAACAATAATAATATTTTTAATTAATAGCCCTCTCATTTTGTCTTTTAATGGGTTTCGTTCCTCAGGTAACCACACAAAGCCCCTAATTTTAATCTCTTCAATTAATTAGACAGATCAATGTCAAACAAGGTATACTTCCACAGTGACTTCATCCAGCATTTTCCAGATGTATAATGCCAAAAGAACACATAAATATGTATCAGATAACATCGAGTACCAAGTACCAGCAATTCCTGAAGATGTAGAGACTACTACAAACACGAAAACAAAATAAACAAATTTAATAATAATAATAATAATAATAATAATAATAATAATAAAATAGGCATGAAAAATGTAATAATTTCACCAAGGAGATTTTTCAACCTGCATCCACCTCCATGTGTCTTGAACTTTGATCAAGAGCCTACAATCACCCATATGCTCGAAGAACCCTATGGGACTCCACCTTTCTTTTATTTTTATGTAGAAGGGATAAAAATAAAAAATGAAAAAAAAAACACTCATATACAAACACATGAATTCTGTGCATTGGGAACTTGCTCTTACATTGTATCAAGAAACATAGTTTTATTAGAAAGAGAACTTCAAAATTCCCTTTTCACCTATGTAGATGATCTATTGGAAGCATCTCAGAGTCAGCCTCTCTTCCTTTCTAGATCTCTGCTTCAAATCTTCAAAATCCAAGCTTAAAGCTTTTCTTTCTCTGCTTATTATAGGATTTAAAATAACTTGTCGATATTTAGAACACCAAGTCTGCAATGCCTTCACAAATGGGAGTGAAAGAAAAAGGGGTTAAGCATAATTTTGACATTGTCAAAGGAAAGAGACTTGTGTTCATACTCGCATATTATTTCCTCAAAATTTTGCTACACAGGACTTTCTTCCCATATGGACTGGTCCGGAGCACAGGAATATGGGGTTTTATGGCGTCCACTAATGCAGCATGAAGAGCTCCCTGCTTAACAAGTGCACAAATAAATCAATCAACTGACAATCAAAGAGGCCTATTTCTCTTCTTATTAGCCAACTTTCATACAAGCAATTGTTATTTCAGATGTATAAATACAAGTTCAAAGAGAAAATGCCGATTCTATTTCATGATACAAGAAATTATTTGCTAACTTGTTTCGTGCCATTTTGTAAAGCATATGCACACAACATTTTGTTTGCTACTCATTTCATAAAAGGTTTTAATTGGATAAAGATATGGTTTATGTCACATAAAAAAAATAAGATCATCCACCAGGCATGTTACAAAAGAGATCAAAAAGCAGATCATTTCTCAGAACCTGCCAGGCAGGTCTGCAAGCAATGGCAGACATAGTGAAAGCAGATGGTCACAGATCAGGTAATGAATCTAAGGTTATCATAGATTACATATTACAAGTTGCAGAGCTTAAAGTAGGTTCAGGCAGAATATTATTTTGGAAAGTATGTTAGAACTGAACATGAGATTACTAGCCTTTGACAGATGCAATGCAGCTTGGACAACATAATTCCCATATGGATCTTGCATGACTTGATCCCAAACGATTGCTGCTTATCAGCTCACCCATAATACGTGCACAACATTCTTCACTTGCATATTTCAGACATTTCTCTACCACATTGCTGCTATATTTCTGCATAGACAAATCTAAATAGTTTCCTTCCAGCTGATCAAGAATAGTTGCTGTTGCCCATGGAAGCTGAAGCTCGAAGATGTACTGTACTACATAGTTCCTACAAAATTTCAAAGCTCAATATATTATAAGTCCAGATATGCATAAAAAAAATAGTGTTTGCATGCCTAATCAGTCAGGTCTCCTCCAGGCATTGAATGTCTGATCAGAATTCAGAATGAAGTGCAAAGTGAGCCATTTAGTCATGTCTTTCACAGCTTATCCTACTCGAGCATTTCAAGGCATTTGCAAACATAAAACTGGTAAGGGGATCTAAAACCTAATCCTCATAGCTGAAATACTCATTCTCAAGCAGCAAACCTCACATGGAAAACAAGTCTGGCATGAAAATCATGCCCAAAGTTGGGACTATCTTGACAGGTTTGTGTGTAATTGATTCATCAAAAAAAGGGGAAAAAAAAAAAAATCAGATGATTGTGTAGATTCCTATCACATCAATCAATTAAGGTTACAACAGAATCATGAGAACCAACCAAGTCTATTAAAGGATAAGGTTTATGATGTTTACTAATTGGATTTTTTCTCATTCTCATAATCAAAATAAATAAAGCATATTCAAAAGATAACTAGAATGAATCCAAGTTTTCATCGATAATGTCAAAGTTCATAATCTGGTATAAGTGGTCTGAACAAGTCTGTGATGTTTTGATTCAGGGTTGGCGGCATAAACATGTCTGTCTCATCAACAAGATTGTGCCTACAATTTTAATGTTAGCTATGTTAATGCAATTCTGAAGGGATGAACATTCTTGCAGCTTTTCTGATAAATGTAGGACCACAAAGAAAGCATGCCAAAAGTAAAAGGGGAGAGACAGAAAAATAGTACCCAAATGGATCTTGGGAAAGAATTAGAGCATTTGATGTAATCTCGCACACTAAACGGTTTCTTTGCTCGCCCTCAAAGTGGGCAAGGCATTTTTGAAGCACACAACAGGCATGTCGGTCAGTTGCAAGTTCAACACAGTTAGCAGTTGTTGCCTCAAAAAGGAACTGCAAAACAAATCATTGCTGGTGTTTCACTTAATGATAGAAGAGCATTATGGTTAGTAGAAGACAAAATAAATAAACTAACCATTGATTCAATAATATTTTCATTTTACTTGAAGCACAAACAATGTAGACAATATTACAATAATGCATTATGCTTTCTAACTTTTTTCCAACATTTTCTCACAACATTGTTTAATTTCTCTATAATTTCCAATACAGTGATATATCCTTTTCCCCGATACAAGAGACACCAATTGCAAACCATAACATTGCTTGTGTTTTGAATATGATCATACTATATACAATTGCTCATTTCAATACCATTGACACTTGCCTACTAAAGATCGACAATCACAGGGCAATATTTGGAGATGAAAATCCATGTCACCTGTTTTACTGCTATGATGGAGTACACAAAGGTTATATGTAAGAGAAGCTCAAACTGAGGACCTAGGACCTAATCAATCCCTCCACTTTATTAAATTTAAAAGTATCATGCAAAATGGACTCCAAAGGAATCTTTTGATAAAATTTCACAAGATATCCCAAAGGTAAAATACCACTAACAACTTAAATGTGTAAATAAGTGTCCCTTACCTCACTGTATTCTGGCATCAAATACTGCAAGCAGCGCTGTGCAACATGGTTACCATTCATATTTTTAATCAAAGTTACTATGCCAGGCTTGAGGGAGGAAACTACAATGGCAAATTGCTCTGGAGACTTAAGTGTCTCAATAACCTTTTGAACAGCTCGAGTCCTGCATTTGGGACAGTGGCATCAGGCATAAAAATCTTACCACAAGTCCTGATTCCACAGGAACTATACATGCACATGCAGATATATATATATATATATATATATATATATATATAGAGAGAGAGAGAGAGAGAGAGAGAGAGAGAGAGAGAGAGAGCAACCCATGCATATCACATGAAATCCTAACAAGTTCTCCAGGTTTTCTGGTGATGGCTCCAAGTAGTTGCATCCGCTGATCCTCATCACACACTTCAAGCAACTTTTGGACTAGGTAATTCCCAAAAGGGTCTATCATCAGCTCAACAATGTGATCAATGATCTCAAGAAAAATCTTTTCAACATCTTGTGGTGTGCCCTCAGAAAATTTTCTTTGCAAGAAGCGACATCCATGCTGGTCCTTGGCCATAAGATATATTTTACCAGTGACTTCATACACAGAGTTATACTTCTGAGGCTGGGAACAAGTAGTAGTACTTTGACAATGTGTGGTTTCTGAGGACAAATTGCATGAACTTAAACAATCTAACTGAAAGCATCCAGCATTGGGAATAGACAAGTTATGGTGGAGATGGCCACTTGACATAACTTTTCCATTCTGGTTTTGATAGGCAAATGACACATTCCCTACAACTGAGCCAAGCTTCACAGCTTTTAGCATGTTCAGCCCTTGAGATCTTGTTACAATCTTCTCAGTTCCTACTTTGTCCACAGCATGCAAAGGAAGTTGTGATTGGTTTAAACACCTTGTTGCACCATGATTGTTCCAAAAACTTTCCTGATTATGTTTGAGGTTGGTGAGGGTTTGGCAGCCCAAAAGATGGTTGTTTCATATTTTCTTTCATTAGCTTTAGTCCAGCATTTCCATTGGCTTGGATCTGATTCTGAGCTTCCAATCCCCGATTATGCAGTTGCTGCAGATAAAGATACTGTTGATGCAGCCAATAATATTGTTCCTCTTTCATATTCATCCACCTAATATGAGGCTGGTTTAATTGTTCTGAATGCAAGTAAGGACGTGCAGATTGCAAATCTGCAAAGTAGTGATGTTGATCAGACATCAAAGGATGTTCTACACCAGTGACAGCCATATTAGGATGGAACTGGAAACCATGGACACCACGAGCAAAGGGTAAAGCAGTTGAAAACTTATCAGTCCTTTGAGGCTGAGAAAAATCAACAGTCATCTGCTTCAGTTCTCGGGCATCAGATTTCCAAAAATTTGAACTTTCTTGACCAACTTTTGCCATTGTAAACTCATCAAAACTACAAGGTACACTGTTTGGTGATTGGAATGGTGGAACTACTATCACAGGTGAATTTGTAGAGGGAAGAGAATTTTTCTTGTTGTTTGTGTGCTGGCAATCTGATAAAACAACACGATTTGGTGAGGATTTATAGTTTGCCAGAGGTGTCCCACTGTTGATGCTCAAGTCGCGAAATGCAGATGTCAATGCTTGGTCATAAGGCAAATGTTCTTCCTCTGATTGCAATCTCTTAATTGGAGATGCTTGAGTACTACTGACTGACAATTCTCTGTCATCAAGGCCCCCATTGCTTTGGAGTTTCTCGGTTGATGGCCCTTTGCAAGAATTCATGCAAACAGACAAAAAGTTATCATTTAGAGAAGCACTAGCATTTGGTATCTCGCCGAGAAGCTTGTCAAACTCATCAAACTCCAATTCAGTTATTTGATCTTCCATAATTTATCATCAGACATTCAATCCTATCTGTCAAAACAACGCAATGTAGATTAGCGCGCAAACCCTCAATGCAGAAAACTGTTAAATCTATTGGAAACCACTCAGAAGCAGGACAGTGTTTAATTAGAACAATAAATTAAGTAATAAAAACTATATCTGCCAAAGCTCAGTAACCAAAGAAATTGCCAATTTCATTTTCACGTAATTAAGAGTTTTATAGTTTCAATGCATATAAACTCCCACACTACCCTACAGCCAAATCTTGTAACTGGTGTTAAAATCTTGAATTTTTTTTCTGAAGGGGAAAGAAAAGTTAAAAAGAAATTTCTAATCATTGTCGCAAGCTCCACCCCGAAATAGAATAATATATACAGGAAAAAGAAACATCCAAGCATCGGATAAAACCAACAAATTGCAGTCTTGAAAATCAGTATAGAAAAAGAGAAAGAAAAAGAAAAGAACTCGGTTCAAAACAAAACAGAGGGTCCACAAATCACTCTAGAGGCATGATCGCCGTCATCGGAATAATCAGGCCAAGTCAAAAACCCTTTTCTTGGATTTCAACCGTTTTCCCAAAGAAGAATCTGATCACTGCACAAGGCAAAGACCGCAAAGAAAATTCCAACCAAAAAAAAAGGGGTAAGAAAAAACAAAAGAAAAGAAGAGAAACCCAAGATACAGTCCAGTTCAAGTGGAAAGCCGAAACCCAGAAAAGTAAAATCTCGATCATCAACTAAGGAAAAACAAAAAAAAGATTCAATCTTGAAAAGAAATATGAATCAAAGGCCAGAAGAAAAGAAACCCAGTTGAGTTGAAAAGATCGGAGAACAATGTAGAAGCATAAAAAGACTCTGGAAGCAATAACGAAAGACAAACATACCAAAGAAGGACAAAGGATGGCAGCATTTAGAGATATATAGTCAAGGCATGGCCTTGACCTAGGCCAAAGTGGAGTAGCACAGGCAAAATCAGAAAAGCTTTATAGAGGATGATTTAATTCTCCGTTTGTTTTTATTTTCTTTAATTTTATGTCTTTGTTTTGTTTTGTTTTGTTTTGATTTGGGTACATACATCCATATATATATAGAGAGAAAGAAGAAGAACGCAAAGATAGTGCAAAGTGTTGTTGGTAAGGTCAGGGAGAGAGGCGGCGTGAAGGTGAAGGAGAGGTTTGCAAAAGACTCCCCCTAAAACTCATCCAACATAACCGTGAAAGAGAAATAGAAAGAAATGATGGCGTTGCCAAGATTGGCCACCTAGGCGACTATATAACTATACTACCATTGAGAGAGACAGACAGTGAGAGAGAGAGAGAGACAGAAAGACAGAATTGGAAACACAAAAAAAAAAAACCAATCGAGCAGAACA
Organism: Rhizophora mangle; assembly: GCA_037832345.1. Lineage (NCBI taxonomy): Eukaryota > Viridiplantae > Streptophyta > Magnoliopsida > Malpighiales > Rhizophoraceae > Rhizophora > Rhizophora mangle. The sequence continues at coordinate 154,053 of JBAPLJ010001973.1, forward strand.
CCTCCGCAATCCACGTGTACACCACCAACTACAAACATTATGTACTGCCCCTTCCTTGCTTACTTAACCAGTTAAGCCCAATACCCATTACAATTTCCATAAAAATTCTCCAAGCCATCCATCCATGCACGGAATATAATTGGACTGGACTGGTCTGGTCTGGATGCTCCTTTTTTTTTTTTTTTTTTTTTTATTTGCTATTATTCCATCATCAATATTACTTTTCAAATTTAATAAATTTTTTTATTAGATTACACCGCATTAACACATCTTCATTGTATTGTCACCTAAACTTTTTGTTATTTAAACAATACAATTTTTTTTTTTTTTTTGTATGACGTTATGTTAATATTATTACTATTCATTGTTATTATAAATGGTTGGTTTCGTTTCCCATTCCAGGAATTCCTTCTCCTCCTTTACGTTTATTACGTTATGCTGCGTTTCTAGTCTTTAAATTAGTGTCGAGCGTGAGAATAAAAATATACAGGAAACTCATTTCAATTGATTGGCTTCTTTTGATTTAAACAGTTACATCTAACCTAGTCACAGTATTGATTGTTATTTCTCATATTTGATAGCTTTCAATATATTACATAAATGCTAGTCTCTCTATAGGATATACAGTGAGAGTTTTAAAAGATAAATCATGCTAATGCTAAAACTAAAGTCACATTACTGAAACTGAATATTGTCAATTTTATCATAAATTCATTTCATATTAATATTTCAAGTTTATATTTTTTTAACAAGAATTTTGTATCATAACTACAAATAAATTATAACAAAATAATAATCTAATAATCACTAAAATAGTAATAAAATAAAATTAAGTTGTTTAAAATTACATAAGAGAGGTGTGTAATAAAAATATTTCCATACACCTAAGCAACCGACTTTTAGTGGCGATCATCAACGAGAGGAGAAGATGTCGGAACGTTGAGAATTTGAGGGTAAAGGAAGCCATTGGGAGATGAGATGTAAGCTGTGATTCGAGGACGCTCACAGCCGGTAGCCCCAAATCTATCCTCTGACGAGTGGGCTGCGTACATGCCACTGGCACCGACTTCCGTGCAGAACTTGCCGTTCGAATGATTGAAGTGAAGATGTGTCTATGGGCTGCCACGTGTAATATAGTCAGACAGATAAGGAGTGCCATCAGCCTGTGTGGCTAGGATACTTCTCTCTGGCACGGTTACATCTGATTGGCAGTTATTTTTTTTTTTTCAATTGACCGCAGAACACAGATAAATAAATATAATTATACACAGATTTACATAATTATTATTATTATACATAATTACACATTCTGTGTCAATTCATATTTCTTAATAGGTATTTCTCTAATTTATTTTTGTCTACTTACGACGACAGAACAACTTTTATTGTCTTTACTCAAAACTCCTGGGCTAGACAGCGCTTGAGGATGCAGGCTTCCATTTTCCCGAACAAGTATATACAAAATTGGAGATATGCAGGGAGACCATAAAATGGATCTTTCCCAAGTGTGCTTGTCTGGTCTCGAATTTTTCATATCTATCTTTTTCTAGGAAAATTTCGGCTGATTAATAATATTTCGTTAAATTATTTTTTTTAATCACAAATATATTTAATCGATGAAATAAGATTAAAATCATTAAAATTATTTATCAATTTTTTCATTTAATTTTTTTATTAAGAATATATTATTAAAATAATTTTGAATTAAAATAAATTTTTATATTAACAAAAGAAAATTTTAATTTTATATTTTGCCTTAATTGATAACAAGGATAAACGGTGCCTAGGATGTGATGCATTTATATCAAATTACAAAACACGTTCTGACACACGCACATGGGGCTTAGACACTCTTGAATGAGTGGGTAATATGGGCCCATCGATAATATTTTTGCAATTTTATAGTAATTATTTGTATAAATTTTTAAAAGATGTAAATTTTTTTAATAAATAAAATAATAAAATTAAACTTATTATCTAATACTTTGATATAAATTTTTACAATAAAAATTAATATATATATATATATATATATTATTATTTATTTAATTATCAAGATCATTTGTGTGAATTTAAATTTAAATTTTTATTTTTAAAAATAAAATAAGTAATATATCATATTCATCAGTGTCACTACCATGTCGGTCTGAAACTGAATTCTATGACAGTGTTAAAGCAAAGGAGAATGGTACCTAAAAATATGGTTCTCACGTTTAAGACACCTTCAAGAACTCTCCTTGCCTTCACCAACAACATAACGACACCTATTTGCATCCACGCCAGAGGAATGAAGTTGTTTTCTCCTCTTTACAAGATGTAAGGCAGTCTGCCTGTCGTCTTGAGCCTCCTTAGAATTAGGCTGCAGATGGTTATATGATAAACATTGAAGACGGGGTCACGGACATAGAAACAAAATGATTTAATGCTCAACACAAGGATTGCATGCTCAGAAGAAAGTTGTTCTGCTTTTCCAAGCTCAGCAACAACACCGAGTAGGCACAGTTTTATATCGCCCCGAGATGCCAGTTTTTTGGTAGACTTGTTCTCACCAAGGGAAATAAATCACAGAAAGTCTTAAGAAACTACCAAATGCATGTTCGAGGCCCAAAGCCAGAAACTGTGTAATACCGAGTTCTCGGGTAAGGATGTACCTTGATGGCTGATGCTTTATTGAAGCTTTCAATAGCACTATCAGGTTCCCCAAAGTTCAATTGAGCCCTACCGAGGGTGATCCATGCCTTACATATCAACAATTGCCACCCAAAATGACAAAAAAAAAAAAAGAGAGAGAGAGATTAACCGAAAGAAATATCTCTTTAAATTTATTGAAATACTCCAAAAATTCGATTATGTCAAATATGTGAAATTAGATGGGACTCCCATTTAAACCACCTCAGACAACAGAAAGGAACTAAGTTTTTATTACAAGGACCACAACAAAACACTTATGGATCAAGAAAGCAAAAATAAAGGTCATAACTGCATCGGAAACAAACAGATGATCAAGAGTAGTTAACCAACAGAAGATAACAATATGTGAAAGATGACATGAGTAGGTATCCATAAAAATTCACAAAGTTGATCTCTTGGCTGTATGCAGTGGAAGGGAAACAATCCATGCAGTCAACCACAGTTAACATAGAATTTAGGCTTAGTTGAACTGGTTCCAGATATCTGTACTTAGAGACAATCAAGAAGAAGCAAAATTCTTCAACATTCCCTGGAATCTGGATATCCTAAATGGGAATCCAGCCTTGGGCATCAGATGAATCATTATTCAACTAAGAAGTGAATCTAAATTCTTTTCAATAACCTTATAGAAGGATGGTATGTAACTTTAAACAACAAACAAGTTTGATTTAAATAAGTCTCAAAATTTTTTATTAACAAATTCATTTAAATAATTTTTCTACATAAAACCAAATGATATATCATCAACCATCAGATATGCAGATAATGTATGTAGAAGATTAGCATGAATAAAGATCTTAGCATTGCTTTACCTCAGCCCATGAAGGTTCCAGCACAGTAGCTCCTATCAAGTGAAACCCAAAAGTAAGCACATTGAGGATCTGAACATTGTATCTTAGAAAATGACTGCACATGAACAGGAAAGCAAGAAACATAGATGGGATGCAAGAAATAAAACATCGAAAAAGAACTAGAGCTGAGAAGAAATGGGACACACGAGTTGCTGCCTTCAATGCACCCCATGCATCTCCCAATTCAAGTAAAACTTGTGCCTTCTGTTCATGCACAACCACATTTTCAGGCATCAAGTTAAGGGCAGCCTCCCACTTCCCAAGTGCTTCTCCATATTTTCCATCCTTAAAAAAGAAACACAAATTAAAAAATTGAAAATAAAAGATACCAAAATGGCCATCAACATGTAATAATGACAACTACAGCACAAAATCATGCCTGCCAACCACTTTAAGCTTGCAACACCAATTGCCCGAGCAAATCCTTGTATATAGCAGAAGGTAGAAGACCATATGGCATGCATACTCATATGAGTATGTACACTGTCGATGACCATACACGCAAGAGCACACTACAATTTACTCACATCGCACGAGATCCGTTGTGGGAAAAAATGTCACCGACCAAAAACATAAATCAGAAGAAAAAATCCCAAATCAAACTTTTCAATTTTCCTTGAGAAAAAATTTAGCAAAAAATTAAATTAAAACCATTGCTTGGTTCATTCCTATTCAGTCAATTAGATTACCCAAGTCACACAAAAACTTACGGATGCAACCAACGCACACTAATCCGCTATTACCTTAAATCAGATACGCGAAAAAATAGATGATATACCCAATTAAAAAACAACAGCAAAAACTTAAGCGACTGATAACATCTATTCCACGTAAGAAGCACAACAAAGGGTATCTCCAATCCCTCAATAAATTAGTAACGAAACTGGTACCCCAGATTTTCCAGGACCCACCCATACGTGCCCAAACATCCAATACATGGAGAAAGTCACAAAGTTGAAACCTTTACACCCACATAAAGTCATAAAACGGAAAACCGATTCAAGATTAGCCTAAGGGTTGAATTATTAAAAGGGGATTAGGGGGAATAATAAATACCTCTGCTAGCTTGTTTCCTTGGGATTGAAAGGACTGGGCTAGTTTTCTATTGGATTCTGAATCAGAGGTTTCATTAGAGGCAAAAACCGTTGGCTTGTCATCCCTACTTGCATTTTTGTGGTTGTCCACTGCAGTTTCTCGGTCTTGTTGATCAAAAGGGAGCTTTGGGTACTTTGATATGGCTCCCAAAGGCCGCTTATTGTTCTCCTTCTTTTTCCATGTAACTTTCATCGTTTCTCTTTCTCTCGCTCGCTCGTGCTGTTTCTCTTTTTCATTTTTTCGGTTTTTGTTCTCGCAGTTGCAGGCTCTTCCCATTGAGGACGGTGGGTAACATTTTTCGACCTTCGTAGCTTGGGGCCTCTTGGGCTGTGTTCTGTCGGTTAAACTATTGTGTCCATGTCTGACATGTCAAAACTATACCAATCCAGTCCCATAAAAAAAAAAAAAAAAAATCGCACGCCCAATTTCTTTCTGGCCCATTTCCAAACTGCAACCTACTTTTCCCTCATCCCAACCTAAATCAAATCCCAACATTAAAATAAATATTATGAGTAACTGCTAAGACTATAAAATCTTATATTACTAAGAAAAATAATAATTTCACATAAATTATAACATCTATCAATTTGACTACCTACCAGAAATTTTGAGATTTTAAGATGCTATTATATCACAATATTGTTTTTAAATATGAGTATAGTTACGTGCTCCCATGACTGGCACAAATACTTTACTCTCTATTTCAGTCTCATATTGATGATAACGTACCGGTGAACATGTTCCAATTATGCACCCTTTTTATGTCAATTTAGTAAGGAAACTGGAAGAAATGATGCGAGGTCCCATTGTACTTACTATTCTCGTTGTCCTTAGAAAGCTTGCCCACGAAAAGTGCCAGAAAAAGTTTTAAAACCTTTTGGCATATCAGGAGCCCTTTAAAAGCAGCATAAGACAGAGAGAAGAGAGAGAGGCGCAGAACGGAGATGGAGGTGAAGCAGCAGAGCCATGGGCAGCCACGGTTCAAACCCAAAGCCGGGAGTGTGTTTCCCAAGAAAAGGAAATTAGTGAAGACAATGGTGCTTGAATCCTTAGTCCAATCCATTGTTTCTCTGTGCTCTTCTTGTTTCGCTTCTTCGTCCGTATCGTCCAGTCTGCCCAACAAAGGCTCGTTGCTGTAAGCAGATCACCAAATCCGACAACATATCGAATGTCGAATAATTTCTTTTGTGATTGCTGTTTCGAGGCTTATGCTGTTCATTATTCGGTTAAAAATTGAACGGCTTGTCCTTTCATTATGCTTTAGAATAGTGCCTTTTGTAATGATAATTCTCGTACTCGGCAGCGTATAAAGCAAACCCATTATGGGTTCTCTTCATTCAATTTTTTTGTTTTTTTTTGGCTTCGTTATTGTCTGGTAGTTTGTTATGGCGCGAGCCGGCCCCCGGCCCCATTAAAATAGTCGAAAAATAGCAGAGCACACGGTGCAGAGGACAGTCCCGCGGTAATCTGGACCCGAACTCTCTCCCTCAGATAGCTAGATAGGTCCTGCACTACCCAGCAGACAGATTATCACATTGCCCTGATTCTTTAGTCCAGTCTTCTCACCCCATAGTCATCCCTTCCCCACCAAGGAACCCATCGCAGCTCAAAATTCAACTTTCCGACAAACAAGCAAACCGGGTTTTCTGCGGTGATGCGGCGGCGAGGATCCTGGAGCGGTAGGATGAAAGACGACCGTTTTTGGGTCTGTGGTGTGAGAGACTCTAAAAAGCTAATCGGCGATTTTAGTCGACGGGATTCTGAAACTATCGTCGGGCGGCGATTACGGCGAAATTTTGCGACTTTATTGTTTCGGGCGGGCGTGATTAGAATATGGAGTTGGACCCAATTGGTTGGTATTCTTACACGTGTTGTATTATCCAAATTATCGCTTTTCTTTTCTTTTTTTCTATCAAAAGGAGAAGCCGCTTGACTTACTGTGAGTTTACACCTTAAAGTAGTGGTAAACAAAAGACATATATAACATTTTCCTACTAGCAATATTCTGCAGGGAAAATGTTTCTTTCTAACACAAAAAAGCCAGAACGTTATGACATTGACCGGATACCAACTGCGATCCGGAGATTGACCTGATCATGCATCATGTGCCTTTCCTGCTCAATATAGGGTTGCGTATGTGGATTAACCATCCATCCCCAAGATTGATGAAGTGGGCCCCACATTATCCTGCCATCAATTTTCTACGGTGAAAGATTTTTTTTTTTTCTTTCTTTATACAAAAAGGCCAGAAATTATGACATTGGCCGGATTTACAAAGTGAGGTCTGTAGATTGACCTGATCATGTATGATATGCCATTTTCTGCTAGATGTAGGGACACGAGAGTGAATTTGAGAATATTTTTTTTATGAGAATTTGGATAAGACTTCCACTTTTGCGTGTAATCCTTTGTTACTCTTCCCGGTTCATGCATAGAATTTTCTAGAAGAAACCGTTAATTTTCACAGTTGTCAGTTTCCTGTGTCCTCCATCATTGACTTTGAGACGGCAACTGAGAGCCAAAACAACATCGCCCTTTTTATATTTTATATTTTATATTTTTTATTGGCCTATTGAATGTCAATGACCCCATCACATCAAAATAAACACAGGAAGTAACTTACGGCTTGCGCCGAGGCACATTGTCATATTTAGCGGTAAATATTTCACAGATACGTGTGAGATTGGAGTCATTCCGAGAGAGCAGTTAAAAAAAATCGAAAGTTGCTAATATATATAAATGTTGAAATAGGATAAATAGGGGTAGAATCCTAGAATGTTTTTTTTTTTTCTTTTATTTTTAAAAAGGAGAATTAGAGGGGAATCAATAAAGATATATGCCACGGATTGTACAAAGGGTACTTGTATAACTGTCATTACATAAACCTACAATATATTCTGCTGACCTCAAGCGAAGAACTCAACTGTTACAATATGATGTGAAATAATTATATTTTGGTATTCAATACGACTAATGCCTGCTTAGGGCCACCCTGGGGGGCGCAGTGCTGGGGAGTTGATCTTCTCTAATCTCTACTCTGCTGAAGGTCCTATTCAGTGACCACCATCACTTTTTTCAATGACAATGCAAAAGAATTAATTGGATTGTAACAAATTTTATCAGAATCTATACATCAATTAATTAGCATTTCTACGGACTAATAGCTACAAGTCTGAGCTTTGCTTAGATGTTATCACGGTTACATGTATTGATTAGAATTCCAAATAACACTGAAATTCAATTTGTCATGTTAATTAGGTTTCACCATTTATGTTCATAAAATTTTCGGTTGTTGGATCTGAGATCCAATGCTTGGCACTTCCAGTCAGTTTATATGATGACCAGATAAAATTGGTCCGCAGACGTACTTTTTTTTTTTTTTTTTTGGGTGTTGGAAATTGGAAGGTAACAATTTGAGATGGAATTAGAAATAACAATTTGAGAAATTTTCCAAGGGTGCATTCTTAGTCACAATTAGCCCAATCACAATGATCTGTAGAGTTGATAACTGCTGAGCGAGGGAATAAAATAATCCTTTTGTTATTATCTATATCTGTTGGAGATATACAGGAAACTGATAGGATTAGCAGGACATTCTCAACATCATTTTGACAAAACATAAACTATAAGCTCATTTCAATTGGTTTGATATTTGAGGTTGAATAGCCTTCCCAAGCGAAACAGTCATAAATAAATGAATAATTGTAGTGAATGGAGACAGGATGATTTACTTGAAATTAAAGCGATAATGGTACCACCTCTTCATTTCTCTCTCCTTGTCAATTTCTTCTTTTATTTTCTCTGATTTTGATATTGCAATTGGTCAGCAAAACTAATGATACGTCCCTATACTTATATTTTTTATTCCATAAAATAGATAAAATCTAATTTATATTGTTCAGATTTATTTTTTTTTGGTATAATATTATTTTTATTATTTGGATTCTTACATCATATTGTGAGATTTTTTTTTTTTTGAGGAGTTTATTGATTGGCTTCTTTTAATGTAACCTAGTCACATTATTGATTGTTATTTTTCTATTTGATTTGATATATAATTAAGAATTAACTTTCAATATATTAGGCTCTCCACAGGATATACAATGAGAGTCTTAGAAGATAAATTATGATAAAACTAAAGTCACGTAACTGAAACTGAATATTGTCAATTGTATCAAAAATTAATTTTATATTAATATTTTAAGTTTATATTTTTTTAACTAGAATTTAAAATTTTTATTTATGAAAAAATTTTACATACTAACTAAAAATAAATTATAATAAAATAATAATTTAATAATTACTAAAATAGTCATGAAATAAAATTAAGTAGTTAAAAATTACATAAGAGAGGTCTGCAATAAAAATATTTCCGTACACCAACGCAACCGACTTTTAATGGCGATCATCAACGAGAGGAGAAGATGCCGGAACATTGAGAATCTGAGGGCAAAGGAAGCCATTGGGAGATGAGATGTAAGCTGTGATTTGAGGAAGCTCACAGTCGGTAGCCCAAAATCTATCCTCTGACGAGTGGGCTGCGTACATGCCACTGGCACCGACTTTGGTGCGGAACTTGCCGTTCGATTCAGTGAAGTGAAGATGTGTCTTTGGGCCGCCACGTGTAAATAGTCAGACAGATGGGGCGTGCCATCAGTCTGTGTGGCTTGGCTGCTTCTCTGGCACGGTTACATCTGATTGGCAGTTATTTTTTTTTTTCAATTGACCGCAGAACACAGATAAATAAATATAATTATACACAGATTTACATAATAATTATTATTATATATAATTATACATTCTGTGTCAATTCTTATATCTTAATAAGTATTTCTCTAATTTATTTTTGTCTACTTAAGACAGAACAACTTTCATTGTCTATACTCAGAACACCTAGGCTGGACTGCACTCGAGGATGCAGGCTCTATTTTCGCGAAAAAGTAAATTGGAGCTATCGAGGGAGACCATGAAATGGATCCTTTCCACGTGTGCTTGTCTTATCTCGAATTTTTTATGTCTATATTTTTCTAGGAAAGTGTCGGCCTAATAGACCTCCTGGCTAGAAGCGTGTATAAGTCACGCGTCTAGCTCGACCCAACTGTGGGATTGGATCCAGCTAGTCTCATTCATAATAATACATAACAAATTAAATATAAATATAAATATAAATATAAATAAATTCTTAACTTTATCTAATATAACAAATTTAGGTCAATTTTTTTAAAATATTAACCTAATGATTGTATAATTTTTTTTAACAATTAATTCACATACATGATATAATTATGCATAAAAAATTCATCACATAATATATTTATATAATATTTAAATAAAAATAAAAATACAATATAATAAAAAATAAAAAAATTAAGAAGAAAATTCTCTCTCCTCCCTCTTTCTCTCTACCATCCCTTCGTGTCAAAGGACATGCCCACGTAGTGTTGTTATATAATAGGTTTCTAGATGATTAAACAAAACAAAGTTTTTAAGGGTTTTTCTTTTAGCTTTATATTTTTCAATAAAAATTGTGATTATTAATATTAAAAATAATAAATTTGATAATATTTTCAAATAATTATAAAAATATTTATAATTTTATTAAACTAATAAAATATTACATAATAATTAAAAAAATATACAAATAACATAAATAAAAATTTTTATTTAACAATCTTATAATAAATTAAAACACTTAAATCTTTATATAATAAAAATAAGTATTTGTATCAAAATAAATTATATTCATTTAGTGTAAATTTTATTTAAATACTACAAACTCAATTATTTAACTTTTATATCAATGCTAATTTATGATGTGTGATATATTTAAATTAATTTGAACGATTAAGTAATTTATATTATATAAATAAAGTTTGTTATTTAAACTTTTAAAAAATATCTCATAAAAACTTAAATTTATATTTTTAATATTTTAAATTTAAAAATTTTATAAATAATATAAAATTTATAAAAATAAAAAATATTAATTTTATTATTTAGTTTACAATTTAATGATTCATTTAATAAAAAAAAGTCAATTACCTATTAAAGTGACTAAATATAATAAATGTAAATTAAAATAAAATACATTTAATTTTCTTATTAAAATTAAAATTTTTATTTATTTTTATATTTAAAATAAAAATTTTAAATATTTTTATTTAAATGTATGTATTTGAATTCAATGTTATTTTAAATTTAAAAATTCATGTAAACTTTTTTATGAATTTTTTTTTCTTGAGCTATTCTCATTTGTCGGTGACCATGTAATTATGATTAGGGAGTTTCTATACTCCTTCTAAACCAAGCTCACATCTTTGCCATGGACGTAATTTCAGCCTTTGCCCTTCTCACATTGTTTTCACCCGAATTGCAAGAGCATTAAGTAAACTCCTCCGTAAGTACCTACTCCATTAATTTTCGCAGTTGTCAGTTTCATGTGTCATCCATCATTGCCCATTGCGCGTGACTTTGTGACAGCGAACTGACAGCCAAAACAACAGTTTTTTTTAAAAAAGGAGAATTAGAGGGGAATCAACCAACACGTTCTGACCATATATGCCACGGATTGTACAAAGGGTACTTGTGTAATTGTCATTAGATAACCCTACAATATATTCTGTTGACCACAAGCGAGGAACTCAACTGTTACAATATGATGTGAAATAATTATATTTTGGTATTCAATACGACTAATGCCTGCTTAGGGCCACCCTGGGGCGCAGTGCTGGGGAGTTGATCTTCTCTAATCTCTACCCTGCTGAAGGTGCTATTCAGTGACCACCATCACTTTTTTCAATGACAATGCAAAAGAATTAATTGGACGGCAACAAATTTTTGTCAGAATCTATATATACCAATTAATCAGCATTTCTACGGACTAATAACTAAAATTCTGAGTTTTGCTAAGATATTAGGCAGAACTTCCTTGGGTGTGTTATCACGGTCAAATATCTTGATTAGAATTCCAAATAACACTGAAATTCAATTTGTCTGGTTAATTAGGTTTCACCATCTATGTTCATAAAATTTTCAGTCGTTGGATCTGAGATCCAATGCTTGGCACTTCCAGTTAATATGATGATCAGGTAAAATTGGTCTGTACAAAAATTTCGGCCTAATAGACCTGGCTAGAAGTGTGTATAAGTCAAAGGTCTAGCTCGACCCAACTCTGGGATTGGATCAAGCTAGACTCATTCATAATAATACATAATATTTTAAATAAAAATTAAAGTATAAATAAATTTATAATTATATTTAATATAACAAATTTAATTTAATTTTTTAAATAATAGCTTAATTATTGTATAATTTTTTTAACAAATAAATTTACCATTAACAAATATTAACAAATTCTGTTAATCCATATGCATGATATATTTATGCATAAAAATTGACCATATAATATATTTATGTAATATTTAATTTAAAATAAAAACACAATAAAAATTTTAAAATAAAAATTCTCTCTTCTACTCCTTTCTCTTTACCATCCCTTCGTGTCACATGACATGCCCACATAGTGTTGTACAATATGTTTCTAGATGATCAACCAAAACAAAGCTTGTGAAGACTTTCCTTTAAGCTTGCAACACCAATTGCCCAAGCAAGAAGGTAGAAGACCATATGGCATGCATACTCATATGATTATGTACACTGTCAATGACCATACACGCAAGAGCAGCCTACAATTTACTCACAACCAAAATGGGGTGAATGAAAATTGACTACTAAATTTTGAGCAAAATGTCAAGGAAAATAAAACATATAACAGGAGAAAAATTGCACATCGCAGGAGATCAGTCGTGGGAAAAAATGTCACCGACCGAAAACATAAATCAGAAGAAAGATCATGAATACAAATTACAGGAAAAAGAAATGCCTTGGGAGTTAAATTTCACGATTCAAAATCCCAGATCAAACTTTAAAATCATCCTTGAAAGAAAAAATTTAGCAGGGGATTAGGGGGAAATCATAAATACCTCTGCTAGCTTGTTTCCTTGGGATTGAAAGGGCTCGGCGAGTTTTCTATTGGATTCTGAATCAGAGGTTTCAGTAGAGGCAAAAACCGTTGGCTTGTCATCCCTACTTGCATTCTTGTGGTTGTCCGCTGCAGTTTCTTGGTCTTGTTGATCAAAAGGAAGCTTTGGGTACTTTGATATGCCTCCCAAAGGCCGCTTCTTGTTCTCCTCCTTTTTCCATGTAACTTTCATCGTCTCTCTTTCTCTCGCTCGCTCGTGCTGTTTCTCTTTTTCATTTTTTGGTGTTTGTTCTTGCAGTTGCAGGCTCTTCCCAACGAGGGCGGTGGGTAACAATTTTCGACCTTCGTAGCTTGGGGCCTCTTGGGCTGTGTTCTTGTCGGTTAAACTATTGTGTCCGTGTCTGACTTGTCAAAACTATACCAATCCAGTCCATAAAATGAAGAAAAAAAAAAAAGGCATGCCCAATTTCTTTCTGGCCCACTTCCAAACTGCAACTTACTTTTCCCTCATCCCAACCTAGATCAAATCCCAACATTAAAATAAATATTATGAGCAATTGTTAAGACCATAAATCTTATATTACTGAAAAAAATGATAATTCAACATAAATTATAACATCTATCAATTTGACTACCTACGGGAAATTTTGAGATTTTAAGATGTTATTATATCATAATATTGCTTTTAAATATGAGTATAGTTATGTTTTAAGGGTGACTGAGTCTCGTATTGATGATAACGCACCCGTAAACATGTTCCAATTATTTACCCTATTGATGTCAATTTAGTAAGGAAAATGGAAGAAAAAAGGATTTTTTTTTGGTTCTCAATGTGCATGATCATTTATGGGTGATGTTTCCTTCCAAAATCTAGGATGTAGGGTCCCTGTGAACTGGACGCCACTGTTATTTATTTGTAGAGAAAACGGCACGAGAAAATCCAACTGGGCAGTGGCACCGTCGACGTTTGTCCAAAAAGCAAAATTCTTGGTTGGACCCACTTACTTAAATTATTTATATATATATATATATATATATATTTATTCATTGAAATAGTTAGGCAGCGGGGAACGCTGACAGAAAAGGGGAAGTGGATTCCACGCCCAAATATTATATATATATATATATATGTAAAATATGTAACAGTGACGTGTAACCATTATTTGTGCTTTTTGAAAAAAAAAATAATAATAATTAATCAAATCAATGAAAACTCTTAAATTATCTATTCAAGATACCCTTTTTTGGTCGGCCATGGGTATAGACAAACTGGGGTCGTCGCACCGGGATGAGATCATCACCTCATTGAAGCCATCTTGTCGTAGTGTGTTTCCCAGGGGCAGAACAGAGATGAAGGTGAAGCAGCAGAGCCAAGTGCAGCCACAGTTCAAACCCAAAGCCGGGAGTGTGTTTCCCAAGAAAAGGAAATTAGTGAAGACAATGGTGCTTGAATCCTTAGTCCAATCCATTGTTTCTCTGTGCTCTTCTTGTTTCGCTTCTTCGTCCGTATCGTCTAGTCCACCCAACAAAGGCTAGTTGCTGTAAGCAGATCACCAAATCCAACAACATATCGATTGCCGAATAATTTCTTTTGTGATTGCTGTTGCGAGGCTTATGTTGTTCATTATTCGGTTAAAAATTGAACAGCTTGTCCGTTCATTATGCTTTAGAATAGTGCCTTTTGTAATGATAATTCTCGTACTCGGCAGCGTATAAAGCAAACCCATTATGGGTTCTTTCATTCAATTTTTTTTTGTTTTTTGGCTTCGTTATTGTCTGGTAGTTTGTAATGGCGCGAGCCGGCCCCCGGCCCCATTAAAATAGTCGAAAAATAGCAGAGCACACGGTGCAGGGGACAGTCCCGCGGTAAACTGGACCCGAACTGTCTCCCTCAGACAGCTAGATAGGTCCTGCACTACCCAGCAGACAGATTATCACATTGCCCAGATTCTTGAGTCCAGTCTTCTCCCCCTATAGTCATCCCTTCCCCACCAAGGAACCCATCACAGCTCAAAATTCAACTTCCTGACAAACAAGCAAACTGGGTTTTAGGCAGTGATGGGGCGGCGAGGATCCTGGAGCGGTAGGATGAAAGACGACCGTTTTTGGGTCTGTAGTGTGAGAGACTCTCAAAAACTAATCGGCGATTTTAGTCAACGGGATTCTGAAACTATCGTCGGGCGGCGATTACCCGGCTGGCGAAATTTTGCGACTTCATTGTTTCGGGCGGGCGGGCGTGATTAGAATATGGAGTTGGACCCAATTTATTGGTATTCTTACCCGTGTTTAATCATCCAAATTATCGTTTCTTTTTTTTTCTCTATCAAAAGGAGTCGCTTGACTTACCGTGAGCTTACACCTTAAGGGAGTGGTAAACAAAAGATGTCTATAACATTTTCCTACTAGCAATATTCTGTAGTGAAAATGTTCAGCCAGAACGTTATGACATTGACCGGATACCAACTCAGATCCGGAGATTGACCTGATCATCATGCATCATATGCCTTTTCTGCTCAATATAGGGTTGCGTGTGTGGATTAACCATCCATCTGAAGTGGGCTCCACCTTATCCTGCCATCAACTTTCTACGGAGAAATATTTTTTTTTACTTTCTTTATGCAAAAAGGCCAGAACCTGATAATGTATGATATGCCATTTCTGCCAAATGCAAGGACACGAGAGTGAATTTGAGAATATTTTTTTTATGAGAATTTGGACAAGACTCCCACTTTTGCGTGTAATCCTTTGTTACTCTTGCCGCTGGTGCATAGAATTTTCTAGAAGAAACCGTTATTTTTCGCAGTTGTCAGTTTCCTGTGTCGTCCATCATTGCGCATTGCGGGTTGAGGGCGACTTTGAGACAGAGAACTGACAGCCAAAACAGCAACATATTTTATATTTTTTTTTTTGGGCTAATGGATGTCAATGAACACATATCATTCATTCTCGCATGTACACAACCCCATCACACCAAAATAAACGCAGGAAGTAACTAGCAGTAAATATTTCACAGATACTTGTGAGATTGGAGTCACTCCGATGGAGCAGTTAAAAAAAATGGTTCTAATGACCTCAAGCCAGCGAGGAACTCAACTGTTACAATATGATGCGAAATAATTATACTTTGGTATTCAATACGACTAATGCCTCCTTAGGGCCGCCCTGTGGTACAGTGCTGGGGAGTTGATCTTCTCTAATCCCTACTCTGCTGAGGGTCCTATTCAGCGACCAACATCACTTTTTTCAATAACAATGAAAAAGAATTACTTGGATGGTAGCAAATTTTTATCGGAATCTATACATCAATTAATGAGCATTTCTACGGACTAATAGCTAAAATTCTGAGTTTTGCTTAGATATTAGACAGAACTTCCTTGGATGTGTTATCACGGTCAAATATCTTGATTAGAATTCCAAGTAACACTGAAATTCAATTTGTTTAATTAATTAGGCTTCACCATCTATGTTCGTAAAATTTTCGGTCGTTGGATCTGAGATCCAATGCTTGGGACTTCCAGTTAATATGATGATCAGATAAAATTGGTCTGTACAAGAATTTCGGCCTAATAGACCTGGCTAAGAGTGTGTATAAGTCAAACGTCTAGCTTGACCCAAGTCTGGGATTGGATCAAGCTAAACTCATTCATAATAATATATAACATTTTAAATAAAAATTAAAATACCAATAAATTCTTAACTTTATCTAATATAACAAATTAAGTCCAATTTTTTGAAAATAATAGCCCAGTGATTGTATAATTTTTTTTAACAAATAACTTACCGTTAACAAATTTTAACAAATTCTATTAATTCATATACGTGATATATTTATACAAAAAAAAATTGATCATATAATATTTTTTATGTAATATTTAATTTAAAATAAAATACAATAAAATAAAAAAATAAAAATTTTAAAATGAAAATTCTCTCTCCTCCCTCTTTTTCTTTACCATCCCTTCGTGTCACATGACATGCCCACGTAATGTTGTATAATAGGTTTCTAGATAATCAACCAAAACAAAGTTTGTGAGGATTTTTCTTTTTGTTTTTTTAAGAAAAATTGTGGTTATTAATATTAAAAAATAATCAATTTGATAATACTATTATATAGTTATAAAAATACTTATAATTTTATTAAACTAATAAAATATTACATAATAATAAAAAATACACAAGTAACATAAATATAAAATTTTATTTAATAGTCATATAATAAATTAAAACATTTAAATTTTTATATAATAAAAGATATGTAATTTTATCAAAATACTAAAATCAAAATAAATTAAATTCATTTAGTATAAATTCTACTTAAATATCACAAACTCAATTATTTAATTTTTATATCAATATTAATTTATGATATGTGATAAATTTAAATTAACTTGAATAATTTTTAATCTTTATCAAATAAATAAAATTTGTTATTTAGACTTTTAGAAAATATTGTATAAAATCTTAAATTTATAATTTTAAGATTTTCAAATTTTAATTTTTATTAATAGTATAAAATTTATAATAGTGAAAAAATTTTAATTTATTTTTTAGTTCACAATACAATAATTCACTTAATTAAAAAAGTATCAATCATATATTAAAGTGATTAAATGCTATGAATTTGAATTAAAGAGAAAGGCATTTAATACTCTTGTTGAATTTAATGTATTTATTTGCTATTGTATTCATTCATTCTAACTATTATATAATATAAAATTATTAGCAAATTATTCTATAAAGAAAATTAAAATAAAATCTCTATTTTTTTTTCTTTTTTAGTTTTTGTGATATATGTGTCTTGAATTCAATGCCACTTTAAATTTAGACATTTACATAAACTTTTTTATGGATTCTTTTTGATATTTTTATCACTTATTTAAGCTATTCTTATCTATCCATGACGATAAAATTATGATTTGAGGGTTCTTATGCTCATTCTAACCTAAGCTCACATCTTTGCCATGGATGCAATTTCAGCCTTTGCACTTCTCACATTGTCTTCACTTGAATTGCAAGAGCATCAAGCAAACTCCTCCATTATTGGTTGTTACATTAGCCATAAAAAGGCCAATGTATCAAGTATACCAATGAAGTTCATTTGGCTTAGTGCCCATCAGGACCTTATGGCATTGGTGATTTACCTTGGCAAGTTTTTTAAAGGTGATTAGAAGACAAGAAAAATGTAAAATGGCGTTATGCAAGGCCTATCCTTTTGTACTCAAATTTGAATAGTATGTAATAGGTCAATTTGGTTTTGTCACCTTATAACTAAATACAGACAACAATGTTAAATAAGTTAACTTTTAGGTATAATTTAATGATTATCAAACTTTTATTTCAAGAATAAAAAATATGGTTCAAATCTCAAATTTCACTTATAGGGAATTCCCTCCCTATCAATTTAACTAGATCAAAAAAAAAAAAAAAAAAAAGATTAAAGAAGTTAGGTTAAATGGAAATTAGATTTATCATTTCATTTTTAGATTGGTATTATTAAAAAAATTAGTCATTTAGAATATAAAAAAAAAAACAAAATGAGACATCATCTTTGATATCCACCACCTAGTTTATTTATTAAGCCCAAAATATTAAAACAAAGTGTCTAATTTGGTGTCCACTACGTTCTCCACTTAGATCTCTATGGTATTTGAATATTTGAAAATCGTATTTTTTGTGTATCTTAAAATATAACATTGTAACATAAACCAAAATTTTATCATTGTGAAGATTATAGTGGCTTTGGCCAGCAATGCAAATTTAATTATTACCATTATAAGCTATGATGGTAATTTCAAATAATTATAAAAAAAATTCTAATTGTGATATATTTTGTTTACTTTGGTGATTGAGAAGTATGTTGCGTAAGTTGAAAAAAAATATAATAAATAAACAGGAGTGTTAAAATCGCTTGAATCTTAACCGTTCTTTTGTTTGTGGGGGAGGGGGAGGGGGAGGGGGAATTAAAATTATAATGTTGTAGAACATGAAACTCGCATGCTAACTAAGATTGACCATAAATTATTGTAAAGATGAGGACCTTTCAAGAAAAATTCCTACACATTAATGAAGGCCAGGTATAGCGGGGCCCCTTGATCTGACAATTAATGTCAAGGTGAGAATCGGACGGGCTGGACGAAGTAACGTACAGACTGGTTCAATAGGCCCATTATGCTTACACCCCACAATGAACAGTAGCCACTTTTGCCTAGGACAATCATACTGTAAGACCTGGATTGGGCTCCAAGTGGGAAGGAAAAATCAAAATAGTTTTGCCGGTAGAGGATGGCACGGTGCGTGGTGCGTGGTGCCTGGGAAGGTTGCGTTATAGGATGAGCTTCCCAAAACTCCAACTAGAAAAATCCAAAAGCTTGTGCTTAGAGAAATTGCCGGGAGCGGCTTTCAGCTTGATGGGAATTATACCACCATGACCCGTCCCTCGCCTTCTAAATTGTAACATCGCTCGTATGCATACATAACATGTATATATTTTGTTTACAAGAAGCTAACGGCATTTTCGGATTGTGCTTAGTTTTAAATTATTTGAGTTAATATAAAAAAAAAGGGAGAATCTTGATGAGCTTACAACAAATTTCAAGCACACTGATTGGTTATTTATTTATTTATTTCAGTATCATTAAAAGAAACATAAACATATCCAGAATTTCAAACACCACCTAACAGCAGCTAGCCTGAAGTTATAAATGGTTAGCCTCTCTTGCGGAACTCCATAACCCAGCTGTTGTAGGCAGAGCACACGACTTCACAACCAGAAAAACCTGATTTCTTTGCCAAGGCATCAAATTCTTTTTGGCTCCTCTCTTTCCCTCCAGGATTTTGAGCCAGCATAAATAAATCTTGCCCAAAAACGATCTGAGAAGAAACATCCTTTTCCGGTGCCTGAGGAAGAATTGATTCCACAATGATCACCTTACCATTGCTGGGAAGTGCTTCCCAACAGTTGTTGAGAAGTTTCAAGCAATGCTCGTCGCTCCAATCATGAAGTATCCACTACACAAACCAACAACAATTAAAATGCGGATTCAGATATATTTACTACCAATACATGATTTTTGCAATTCCTCAGAATCAGATCTTGACAATGGATTAAATGTGAAAAGCCTGCCACCAAACAGCCTTACCTTCATGAATATAGCATCCCCTTTTGGCACACTAACAAACATATCCCCTCCAACATGCTCTACACCTGCATCATCAACAAGCATATACTAAGTTAAAAAAAGTTATTTTGTACTTCTTGCGCTCACATGGGCACTATAAAACTGATTCAAACAGAAATTGGCATTTGCATAATTTTAGATTAAAAAAGAAATTACAAAGGAAAAGTATGAGCATGTGGGTAATGTGGCAGTTAGGAAGGTGCAGCAGTGGTCAAATCTAGAGCCAGCATCGGTACAGTTGCCATAAAGGTCAGGGAGATTGATATAATTTGTCTAAAACATAAGGAACACAATGTTACCTGGATATGAAGGTGCAGCGGCAAGTACATGAGCCAAATCATAATTAATGCCCTTAATGTGAGGATGGCTGGAAACAATCATTTTTAGGGTAACACCAACACCACCCCCCACATCAACTAACACGTTAAGGCCATCAAACCCTTTATAAACTTCGAGGATCTTCTTGATGATCAAGGTAGTATGGTTTGACATGGCTTGATTGAATACCCCATTGAATCTTCGGTCAGTTGCTGGGTATTCAAATGCTGTCATTCCATAAGCTCTGTTAAATGGAATGCCCCCTTCAAGTATGACCTCGTTAAGGTGGTACCTGGGAACAATTGCCATTTCAACAATAAAAAATCCAATCACTCGTCGACTTTTCGAATATCAGTAAAAATTCCATTTTGACCCAACAAGCTGACTTAACAATTAGATATAAAAAACATAAATAAATAAATTGCAGAGTTTGGTATGAGCAACAAACATAAATCTGTAGAGAAATACCAGCTTTTATGGAAGACCTCGTCTTGATGCAACAGCAACAGAGGAGCAATAGACCCTCCTCCATCTACTTGATTCCTAGTAAGGAACTTACATATGGGTGCAGCGCCATACGCTCTCTCAACCTCCCCATCCTCACCGATGGACGCAGAGCACTTGATCACATCGAAACTTGCCAGAAAACGCAGCATCCGGTCTACGAGGGACGCTGCATCTGGGTTCTTTGTGGGAATTCGTGCCGCAATCTCGGAGGGCGAGAGCCACGCGCCGCCGCTGGTGGCAGTGGAGAGGATGTCGATGATATTGAGCTCAACAGCCGACTTCAGCACCATGGGAAGAATTCCAGCGTTTGCCAGAAGAATGGCTTGCTTGCCAGTTTCTTCCTCTCCATACTGATTTTGACTTTCAGACATCACTGCTAGGCCTGCAACTTGAAAGATTTTTCTTTTTTTATTTTTGAACCTTCAATACCCATTTCGTATTCTATGCTAATATATATAACAAACAGTGCCTGTGACGTAAGAGGCGTTGCCACGTACGCACATTGGGATAATAATATCATATTTTAAAATCATAACGTATCGAATTAAAACTAGAAATAATACATTAATGTTCTCGACCCATTTTCTTAATAAAAGTGGTCCTCGTCAAGGTCGACGAACAATAGAAAAAATATTAGATACTTTAAATACCACAATTTTAAATAATAATATATTGTTTATCACGAATATAAATTAGAATAAATAATATAATAAAAATTTTTATTTAATTTTTTATTAAAACAAACCCAACATTGAGTAATATTGAGCCAAGTAAGTTTTTTTTTTAAATATTAATAAATTTTAATTTTAATTTTATATTCTGTCATAATTAATAACAAAGACATACAGTGGGTGTATTTATACCAAACCATAAAACTCGTTCTCCCGTGAGGCTTAGTCGCTCCTTCAACGAGAATCCTACCTCCTCTCCTCCAAGTAGGGGCCGATTAATAATATTTGGTTAAATTTTTTTTTTTTCAATTACGAATATATTTAATCAATGAAATAATATTAAAATCATTAAAATTATTTATAAATTTTTTCATTTGATTTTTTTATTAAAAATTTTTATCATTTAAATAATTTTAAATTAAAATAAATTTTTACTTTTAATTTTGACATCACCCGATGAAAATTTTAATTTTATATTTTATCTTAATTGATAACAAAGACAAACAGTGCCTATGATGTGGTGCATTAATATCAAATTATAAAACACGATCTGACAGTGGGGCACAGACACTCCTTTAATGAGTGGGTAAATATGGGGGCCATCAATAATATTTTTGCGATTTTATAGTAATTATTTGTATAAATTTTATTTTTATATATAACATAAATATTTATATCATTTAAAAATGATATAAATTTTTTAAATAAATAAAATAATAAAATTATATTTACTAATACTTTGATATAAATTTTTACAATAAAAATTAAATTATATATATATATATATATATATATATATAATTATCTATTTAATCATCAACATTATTCGAGTCAATTTAAATTTTTATTTTTATTTTTTGAAATAAAATAGGTAATATATCACATTCATCAATCTAACCACCGTGTCCGTCTGAATCTGAATTTTTATGACAGTATTAATCCGTATGTGGGCAAGCAAAGGACAATGGTACCTAAAAATATGGTTGTCACATTTAAGACACCTTCAAGAACTCTCCTTGCCTTCACCAACAACATAACGACGCCTGTTTGTATCCACGCCAGAGGAATGAAGTTGTTTTCTCCTCTTTACAAGATGTAAGGCAGTCTGCCTGTCGTCTTGAGCCTCCTTAGAATCAGGCTGCAGATGGTTATATGATAAACATTGAAGACGGTGTCACGGACATAGAAACAAAACGATTTAATGCTCAACACAAGAATTGCATGCTCAGAAGAAAGTTGTTCTGCTTTTCCAAGCTCAGCTCAATTCCAACAACAGCGAGTAGGCAGAGTTTTATATCGCCCCCAGATGCCAGTTTGGGAGACTTGTTCTCACCAAGGGAAATGAATCACAGAAAGTCTTAAGAAACTACCAAATGCATGTTCGAGGACCAAAGCCAGACACTGTGTGATCCTGAGTTCTCGGGTAAGAATGTACCTTGATGGCTGATGCTTTGTTGAAGCTTTCAATAGCACTATCAGGCTCCCCAAAGTTCAATTGAGCCCTACCGAGGGTGACCCATGCCTTGCATATCAAAAATTGCCACCAAGAAAGAAAGAAAAAAAAATAAAAAAAAAGACATTATCCAAAAGAAATATCCTTTTTAAATTTATTGAAATGATCCAAGAATTAGAATATGTAAAATATGTGAAATTTGATGGGACTCCCATTTAAACCACCTCAGACAACAAAAAGGAACTAAGTTTTTATTACAAGGACCACAACAAAACACTTATGGATCAAGAAAGCAAGTATAAAGGTCATAACTGCATTGGAAACAAACAGATGATCAAGAGTAGTTAACCAACAGAAAATAACAATATGTGAAAGATGAGATAAGTAGGTATCCAAAAAATTTCACAAAGTTGATCTCTTGGCTGTATGCAGCAGAAGGGAAATGATCCATGCAGTCAATCACAGTTAACTTAGAATTTAGGCTTAGTTGAACTGGTTCCAGATATCTGTACTTGGAGACAATCAAGAAGAAACAAAATTCTTCAACATTCCCTGGAATCTGGATATCCTAAATGAGTATCCAGCCCTTGGGCATCAGATGAATCGTTCAACTAAGAAGTGGATCTAAGTTCTTTTCAATAACCTTATAGAAGGATAGTATGTAACTTTAAACAAAAAGCAAGTTTGATTTAAATGAGTCTCAAAATTTTTGATTAACAAATTCATTTAAATAATTTTTCTACATGAAACCAAATGATATTTCATCAACCATCAGATATGCAGATAATGTATGTAGAAAATTGACATGAATAAAGATCTTAGCATTGCTTTACCTCAGCCCATGAAGGTTCCAGGGCAGTAGCTCCTATCAAGTGAAACCCAAAAGTAAGTACATTGTGGATCTCAACATTGTATCTTAGAAAATGACAGTACGTGAACAGGAAAGCATGAAACATAGATGGGGTGCAAGAAATAAAACATTGGAAAAGAACTAGAGCTGAAAAGAAACGGGACACACGAGTTGCTGCCTTCAATGCACCCCATGCATCTCCCAATTCAAGCAAAACTTGTGCCTTCTGTTCATGCACAACTGCACTTTCAGGCATCAAGTTAAGGGCAGCCTCCCACTTCCCAAGTGCTTCTCCATATTTTCCATCCTTAAAAAAGAAACATAGATTAAAAAATTGAAAATAAAAGATAACAAAATGACCATCATGTGATAATGCCAACTACAGCACAAAATCATGCTTGCTAACCACTTTAAGCTTGCAACACCAATTGCCCAAGCAAATCCTTGTATAGAGCAGAAGGTAGAAGACCATATGGCATGCATACTCATATGAGTATGTACACTGTCGATGACCATACACGCAAGAGCACACTACAATTTACTCACATCGCATGAGATCAGTCTTGGGAAAAAATGTCACCGACCGAAAACATAAATCAGAAGAAAGATCACGAATACAAATGACAATAGCAGGAAAAAGAACTGACTTGGGAGTTAAATTTCACGACTCAAAATCCCAGATCAAACTTTTCAATTTTCGTTGAAAGAAAAAATTTAGTAGAAAATTAAATTAAAACCATTGCTTGGTTCATTCCTATTCAGTCAATTAGGTTACCCAAGTCACACAAAAACTTACGGATGCAACCAACGCACACTAATCCGCTATTACCTTAAAACAGATAAGCGGAAAAATAGATGATATGCCCAACTAAAAAACAACAGCAAAAACTTAAACGACTGATAACATCTATTCCACGTAAGAAGCAAAACAAAGGGTATCTCCAATCCCTCAATAAATTAGTAACTAAACTGGTACCTCAGATTTCCCAGGACCCACCCATACGTGCCCAAACATCCAATACATGAAGAGAGTCACAAAGTTGAAACCTTTACACCCACATAAATTCATAAAACGGAAAACCGATTCAAGATTAGCCAAAGGGGTGGAATATTAAAGGGGGACTAGGGGAAATAAGAAATACCTCTGCTAGCTTGTTTCCTTGGGATTGAAAGGACTCGGCGAGTTTTCCAAACTACAATTTACTTTCTCCTCATCCCAACCTAAATCAAACCCCCAACATTAGAAAAAAGATTTTTTTTTCTTTTTTTTTTGGGTTCTCTATACGCATGATCATTCATGTGTGACGTGTCCCTTTCAAAATCTAGGATGCAGGATGCCTGTGGACTGGACGCCACTGTTATTTATTTGTAGAGGAAACGACACGAGAAAATCCAATTGAGCAGTGACACCGTACATGTGTATCCAAAAAGCGCAATCCTTGGTTGGACCCACGTACTTAAATTATTTATTTATGTTTTCGTTGAAATAGTTAGGCAGCAGGGGACGTTGACAGAGAAGAGGCCATGGATTCCACGCCCAAATAATTTTTATTTAAAAATATATATATATAAAGTATGTAACAGTTAGGTGTAACCATTATTTGTTATACATTATATGATTTACATATTTTTCTTAATTTTGTTACACATTATATGCTTTGTTTAAATAATAATAATAATATAAGGAAATTATACATAAAAACCACCAGTCGCATATCCCATCCGTAAAATTCTCGTAATTAGGACTTTTTGCATCGGCATTAATGGCAAAGAGCATTCCGTAATGCTTCTTTTTCAACTTCTTTATATTGATTGCGAGCAGGAAGCTTCCTTTCATTCAATACTCAAATCAATGAAAACTCTCAACTTATCTTTTCGTGATACCCTTTTTTGTAGGTCATGGGTGTAGAAGAACTCTGGGGTCGTGGTGCCTTGACGTAATTGAAGTTCCACTCTTGACAGGGGGATCATCAGAGAAACTTCCCGCATGTATATAATGGTCAAATTTAATATATTAACTCAGAGGTTTTGCTCTTAATCAAACACATCTCAACAGTCTGCTTGTCATTTTCAAATGTAGTAGACATATAGTCAATGAGGAATAACAGGAAAACTTGCCCGGCCGCGTGAACCCCTCATTTGTGCCTCATTTTCAAGCCTGCTCTGCCCATGTGCACACAAATTTCCTTTCGACCTCGTGATGTCAGCATTATGTAAATCATATAGCTAAACGTTCTGTCCCCGCACCGGGGCAGCTGTGTCTGTCTATGAATAAAAGCAGCACTGAATATTTTAAACGAATATATTATATATATATATTTCCAAACGAATAATGTGACAATATGCGTTAGAATAATAGTAATCATCGCAAAAAAAATGTGTAACAAATATTATACTAATAATAAATCCGAAAAACTTATTAAAATATGTAACTATAATGCTCATGAACATGTATTCATGTAAAATATAGAACTAGATCGGTTTAAATAAATTACAAAAAAAAAATGTACAACCATATTAAATAGTATCCCATCCTTGCCATTTGGGGTCAGTCTATTACCATTTTGTAACGCAGCTCATTTCAAAATTAAGGCACACGTATTATTATACTTACTATTCTTGTCGTCCCTAGAAAACTTGCCCCCCAAGAATTCAAATGTTGGAAAAAGTTTTAAAACCTTTTGGCATATCATGAGCCCTTTAAAAACGCCGCGAGACAGAGAGAAGAGATAGAGAGAGAGAGAGAGGCGCAGAACAGAGATGGAGGTGAAGCAGCAGAGCCAAGGGCAGCCACGGTTCAAACCCAAAGCCGGGAGTGTGTTCCCAAGAAAAGGAAATTAGTGAAGACAATGGTGCTTGAATCCTTAGTCCAATCCATTGTTTCTCTGTGCTCTTCTTGTTTCGCTTCTTCGTCCGTATCGTCTAGTCTGCCCAACAAAGGCTCGTTGCTGTAAGCAGATCACCAAATCCGTCAACTTATCGAATGCCGAATAATTTCTTTTGTGATTGCTGTTTCGAGGCTTATATGTTGTTCATTATTCGGTTAAAAATTGAACAGCTTGTCCGTTCATTATGCTTTAGAATAGTGCCTTTTGTAATGATAATTCTCGTACTTGGCAGCGTATAAAGCAAACCCATTATGGGTTCTCTTCTTTCAGATTCGGATGTGCGTTTTTTTTTTTTTCTTTTGGTTTCGTTATTGTCTGGTAGTTTGTTTTTGCGCGAACCGGCCTGCGGCCCCCATTAAAACGGTCGAAAAATAGCAGAGCACACGATGCAGAGGACAGTCCCGCGGTTAACTGGATCCGAACTCTCTCCCTCAGACAGCTAGAGTGGTGCTGAACTACCCAGCAGACCGATTACCACATTGACCAGATTCTTGAGTCCACTCTTCTCCCCCCTAGTCATCCCTTCCCCCCACAGCTCAAAATTCAACACTCCGACAAACAAGCAAACCGGGTTGTCGGCGGTGATGTGGCGGCGAGGATCTTGGAGCAGTAGGATGAAAGACGACCGTTTTTGGGTCCGTGGTTTGAGAGACTCTCAAAAACTAATCGGCGATTTTGGTCGACGGGATTCTGAAACTATCGTTGGGCGGCGATTACCCGGCTGGCGAAATTTTGCGACTTTATTGTTTCGGGCGGGCGTGATTAGAATCTGGAGTTGGACCCAAGTTATTGGTATTCTTACACGTGTTGTACCATCCAAATTATCGCTTTTTTTTTTTTTTTTTCTCTATTAAAAGGGTATGTAGCTTGACTTACACATCTTAAAGTAATGGTAAACAAAAGATATATTTAACATTTTCCTACTCTCGATTATTTTATGCAGGGAAAATATGGGATTGCATTTCATGCCAAATGCCACCTCCAAGAGTGGGTGGTCCCACTTTGCATATTCATCAACATTTCTGTCTGTTTTTGGAACAGGGACACATGTTTGTGTTGTCAAACGGTTGAAAATTCAAGCAGTGAAGATGATCTTGAAGAAATGGGAGACAGCAAATGGAAAGGAACTTGAGATCCTGTCAAATTTCCCTAGAGGAATTTATTTGCCCATCCACCGTCAAAATAATTAATTGGAATAATCAACATGTATTTCTTAATATATAGAATATACCACATGGCCACTGTTTTTTTTTTTTTTTGGGAAAAAAACAACTTGTACCACCGAAGTGAATTTGAAAAATTTTTTTTATGACAATATGGACAAGATATCCACTTTTTGCATGTAATCCTTTGTCACTCTTCTCTGTGCATGAATGATAGAATTTTCTAGAAGAAACCGTGAATTTTCACGGTTGTCCACGCGAGAATGAATGGAGAAGTTAAAAAAAAATCGAAACTTGCTAATATATATAAATGTTGAAATAGGACAAATAGAATAATATCATCCTTTTGTTATTATTATATATATATATCTGTTGGAGATGTACAGGAAACAGATAGGATTAGCAGGACATTCTCAACATCATTTTGACAAAAGTTAAACTATATAAGCTCATTTCAATTGGTTTGATTTTTGAAGTCGAATGGCCTTTCCAAGAGAAACACTCGTAAATGAATGATTGTAGCCAATCGAGACAAGATGATTTACTTGAAATTAAAGCACACATGATAATGCTACCACCTCTTCCTGTCTCTCTCCTTATCAATTTCTTCTTTTATTTTTATTTTCTATGATTTTGAGATTGTTACTTATCAACGATACCAATAATAAGTCCCTATACTTATATTTTTTTTTTTTGTTTTTTTTTTTGATAAAATAGATATGATCTAATTTATATTGTTCAGATTTATTATTATTTTTAGGTATAATATTGCTTTTATTATTAGAATTCTTACATCATGTTGTGAGATTTCTTTTTTTTTTTTTTTTTGACGAGCGTATGGATTGGCTTCTTTTGATTTAAATAGGTAATATAATCCAGTCACACTTTTAATTTGTTATTTCTCACATTTTATTTGATATATAATTGAGGATTAGCCTTCAGTATATTACATTAATGCTAAGCTCTCTACAATATATATACAATGAGAGTCTTAGAAGATATGGTACGATAAAACTAAAGTCAAGTTACTGAAATTTGATATTATCAATTTTATCAAAAGTTAATTTTATATTAATTTTTCAAATTTATATTTTTTTAATTATAAAAAAATTTCATATCATGACTACAAATAAATTATAACAAAATAATAATTAATAGACATGAATAATTTAATTATTATTGAGTTTGTTATAAAATAGAATTGAATTGTTTAAAATTGCATAAGAGAGGTCTGTCATAAAAATATTTCCACATACCAACGCAACCGACTTTTAACGGCGATCATCAACGAGAGGAGAAGATGTCGGAGCATTGAGAATTTGAGGGTAAAGGAAGACATTGGGAGATGAGATGTCAGCCCTGATTCGAGGAAGCTGCGTACTTGCCACTCGCACCGACTTTCGTGCGGAACCTAGAATGGTTTTTTATTTTTATTCTTATTTTTATTTTTTTAAAATAAAAAAGATGGAGAATTTGAGGGGAATCGACAAATACATTCTGGCCATATATGCCACGGATTGTACAAAGGGTAATTGTATAATTGTCATTACATAACCCTACAATATATTCTGCTGACCTCAAGCGAGGAATTCAACTGTTACAATACGATGTGAAATAATTATACTTTGGTATTCAATACGACTAATGCCTGCTTAGGGCCGCCCTGTGGTACAGTGCTGAGGAGTTGATCTTCTCTAATCCCTACTCTGCTGAAGGTCCTATTCAGTAACCAACATCGCTTTTTTCAATGACAATGGAAAAGAATTAATTGGATGGTAACAAATTTTTGTCAGAATCTATACATCAATTAATTAGCATTTCTACGGACTAATAATAGCTAAAATTCGCTTAGATATTAGGCAGAACTTCCTTGGATCTTGATTAGAATTCGCAATAACACTGAAATTCAATTTGTCTACTTAATTAGTTTTTGCCATTTATGTTCATAAAATTTTCGGTTGTTGGATCTGAGATCCAATGCTTGGCACTTTCAGTTTACATGATGATCATCAGATAAAATTGGTCCGCAGACGTACTTTTATTTTGGGTGTTGGAAATTGGAAGGCAACAGGAAAAAAAAAAAAAAAAACAGAGAAAGAGAGAGAGAGAGAGAAATTATAAAACAAAAGAATTCTGCCGCCCCTGGGAAGACAGAATTAGAAATAACAATTTGAGAAATTTTCCAAGGGTGCATTCTTAGTCACAATTAGTCCAATTATGTAGAGGTGATAACTGTTAAACTATAAGCTCATTTCAATTGCTGTGATTTTTGAGGTCGAATGGCCTTCCCAAGCGAAACGGTCATAAATGAATAATTGTAGCGAATGGAGACAAGGTGATTTACTTGAAATTAAAGCACACATTATGATGGTACCAGCTCTTTATGTCTCTCTCCTTATCAATTTCTTCCTTTATTTTCTCTGATTTTGAGATAGGTACTAGTCAACGAGACCAATAATAAATCCCTATACCTTTTTTTTTTTTTTTCCGATAAAATGGATATGATTTAGTTTATATTATTCAGATTTATTATCATTTTTAGGTATAATGTTACTTTTATTAAGTCTTGAAAGATATATAATAATAAAACTAAAGTTACCTTATTAAAGGTGAACATTGTCAATTTTATTAAAAGTTAATTTCATATTAATATTTCAAATTTATATTTTTTTAACAAAAATTTAATTTTTGTATTTATTAAAAATTTTATACCGTAACTTATAAATAAATAATAAAAAGTAATAATTAACAGATAAAAATAATTTAATAATCATTTAATTTGTTATAAAAATAGGATTAGACTGTTTAAAATTACATAAGAAAGCGGTTTGTAATAAAAATATTTCCATATACCAACGCAACCGACTTTTAATGGGGATCCTCAACGAGAAGAGAAGATGTTGGAACAGGAGGGCAATGGAAGCCATTGGGAGATGGGATGTCAGCTGTGATTTGAGGAAGCTCACATTCGGTATCCCAAAATCTATCCTCTGACGAGTGGGCTGCGGACTCGCCACTCGCACCGACTTTCGTGCGGAACTTACAGTTCGAATCGGTGGATGGGTCTTTCGGCTGCCACATGTAATATAGTAAGACAGAGGGGGCGTGCCATTGGTCTGTATGGCTTGGCTGCTTCTCTAGCACGGTTCCGCCTGATTGGCAGTGTCCTTACTCAGAACTCGTACGCTTGAATGCGCTTGAGGATGCAGGATTTATTTTCGCCAACAAGTGTATGCAAAATTGGAGCTATCGAGCGGGACCATAAAATGGATCTTTCCCCCACGTGTGCTTGTCTTATCTCGAAGTTTTTATATCTATTTTTTCTAGGAAAATTTCGGCCTAAGAGACCTCCCGGCTAGAAGCGTGTATAATCAAGCTAGCCTCATCTATAATAATACATAATATATTAAATAAAAATATAAATATAAATAAATTTTTAATTTTACCTAATATAATAAATTTAATCATATTTTTTTTGAAAGTAATAGTCTAGTGATTGTATAATTTTTTTTTTAACAAATAAACTTATTGTTAACAAATTCTATTAATTTATATATGTAAAAAATTGATCATACAATATATTTATATAACATTTAATTTAAAATAAAGATACAGTAAAATAAAAAATAAAAATTTTTAAAAGAAAATTTTCTCTTCTCCCTCTTTCTCTCTACCATACCTTTGTGTCACATAACATGCCCATATAGTGTTGTACAATAGGTTCCTAAATTATCAATCAGAACAAATTCTTTGAGAATTTTTTTTTTTATTTTTTATAAGAAAAATTGTAGTTATTAATATTAAAAAATAATAATTCTAATGCTACAGACTAATTATAAATTATTTATAAATTTATTAAATTAATAAAATATTATACAATAAAAAAAAAAATATACACATGCTACACAATGCAACCTTGAAGATATTTTCAGCCGAGGAAACTGTTAAAAAGGAATCAAGCAGATCAATCCGTGTCATGGGCTCGACCGGAACAAAAGTCCATTAGAAGAGAAAAAGCTGGACTTTTAAACACAATGTAAATAATAATAGTACTGTGTTTAAAAGTCCAGCTTTTCTCTTTTTAATGGACTTTTGTTCCGGTCGAGCCCATGACACGGATTGATCTGATTGATTCCTTTTTAACAGTAGTTTCCATTAGCAGAGAAAAGCTGGACTTTTAAACAAAGTACTATTATTATTCAAAACTGGGATGCGAACCAGTGCGTATTTGCAAATTATAGTCGCAAATGAGCCCAACGAGAAAAATGGCAGGGGGCTTTGTCCATTTGAGGTGGTGGATTGCAGATATAATGAAGTTCCTGTAAATAAAGATGGTTGAGGCACAGTGGTATGTCGTTGCAGAAGGGGAACACGGTGGCAGAATCTTGAAGCAAGGGTTTACGTGTTAGCACATCAAAAAGCAAGGCCTATACTTGCAAATCTGCAGAAACTTGGGAATTTTTGGGCTATTCTTATCTTGCTTCGTTCCGGCTACTTTTCCACTTTTGGGAGACAAGTTTAGCATGTTATGGACTAATGCAAGCATGTAACCCCAAGTTCCATTGCAGAGTGCGGATGCATCAATGAGAAAAATAACTGAACAAGGCGTAGATGAAAGAAAGCAAATTGAGGAAGAACAAGTGAAGAAAATAAGCCAATGTAGGAGATCACGATTCAGGGAAAGGAAGAGAAAAGGCACCATCAACCACGAGTGAAATTCCAAGTGGTGCTACTTATTAAAACTGTTTTCAGAACTTTTGACACCACTGATTTGCATAAACCACTATATACTTTTCTGAAAAAGGCCAACTAGAAGAGCTGAAGTACTCCTATAAATTTACCAAACTCCATTGAATTATAAAAATGAATATACAGATTGCAAAGAGATGTCGGAGTCACTATAGTGGTTGTTTAATTATCTGCGTGAATTGATGCAAGTTTTCTCAAGATACAAGCTCAGTTGTGAAATCTAACCTCTTCAGATTTCCTGCCTCCGTCTAGGGTCCAATATCTATTATTTCTTCATGTTCCATGATAAATGAAAATATACTCTGAAAGCTTTACAATGAATCCATGGACAAGCATCAGAAAATCTACAGGGCTGCTTTTCTCATCTGTCTGAGCAGCATATGTTGAACATCATCATGTAGTCTAATTTACAAAACTTTGTGTGCTTCTTTTGGACTTGGTAAAAAGTTTCAAGACTACATACACTCAACGTTAGAGAGAATTAGGATTCCTGATTCATGGAGCTGCAACTAGACTTTGCCATCTGATGAGGGAAGACTTCTATCAACTTTCACCATTGTAGAAGATGACCTAGACACAGAATTGGTTCCTTTAGATGGAGCTGAATATGGAAGTGGAAGCTTCTTGGGCAACATCTGTTCCCAGTAATCCTTCGGCAATCTTGATGTTTCTGAGATAACAATGAAAGCAACAAGTGTGAAGAACAAGCACTTCTGCCTCCAAGAAACTAACATGTTGAGCAACGAAGAGATGCCTTGAGCTCTCCTTTAACATTCCAAAACAGCAGCTTTAGAGGGTTTGTGGCAGCAGACATGTTGAGTAATGTATGGAGACTGCCAACTTGTCTGTTTGAGGGAAGATGCATCAACGGCAGACAATGGGGTATTTCATAATAGTGAAATGTGAATCAGCTCATGCTGTTGTTTTCCTTGTCTAGTAGAATTAGAATCTGAGTGCATTTGTTGAGAGTTAATTATATTCAATGGGACCACTCGTTTGTTGGGGTATTAGTGCTTTAATCTTCTTATGAGGATAGTTGTCGGGGTTGTTCAAGTGATATAAATAGTAGCGCCACCCGTACAATGTGTAAGATGTATATATATATATATATATATATATATATATATATATGCAATATTCTTGTCCAGTTGTAGATGAGCATGAGAATATAGGTGGACCGTACATATGATAAATTTTAATATGTATGATTTATCAATGTCAATTAATGCTAAATGGATCAAAAAAAAAAAATCACTTGATATAAAATTTTTTTGGTTGCATAAAGATCAATAAATATTAAGGGATATTTCAGCTAAGCGGTTAAGCTTTAAAAGTAAATTTTCTATGTAGTAATGAAAGTGCTGAGCATATTGGTTTCCTGGCGATGTACATACCATATGATAGACACAGCCTATTTATTAACTTAAAATATCTAAGCATCAAGATTTTAGCACTGACACTTCTGCTTGACAGAAATTAGATTCATACATATGATCTTAATGATTTCTAGCAGTGCATTTGGTTTTGGTATGATGGGTCTGTACTCCATTCATGAAAGCAGATTTTGATCGACAAAAAGCCAAGCCATTACACCTAACCTAAATGAAGCGTGCCTGCAGTTTTAATGAAAGCCTATGCTTATTCCCGCTTCCCCAACAAAAAGCATTTAAAACAAATCTAGTTTATTTTAGTTCCAATCATGCAACCATGAGGATGGTGGTAAAGGAAGTCCAAAACAAATCATGGTGACACTTTTGTATGCTACTTTGCCAACAAAGGTAAATTTTAACAATATAAGGATTGACGGTGAGATAACCCATTTATTTTGCAAAAAGTGGTCAGTCATAAAGGCATCCCACTTCTTGAAGCTAATGGGCAAGCCCGCGACATCCCAACCAAGGTAAAGAGGCCAAAGACTATGCGAATCTCCGGTAGTGCTTTAAAATTTCATAGCTTAAATGAAATATAAGCTTTCAATTTACATTTTTTTTTTGGGGGGGGGGGGGGGGGGGGGGGGGGTGTAAGGCTTAGGGCAAAGACTAGGAGTTCAACAACTAACCACCAGACCACATAATAGTAATAATTGTAGTGTAATTTTGAAAGCAAAATGTAAGACTTTTTGGTGCAACTCTTTCTAAAAGTATATAATTGGATTATTACAATTGTTTTCTTTTTGCATAAAAATATAGTATTACAACTGGGTTTGTTGCATTATACTACAAGTTACCCCAAAATATAAACTAATAATCAAGCATCATGACTCATGAGTTACCCCAAAGTTGGCTAGAGTTATTCTCTCCCAATATGAGAAAGTTACGAGACATCAAAAGGGCAACCTGGGCTTTCTCTTTTCCCAAGTCCCTGCCAAAGAAAAGCTAGCCCTGTCATTCTTGGAAAGGCGTGGACCTCCATTAATTGTTGCTTGATATTGAACTCTACACTAGTAACTTGGAAGTGGGATACAATATAAAGAAGTTGCAAGGAGTGGGAGAAAGTGTCTCCTCTCAACTCAAAGTACCTGGGATCAATATTTATTAGCTAGCACCGAGTGCGTGCCGTCTGGCCTGCCTCATTGACCTTTTTTGGCTTCCCAAAAGCATTTTTACATGACAAAACAAACTACAAGCATTCGAAATGGAAAATATCACACAGAAGCACTGCGGCGAAGTATATAATGGAAGTATTAATTTTGTATTATCACGATGAACTCAAAATAATAATAATAATAAATCAAAACCACGCACGAAGGAAGTCCGATCAAGGGGAGACACTAAGCTGAGGCCCCACAGTTGCGTACTGTCACAGGCAATGCTCTTTATGCCAAAATATGATCATCGTCATCATTAGCATATCTACCTCCAAGTTCAACGGTAAAATGCTTTGACGCACGCTCACACACGTGGAAGAAGGCACAAGCTTTTACCGAGACGACTGAGCGACAGAGCTCGACCTACATTAATCACCAGATAAGCAATAATCATGTATAATCAGGCATATGTTCCTCACCAGTACAGAGCCGTATGTCTCTGCTTTCCTTGGAGTTTATACATTCATCTAACCCCAAATTACAGTAATGCTTGCGAGTTGACTATTGTCATTTCACACAAATGACAATAAGTGGTCAATAAAACCTTGTAGCTTTTGCATCCTGAGGTGAAGGGTTTAAAGCATGCACAGTTTCAGGACAATGGGTTCACATAGCTGAAAGATACGTTTGATTTTCAATTGCATTCATGACAATAATACAACCAAGAGCCCGGAAGTCTATGCGTTTTTGCTAAACCAACATGTTACAAGAGACATTAGTTGAACATCTTCAAACAAAACTCAACTATATATGTTACATTTGCTGTTGATACTAAGCACCCAATTCCAAAGAAAGTAAAAGAACACCAAATAGGGTTAAATGCGTACCAGCCTATCTGGTTACAGTATCCCTTGGAAAACACTAGTCGGTGTCATGATCAAATTATGGCCGAAGCAACTGTTTCTGTCTCCGTAGGAAGCCTCATTGTCTTTCGAACACAAAGCAATCCTTCAATATCTTTTGAGTAAATCATGCGGATCTCCTGGTGCAATGATTTGGCCATGCTCTCAATCTTACCTATGATTTCAACATTGTCTCGCACAATCAACTTTCCTCCTGGTCTCAAGATTCTATCTACTTCTGCAATTACGGGCACTAAGCTACAACTGTTGCCGATACACCAACACAACTTCATGTCAAGGCAATTATTTGGGATCTTAGATACTAAACTAGCACACAATACTGGAAGATGATCACACCTGTTTTGAGAGTGGAAAAGAGATGATCAGCATGAAGAAGCTCGTGAGTCCTGGGGTAGGTGCTGAATGACTCACACCAATCATGATACATCCCAAATAAAGCCGCATTTAAGTGTATCTAGAGAGTCAATTGGGACAACATTCATAACCCAGTTTCAATTATTTTAGCGCTGCAGCAAACCTAGAAAAAATTTTGCAAAGCAAAAGAATACCAAACGAAATGATGTCAAAAATGAAAACCAGAATAATTATAACCATGAATAGCAATAGGATGCCAAGGGCGAATCCTCATCACTCAGAACATATGAATACCAGTCCATAATGCGGTGAGAATCCTTTCCTTATATTTAATGTGAAGAGGATACATGATCCCCTAGCACCAAAGTAATATATCCTAAGAATATGCTAGCTCTTCCAATTCTAAAGTTTCAACATTATGCATCGCTGATTTCTGAATTTACTTGATTGAAAATCACAATCTCTATTGGATGCTACTCATGTTTCATAAAAGATAACATTGTTTGTTGTGCTGTTCTAAAGCAAACACAAGTACACTCAAAACACTACCTACCTTCGCTGGAAAATGATTACACAAGCAGTAGCAAAATTGCTTACCCTCCATATACAGTTCTCATAACCATGACGCTCCTCACAAAAGACCATTCAATTCCTATCCCATGCGTATATAGCTGGGAGGCAACATTTTTCCTATGGTTGCAATCAACAATGAAATCCTCTGAGGCGGCTTCACCAAATACTCCAACCTGAGAATTTAACCAATAAGGAAGTTTCTCCAACCTTTTTGGCCATTTCTCAGGCCAATGAGGCCCACAGTCTGATGCATCTGTAGGCACTTTATGCATGCATTCTTCAAGGGGTACATTCTTGAAGAAAAATACCAGAATAATATTTTCAAGAATTTCAAGTAAAAATGGAGTGATGCCAACTGGCCCTGACCTTTGCAGTTACATTCAATCATAACCCAATTGATTGGTAATGTTGTCAAAACAATGTTCAAATCAACCATAATTTTGTTTTTCAGTTGACTCTCGCTCCACATGATGATAACAATAGAATTAAGAAAAATAATTTTTTTTTTTCACTTAGTCTAATTAGATTAAGAGAAAAAGATTTATCTTTAAGCCAAATTTAAGGTTTGAATTCATTTGCATTTGAAAATGTTGAAACATTGATACGTGCATGAAAGATACATACTAAAATTCATTTGCATGCATTAAAGAGATATAGACATTGAATGTAAGTTAGGTATTTCCTATTCAAAAGCCCCTTTACAAGTTGAAAAGAATAAAGTAGGAGAATACTTACAAAATAAAGTACTAGATTATAGGATAGAAAAATATTTACAAAGAGTTTAAAAGGTTTAGGACTAGGTGGGGACTTGCTTTAGGAGGAGAAGCCTCCTTTTCTAGTCTTATGGTTTGTAAGATTTAGAATTAAGTCCTACATGATGCTTTAAAAGTGAGGCTAGGAGCTTGACAAAATGCTTCAAGTTTGAAGATAAAATTGTTTTTGGTGAAAAATAGATGTTTTTTTTTTTTTGAAAAATAAATTTTTTTACTTTACATAAAAGTAGATACTTTTTATTAATTTTGAGTAAAAATATAAATTCTTTTGTCTTTTAATGTAAGTAAAAGCATTTTTTATTTTTTTTTTTTTTTTTTGTCTTTATCTTTTATGCTTGATAGTGTGGGTAGGACCAACAAAATCTTGGTTAAGGATAAAGCTAGTAACACTTGCTTACTTGTCCATTTAAAGCTTGTGAATTATTATGGAGAATATCTGACAATGACAACGAGATCAAAAATTCTTCACATGTTTGAAACTTGATACTTGATACTTGATATTTGATATTTGATACAGATGGGGAAAGATCATAATTTTAAGGTGAATTTAATAATGCATTCTTGACCTCAACTAAGAGCTTGGAGAATGTCCCGAAGAATATTTGGCAAAGTCTTTAGATATCTTTTAAGAGGACACTTAATGGGCTTATGGTAAACTGTTGTAGTCCATTATGTGACACTTTATTTATAAATTCTTACTACTTATGAATCTTCTGCTATTAATTAACAGAAGGCTTGATCTCTAGATAATAATCGATTATGGTTGAGTTGCAAAAGACTTTTATCCAAGCTTGATCTATTGAATTTGATCGAGGAGTGGGATCTTAGTGAAAGGATCACTTTTACTAGATCAAAATTTAGAGGAGCTTGGAGGTGGACTGCTATGCGGAACACCGTGCTTGTGGGGCTTCTACTAAGCTACAGAAGGCTAGTGCTTGCAGACAAATTGACTCTTAACTTGACTCAATAGTGAAATATTGATGAGTTTTTGAAATAGACTAAATACAGGGTTAAATTTTGACAAATTCAATGGATATAGTTGATTAACCAATGTGAGTATTAAATGAAGTTCAATAGACTAAGAAAAGATGGAACTCGTTGAAGGCATGAATCACTGAAGAGACTTATACAATGGACTCATATTTAGACTCATTGTTTGATGGACCAAATGTTTAAATAATTAATTTTAATTTGATATTAGATCTTCATACTTTCTAATATTTTTTTTTATATAATTTAATTTTTAACAAGTAACATTTATACTATATAATATTAATAATTAAAAGTAATATTTAAATTTTTTTATTAGAATAATTTGAAAAGATTTTTTTTAAAAATTTCAAAATTTCTCAAAATCTATATTTCTAAAAGAATATTTTACAAAAAATAAATTTTAATATCGTATTAAAAGATATAGTTTAAACTTATATTATTTTTAAATTTATTATTAAAAAAATTGAATAAAAATTTTAATTTTTTTAAAACAAAATAATTCTTAATTATATTAAAATTATAATTAAAATATAAATAAATATTAAAAATTAATTAAAAAATTATTATATTGAATTAAATTAATGGTAAAGAAAAATTTTTAAAATTAAAAATATTTAATTTTTATATATTTTTTTTTTTATATTTTATTTTATTTAAATTTTTAATTTACATTATAAAAATTTTATAATTTTTAATTTTTATACTTAAAATTTTCTATCATAATTTGATTAATTTTAATTTTTTTATTTTAAAAAAAATTTTAAGAAATAAATATTATAAAATTTAAATTTTATTAATCGTAATTATTTTTATTTTATTTTTAAAAATTTTTAAAATTTTATTTTTAATTTTATAAAAAAAAAAATTAAACGTATTAAAAAAAAAAAATATTATAAAAATTTTTAAAAAATTAAAAAAATTAATAATAATAATAATAAATATGATGATTTAAAAAAATTAAATTTTATAATATTTAAATTTTATAATTTTTTTATATTTAAAATAAATTTTAAAATTATTATATTTTTTAAAAAATTAATTATTAAAATTTAAAATTTAAAAAATTTTATAATATAAATTAAAATCATAAGAAAATAAAAAAAATATATATATATATTTTTAAAAAAACCGCATAAGATTTGAATGCATTTAACCTTATTATGATCTTGAAAAATATAAGAATACTTGCTCAATTAAAATTCTGAATTTCATTCAAATGGCCAACGATCTCTGTTCTCCCTCCTTGATCTTCATGGAATGGCCGAAAGTAAAGTTAATACGATGATGATGATGATGTGTTGTCCTTGAAGTGGTTGTCCAATGCTTAGGTGCTATTTCACTCTCTCGCCTAGGATTAGAACACTTCTTCTTCCCCGCCGCCCTGGCCATTCCTTCCACTGGAAGCCCCACCACGAATCCAAGCTGACCCGACCCGAACTCATCGACCGCATCTCCCGCCTCCTCGCCGTCGGCCGTTACAATGCCGTCACCGACCTCAATTTCATTTTCTCCAATCACCTGCTCGACTCCGTGCTTAAAAAACTCAAGTTAAACCCCGAAGCCTGTCTAAATTTCTTCAGATTGGCCTCCAGACAGCAGAATTTCAGACCCGACATCAAGTCTTACTGTAAGCTCGTTCACATACTAGCTCGCGCTCGAATGTACGATGAGACCAGGTTCTACTTGAACGAACTGGTTGGTCTGTGTAAGAATAATTATTCTTCCTTTCTTGTTTGGGATGAGCTCGTGGAGGTTTATGAGGATTATAGATTTTCTCCTGTAGTTTTTGATATGATCTTAAAAGTGTTTGCTGAAAAGGGGATGATAAAAAATGCGCTCCATGTGTTTGATAATATGGGGAAGCTCGGTGGTCGTATACCGAGCTTGCGTTCTTGTAATAGCTTGTTGAGTTGTTTGGTGAAAGGAGGCCAAAGTTACACTGCACTCCTTGTTCATGAGGAAATGAAAAGGCTAGAGATTGTGCCCGATGTGTATACTTGCACGATCATTGTTAATGCATATTGTAAGGAGGGACGCATGAGTAAAGCTGTGAGCTTCTTTGAGGAGATGGAGAATTCAGGTTTTGAATTCAATGTGGTGACTTACAACAGTTTAATTGATGGGTATGCTAATCTTGGAGACATGCAGGGAGCTATTGGAGTTTTGAGGTTGATGAATGAAAGGGGAATTTTGAGAAATAAGGTTACCTTTGCATCATTGATCAAAGTTATCGTAAACAGAGTAAGTTGGAGGAAGCGGAGAAGCTTTTTGGAGTGATGGAAAAAGAGGAGGGAGTGATCATGGATGAATACGTTTATGGTGTGTTGATAGATGGATATTGTCAAATTGGTCAAATGAAGGATGCTCTAAGGGTTCAGGATGAGATGGTGAAGGCAGGATTGAAAATGAACATAGTTATTTGCAACTCATTGATAAATGGGTATTGTAAAACTGGTCAAGTTGCTGAGGCAGAGAGGTTGTTAGCACATATGAGAGACTGGAACCTGAAGCCTGATTCCTATAGTTATTGTAGTCTTCTGGATGGATACTGTAGGTTAGGCCTCAATGATAGAGCCCTCAGTGCTTGTGATGAAATGCTTTGGAATGAAATTGAACCAACTCATGTCGCTTATAATACTCTTCTCAAAGGTTTCTGTCATGTGGGTGCCTTTAGGGATGCTTTGCACCTTTGGAATTTGATGCTAAAAAGAGGCGTGACTCCCAACGAGGTCAGCTATTGTACATTACTTGATGGGCTTTTCAAGATGGGAGATTTTTCTGCAGCTTTGATGCTCTGGCGTGATATTTTAGCAAGGGGTATTAGCAAAAGTACATTTGCTTTTAATACAATGATTAATGGGTTGTGTAAGATGGGTGAAATGGTAGAAGCCAAGGACACTTTTAACAGGATGAAGGATTTAGGTTGCAGACCTGATGCAATAACATACAGAACCCTGAGCGATGGTTATTGTAGAGTTGGAAATATTGAAGAAGCATTTAAAGTTAAAGCGAAAATGGAAAATGAAGCAATTATCCCTTCCATTGAAATGTATAACTCTCTCATTAGTGGACTTTTTAAGTCTAGAAATTTAAACAAAGTGATGGATGTTCTCTCTGAGATGTCCTCTAGAGGATTATCTTCTAATGTGGTTACTTATGGAGCCCTTATTTGTGGATGGTGTGATGAAGGGGCACTGGGTAAAGCTTTTAGTACATGTTTTGAGATGATTGAAAAAGGGTTTGCTCCAAATTTAATTATTTGCAGCAAAATTGTCAGTAGCCTCTACAAGCTGGGTAGGATTGATGAAGCAAGTGTCTTGTTGCAGAAGATGGTAAATTTTGATCTTATTTTAGATAATGGATGTTTTACCTCATGCCATGAGGCAGATCTTGGATGCGTAGACATTCAGAAAATTTTAGATGCCCTTGGTAGGAGTGCTGAAAGCTTTTCTCTACCCAACAATGTGGTGTACAATATAGCTATTGCTGGGCTTTGCAGGTCTGGGAAGGTTAATGACGCAAGAAAATTCTTCTCAAGCTTGTTGCTGAGAGATTTTGTTCCTGATAACTTCTCATACTGTACCTTAATTCACGGCTGTTTGGCTGCTGGTTATGTGAATGAAGCTTTCAACTTACGAGATGAGATGATGAAAAGGGGGATTGTTCCAAATATAACCACATACAATGCTTTAATAAATGGTCTTTGTAAAGCAGGGTATCTGGAGCGAGCTCAGAGGCTTTTCAATAAACTTCACCTGAAAGGACTAACACCAAATGTTGTTACATACAATATTTTGATTGATGGATATTGTAAAAGTGGTAACACTAGAGAAGCCTTGGACTTGAGGGACGAAATGTTAAAAGAAGGAATTTGTCCTTCTATTGTTACCTACTCTTCCCTGATTTATGGTTTTCACAAGAAGGGAGATAGCAAAATATCTATGAAGCTTTTGGATGAGATGAAAGAGTTATATGCAGACCAAAATGTAGGAAAGTTCTCTAAGTTAATCGAGGGCTTCATTACATGTGCAGCGGCAAAGGACATCTCCACACTTCCCAATATTACAGATATTTCCCGTCTGTCAGTTGATATCAAGTCTAATCAACAAATGCAGCTAGCAGAACTCTCAGTTGCTGCAGAAATGATAGATTCGTTTGGCATGTCTGAAGCATTGTGTTGATAGATTTCTGATAAGAATAACATAAAATGATGTCCTATTCAGAAGGACTGATTTTAGAGGCTCAGGTAATGCATGTGGCAGTTACATGTATTTATCTTTTTATGTAATTGTGCTAGCGAAGGCAGTCTCCTCACAGGACTTGACTGCCCATTCTCAGGTTGTTTTGTAGTTCCAAAGGTTAACTGTATGAGGATCTTTGGAAGTGGTGGCTTTGGGGATGACTGGAAGGGGCAGACATTTTGTAACTGAAAAATTAAATAGTGAAAATAGAAGTCGAACTGAGTAAGTTTATTTTTTTCTTTTGGTCTATATGATTGTGGCATGAATATAGTTACTTGGAGATTGCTTTTACATTAATTAAACTATCTGGCTTCTTTACAGATTAGGCAGATGAATACGCTTAACCCATTGAAAGCCAAGCCATGATCATAAATACATCTTGCCATAATAGTAAAGATCATGTCCGCTAGATGCCACATTCTGAAACTGGAGGCAACTTTCATCTCTTCTGAAGCACCTTTGCAGCTCCCATGAGCCTTATTTTGGAATGCACAACATGTCTGCGTGGATGTTTGCAAGAAAAGTGTATTGGGTCGTTTCAGATGTCTCTTTTAAGTATTTCTTTGTCCCATATATTACGCTACTGAATCATACATGACATGAGAGCTTTTGAATGGTGCATTATAGGTATCATACCAACCCTTTGATCTGAGGATGCCATACAGATGTGTGCAGAATATGGTGCTAAAAGCAAAATCGAGTTCCTAACCTTTTGATTTGAATATGGAATTGATTTTCATAATTGTATGTTGTCCTTTGTTGCAGTTGTCTGACTGTCATAGGTTATTGCTTGGTATGTGACAACAAATCCACATGCCACTGATAATCTTCAACGCAACCATCAATATGCTAGGATTTCAGACTTGGACGTTTTCAACTCCAATACATGTCTGAATGCTGCTTTACAGTCAACCGCCTGGTAACTATGATGTTTCTCAGCATGTATTTCACCATGCGTATTTCTCATATTGGCATTATAAGAGAAAAAGGATAGTTCTATTGGGTAGGAGTTCAGAACATTATTTTTGTGAGATTATAATGACTACAAACTGCAATTAAGTTCTTTAGGTATGGTAGTGGGTAGACAGCGTAGACCAATTTTCACATGGAACTAAATGTTTCTTATCGACTATTCACAATTATATTCTTATATTCAATGAGCAAATTTCTGCAAATTTGACAGGTCCATCTATATCTATCAATTCCTGTATAAACATATATTTTTACCCATATAAAAATATTAAGGCCAAACTTTGTGTATTAAGAGCTAATTAATTGTTCTGCCCAGTGGAGACTCTCATAAGCGTTTTTTTTATAGCTATTTTATTTTCAGCTGGTTTCTGTTTTC
This sequence comes from Rhizophora mangle, assembly GCA_037832345.1. Classification (NCBI taxonomy): domain Eukaryota; kingdom Viridiplantae; phylum Streptophyta; class Magnoliopsida; order Malpighiales; family Rhizophoraceae; genus Rhizophora; species Rhizophora mangle. The sequence goes on from JBAPLJ010001973.1 coordinate 198,180, forward strand.
CATGTTAGTATTCACGTAAAAAACAACTAGAAAGAAATTCATAGAAAATAACACTAAGGTCTGATGATATCGAAAGGTTTTATTTGTTGGATCTTAGGACCATCAATTTCTTGGGAAACCTCAAAGGCAACCACACGGATAGATATATGAACATTCGTTTGGCATTGTCTCTTTGTAATTGCATCTTCATACCTCTCGCTAATTGGTGGTTTGAGGGATAGCTGGTGTTATGGGTTTTATTTTTGGTAGCAAAAGATAAGAGAAACAACAGGATAAGCTGATGATGAAAACTTTATGGATCCATTAATCATTCCTTTAGGCCAACCGCTACTTCAAGTAAGATTATCTGTCTATTTTGTTTTCCTGTACATTTGAAGGATCTGGTGAAGTTCATTGAAGAATTATCTTTAAAAATTCATGCAAATCATACTTTGCATGCATGTTGACTGAACTTAAATTAAACCTTTTGGACAGGTCATGTCACACAATGAAGATGGTGGCACTTGGTGTTCCAGCATACTATCCTTTCATTTGGAGAAGTCTTGGCTCCTTGATTTTTGGGAATGAAAAATGGAGGACGTGTAACTTCACAAATATGATATTCATTACCATGTGGAAGAATTGATCACGATCAATTCACTCAGGCATAAAACATCAATTCCTTAGAGCATCTGTTCTATGTATTTATACTTGCAGCTCTATAAAAGATTGGCTTGGGGGAGGCAGGCATCCTGGTGAATTTTGATTAAAGCTGCAGCTCCTTTGAGTGAAACTAGTGCCTTCATGAAAGATTGGCTTGCGCAAAGTCACATGTTAGTTACAATTAATTATTTTGTAAATTAAAAAAAAAAAAAAAAAAAAAAACAAAAAAGTATCAACTGTAATTAACAATTATGATATATTCGTTATTGATTATCCCTTTAGAACAGCAGCACCACTAGATTCTCACCTTAGATGGGTTCGCATGTTATGCAGTGCGATAATTCTTGCAACATGTCACATGAGTATAACGTGCATAGCACGTTCAAGTCCCTTAACTTGTTAAAATGTGTCACTCAGGTCTCTATCCTTATGTTCAATTGAGCCTCTTCACTTGTAATATTGCCGCAATCCAGCCCAATAAAGGTTCCCTAATGATAAAATAATATGTTATTATTAATGAGATTAGTTATATAATGGTAGTTTCTTGGAATAAAAATATGTATCATCTATTTTGTTTTATGAGGCAAATTGACTCAATAATTAGATTTTATTTTTGCATTTTTACATGTAATAATAGGGTTAATATATAAATTTATTCAAAATTTTTCTTACTTTAACAAATATATCATAATTTTTTAAAATTAATAAATTAATGATTTTAAATTTTTAAATCATTATAACTAATTATTAATCTATACGAATAAAAATTATTACAATAATTAATATATTATGTTGATATATAAAAATTATTTAAATAAATTAAATAAAATATAATAATATGATATCACATAACATAAGATAAAAGAGAAATAGGCTGAACCAAAAACTCATCTAAACCTTGAATGACAATTAAATATTATAATTATATCTAATTTTGTTGTTTTGATTGGATCCACAAATAGAATTCCAAACACAATTTTTTTTTTTTTTAAAATTTCAGGATCAAATTAAAAACCAAAATCTAAATTCGGCTACCTATATGACCCCTCCTCCTAATTTCCTCTACTCTGATCAGAACTAAACTCTAGACATGAAATCAAGATAAAATCTCAATATTTATGACCACACAAATATAAATTAAATTATTAAGAACAGTAAAATATTTCCTCTTCCTAAAAAAAATTAATTACCAAAAACTTGAATCTCAAAGATTATGCAACAACAAAAAAAAAATCGCAATTAAGCCAACACTCATTGGGAATTGAAATCCCTTGTTTTCCTTTAATCTAAAAAAGAGAGAAATTTTTTTTTTTTTTTTTAAAAAAAGGTCGCCTGTGAACCGACGCCCTTAACACCAAAATTTTCTTTTCTTGCGAGTCGCCACTCCTACACCGAGAGGTGACGCCGAGTGAAACCTGCACCGATGGTGTCGACGTCCTCTCCCCTGCCGCTTCCTGCCGTTGACGTCAACCGTCTCTCTCGTGGGAGCAACTGAAACCAACATCAACTTGTTCAATGCTGGTAGAAGCTTGAATAATATTATTTTATTATTTTTTCCTATTTCACAAAAAGAAGAAATAAGAGAATAATTAACTTTTTTACTTTATTGTTTACTTGACTTTTTGTTTTAATTTTTTTATTAAATTTTTTTTCAAAATTAATTTATTGTTTATTTGATTTTATTTTTACCAAATCATAATATAATCACTTTCTAATCTTACGCAAATATTTTTATATGTCAACCTGATATGTCCGTTATTTTAATAATTTTTATCTATTTAAATTAAAGGTTAGTTAGAATTATTATAAAATAATTTTAAAATTATCAAATTGTTATGATATATTTATTAAAATGTGCGTAAAGTTTCAGATAAATTTATATATTAATCTGTAGAAGCATTCGATCGAATATTTTTGAAGAACCGAAGAACAAAATTTTGTGAGAGTTAGGACCTCATATATGACTTTTGAATTTTGCCTGAAATGTATAGAAACATAATTTATTTTTTTTCTCCTCTCGTCCAGCGTGGGCAGACACACGCGCATGATGCTGCGAGGCTTTTTTGGTTTTCTGGTTTGTTTTTGTTTTCTTTTATTTCCCCTGTCCGTGCAAGTCTTCATACTTTGTTTTCAGAGTCTCCATCTCCTTATTTCCTTGTCTGATAAACAAAGCTTGTCCATGTGCTGTGGCCCCACCTCCTCGTGTTGGCTTGTGCTTTTGCCTTTTTTTTTTTTTATCTTGTCTACCTTGATTTAAAGTAATAACTAAACTTAGTATTCAGTTATTAAATTTATCTGAATTCCTTTTCAAAGGAAAAAAAATTGACCAAACTTAGATTATACTATTAATTATCAATGAGTTGTTAAATCTTACAAAGTGATACTTTACACCAACTCTTCCCTATAAATTTAGATCAGTGTAATTGAATAAGAAAAAAGCTGCAAAACATTGGTTTTTTTTTTTTTTAATTAACACAATAATATTTAGCAGTTAGTTTCGTCTACAAGGAAAGAGGATGCCAAGTCCAAAAACCTTGCAAGAGGTGCAAACTAGCCAAATTCTTATTTTAGTGTACATCTTTTTAAATAAGCGAGAGTCTAAACTCATAACCTTGTTCAAATCCAAAGTCTCTGAGTCACTCAGGCTAGCTGAGTAGAGTGTCTACATAACGTTCTTTACGGTAACTACAGATTTCAGCGGCTTCAAATTAATAATGGAGAAATTAAGTTTTTGCTGTAATGGGTCACTCTTAATAACAAATTATTAAAAGGGAAACAGCTAGGATGGATGGAATTATTCTTATTCCAAGTTGGATTAACTTCCTATCTAATCACGCATGTCGGTGGCTCTGACAAAGACTTGACGTTTATTCTGTCTGTATTCTATCGCTGCAATCAAAAATACCAAAAGAAGTCGACTTTTGGGAGGCGCAAGAGGCACGCAGCAAAAAGCAATTAATGAATATTTGAAAAAAAAAAAAAAAGAGAAAGGGTAAATTAGAAAAATGACAACAGGACAATATAAGAATTAGGTAAAAATTTTTTTTTTCTTTTTATCTTTAAATATTTTACGGTTTAATAATAATAATATTTATAATATTAATTATTCCTAATATTAATAAATAAGAATTATACAAAATAAATGTAACTTGGATATTATAAATAAATTAAAATATATTTTTAAAAAAATTAAAATTTTAAACTTGGGTTCATTCTCTCCAATATTTATTATCTATAAAATAAAAAATAATTTTATAATTTTGTATAAAACTATCATCAAATACAATAATGTTTAGATTCATTAATAGAATTGAGAAAAATATATGCCTCATTTTCAAGAGTGACAGTGGCCGACATAAATAATGAAATCATCTTTGTCAAATAATGTAAAATTTTAGTTTAGCCTACATGCTGGGGACTCTCTCGTATGGCCTTGGAACTAAAGGAAAAATAACTTAAAAAAGACAACAGGTCATCAAATAAATCATGTTACGACAACTTTCAAACTATTGTATAATACCTTTTAGCAGTTATAAAACATTTTTATGAAATATTATGACAATATTAATTTTTGTACGTGTCATATAATCTTATTAAAATATTATTTATATATATAGAGAGAGTAAGGTGTCATATAATTTTACGAAAGTGCAATATATATATTTTAAAAGTATTTTATAATTTCATTAATATATTGTATATATTCTTTAGTACACTGTAGATTTTTTTTTTTTAAAAAAAAAAAAAAAGTTCATTAAAGCTTAATTTGTCGGCGAGAGTCAACTAAGAATATTACCAAGATTATAATAAATAGATTTATCAACTTAGTGCCATTCTATCCATCTAACAAATGGTTGAAAATAGTCAAAAATATTTGCTATTAGTTAATTATTTAATTTCAAAAATGTATTATTTATAAAATAAAAAATAGAAAATAATTTAACAATTTTGAATAAAACCATCATCAAATAAAATAATGTTTAGATCCATTAATGTAAATAGGAAAATATTTGTCTCATTTTTAGAAATATATCTTGAAATACCGATGATGTTGGCCGATACGAACAATGGAGTCGTTTTTCTCAAATAACGTAAAATTTTGTTCCAGAGTGCAAATCTGGGACTCTCTCGTGCGCTTTTCGAATGGAAGAAAAAATAACCAAGAAGAGACAACACGTCATCAGACAAAATGTGTTACAACAACTCTTAAACTACCATGTTATACAACACTATTACGAAACGGTATGACAATATTTAACACTCTAGTGGTTACATTGTTGGGTATTACACTGCATGATGTTGTGTGACAGTTATAATGTAGTTGCATTAGTTAATTGATTAGATTTTTTTTTTTCAATTGAAATTTATCTGTAATATTATTTTTATTAATAAAGAGGAAATTAAAGAATAAACAATATTATATGAGCCAATAAAATGGATGATCCTACTTTCAATTTATATATACTATTTTTCAAAATTCTTATTATAATACTAAAGGTTTGAGGAAAATATAATTTCTTGGTATAGTATATGATTTTGTTAAAGAGAATTCTTTACTGTTGTATATAATTTTTAAGAAGTCTTATAATTTTATCAAAATGTTATACATATTCTCTAGGACGTCGTACACTTTTATAAAAGTATCTATATAATTTTTAAGATACACATAATTTTATAAAATATTGTATTTATTCTTTGAGATATAATATAATTTTATAAAGTGTTGTATATTCTCTAAGTGACGGTTCACTTTGTACCCAGACAATTTCCGAACAAGTCATTGTCCTAACATCACAGTTGGGTTGTTGCAACTTTGGGTCACGAGGTGGGGTCAATTCCCAACAATTTATTCAAAGTGACAAATTATTAGTTGCAAGTTAGTTTATTATATTTTCAATAATTTGTTACTTTATTATATTTTAGATGATGTATAAAATATTATTAGTTATTGTATATTCATTATTTCCATATATTTTCTTGTATCTAAAACATATAAATTTTTTATATTATTTTATCCATATTATATGAAAGGATATTTGTCTATGTATAATATATATAAATAAGATATGAATATACATAAAAAAAAAATATAATATTATTATATACATATAACATGTAATAGGCTATTTTGTACATAAAGTCTCACGAGGTGAATATTAGTTTTGCTTCCACAAATTAATCAATTTATATAATTGTTGATGGCATATAGTTGATATTTACCTACAAAATTAATTAATATTTTAGAAAATTTCATTTCTAAATATATTGTAATTAAAATTAGAGTTCTTATTATTTACTTAAGTGTTTTGCAATTATCATTATTTTTTTTTAAAAAATTAATTCTTACTTAATAAGCAAATATATAGTCATTTTATATTTTAAATTTTGTTTTCCTCATTTTTCCAGTTACCCATTTAATATAGTGTTAAATAAAACTCATAGTGTTATCTGTGACCGATTATAAGCAGTTGTTTTTATTATAAGTTTTGACCTTTTTTTTTTCCTCTTTTTTTTTTTGAGAAGGATTCCCTTGGAGAACGTAGGCGCTACTAGTTTTGTCTCTTTTTCAATTGATTTACCTTGCAGCCCTTCCATTGCAATTATCTTCTTATCTTTTTCTCTGCAAAATTACTGATAAGTCCTCAATTGGCTGTTTTACGGTCCGATGGGATAAGTAAAACTTGTAAATCTTTGTCGTCGAACACCGTTATTTTCTTACTAAATGACAATATAAGATACATTATTTTTTTTTTATCAATAAATATAGTTGATAGATGTTACTATTGAGATGTAAATATATATAATTTCAAGGGCATAGTTTAATTTATTAGTAACAATTGATACTATATATTAGGCTAAAAAAAAATTGTATAGTAATTATTTGAAAATTTTTCTTTATTTCCCCCTTTTTTTTGTATTTTTACCCTACATGCATACGTGTAAAGTGCTTAATAATTAAGGGTAAAAACCAATTCTTTTTCGATCCCTACAACGCCGACATTGTCAAGCCAATAGGTTGCCCTCCATCTTCTTGGCCAATCGACGATCCAGTAGATTTGATTTCTCATTTAACAACCTCAATGAAGTTTTGCCACAATAACACCGTAAATTCAATAAATTCATAAATGCACTCAGAGTGCATGGCCCTCTCTCTATTCCCCAAATTGCAATAATGCTAACAAAAAGATAGATATCATAGCCTTGTAAAAAAATTTAAGTGCACAACAAAAATACTAATGGAAATGAAAAGAAAAAGGGGACATGATTATGTAGGTGTATATAATTATCATCCGATGTTGGATGTCTTGATCGATTTAGGAAAATGGACCCACGTAAGTCAAACCATTACCTGCTAATAATATTATCAAAGAGTTACGACGATTATATTTGAAGTTACAACAATTTCTTTATAATTATATTTTTCTTCTTATGGAATTATACCTAAACTGTTGACCGAAGAACTATGGACATGACTAAAAAAATATGAAATGCTATGTCATGACATGTGTTGGATACAGATATACGCTCGGCACATTTGAAATGAAAAAATGTATTTACAAAAATCTTCTTTTTAAAAAATTAGGAATGGCTCAAGCACGTCTAAGATACATGAAAAAGATGCCGAAGGTACATTTGAAATATTTTTGTAATTTTAACAAAAAAAATTAAGATCTAACCAAAAGTTCATGTTACTTTTATAAACGAAGACCTACATTATAAATTCACATTGCGATCGATACAATAATTTATTTGTTTGGAATAATATTAATAATTCTTATTAAAATTATTACACAACAAAACAATATATACAGTAATGGAATGGAGCGCTTGACTTGGAAACCGCCATACGAATCAGCACGACAGGGTACCGAATTGTATTCACCCGAAAGCTATGGTCATCATGATGTAATGTCTATCGTCAGCAGCGAAAAAGAGTGATTGGTGTTATTTTATTGAGCACAAGGTGGCTAAAAAAATGGTAGCTATTGTGAGTGTACTTTTTTTCTTTTATGGAATTTTGGGAATAAAATACTACTTAATAAATATTTTATAATAAAAAAAATTTTCAATATCAAACATAAATATAAATTAATTTGACTCTTCCTCATATTTAAGAGTCTTGTAGCTTGTAACTCGTTTTTTATTATAATAATTTTTTTTTAGTCAATTAAAAAAATCAGTTGGATGTATTGTATATTTTACCTAAAAAAGTTTAAACATTGTTTATACTTTACAATAAATTTTAAATTGAGCTAACCACCATGTCGACCAAGTCGATTAACTTAATGCTTTTAGGAGAGATTAGTTTTATTATAAACTTTTCTTGTCATGTAAGATAGTTTATCCCAAATAAATGTGTCAAACAGATTGAGAATTTGGATTATGTTATTTCAAATTCAAGTTAATTTCACATTATCCTATTTAATTGAATTGCAAAATACAAATTTTTTTTTAAAAAAAAAGGATAAGTCTTATGTATTGCACAACTATAAATGTGCAATCCATACTTATGATACATTTTGTACGAGTCCACGTTCTTCTTAGGTTAGTTTAGATATTAACGTTATTACTTAACAACATACATGTCATACGTGATATCAGTGACTTGCTGTATCCAACAGAAATTTTAGCCAACCGACAATATATATGTATGTATGTATGTAAGCTTTCAAAACATGAAATATATATATAAAAGCTTTCGGGACTACGACGTGGGAAAGGTATGCCTAATAAGTTGTAAATCCTGAGTTATTTATTTATTTATTTAGAGAAGAAATTCTGAGTTATTAAAGTTAGACGTTGAGAGTTGAGAGCGAAAAATAAGTAGTAGAGCCCACAGCCTCCTCTCCACGTGGATTATTTTTTCGTTCATGATCCGCATCATGCGCCGGACACAGCACTGGCTGTCCTCACGTCACTTATGTTGTAATACAGCTATGAGTATTGTTCCTTGATTTTTCTCTCTACCGACACTCCGTTTTTGTTTTTTGTTCTTTTTTTTTTTTTTTAATTAACTCAATGCAACTCAAGAAAGTTCTTGTAAGACGTCACGTCACGTCAATATTTATATGGTTGACCAATTGCTTGTCACTGAAGGATGATATTTCAATTTACTAAAATTTTCAAATATGAGAATTATCCGAAACAATTCATAAAGAAAAGGAGTGGTTATGGGATTCTTGACATTCTTCTTGACCCAATCAGGTAAATTTACGTGTTTGAGTTTGAATTATTTTTTTTTTTTTTGAATTATTTTTTAGGTTCATTGGCTAATTTAATTGTGAACATGTCAAACGTCCGCTATATCGTCTAGACTCAATCCTGTAAGTGACATGCATACTTTTCCTGCAGGCAATTATCAGGATAGTTGGCAGTCATAGTTTCATGACGCACACCAAGAATGATTGCTGAAGAAGGCATTTGGCAAGTGGCAGCGTGTGTTTCACTCACTGACCATCCTTCAGTTGGCAGCTTTTCGTGTTAAAGGGCTGTCTCGACCCACTTGGAATCCAATCCTTTATGTCAATTTTGATCGCATAGAACAGGATCCTATTGAGCCTTTTTCTTCTGAAAAACTGGCAAATGCTGATTTTCTAGCCGAATAAAATACACAAAATACAATACGTTACATTGCAACCAGACATTTACCGCTTGTCCCGCCACTTCAGACCTGCACTTAATTAACGTTTCCTGGATGGGACGGTGGATATAGTTTAATGTGGTTGCATAAATTCAACTTGAGCGTATCTAAGTAGATCATTTTTTAATTGGTGAAAACTGTATTTATTTTATAAAGAAAAAAAAAAATAAAAAAAAATATATTTTTTTTTTTTAAAAAAAAACCAAACCATTTGAGCGCTACATCGAACTTAAGAGATTCCAAGTATATGCTTATCACTTATCAGTCGATAGCTACCAGACATACAAAGAAAAAGAAGGCTACTGGAACTGATAATTTGTCCAAGTTAAAGAGTCTATTCAGTTGGCAAGGCGTGCCCTTCCTGCCTTCGCAATCGCGTTGAATTAGCTCCTGAAAAGGAAAGCAGAACTAAAATTTTTCTTCTTTTTTTTTTTTTTTGTTGAAAATTCATGCTGAGTCGGGAAGAATTTATGTTGAAGATAAACCCTTTTTATCGCAGCTTGAATATCCAATAACAATAAATTAACACGTACAAGAAAGGCGAATAACTTGAATTCGAAGTAACCTTAAACTTAATTTGAAACCCAAGTCCAAACTTCGAATGATGCCGAAACTTAATATATCAAAAAAAAAAAAAAAAAAAAGACAACAAAAAGGGAATCGAGATCTAAGCATCCCAACCAGCATAGACCGTCTGTCATCTCTAATGAACATTATTGTGATCAGATGCCGTTAATTAGCAACTAATTCCAGGCTGGTGTATTTGGGAATTGGTATCTTATTTTAATTAATGATAAACGGGGGAATAACAAGGTTAGCAATAAAGATAAAAAGAGAAGTATACAAATTCATACACAGAACAATTTAGTTTTTTATTGATTGGAAAATGTTAAAAAGTTTGATTATACAAGAAAAAGATTCATGAAACCACTCAAGAAAAAAAAAAAAAAAAAAAGGAAAAATGAAGTTTGATACAATTAAACATGCATATCTGTATACAGAAGGTTCATGAATCTTTTTCCTTTTTTTTTTTTTTTTTTTTTTGTCTCCTCCCTGTTTTTGGATTCTCCTTATTGCTGCTTCACCACTTACAGAGGATAACATAACCATAAAAAGAACAAAATTCATGGCAGTATAGAAGAGTATATCATATATGGGCACCTGTATAATATTCATCTACAAGAACATACCTCATAATCTACACTTCATGATGGTACTTACTTGTATTGATCATCTCCTGGGATCCACCACCGGCGACTCGCGTTTTCGGGCGGAAATCATTCTTGGGAAGAGATATATATATGTGTGTGTGTGTGTGTGTGTGCAGTGTAGTAAAGCACAAAGTTCAGGAATCCAAGGAAAAAGGAGTCTGCAAGAGATCATAAGGAGCCCAATAGAGCATCGAGAGGGCAAGGCCGATTGGCGTCCAGCCTGTCCCAGGGCTTGCCTTTACCACTCCAATGCAAGAGGCTAACCGGACCAGGATGCAAATCCCTACAAAGCCCTCTAGCGTTGTCCCCACCAAGACCGTGCTGGTTCCATCTGTGATCCACTGGGGCAATATTCCCTGCAAACACTAGCAAGAATGGAGGCAAAGAACCCAGCTCGTATATTCTCATTCTCTTTTGCAGCTCCATCCATTCTTCAATCCTTCTTGTATAATCTCCTTCTCTCCATCGATCAAGATCGATCACCATCACGCCTGTGTTGAAGTAGCACGCTTTTCTGTCCGCAAATGTTAGTGACAATGATGGGTTTGACCAGAAAGTTGGGGTGAAATATGAAGTGAAATTTGCGTTACAGTGCTCCGGAGCTGCGAGTGCCCATTTTTCGCCGAGTGGGGTTGCCGCGAGTTTCGCGATGTCGTCGACCAGGATAACGTCGGAGTCAAGGTAAACGACTCGTCGGACGCAGAGAGGAAGGATATTGGCCAAGTAGCTCCGAGCGTAGTTCAGTGGGCAGTCCAGAGCTGAGCGGATTGAGGTGGAAATGAGTCGTGAGGCCGACGAGTCGTCGAAATTGTAAACTCGGAATTTGAGGTACGGGAAGGTGGAAAACACGGTGGCGCGTAGAAGCGACGAATCGGCGGTGGCGGAGGCAACGAAATGGAAAGCTATGTTTTGAGGACAGGAGGAGTGCTGCAAAATGGAGATGACTGCTGCCATGGAGCCGCGGATGTAGGCCGTGTCTAGATTCATTGCCACGTGGACGGCATGATCGGAGCAGAAGATGCCATCACCATCCCCGTCTGATTCCGACTCCCTGTCATCTTGATAGATAGAATGGCAATCTAGGGAGTTGTAGAACTTTGGGGCTTCTTTGAATCTCTGATTAGTGACAGTAGTGGTAGCACTACTAGCATAGCTGGTCAAAGAAAGAGAAAGAAAGAGCAATAGAAATGTAGAGAGTGGCAGTAGTAGTTTAAGGACACCAGGCAATGGCATGGTGTGGTTACAATTTTGGAATGAAAAGATTGAGACGGGGAGGACTTGGGTACTTTGTTCTTATGTTGGGAGGGTGAGAGGATTAAAAGGACTTTGTGTTTAATTTACCTTTTTTGTTTAATTATTGCTTTTGAGGGTTAAGACACATTTTCAAGTTACAGAGATGGTGTTGGGTATGATATACATACATACATACACATATAGAGAGAGAGAGAGAGAGAGAGAGAGAGAGAGAGAGAACCACCAGATGGGTGGTTGGCTGCCTTGAACTGGTCTTGGTCAAGTATTTTTCAAAGTTAGAATTGAATGAATTCACATCGGCTTTGGCTCAGTGTTCTTGAAGGGAATTAAAAGGCCTCCTCGGGCAGTGGGTCCCTGTAAGCTCGCGCATTTCTCTCTTACCAGTTACGTGCCCTTGTTGCTTGCTGTGAGATTGAAAAGGAGAGTACACGGTTTAATTTCCATCCCAATTTTTCTGGGGTTGGTTAAATTCACAATGAAATTTTATGCCGGGTCGTGACTCGCGTGGAATTCGAATTCGGCAACAAGCAATGGTAAACTGGAGAGGTTCATCCATGGGTGCCTTTTGAGTTCATTAGCAATAGAACCCGGGTTACCAATTATTTGATTGTGCAAACTGTACTATTTGTGGTAATAATAATGGTCATTTATTATCGGCTGACATTTTACGGTAATTGTCATTTTCCTCATAAAATCTGAGAACTGAGAATATGTGCGCTTCTTTTTGCCAGCGGGGAAAAGAAATATGCGGTACTGCTGGATGGCCCTGTTATGATACCCCGTATCTATATACATATCACCCGCTTTTAAATTTTTCTCTCTTTTTTTTATTTTTTTTTTTTTTTTACAATTAAAGATATAATGTCAGCTCTTTCTTTTTGTAAACCAGAGTGGCAGCCAGAAATGAATAGTACAATGATCTCTACAGAAAGAATAGTTCTTCCACATTCCTCTTTTTTTAATGATACAAGGAGCTCTATATGAGGTAGGCTAAGACTTGTTTTTTTAATTGCATCACAAAAACAAAAAGAATTAAAAATTTTTTAATTGGGTATTTCGGTACGCTTAAAGCCTACAAGAGCTAGAGTTGATTTGTCAAAACGAACAGCAAGACGGTAGTTGAATTGATGCTTCGTTAACAATCTCCACCTTGCGTTGTGTTGAACCATCGCAGTCGGTGAAAAGGCTGCCTGAGCGACCGCCATTTAAGGGAAATTTTCTTTTACCTTTGTTGTTGGGAGAGGGGGGGGGGGGGGGGTGGTTTTGGGTTTAAGTTGAAAGCCAGCAAATGATTAATAGTTTTGCTGATAATTAAATCCTGGACTGGACTCTTAAGAGACCCTGCAGACAGGTACGATCAAGTTAAATATAAAACTCGTTGAACAAAAATTAAGATCTGACGGGACATTTTCGTACCAAGAACTGACGTCCAAGCTTACATAAGTCCACACCTCTTAACGCCTCGAAAGAAAATTGGAAAAAGAAATGGTATGCAAATAATTTATTTTTCTTGTATAAAAAAAATTGAAATCTAAATTTTGTGAAAATTTGAGAGAGTTGATGTTTGAAGCATCATTCTCCTCATAAGAGATTTTGCATTTATGATCCAAGCTCAAAATTGAGTGGTTATCAACAAAGTTGTTAAAATCCCAATTTGAATCATATAATATTATGATCTTATGGTCAAATTGAAATTAATAATTCAGATGGTGTTGAAATTTCTTTGAAATAAAATTTTGGTAGAGTTTTGATCCAAATTGAAAGATTGACAGAGTTAGAATTCTAGGATTCTCATTTCTTTTAGAATAAATTTTTGAATTTTTATTTTTTAAAATTAAAACATATTATAAATTTAACGGCATAATAACTTCTTTCTTTTACTCTTATTATTCCGTACTATTTTGTACTTATTTTTTACGTTCAATGTCAAAGATGAGTTGTCTTGAGAGTTTTTTAAACTTATATTCATTAACAATAAAAATAAAATTATAAGGATATATTTTTATTTAAATTTAAATACTAAATATTAGTAAACAAGTAAGAAAAACAAAATAATTTCTAACTTATTAAATATCATTCCCTCACAATTATAAATGGAAAAAAAAAACTTTTTTCCTATATAAAAATAGATTTATTATAATTTTATTATTATTAAATTGATATGTATAAAATAATTAATTATAAATTATATTTTTTAGTGTTAGTTAATTATTTTTTCTTCATATTTATTAAAATCTTCTTAACATTTTAAATCAATTTTAGGTAGGTTCCCAATTTTAACAACTTTGGTTATAAGAGAGTTAATTATTGATTGGATGCAATACAATAATGATATATTGGCAAAGCATATCCAAATTACTAGCACATCTAGATTAATAATACAAGGGAGGTGGGACATAATTTTCATCATTAGCAAATGATTTGGGTAGCCCTTATGACTTTTTTATCCAATACATCTTAGTATTGAATTGGAAATCCCACTTAGTTTGTAACTTTATATATTGGTGAGCCATTGTTACCTACTTTGACTTGGGATATTCAAATTTCTTTTAATAAACATTTTAGTTCTTTGATTTCAACTTATTTTGATTTCCATTTTTTAATTGTTTTTTCTATCTTTGATTTAATTCTTCTTCATGGTTGTTCAAGCTCTTTGCTTTTTCATTTACTTTGAATTATTATGATTTTTTTTGTTTTTAACTTTCATGGAAACTTTTAGTAAATGTTTTGTTATTTTTGATACTTCATCCACTAGGTTTCGCAATTTCTCACCATGGAATGGATCGTTGTAAAAAATACTTTAATCTATGATAATGCTTTATATTCTTTAATTTGTTAGGGTTACGATTGGCAGTGAAATCTCTTCTCCTTGCAAGAGCTAAACCTACGAGTCTTCACTTATTTATGTTTGTTGTCATATTCGATTTGTATCTACTCGCCCATTAATGGCATACTGGTAATTATAGCAGCTGAAAAGATGTTAATTAATTGAACACACAGATTGTCTGTTGTTGTGCTTCATGTATAATGCTTAATCACCCGGGTGTCAAATCAAGTTCTTAAAAGCACATGGAAGTGCATTATTGTTTTTCTTTTTGTCCACACTGGCAATTTCTTTACTGGAACATGGTAATGTAAATATGAACCAGCTGCAGTCACATCAACCAAAGTCTAGCTGACCTGCCCTAAGACGATTGGTAAGCCACTCTATTTCACTAAAACTAACCTATTGTTGATTCTGGTTTAAAAGTCGGGTGAGAATTTTTTCTTGCTCTTCAAAGAAAATGAAAAATGGGAAAAAGAGCCACTTGAACACCGGACAGTCTCACAAGTACTCATGCTCACATGGTGGTGTGTCTGTGTGTGACCTGGTGTACAGAATGGAAAGCACCAGTGAAGGTGCCAGCGGCAAAAGGGCACTCCATTGCAATAGCTGCCATAATGATCCTTACAAGGAAGGTTTAAAAAAGAACAAGAAATATTAGCTCCCTTATAATTTTGAGGTAACAAAATGCTCATTCCAAAGTTCAGCCAACCAGAAAGTTCTTCAGATTCCACACCTCTTAATCACTGCCCTTGGAATTATAGCTGCACAAAGAAGCCTATTCCTGATAAGTCGAAAGGAACTGGAATTGATAATTCAGTTTTAGAAAGCAAAAGACGAAAAGTTGCTAACAGTTGACGAACTTTTAGTTGTAAAACCGGCATCCTCGACCCTTTAGCAGGCAACCCATGTGCCTGAATAGAATCCTTAGTTTTTTTTAGTAGCAATGTGTGTAACAATTATCTTTAAAACTTGTGTGGATGAGGTCATTGAAAAACACTCCTTCAGTTTGATCATATCGGGAAACATTTAAGGTCCACAGGAGAAAAACAGCTACAATTCATGCTCTAAGTATCTTATATGGCGAAAGCTACCTATCAATGGGGACCTACAACCGACTGTTGCTTGACATCTATTTGTCCAAGCCAGAAAGAAGGTAGAACATCTATCTAAATATAGCTCCAAGCTGCTAAAAGGGAAACCCCAGAAAGCAGATTTTTGTGATCGATAGAATGGATTTCAGGTCTACTACGGTAATGGTCTCGGCCAATCCTGTTAAAGGAGACAGGGACTGAAAATCATCTACTGGTTCTTCCGTGGCTTTCTTTTTCCCAGTTGAAAACCCGTCCACTGGAACACAGATGCAGAAAACACGCGGATCTAAACCCCATCGATAGTTCTGTGTATCTGCTACAAAGAAAGGGCGCATTTCCTTGATCCCGGTCGATTGAAACAAAAATCTAATTACAAGCACTAATTAATTTCAGCCTCCCCATACAGCCAGGACGATCAAGTACCTGATCACGGAGAAGCACCAAGAATAAATATTATTTAGAAATTTATTAGGATGATATTTAAAATTAAAAGAAAAATGTTTTGAGTCGTGTCTTTGAAATTAAATTTTTATAACAAAATTCACTTTTCACTAGATTTATATAAATTTTTTATATAATAAAATAAAATATATTTTAAATATATATTTATTAAAATTAAATATTTAATAAATTAATATATTTTTTAAATTTATTTTTTAAAAATATTTATAATATTCTTACAATAATAATAATATTATAGATAAAAATAATTTTAATATAATAAAAAAAAATAATAAAAAAATAATGTGTAAAATTAATATTATATTTTTAATATTTATAAAAATAGTAATGATTATTAGTTAATTAGCATATGTAGTATGATGGTATGAAATTTAACTAATAATGTAGATCATTACGAGTTTGAATGCATTGGGCGCAACTCTTTCATTCAGCCGTCACACCTATTTTCACACCTATTATCTTCCAAAATAGTAATTAGAAGTGAATATATACCAGAATACTTGGTAATAACCAACCTGGAAGGTTAGTCTAGTTTGTAGGTGTACCTCTCCACCAAGATAATTACTTAAATTCAAAATTTGCCGAAGGAATTTTTTTTAATATTTTAGTTATTTTATTATAATTACATTTATTATATCTCTTCATTAATATTTTAGTATATAAAATATATATTTTTTTATTTTTTAAAATTAATTTTAAAAATTTTTAACAACAATCAATCTTTATTTTTTTTTATATTTTATAAAAATAAAAAATTTTAAATAATTTTAAAAATTAAATGTATAAATAAAAATATTTTATAAATAAAAATTTTATATAATAAAATATATATTATAATAAATAAGTGTAATAAAATAAATAATGATATAATTTTTTTTAATTAATTAACATATTAAAAAATTATATATATATTAATTTCATAATATTTTAAAAATAAATTCTTTTACAATATATTTCATGGATGTTTTAAAAGATAAATTCTTAAACTTTAAAATACTTAAATTCATTTCATAAGTAGACCAAGACTTTGCCATAAAGTACCTTTTCAAGTTTGTTTAAGAGTTTTTAAAACATATACTTTTTTTATACTATGGGAAATCAAAAGTATTATATAATATTGGAATAAAAATAATTAATTATAATGCATTAATCATACTAATGATGTGGCTTACTAAACTTAAAACTTATGTTATATCAAATGTCAAATTGAATTTTCATAATGTGTGATATATATATATATATATGGATTTGAGACTCATAAAATTAATGGTGATCACTCAATTTTTTAATAAAGCTTCTTATATAATTGTGTCTAAAATCAATGTATCTAAAACTTACCATTATACACTTAATTAAATGCTCTTACTAAAGTTATAGAACCATCCTATAATATATAAATGGGTGTTACTAACTTTACTATAAGGGAATCTCATAAAGTAGATTTCTTTAATCATTTTTCTTTTTTTACTTACTAAAATTAATGCTATAAATTACACAATCATAATAGAATCTGTTACATAAATTTATATTTTGAAATTTTAAAAAAATTACACCTTTACTGAGAATAAAAATTCATTCATTAGTAAAAATATGATCTTTTTCAATAATAATTCAATTAAAATTTGAGTATTTATTTAAAATAAAAGGATAACTATTATAACTTAAGTTATAATTCCTTTTTTTTTTTTCTTTAAGTACTTTAAAATTTTGTTTACTCCATGCCAAAGTATGTTACTTAGATTACGTATATATTTTCTCATTTTGCCAATTGCATAGACTGTGTTTAGCCTTTTACATCTCATTACATATATTATACATTTTATCACCTTAACATATTCTAGTTGTAACACTAAATCTCTAACATTCTTAATAAAATTCATGTTGAGACCAAATGCAGTAAAAACTGGAATATAATTTAAGTAATTAAACTTATTAAGAACTTTTTCAATGTAATGCAATTGAGTAAGTATTATACTTTTTTGATCTCACAAGATTTTGATTCCAAAGATAATATTTGCCTTATTCATATCATTCATATCAAAATTATTTGACAAAAATATTTTGGTAACTTCAATTTGTTATCAGTCCTAAAAATTAACATGTCTTCCACATACAAATAAATAATGACATATTTTCCTTCTTTGAACTTCTTATAAATACATTTGTTTGATTCATTAATATTAAATCCATTAGCAAGTCATATCTCATTAAATTTTTTGTGTCATTACTTAGGTGTTTGTTTTATTTTATACAAAGACTTAATTAATTTACACACTTTTTCCTTTTAATTAGGTACAACAAATCTTTCAAGTTGCTCTAAATAAATAATGACATGTGTTGTGAAAAGTTATTACATGTTCTCTCAATCTTAGTAAATTATTCTATTACTAATTTATCATCAGATCATTTTATAATTATTGAATTTAAAAATAAAAAAATTTTACTTGTTGTGTCCTCTTATACGTACTTCATTTCTAATTTTTCCTTAATTTTCTTTGCAATTTAAAAGTTGTAGATATCAAATAATGAATCATTTATAGCATTTAAGATGTTTTCCTTTCATATCACATCATTTGTCTCTCATTTTTGCCTCTTCCTAAAATGTGCAATAATTTACGGTGTTTAGAATATAAGACACTTGTAATGACACTAACAAAAATTAAATCCTTTATAACTAGCATAGAAAGTTTCCTCCATCAAATTCTTCTAATTTCATTAAGTTATAAATAAACTCTTTCAACATTTTAACCATTATATATTTTTTCTTAATATTATTGGAACAAAAATTTTGTTATATAAAAAATTTAAAGAAAATTACTTCAAATCTTATATTTGATGTCACTTCCATAAAATAAAATTTCCCTTCACTAATTTGTAATAGAGATTTATACAAATTTTTTTTATAAAATAAAATAAAATATATGTTTAATTATGTAAGTTATAATACTAAAATTAAGTTTTTGAGAAGTTAATATATTTTTAAAATTTTTTTATAAAAATTTTATAATATTTTTACTATAATATTATAGACAAAAATATTATTAATACAAAAAAAGAAAAAAAAAAAAAAAAAAAAAAAAAAAAAAAAAAATTGATGTTTTAAATCAACATCAAATCTAAGTTTTTAGAAGTAATAGTGACTATTAATTAATTGACATATTTAGTTTGACAATTAGAAATTTAATTAATAATTTAGATGATTATGAGTTCAAATAATATGAGTGTAACTTTTTTTTTATTTTTTATCATTTACTTTGAAATGACATATAATTTTGTTATTTATTCTAGTCAAATTTATTAATAAGTGGGTAAAACAATATTTTATTTGATTAGATTTTTATTATATTATTTAGTTATTTTTTAATCTATTTTAAATTTTTATTAAGAATTACTAATTCCCCAATTTATCTTTTTTTTTTTTTCATTTGTTGTCATCTTTATAAGTCATCCTACATCAATTTTTGTATTAAAGCTTAAACAATGATGCAAAATCACACAAAAACCATCAAAATTTTGGTTTTCTAGTAACTGCCAATGTTTCTTGAGAATTGCTTTCCCACAATTAAATAATGTAAAAAAGGCTCGTGTGAAAATTTTAGCTGTTGCTCATAGGTTGGAAGAAAGAGTGCTTATAGGTTGTACCTCTAAAATCAAACCTTATTTGGTGCATACTATAAAATTTTTTGGCATATTTTGAATCGTTACAGTAATATGTGTTTACTACAATATGCAAAAATATGTATGATATTAAAGAACAAATTAATGTTCATACTGTTGAAATTAAGGTTGAAGAGAATCTGCCAAATCATGAACGTCAATACAATGAATCAATTTAATATACAGAATAATTGGTCAAAACATGTGTTTTGGATTTGTGGCCTAACAATTCAAATGAATCTATGCCTAGGATACAACAATTAGTATTGTCAAATGAATCTGGTCAGGTTGATGCAGAAATAATTGACAGACGTGCATTTGCTTACACAAGATGTTCAGGTTGACAAAAAGATAGCATTAGTTGTGAGTTTGACTTCACAAGCGGACATGGTAGATGACAACATTGCTGCTACTCTAATTTCAAAATCAGTTCTGATCAATAAAGGAAAATCTAAGCGAAACCTGAGCAACAATGTTGTGTAGATTATGAAATTTGTTGATTTTGTTATTCCTTCTGAGTTATAATTTTTAGGTTTCCAGCAAAATTCGTGAAGTTTATATTGTTATTGCTTCAACCTATTTTTCTTTATAATTTGTTTTCACCAATTTAAAATTTGAGGTCGAATATTTTTTAATCAAGAGAGACTGATAAGGAACAAAGAAGAAAAATATATATTATTTAAAAATTTATTAATTTTTTTTGTAATTATGATAATCTAACTTGTAGTTATTGACTAAATAACTTATTTTATTAGATTTCTATTAGGTTATTTACCTCATCAAACCCTTTTCAAAGGCTACTAGACTGAGATGGACCTCAATGACTTCACCAATAAAACCCAATTAAATCACCTCAGGCCCTGCTTGTTATCAGGCCTCACGTTCAGGGAATAAACTGAACTCACGTATCCATATGTTTCCCAGTCCTTACAGCTCACCCAACACACAATCCGATCTGATTTCTCAATCTTCCTTCAGAAACCAACGTAATCATCGAATTGCTGACGCACTCACTATGTAAACTCAAAATCGATATCAAATCAGAATACCAAAATATTAACAAATAAACAGTACAAAACTACAGAGTACTTGGAGAAATCATGAATCCTAAACAAAAGAACTCTCCACGACAGGATAAAGCACTGCAGAAAAGCTTAAAATTTTATTCGTGAAAAAAATGGCTCCATATTTCCAGAGTCAAACACATACAACATTTTATTTAAGGGCGGGAGAGGAAAAATCAAAAGCCGAGATAATTTTTGACATCACCAAATGGTTAAGTAAACAACCTTCCAAAGAGGCCACAGATTTGTTGCTCCAGTGGATATTTTTGCTATTTTTTAAAAAAAGAAAAAAAAACCCAGTAATCAACTGGATCTTTGAACCTGTAATACTAAACAGAAATTATAGCTCAAATGCAAAGAAACATGGTAGCTACAAACATTCTAACTCTAAAAAGAATATCCAATTATAAAGGATATTTTACAGACTTCCAAAAAAACTCACTCAGACTAATGTTCTATTATTGTTTCAAAAATACAAAAAAGAGAGATTAATGTTCTACTCCTGTAACAGGATAAACAAATGCAACTTCGCAGAAGCCTTTAGGTCAGATCTCAGCTGTTATGATAATTTGATGACAGTGCTATTAAACAATTTTTAATGGCAGTTTGAATGTTTAGAACATAAACATTTTTTCATCTCTGGCAATGGTAGTGGACCCAACACAAATAAGGCGCATACAAGCAAACAATTAGTGTTCATGCCGACAAAACTGAAGCTGTTGATATAGGAGAGCTGAGAACAAAGCAGAAGATGACAAGTCAACTTGCCCCTAAAGAAAGCAATAAAGGATGTCAAACCATAATCTACCATAGCCATACATTCAACCATTTGGAAGCACGAGCAAGAAACATGTGGAATGCAGAAATCATGCTCGCCTGATTTTGCACATTTATGACAATTGACAAACATGAGAAGCTACACAAGAACTGAAACCATTGCTATATAAACAATTCCCTCAATGATAGGGTAGGAAAAGGCACTCAAAGATTTACAGAGACATGAGATCGAAACTAAACATCTGTTAGCAGTTTAACCTCCAATGGCACACATAAACTATTGCCAAATAAGAGCAAGAAGAACACAGAAACCAATGAACAGAAGCAGCCTCTTCAGGTAATAATCTTGCTGTCCTTGCCCTTGGTGCTGATGATACCCGTGTACATGGCCACCATGAAATGAATTAGAAAACCTGTACGGAAAGCCAGTAGCCGCACCATACATGGCAGCATCAGGAAAACCATGCACTTGAAGATTGAAAAGTGAAGGGATAAGACCGCCAAAAGCCGCAGAGAGTGTGAAATTGCCAAACCTAGATGTTGCAATTGGCGCAAAACCACCCAACCCTCCCATGAACCCAAACCCATGCTGCGGAAAATGATTTGGCTCCGGTGGAGGAGCTGTTTCAGGTCTCTGACCTGCTGGACGATTGGGAATATTGACTCCAGGAATGGACTTTGATCTTGGATCAGTTGATGTTTTACCCCTACCATACAACGGAACCAACTTGTCCTCCTCAACTAGAGCCTTACAAACTGGGCACTCATGGGACTGTGAGTGAAGGTGGAGCCACTTGTAAAGACAAGGCCAGCAGAAAAGGTGGCCGCATAGAGTTACAATAGGTTCCTGAGCTAATTCAAAGCAAATGTTGCATTCAAAGTTACCTGCATCACCATTACCATTGTTGCTGGAAAACGAAGGGCTTTGGGGAGGCCTGCTAGTTGATTCTCCAAACCCACTAGCCATATGTCAACACCCAAATCTCAAATGCCTACAAGTCACATTTAAAGGTAAATGAAATCCATTTGCAAGAACAAGGAAATGAGCTAAACATCACTAAAGCAAAACAATCTAAAGATTGTAAACTACAAAAATAGTACTCCACCCATCATCATCATCATCATCATCATCATCGTGGGCACAATCCAACGCTCCAAAGACAAAATATACTCTAATCAAAACCAATTTGATTAATTGGAAGCTTCAGATAGATCCCCACATAAATCCTAAACCAAGAAAGTGTCAATTAACGGCCTATGGGCTCCAATACTCAAACAAATTTTAGACACGCAACACCCACAATAAAATTGAAAGCCGAAAAGGGTTTCGTCCTTCCCCCGAAGTAGAATCATAAAACAATTTTGTATTCACTTCTCGTCAAGTCAATTCAGATAACCAGACGGCACGTTAAGGCTTTGAAAAGTAGCATTTTCTCGAAGATTCAAGCCACAATATTAGAAATTTCAAAAATCAATTCGTCAGATCCCCATTTAAAGCGCAATTGCTTTGGACGACAGACAACTTCTAGATTGTTGAGACCAGTCATAAATTCCAGAAGGACGCCCACAATCAATCAACCAACAACTTAAGATGCTTATCCAACACATTATTTTTTAATAAAAAAAAAAAAAAAAAAAAAAAAAAAAAAAGAGAGAGAGAGAGAGAGAGAGAGAGAGAGAGAGAGAGAGGAATTACAGACCTAGTTGGAAAAATTGTTCGATCGATCCACGAATGAACCGATTCGAGAAAGTCGAAGAGGAGAGCGGCGAGAAGAAGCCCTTGAAATATTCCTCGGAGGAAATCAGTTTGACGGTGAGGAAATTTCGTTGCCTTTTTCCTTTTCAACGCAAACAACTTCCTTTTTCTCATATTTAGTCCATTTTAAAAGCTTTTTATTATTTTTTTTTTAAAATTTTTCAGAATCTGGATTTGTCCAGCTGGCATAGGGAGGTGTCTACTGGCATACTGTCCGTCCGATTCTCGGTGCCCAAAAGTTCCTGATTTGATCATCAACGGTTGGTAAACAGGAGATCGATACGGTGCGCTCCAGCATTTGACGCGGGCGACGACTCACCAAGAAATGTCGGAGGCTTTGACCGACTTTGTCTCGCCCGCCCATAATTCCCCGCACATGACTTCTTTCACCTCCTTTTCTAGCCTTCATTTTCCCGTACGAAATCCGTTTCAGACTTAAAAAACAATACAATTTTTGACTGTTAAATGCAATGAAACCCACTTGATTTCGTGTCCAAGACTGATTATCAAGATTAACCTAAAATTTAAATAAAACTAAGTGAATCTGATCTACACCAATGTAATTACTACAAAAACATAAAGAAATAAAAGTCAAGAGACTATATTATGATTTTGGCCAAATATTAAAAGAGCAATATAGTAGTGTTAAAAAAATAAATATTGGGAGAGTAAAAAAAAAAAAAAAAAAAAAAAAAAATTGTAAAAGCAAATTATTCGACAATTTTATTAAAAATAATCATTCATTGTGACCTCTGTACCCAAAAACCTCATGTTACTACTCTTATTAACAAGATCAAAATCCTTCTTAAAAAAAAAAAAAATTATTATTATTATTATTATTATTATTATTATTATTATTTATTTATTGATTTTTAAGACTACGAGAATGACTCGACCCAAAAATTAATTGGGGTGAGACTAAAATCTTTGATTCCTGAGTTCATCTAAATCTGATAGAAGTGTGCGTAGGAGGGTTTAACAGGGAAGTCAAATAACTACTGGAAGACGTCGATGTAAACAAAATTATTATATTTTATTGAGTATTTTTTTAATTAATACGTATAATAGCCGCGACGCCGGCAAGAAATAGCTATTTGTATCCGAAGACACTTGACGCCAATTTGCTCTCTCCACCTTACAATTCTCAAGTTATAACGAATTGCCATCTGATCTGTGTATTTTTATTTATTTTATTTTTCTTTTTGGGCCGTTGTGGCGGTGGACGTCCTCAATTTTTGCTGCAAGTATTCGAAAGCAAATCTCAAAGAAGAACGATAATAAAATTGCCATTCACGGGTCTCTATCCCTTAAACCCCAATTGAAAAATTATGACGGGGTTGATACAGAGCATGAAATATTGGTTGTCAGAGCACCCATCAATCGTCAGCTTCCGGTGGAGTCCCACCCAATCGTTGGGCTCCACATGGTACTTCCTCTTCTCCGCAATCGCCGCCTACGTAGTTGCTGCCACCACGTTACATCTCCTCCTATCTCTCCTCCTCAGGCGTGACCGAAGGATCTCGCTGGGCCCCATTCCGGCCATCCACAGCCTCGGGTTGGCGCTAATCTCCGTCGTCATTTTCATCGGGATCATATTCTCAGCCGCCGCCGAAATTCGGGATACGCGATGGTTCTGGCGCCGGACAAAGACTGCCACCGCATTCCAGTGGCTCCTCTGCTTCCCTCTCGGCACCCGCCCTTCCGGTCGGGTCTTCTTCTGGTCCTACATCTTCTACCTGTCTCGCTTCCTTCACTTGGCCCGCACATTCTTTACCATCCTCAGGCGCCGTAGGCTGAACATTTTTACCCTGTTTAACCAATCCATCCTTTTGGTCACGTCGTTTCTTTGGCTTGAATTCTCTCAGTCGTTTCAAGTCGTGGCTATACTGTCGACAACGTTGTTGTACGCCGTAATTTATGGGTACCGGTTCTGGACTGCGATCGGGCTGCCCAGCGCGTGTTTTCCTCTTGTTGTGAATTGTCAGGTCGTGCTGTTGGTTTGCAACTTGGTCTGTCATTTTGGGGTGCTTTTATTGCATTTCTTGAAAGGTGGGTGCAATGGCATTGGTGCCTGGGGCTTCAGTTCTGTTCTCAATGGTGTCATCTTGTTGCTGGTTTTGAAGTTTTATGTCAAGGTGCGTTTTACCAAGAGACCGGTCATTGCTGCTGTAAGCGAATATGAAGCTTATTCAATGCCTTTGCGGTCTGGCTCTGAAATGAAGCGCAAAAAGGATGGTTAACGAGTCTTTTGATCGGGATCTGGGTTCTGCTGTTGTCTTCTCTCTCTCTCGTTTTTTTTTTTTTTTTTGGGTCATTTTATTTATAGGGTTTTGATCAATTTTCTGTGATACTGATACTATACAGCCAGAGCACTTGATGTAAAAAGAAAATCACCAAGTGTAAAATAAAAATGTAAAGGTACGGAAAGGCCAACTGTATAGTATGTAACCACAATGAGAAGGATCATTCCTTGTATCTCTCTCTTCATTTGTTGCACTTTTCTCATTCTTTCTTCCCTCACGCACGCTCCTTGAATCAGCTCGATTTTTCCAATGACGCTCATGAACTTTCACCTGCTAAATTGAAATGGGTTGATTAAGCATTTCAATATGACCTATTTTTGTTGTGATTTTGTTAAAATTTCACCAGGAAAATTATTGAATAAACAAAATTATGCCATTTCATGGGCAAATGGTGGCGGGAATTGAGTGGGGTATCCTAGAAAAAGTCAAGCTGTTTCGTGGAATTAAATAAAATTAGATGCAATGAAAATGCTGCATTTTCAAATTTTCTTTGCTTCTCTTTAACATTATCTTAGCACCTTGGAAATGATTGGAGCGTTGAAGTGCTTAAATTTTACTAGAAGAACAAGGATTGTCGTGAGAAAAATATATGTAAATTAATGGACTGCGTGTATAATTGGCCTTTGCCTTCTCTTTGTTGCAGTCTCCTCAATTGCTTCCTACTAATATATTCAACGCCTTGGACAGTGTCCCGAGTCGAAAAAGATGACTTGGATTAAAAAAAAAGGGGGTTTTGATAATTGTTCCCCGAGGCCTGAGTTTTCGCATTCACTACAGCATGTGGATTGACATGCTTTCTCGGATCTGATTTCCAGAACTCAATTGGTCTGGGTTTTACGCAATTGCCAAGTTGTAGTCTTCCTTGCAAGATACGGAGAAAATAAGCAAAACGAAAATCTAGTGGCGGCAAAATAAAAAAATTAAGAAGCAAAGAAAACACTAATAGTTTTAATACTACTCTGAATTAATTATACAAAAACTCTAAACTACTGGTGAGATCTGCAGAGATCTGAAAGCTGACCTGCCACCCTTCCACCCAACACGCGCCATTGCCGTTCACAAATCTACCATTTCCCAATAACCAGCCGCCGATTCGCACAGGAAAACGAGATGCTGCTTCTGCCGTTCATACTACTCTTGCCGACCATGCTTCGTTAGTCGTCCACTCAACTGCGGATTATGCCAACACTGTCGACCGAGCTCCCCACGCACCGGCTAATTGTTGCTAGTCCAACGGCAAGGTTCTCTGATTTGTGGAAGCTATGGAGACGAGGGGGGCTAGGAGAAAAGAAGGGGTAAAAAAAAAAAACAGCAAAAAATAGAAACAAAAGGAAAGAACAAAAATGGAAAAGGGGACAGAATGTAAAATTCCAAAAGTAAACAATAAGAATTAGTTGAAAAGCAAAAGGTTGATAAGTGCTATCTAACAAAACTAGGATGACATTGATGAATCTGGTAACTGTAAATTTTTAAAAAAAATAATAATAACAATAATAAGAAAAAAAAAGTAGGAATAAATTGCTATTACATGATGTATAATAATTAGTAGTCAATAAAAAAAGAGGCTTGAAATTAATTTTAAAAATTAGAATTAAATTTTGAAATTATAAATAATTTAAATATAAAATAGTGATGAGTCAAGAAAAATTATAAAATTTTATTATAAAAATTATATATAAAATTTAGATAAAAGAAATTATTAAGTTGAGAAATGAAAAAAATTTTAAAAATAAAGAAATGTTAAGTTAAAAATTTTAAAAAAAAAAAAAAAAAAAATATAAATTTATTAAATAAGAAGTAAAAATATAAATTAATTTAATTTTAAAAAAAAAAAAAAAAAATAAAATATTTATATAATAATATTTTATATATATATATATTATATATAATATAAAAAATAAAATTTTTAAAATTTATTATTTAAAATTATGTCACAAATTTTTAAAAAAAAAAATTTAAAATTAAAAAAAAATTAATTAGAAAAAAAATGAAAAAAAAATTGTCAAGGAAGTTTTTAATAAATTTATTATGTAATAATGAAAAATTTTATTGTATTTAAAGATTATATACTTGTAAAAAATAAGTTAAGATTTTAAACAAATAAATGTCATAAATAAAAATAAAATTTTAAAATTAATAATATGAAAATAAATTTTAAAGATGATGAAGGTTAATTATAATTTTTTTTTTTTAAAAAAAAGTTATTGTTAAAGAAAAAAGTAAATATGAATAAGTATATTATTAAATTAAGAATAAAAAAAATATTAAAGGTAATTTAAATTTATTTTAAATTAAAAATTAATATTTAAATAAAAATTATATGGTTAAATTTTATTTATTATAATTTTATTATTAAAATTTAAAATATATATGGTTTATATTATATAAATACTTAAAAATTTTAGTTTACTGTGTGAAGTTTTATTATATAATTGATGAATATGTAAAAATATTTTTAAATTAATAAAATTAAAAATATTTATATAATTAGATAAGAAAGAATAGTAGGCCGTGGCTCGAAGATCATGAATTTTTTTGAAAGTATGGTCAAATTTCTCTTTTCTTCTTTTATATCTCTCGACTCGAGGAGGCCCATTTGCAGTGTTTGCTAATTGTCATTGTCTCGAGCATGACAGGGCCATTGTACATATACTACTTTATGGGCCAAACAACAATCAAGCGCATGTTGTGTCCAGATTAGGTTCCAGAAAATTCGAGTTGGCCCAGCCTACTCTGAATCTTGATTCATTATATACAAGTTGAAACAGCATTTAGTTTTTGACCAAAAGCAAAAAAGGCAGGATTTAGATGCGTAAGAAAAGCAAGGTCCCTTCTGAAAATGGGCTGCAAAATTTTCATTTGAGGCGTGTTGTGTTCTAAATGCTCTTGAGAGAGGGAAGTAAGATGCCCATATTTCCTTAAATGCCATGGCTTTTATTCCAGGGAAAAACGTAAATAGGGCATGGCAGCCATTCTTCTTAGGCGAAGGTCAGTTTTTCATCAACCACTCGGATTGTCAGAGGTTTAAAAACAGATTTGTGTTTCACTTGTTTTATACGGATGGCCATTGGCATGCCCAGATTATGCAGATATAAGCAAGACATTGTGTCATCTAAACTCAGAAAGAAAAAAAAAAAACACGACGGAACTCAATGGCAACTCCCAGGCATTTTGTGTGATGCTTTTAGGAACCAAAGTTTGGTTTTCTTTACGTACCCTGGCCTGGAAAGAGGGATTTAATGATTAATCTCAAACAGAATGTCTCGCTGTTTATTTTTTTTGAACAAGCACATAATTACAATCCCATTGGTTGGTCGGGTCATGTCTTCGATTGGTATGCAAGTCTTAGTCCAAACCCATATCAGTTCAGCCCGGTACATTGGCTTGGGTAGAGTGGTGCTAGTGAACAGTCTATGTCTCTGTACAAAAGCGTTCACTCTGACAACAAATAGGCCCAAGAACTGGGTTGTCTTGTTCCTCATCTTTTGTCAGAGATAGAACCATCAATTGGTGATCCAAATTTTAGTGGAAATGGGTCGAGGCTGATATACCTACTGTCACTTCAAGCCCAGAGGTAAATTTGACAGGATACGGGTTCTTATAGTCCATGGTAATCTAGTTGGCCTCTTTTATGGATGGGCTGCTGTGCACATGGAATGTCCGATGGATGAGGAAAAATGATGAGGGAAGACCAAAAGGAGAAAAGGGGTAAAAAAGGCTTCCTGTTGACGCTAAAAACTCTTAGTGAGCACCTCAGTTTTAATTATGCTCGAATTATTATAAATGTAAAATGATCACAATGACGCGGGGGGACACTTTTTGTGAGTTGGCGTTTGACTGGGATCAGGGAGTGTCATTTCCAGGAAAAGTAAAAAAGTTGACGTAAGTGCTAACCATTGCTAGATGGGTTCACGGGTCACGGTGTAGTAGGTAAACGAATGCGCATGTCTCTGTTTGTTCCCATGATTGCAGCATTACCCGCCCTGTCCTCTTCACTGCTAAACCTTTCCCTGATTTAATAAATTAAACAATTTGACAATTCCAATATGGGGCCCAAAAGAGGATTTTACGTTTGCTCTTGAGAGAGCACAAAAGGTTGCAAATAGATAAAGCTTTTTGTCGTTTATGGATGGACGAACTTGATCTTGTCAACGAACAAGAGAACCAATTGAGAAAAAAAAAGAGAAGAGCAGTAGTTGGTTGTTACCAGAATCGCCTGAATGACGCAATTGGACAGCTCAATTGTTGTTGTTGTTGGATTTGGTAAATAGGAATATTTGAATCTTTTACCTAAAGTCTTTGCCGTGTATTAGGTTTCACCGATGACGCTGACTTTCAAGCCGTTAGGTAATGAGCCAATAACCCGCGTGGTTGAAGTTGAATAGTAAATAACTTAAATAAAAGTTAAAAGGTTTAAATGATGAATTTCCGGATCTTTACCTGAGAGATGAAATCGGCAATTAAAAATTAGCTCAGGTATCAAAATGAATTTGACCAGATAGAAACGCATACTGGGTGGACACGGGGGGTCTCGTAGTCTGCTGCTACACTTGAGTTGCCCGAATATATCAGATGGGGAATTGGCTAAACAAGTCAAAAACGGTAAATTGCATGATGTTTGAGCAAGAATTGCTGTGTCTTATCGTCTTAAACAAGCAAGAATATGTTAGTTGGGTTGGGTGAACTAGAGCCCCATCTCATCAGCTTGGCCGACACCCCCGCATCCTGTGCCTCTAAGTGTGGTCGGCAGCCCACCCCTCTGCCTGGGATGTTCGTTTAGGTTGCCAAACAAGGAAAATGGAAAATGACATTCGTTCCTGTTTTGCGTTATTGGATATGCGACTTAAGAATTTAGACATTTATTACAAAAATTGTAAGCTTTAAATATAGGAGGAGGTAGAAGATTTATAACAAAAAGAAATAATTTCCAAACAGGATGGGGTTCTAATAGGAAAATAAAATTAAAAGTTTTTCAAGATAAAAAAAAATTGTCTCTCCCTTGAGGGAGTCAGTTTCTAATGTGGACATGCTCTGTGTCTTTTATTGCGCCTAGTCCATTGTCCACGAAACATTTATGCAAAATAAATAAAAAGATTAACTAAGGTTGCTCATTTGTTATTACCGACAAAATTCGAGTCTCGTCTTTTTAATGTGTCAAGGTTGATGATTGAGAAAAATATTTACCGAGGGCGAAAGCAGTAAAAACCGAAGACTTGGGGGACGAGCAACCTGCCCACGAATGACCGATCGTCACACGACGCGTGCCGTAGTGGGAGGTTGCTCTGTGCTCGCCACGTGAGGATTGGCCAGCAGAGTCCCCAACCCGGAGGAGCACTTGACGGCGGAGTCCTCCGCTCATCATGTTGGAGGCACGTGAGTTGACGCCATCTCTGCCCCTGGACAATGCTATATTGTATGCTTTGTGCTGCCTGCCAGAGTACTTGCTACAGGGAATTTTATTTTCTTCCATTATTATTTTCCACGGGCTTGTCCTAATCGTGGAGTTGGGGTTAAAGACCCCCTTCTTCTCTCTCTCGAGTAGGAAGTGTGAGATTAAGTGGCGTGGAATTGAGAAAAAATAAATAAAAAAAAAAAAGAAGTGGAAAAGGAAAATTTCACTGTTTGCGAAATTATTAAATTTACGCCAAATTATGATTTGCAAATGCAATTGAATCAATAAAATTCCTCATTGTTTTTATATTAAAAAATGAAAAAAAAAAATCCCCTTTGAACTATACTGATCAAAAGGGATATTCTGACAATTAAAAAGGAGGTAAAAAAAAAAAAATTTAAAAGGAAGAAAACGTGAAGGAGGTCACGAAAAGGAAGGGACACCTTAACTAGTGGGAAGAGAAAACAACCATGCACGAATATTAAACTCACAGATTCCCAAAGAGGGCCTGAAATCCTGTCATGATCACGAAAAGATAGGACCCCATTAATTGAATTAAAGAAAATTTATTTTAGAAAAATCGTGGTATTGCTACGACACGCAAATATAAATTCTAAGCATTGCTGTTTTAACTACAACTCACTCTAATCTCCACCTCTATCCCCACGACTTTCGGTTTTGCAGTTTCCCACATACAGATATCACGTTCCCTCATTCTCTTCTTCCTCAAAAAGAGACAATGGCGTATGGTTCCTGGTGGTGTTGTCTTCTTCTGTTCCTCTTCTCTTTGGGTAGGCACTTTTCTTTTTTGTTTTTAGTTTTTTTTTTTTTTTTTTTTGGGTACTCCTTTGCATGATCTTTTCTTATTGTTTTTTTCTTTTCCAAAGATATTTTTCTCATATTTTCCTTTGGGTTTCGCAGGAAACATAGCCAATGCAACAGTGTTCACACTCCAGAATCTTTGCGGCTACACGGTGTGGCCGGGAACTCTCTCCGGAAACGGTGCCGCCACTCTTGGCGATGGCGGTTTCGCACTACCACCTGGGTCTTCAATCCAGCTCCAGGCCCCACCCAGTTGGTCTGGCCGGTTCTGGGCCAGAACCGGCTGCACATTCGACGGTTCAGGGAGCGGTAATTGCACGACAGGTGACTGCGGCGGCTTGCTAAAGTGCACAGTCGGTGGCAACCCGCCGGTCACTCTGGCGGAGTTTACTATTGGCACGAGCGTCAATGACAAGGACTTTTACGACGTTAGTCTCGTGGATGGATACAATGTCGGCTTGGGTGTCAAGGCAGTGGGCGGGTCGGGTGATTGCCAATACGCGGGTTGCGTGGCTGATCTCAACGGGAACTGCCCCTCGGAATTGCGGGTCATGGATTCGGGTTCAGTTGTGGCATGCAAGAGCGCGTGCGCGGCGTTTAATACCCCGGAATTCTGTTGTACCGGCGACCACAGTACACCCCAGACATGCCGACCAACACAATACTCTGAGATGTTCAAGAATGCATGCCCAACTGCCTACAGTTATGCATACGATGATGCCTCTAGTACTTGCACTTGCTCCGGGTCGGATTACTTGATCACATTTTGCTCCAGCGGGTCTGGATAATGTCATATTTTTTGTGCTTCTAGTTGGTGATTTTATTATTATTATTATTATTTTATTGGAGATGATAGTTCTCTTTAATGGGTTGTTTGATTTTACTTATGGATTTCTAATGGAATAATATAATTTAAGAAGGAGGTAGTATGCCATCCAATCTTCTATGTTAGATTAGTTGGTTCGTTTGGTGAAAAATGGGAAGTGGAATGGAGTGGCGCGTCACATAGACCTGTGGTGGGACTGAGCTACAGCGCCTTTATAAATTGCAAATGCTTGGTTTCATAAGGAGTCGATTAGTTTTTTGTCACGTTACAGCACTGTCAGGCCCTTTTTGATATGGTGGGCTTGGGCAATTACTAAATGCTGCTGGCAGCTGCAAATCATGTTCCCCACCCATCCCATCTGCTTACTCCCGTATCCTTCTCTCCCGCGCCCTGTCCAGGCCCGCGCCACCGTGCAGAACATTCACGTAGTCGCCAGCCCAGAAGTAATCCAGCGTCCCTGGTAACCATGATTTATGGAGGGCTTCCAACACAAACGGTGCAAATGAACAATTCTACTTGATTCAGATTCAAATGACAAACACTTGTTAATTTCCGTTTTTTCTAAGAAGAAAAAAAAAAAAACCAAAAGAAAACTTGAGAGCTCCCATTTCATTTAAGGCCTTTGCCAAGCTTTTTTTCTTCTCTTTTTACACTTCCCTTGTTTCGTTTTTTCAGAATACATTTCCAATCTTCTCTCCAATTGGCTTTCACTTTTGAAAGCCAACCCAATTCTTCTAAATGCGTGCTAAACCCTAAACCTGAAGCACGTGTACCACGTGCTAATTCTTCCTAAAAACCCCCAGAAAAATTACAAGCCAAAAACAAAAAACAATTAGCACAAAAAGAGGCCAGAAAAACAAAACTAAAGCTGCCTATATTTTACAGACATCCCCCCTTCCACAGAAGTATTACTTGGAAAAAAGCTACTCCTCAATCGACTAAACCAGGATATTTTCAACTCGCCAGAGCCAGTGCACTGACCCTCCCCTTCATCCTCGCTGCTGAAGAGGGTTTGGTCTGAGCAATCAAGTGATGCTCCACAAGCTAAATTATAAGCCTGACAGGCTGAATGGCATACCCGGAGCCTGTTGTCACCATCATTATCGCACTTTTGGATAGAGATCTGGTAATTCAGGGTCAATTTTCAGACAACCATGTGCCAAACATGAAAAAAGAACAGTTTAAGAAAAATGTGAAGCAGTGATGACAAGAAACAGGCAATTACCCAGCATGCCAGTTGCTTAGCAGCTGCATTGCAGTAGCTGCTGCCAAAGATACTCAACAACTTCCGGGCTCCACCTGGGAACAACCGATGGTAGTTGGGCATGACAACTACCTCTTCTAGCTGTTGCAGTATACTTGGCTCACTTGGTGCACAGTGTTGACCAGACATGTCAGTCTCCAACACATTTTTGCAGACTGAAAGACTCGTGAGAAGTGTGGAGCTGTTCTGACATGTGTAGCCCGCATAGTCTGAACAACGGAATTCACAAACTCCATTATCACAGACCCCACCGTGGAGGCTGCATTGTTCATCACAAACAGCTGCAAGTGATATCATAGTGCAAAGTTAGAAAGAGAACCACATTCACTGATCAGTTTAGCTTCTTCAGGTGTGCGTCTATTTTCAGCAACTGCATGAGTTCATACCATAACAAGGAAATCTTTACCAAACAAGGACACAGAAAAAGACATACCATAAAAGAAATAAAACCTTGCCATGGAACCAACTTTAGACACCCGGAGACTAAGCAGTGTGAACATTAAGATAGCACACAAGTCCTCAATTAATAATTCTATGTTTACAGACAAAAAGCATTCATCCTCTAGAAATTGACATATTTTCATAATTGGCATTCTTATGGTTATCCACCATAATCCAAAATACAAACAGATGAACATGGCCACCACTTTAAGATGAATAAATAATAAGTAATTTTATCAAAATGCATAAGTAAAATAGATATTAAGAACAGCTTATTACCTGTAGAGCAGTCAATGCCAGAGAAGCCATTTTCACATTCACAAACCCTGTTCGAAAGGCATTTGCCATGTCCATTGCAATTGTTAGGACAAGTGCCTGCAAAAGAAGAAGAAAATAAAACCTCTAATCAAATTAGGAAAACTAAAATCCATAATGAAGTTAGCTCAAAAAGTTTTAAACTTCCAATAGAACTGATGAAGATTCAAATTAATCTAGTGGGTGGAAAGTAACACATAGTCAAGTTTAGGAGCTCACGTTCACTACAATCATGACCATGAAATCCAAGGAAACAGAGACACCTTCCATCTACACAGTCTCCATTGAAATTACAAGAACTAGGACATTGGCCTGGTACAGAAATTGAGGTTGTGCCACAGAGCTCATGGTAAGCTGGGCATATCAATTCACCTGAAAAAGGAAAAAAAAAAAAAAAGAAAAAAAAAAAAAGAAAGTAAAGGAACAGAAAATATGAGGACAAATCAAATTCACAATGCAACATTGATCAATAGATTGAAAACCACAATTACCATTAAAGCCAGGGAAGTGAATTGGGCCACCGACTTCTGGGCACACTTTCCAAATACCATCCACAGCGACCTGAAAGGAAAACAATCAGAATCAGAATTTTCCAGTGATCATGGTTTCATTTGAAAATACTTTAGTACAGCATAATAGAATAGTGCTACAATTATATGCAAGCTAGTATAGATTGAGTTTAATCAAATAGGTGAGAGTAATAACAGTAATGCAACAGACAGAAATTGCAATGGCGCATGCCAGAGAACATCCATGCATCAATATACAAGCATACCTCAAGTGAGTTGTTTACACATCTGTGCTGATAACAACCATTTCCTTGGGTCATGGATCCTCGTACAAAGCCAGCACGCACTAGTGAAGAGGCCATACATCTACATGCATGGTCCAATGAAGCTTTATCAGCATATTGTGTCTCATCCTTGAGAAAAATACAATCACTATTCTCACCTGGAGTTACTCCCTCGTACTTCACCCAACATTCTGTCAGGTGCTCGTGCGCTGTTAGGATCTGTACATGATCCATCAGAGTAGGCAACAAAGTAAGTACAATAATCAGCCAATGAGGACTGCCCACCTGCAAACAGCCAGTGATAAAAGATTAGAAAATGTTGGTATATAAGATTGCATCTTTCTTTACCCGCAGGTATGTTCAAGACAATTGCATAATTGAGTCTCACAAGTAGCAGGCAAGAAGAACATCACAGCTCAAACTAACAACAAACCTTTATTGGCCTGTGGAAAGTAGCGAGCCCATTGTGGGAGGTCTCCACTATAACTAACAATTGGGCAATAACCTTCTGCCTCCCTATTGTATGTACAGCCAGACAACTGGGTTGTATTGCAATGATATGCACCCTTCCAGAGATTGCAAGGTGAAGTAACAAATTCAGTTCCCTGGTTGCCACCCCAATCAAGGTGATCTGCCATACTATAGTTTGCCTGATACCATCCACTATCCTCTAATAAAGCCAAAGTCATCTTTGATACAACAGATCTTGTATCAACAGATCCTGTCATAATCTCATTCATAAGAAGCCTTTTCTCCCAGTGCGACCCTGCAGGCAAATTATGGAACAATCAGAAACCCTTACTCGACAAATTTTACAGCATTATAACATTGGTGCAGTCCACATTCAATGGAAAAAGCACATGATGACCTAGTAATTTGCCAAACAATTCTGCATATGTGGTTTCCTCATTTTATTGGTTTTCATATGTGTGAATTTGTGTGCCACATGCCTCCATTAGAGATCCCTTTTTACATCAATGAAAAATGTATTACAAGCAAATAGAGCTATTAATGGCTGCTTAGGCAAAGAAATTGCTAGACAGAAGGAAAGAAAAGAAAACAGAAATGAATAAGAAAATGATAACCTGATGTGCCTCGTCCTCCCCCATCTTCAAGCTCTAATCCTGTAAAATTCTCGGAGAATGCCTGCCAAGGTGGAATATCATTTAACTCTTGCTGGTCTCACTGAACTTTATCATTTGGAAACCAAGATCCAAGAACATAGACCAAGCAGACACTGTTGAGTTCTTGTGGATAACATTAATACAAAACAAGATAATTACCCCATAATGATGTCGAGAGTGCATGAGAACACGTGGAAGCACCACACGTGTAACCACCCGCCCAAGCTGTTCATCCATGACTTGTTGAATGACCTGAAAAAATAAAAAGAACACGCCAAGCGCCAGTTACATAATTGACTTACCACCAAGGTTCCATTCCATGAAAGCAGACAAACAAGTTCAAAAGCAGTGACTATAAGAGGAGAAGAAACACAAGAAAAGGATAACCTTAAAAGTGGTAGCAATTTACTAGAAGTAAGTATTAAGCCTTATGGTATAAGTTGTTCTCCGCATTTTCCTTACAATTAGTTGGTAAAGTCCGTAACACACACACAAAAAAGGACATAACTAATTGCCAGTACACCATCTTGAATAAAATGTTTGCCAACATTGGAAAGTGCTAAGAAAACTTTTGCTATAACCCAAACCAAACCTCATTCTATAATTTTTAAAACACAGCACTTATGAACTTCTACTTAGTTGTTTAAACATAAGACACAGATAAATATATGAATTATAGGAAATAAGGATCACCTGACTACGCCTTCTTTTCCTCTCATCCCTAAAATGAGAGAAGGCATGGGGATCAAAACCAAGAACATGCATAACCTGGAAAACCTAAAACATGCTAATCAGTACAAGTAAATTTACTCAAATGAGTTTAAAAGCTGGTTCATTATCAACCAAAATGACCTCATGAATGAGTGTGGCTGAAAGTAAAGTCTCTGCTTCAGCTGTCAAATGGCGAGGTGCAACATTTACGTGACCTAGAGAAAACACAATATCAGCTTTCTGTAACAAGCAAGCATCAGATAACACTGCAGTAATAATAGACTTACCAGCGATAGCACGACCCCACTGATCACGTTCACATGCCACTGCCCAAGCAAGAGTACTCCCTGTGGTAGGTCTTGTAGTCACCAATAGAA
Organism: Rhizophora mangle; assembly: GCA_037832345.1. Lineage (NCBI taxonomy): Eukaryota > Viridiplantae > Streptophyta > Magnoliopsida > Malpighiales > Rhizophoraceae > Rhizophora > Rhizophora mangle. The sequence continues at coordinate 235,930 of JBAPLJ010001973.1, forward strand.
CTAAGTCCGCATCAGCAACACCCTCTAGAAGTATTTGAATATACAGAATCATCACCTCAAAAAAAAGTGAACAATACAACTGCAATCTCAAATGAGAACAAGCCCTAACAGGTCACGGGTAATGAGATAGTTACAATGTTGATACCTTCAACATATTCATGTGGAAGCTGTACACCTCCATCTTGCCCGCAGGCAGAGTATCCACTTAAACGCAAGTTTCCTTTCACAGGTTCAACAGCCAATGCTCTCCTAAACCAATCTGCTGTCTGCCCTAAAGCCTGCACAGAAAAAATTTCGTAATTAGTTTCTTCTCCTTGATTGAACAAACTGTAACTAAAATATCTATGCCCAATTAACATGCAACCATCATCCTAAAACATGACATTACATGGATTTGAAAAGAAGATTATCATTAATGTATGTAAAAGTATTAACCTTGCGAAGGCGATGCCTCTTGTCTTCCCCAGATATATCATCCAATGTGCAATTATACCAGCAATCACCATAAATAGGAGGATTGCTGTGAGGATTGCAAGAAGGGGTTCCAGGAAAGGAAGTGACAGGAGGCTCCCCAAGCTAATCAAATTAATAAAAACAAAATTTTGGTTAATTGTAGAGACCTGACTCGTTGCATCAATGCATAATAGCAATTTATTACAACCACCTTCACAATGTCACCAACATTACGACAATCTCTATCTGGTGAGTGGCCAACAGCATCATAATTCAAAAATATTCTAATGGGCTGCTTTGCATCTGTCTGCTGTGCTGACAGTTCTGGAACTCCAAGCAATACCCTTCCTTTGCGATGAAGAGATTCATGGATTTTAGACTTATCATAAACCTGTGGGGTAACAGAATACACCGTTCGACCAGGCCGCCTCCTCTGTTCAATAATCCGGTCATGTATGCAAGAATGAGATGCAATGTTTTCACCTCCCCTTTCTGAGCCTTCCCAGAGTAGTTGGTGTCCTTGGATTTCAGCAATAGCAACTTGTACGCATGACAATATCAGTGCAATCTGTTTCAGGGAACAAACACACAAATTCTTACCCAAAAAAAAACAACCAAAAAAGAGGCATACACAAAAGTCAGAGAACAGAAAGCCTCAAATTCATTCCAGGCCACTAAAAATAGAGATTTGCAACCACAAATAAAAAATTTTTTTTAAAAAAAACTTCCTTCTAATAGTAACAGATCTAGCAACATTTCATGCAGTCAAAGCTCATTTCAGCTTAAAGGGTACCTCCCAAGGGAACTATTTAATGTAATCTCCAGATGACAGATGAAAGCTACCAATAACTCCAAATTCAACACAGGAAAGTGCTTTCCCTCAAAACTTTTGCCACTACGAACAATTCCTAAAAGTGATTTCTCAAAAGAAAAGGGAAAATTCATGAAAACGAATGCCAAGATAATGACTTAAAGTAGATCTTCACCATCCTCCCCCAAAAATAGGAATTTAAATAGGGTCTTTCTCAGAAACATAGCAGTCTCTATTATTGAAGCCGGAGCTTTCTAATCTAACTTCATCCCAATCTTATCGTCTATATAGAAGAAGAACATAAAAAATACATAATTTCCGCGAACATTACCCAGCAGCAGTTAAATCCCCAAAATTCACATTTTTCCTGTAAATTCTCGTGAACCAAACAGACAGGAAATTTTTAAATTTTAACTTAACTAAAAAGCCGTAAAAATCTCACATCTAACAGAGAACACTGAAATTCTACTCCAAAGAAAGAAGAAAAAAAAAAAAAAAGAAAGAAAGGAAGCGGTAGAGAGAGAGAGAGAGAGAGATACAGTACCTCGAAAACGACGACTGCGAAAATGAGCTTGATGACAAATCTAGGCACGGCGTGTGGACTACACCGAGTTACAACAACCTCCATGAAATGCCCAAAACACCGACACTGAACAGCGTCGATTCCATCAAATCGCCGGCGACTCCCCGATCGTCCAGTACACCTGGAAAAATCGTTGGCACTTCGGCATTTCAAATTTTCGAAAGAACCTCCTTTTCTTTCCTCCCCACAGCTACTGGCGTCTATAACTAGATATTGATTCTTTTTCCTTTTTTCAATTTTATTTTTCTTCCTTTCTAAAGAGCCAATTAAAAGGACAGCGCAAAGCAAAAACAGAAGTGTGTTCGGTTCCTTGGAACGGATTGGTGGGCTTATTACAGAACTGACTCAATCAAACATCAACGAGGCGGTCTTAAAAAATGTAACTAACATCCCAGTATCTCAGATGCCACTGACTTGAAATCGAGGGATGCCTTCGACTTCTGTTATGAAAAATGAAAAATGAAAAATAAAAAAAAAACAGTAACGGGGAACAGAAGAAAGACAGAGAGGTAAAAAGGATTATTGAAAATCAAAATAGTTGAGTAGGGGGGGTTGGGGGTGGGGCGGGGTGGGGATGGGGGGTTGGAGGTTGTTCGGCTTGAGTAGACTTTTTTTTATTTATTTATTTATTTTTAAGTGGAACTTAAATAAGTGGCAGAAAAAGAAGTAACAAAATATCGATCAGTCACATGAACGGTAATATCTCACCTTCATAGTTACCTAAAACTACGAAAAGGCCACTCGTGTATTTATTATTTATGTATTATTGTCATACAATTTCTTGTATTAGTGAGAGGACGAGGCGACGCGTGTTTTAATTAATTACTATTGATTGAAAATAATGACAGTAATGAAGATAATCATTATAATAAACCTGCCAGCTATGGAATTAATTGAAGTAAATAATTATAATAATAAATCCTGGATACTTGCCGTTGTGCTTGTTTGGGAGACCTGTATGGCGTTGATTGCAAATTTGAAATCCACTAGATTAGATTAAGGTCTAAGATAAACAAGCCAGCACAGTTTTTCCAAATTTGAGACCTTTTATATCTTTTTGAATTCATGGTCCCAATGTAAGACCACTTTTTATCTTGCATTTCAAGTTCTGCCTTATCCATCCGTTTATAATTTTTTACTTCTTTCTCTTTTTTTTTTTTTTTGTCTTTTTTTTTTTAATCATGTTTTCTCTCTCGACATCAAATACAAGTGTATTGTAGCAAGAAAATTCATTTATAAAAATTACATTATTTAGAAGGCTATCAATTAATAATTTATATGTTAGCTCTTAAATCTCATAATATAAAAATATAAATATTTTGTAACATCTTGCACTAATTAGTGTGATATGAGTATATTAAAGGAAATAATGTAAATGTGAAAATTAACATACATGATAGAAAGCTAAGCAAGGCTAGATGCAAGTTATAATATTCGCATTAAGCAGACAAAGGGTTGGAGGCAAAAATATGGGTTGAGTTACAGCACTGTGAGACCATTAGTGTTAAGTGGGAATGACACTTGAGTCATTGGTTGATGCAATAATGCACATTAGCAATGTAATAACATGTGTTTGTAACATGCCAACATACTTTTGATAGTTAAGTAACTACTTAAATACATTAGTATTTGCTTCTATCAAACAACTATATTCCCTTAAGATTTTTAGGAGGTTATATACGTCTCGCTTGAGAGCTAGTCAACATTGACACATAGGCTAGAGTCCAGGCACATCAAAGAAAACAAGGTGAATATGGAAGTTAACATGCATGACAGTAAGCTGAGAAAGGCTAAATGGAAGTTATGACATTAGTGTTAAGTAGATGAAGAGTTAGAGGCGAAAATATAAGTTAAGTTACAACAACAAGTGAGAGCATTAATGTCAATTAAGAATGGTGCTTGAGTCATTGGTTGGTGTAGTAACACACTAGCAACATAACAACATGTTTTAGTGACATATTAACATGTTGTTAATAGCTGAGTGACTACTCAAATACATTAATAACTCTTTCTACCAAACAACTAAATTCCTTTATACTCTTTAGAAGGGTATACACATCTTACTTGAAAGTTAGTCAACATTGGTGCACAAGTTAGGATCTAGGCACATAAAAGGAAACTATGTGAATATATAAGTTAATATGCATGACAACAAGTCGAGAAAAACTAAATGTAAGTTATGACATTGACATAAAGTAGATAAAGAGTTAGAGGCAAAAGTATAGGGTGAGTTACAATAATGTGTTAAAGCATTGGTATTAAGTGGGAATGATGCTTGAGTCATTGGTTAGTCTAGTTGCATGTATTGACGATACGTTAATATGTTATTGATAGTTGAGTGACTACTCAGATATATTAGTATTTTCTTTGACTAGACAACTAGATTCTCTTATACTATTTAGAAGAGTATATATTTTTCACTTGAGAGGTAGTCAACATTGGTGCATGAACTGAGGTCCAAGCACATAAAAAAAAAATAACATGAATATGAAAGTTAATATGCATGGCAACAAGTTGAGAAAGGATAGATGCAAGTTATGACATTAGCATTAAGCAGACAAAAAGTAAAGGCAAAAGTATAAGTTAAGTTGTAATAGCATGTGAGAACATTAGTGTCAACTAGGAATGATGCTTAAGTCATTGGTTGGTGCAGCGGTGCATACTAACAATGTAGTAGTGTGCGATGGTGACACATTAACATATTATTGATAGCTAAATGGCTATTTAGATACATTAGTATTTTCTTGCATATTTCAAATCAACACCTCTAATTTTTCTAATAACAAATGACCTAAAGATAAGGGTTAAAAGAAGAAAGAGGATTATTGGGAATGAAAATGAGGAGAAAGACAAAATTATTACTCCAAACTAAGGTAAAAGTATAATAGATTTTAGTTGTTTTATTTGCAATAATCCACATAAAGTAAATAAGTATCCAAATATAAAAAAATTTAGCATCTTGGTTATCAAAGAGGGTGGTAGCATTATTAATTCAGATGATGTTAACCCTTATTAGGTCAATCTAATATAATTGATTAAAGTTGAAAGTGCATAATATACCTCACAACTAAACATTATTTATGTCAAAATTGGGTTAGGTAAGTAAAAACTGGTAGCGATAGTAGATTTTGGTACAACCCACAACTTTATACTTGAATGGGTGATGAGCTCACTTAGGTTGAATGTGAGCAAGAGTTACAGTCATATAAAGGCAGTTAACTCAATGGCATATGACATTGTTGGAATGACAAAAAAAGTTACGGTAACCCTTTATTAATGGATTAGTAATTGTGATTTCTTTATAATGTTATTAGACGATTTTGATGTTATATTATGATTGGATTCATTTATGTAAGTAAAAATTGCATAGATGTCTCACTTTGGTGGCTTAATGATCATGGACAAAAATGGATCATATATTCTATTATTAGTGAGAAGTGTTCTCTTACTAGCAAAAATGAGAAAATTTGCATTGTGATGTTTTCTTTGTAGACATAATAAGGGTCAAAAGAAGGAGATGTGAAATACTTGATAGCTTTGAAAGTGATTAAACCTAAGGTAATGATGGGGTTGGCTAACAAAGGTGCAATGTTAGGTAAGATAAGTCACCATGTGCTAGCCAAACCTCTTTTAAATAAATATGTCATAGACCACAGGCTAATTTTACACAATCTAATAGGGGGAAAGGAGCAATAAGTGCTAAGAAGTCATACAAGTTTGATGTAAGTACTATTTGATAAGGCCCAAAATAGTGGGAACGAGGCTTAATGAACTATAGGAGAATGTCAAATTTATAGTGGGTTCTCTTTAAGTTATGGTTTTAAACCTTGAAAATGTTGATAATATGAGTAACATTGCTTATAAGTGGTAGTATTTAGTCATATTGAATTTAGCCTTAAAATGCAAGGTTAATAGAGAGTTGGAGTTGTACAAGTGAGAAAGTCGATTTACATTACTAATAATAATCTTGGTTTAAATATGTGAGAGTAGTTTATAAGCCTTTTAAGTTCTTTGACATAGAAATGCAAATATTTAATGACATCTTGCACCAATACTTGACATAAAATTTGTGGGAGATGAGTATGTTAAAGGAAACAAGATGAATATGAAAGTCAATGTACATGATAACAAGCCAAGAGAGGCTAGATACAGGCTACAGTGTTTGCATTAAGTGAACAAATAGTTGGAGGTGAAAGCATGACTTAAGTTGCAATAATGTTAATGTCAAGTAGGAAGGTGTTTGGATCATTGGTTGGTATGGCAATGCATATTAGCAACGTGACAATGTGTATTGGCAATATGCCAGTGTGATGTTGGTAGTTGAGTGACCATTCAAACACATTAGTATCTCTTTCTGCTAAATAATTATATTCTTTAATACTCTTTAGAAGGTATACACATCTTACTTGAAAATTAGTTAATATTAGCGTATGGGCTAGAGTTCGAGCTAACAGTACATGAGCATAAGGTAATTTGAGTAACATGTGTCTGAAGAATTGGTTACAATGTCACAAGATGACATACGTATTAAGTTTTGGACCAATAATGTGTGAATCAAGTTGCATACACGAGTTAGGTGTGAGTTGCAGAGCAATTGGTTAAAAGTGTACAACAAATATGCATGACCTCAAATCCCACAAGAATAAGGAGATTATGGGTGGTAATTCTTACTAATGAGGCATGTAGTAAGTAAGTAACATAGAATCAATAATGGATAACTTAGAATGGGTAGATTATGTCATCCAAGTAGGAGAATGATGGTTCAATAATGGATAACTTAGAATGGGTAAATTATGTCATCCAAGTAGGAGAATGATGGTTAAAAAGTGATGTTTAAGGCACTTGAATATGAGGTACAAAAATTAGAAAGTGAGATACTTTTTTAATCTACTAATCCATAAAATTATATAATTCACTAAAATATAATTAATGTGACAATCAAATTATTTAAATTTAAGAAATTAAGAGTGTTAATTTTAAATTATATAAATAAATATAAATAATCAAGATTTCACAATGAAAAAAAAAATTTTTTTTATTGATATTTGTTATTTTATTTATGTATAATTTTATAAAAATAATTTATTTATATTTTTACATACAAATTTAGTTAAAATAAAAAAATATATTTTGGTGTCCTTACAAATTTACAAATTTGAGTAAAAAAATGTGTAGCGTGAGACCAAACATATCGAATGACTCACGGCATTTTTTAACGGGAACGTGCAAATAACACGTGCAAGGGTAACATTTTGGAATTTGATGTAGGTGCCTAAAAATAAAAAAAAAAACCGCAGTATGATCGGCTTAAAAGCTACTGGGCCCAGTCCGTGGACGGCACAGGTGTCAGACCCATTTAAAGCTAGTGGTCCTACTATTTGACTACGTACCGCCTCCCTCCCCAAATAATAAATAACACTCTGTAATTGGTCCCTCTACGGTTATGTCGATTGCTGAGAAAAATAAATAACTCAAATAGATTCATCCACTCCCCTCGTTAAGGGTAAAGAGTCATTTAAGAAGATGATTTTATGAGAGTATGCATGCGTAAATGGTACATAGCTGAACAGAATTTATTTATATTTTTAAATACATTAATTTTATTTACACACTAATGTCTAACAGCGTAATTATGATTTTCATTTTAAAAATTTAGTGCTAAAATAAGCTTTGCCGATTAACTTTTGGCGTCAGCACAGAAGAGAAAAATAAATTCATACAAAGAAACATTGGTCTATGGGTTATGTCGATACGGGCATTGCCTAAATTGAAATGTCCGGCTTCGCTTCTCGTTCGGATGAGGATGATGCCGAGGAAAGAAAAAATTCGAGACAAGAAAATTACAACACAAGGGATCCTCAAATGGGCATTATGATTATTATATATTATTTATTTATTTATTTATTCTTATTATTTTGGGTACAGATTATAATTAAGCAGGGTTGGTAGGTTTGGAATTTTGCTTACCTACGGCACAACAATCAAAAGGTACCTTTCTTGCTAAATTTGACGTTACAATGCCTTTCTTCGGAGTAGGAAATTATCCTTGGACTCAATTCTCGTAAACTTATTTGTTGTTGAAGATTAAAGAAAATACATAGATCAATTCAATTTTTATTTTTCAAGATTACAGTATAATTAATATTAAAAATTATTGAAATTATAAAAATATTTAATATCTTTTATAGAATTAGATCCCCTTATAATATACGGTAGCTCCCCTGGGTCCGCACGGCACCGGCCTCGGATCCTTTGATCGATTGATACCAATGTTTTGCAACCATGAACTTCTTGCAATTCATATTTCAGGATTAATGGTGTGCGATTGAAATTAAAGTTATTAATCTTTGTGAACAACCCTCCTTGTCTACAAGATTACATTCACGCATCCAATAGGAATCACACCTAACTTATTGAAATTAAATCTCTCTTTTGCATGCAATTCGGACTTTCCATAACTATAAGAGCATGTGCTAGCCAATTAAGATTGACATATTTATTGACTTCATACATAGAGTCAAAAGCCTCGTGAATGAAAATATGGGCTAAGGTGCACCGCCGCACGCCCAAACCCAATGAATTATCTGGAGAAGGAGGCCTATATAATGCAACACAAATATGCCTAACAGGGCCTTGAGCATGCTTTGTGACTTTGGAAAATAAAGGAGGATGTTTAGAGTGAAAATAATAATAATAATAATAATATTATTATTATTATTATTAAATTTAATTTTTTATTTTTTTAAATTATAAATTTTAAAATACAAAATTTTGATTTAATTATATCATTAAAATGTATTTATAATTAATAATTATAATTAAAATACAATTAATAATTAACATGTGACAACTTGTATATAAAGAAGAGGAGTCATTGGAAATGATTGTATTAAATGTAAGTAATAATTTGTATTAAATTAATAATTTTTTTTTCTTGTTATAATAATTTTTATTTAAAATTTTTTTTTATTAAATTGTCCCACCATATTTTAAAATTTTTTCATTTATAGATCTTTTATTTTTTTTTTTTTTTTTTTTTTTGTTTTTCCAAGAGTGTACCTTACATTAATATTGTTAGTTAAAAAATATATTATACTTTTCTATAAATTAAAAAATTTCAAAATACACTCTTAAAAAATATAACATATTTTAATTATTTTTTTATAATAATATTTTTTAAAAAATTAAATTTAAAAATTTAAAAATTATTTTTTAATAAAAATATTCACATTGACGATGCTTGTATATTATATAAATTAATATTTTAAAATTTATATAATTTTTGACTAAAAATAATATAATAAAAAATTAAATTTAAAAATATTTATAATTAACAATATTAATGTAAGAATAATTATAATAAAAAAAATTTAAATTAATAAATTTTATAATATTTAAAATAATTAGATAATAATTTTTAATTAAATTTTGATTTTAATAATTTCGAACTACTGAAAAGAAAGAGAAAGAGGTGAGAAATCGAAACAAAAAAGCAAAAGAACCATTAATTCACCAATATGAATTGCTGTCCTGGTGGGGAAGTCATGGGAAAGTGCTTGAATGGAGAAGGTGAGATTCGTGTTTTCGAGTTTATGCTGGCAACCACCAACAACTCACAAGGGCAAAGCAGAAGAGTGTCAGATATGGGGTGCCCGCGTGGGGTCAAAGTGGGAGAATGAGCATCAAATCATATGCACAAATGGGACCCCTCTCCCATCGTTTGCAGGCGTCGAATTATTTCTGACTAAAGAAAAAAAACTTAAAAATTTTAAAGAAACAAGCATGTGGACCCCACAGCATATGTCCGTCCGTTTCTCGCCTCGTTGCAAAAATATGCCTTGGCTTTTTCTTTCGAATCAAGAACATATTTACACCGTCAAAGCAAACAACCAGAGGCCCTGAAGGAGAGCAACAGCAAGAAACAATGGCGTTAACCCAATCCATGAAAACCCATGTGGCAGTTCTACCAAGTCTAGGCCTCGGCCACGTGATCCCCCTGCTCGAGCTCGCCAAGCGCCTAGTCATACAGCTCGACTGCCGCGTCAGTTTTCTAGCCATCACCACCAACGAACATTCCGCCGCCCAGGACCAACTCCTCCGGTCACCGTCCCTCCCTCCTGGCCTAGACATCGTAGAACTACCTCTCGTCGACGTGTCCACCATTGCCATCGCCGACGAAAAGATGACACTCACCCGCCTATGCTTGATAGTAAAAGAGAGCCTTAAATCACTAGAATCTGTACTCGTCGGGCTGGGCAAGCCACAAGCGCTCGTCATTGATTTGGTGTGTACAGAAGCTTTTGAGGTCTGCAGAGAGTTGTCAATTCCAACTTACTCTTTCTTCACTTCCTCTGCGGCTCTGCTGACATTTTCGCTTTACCTTCCTACTCTTGATCGGGAAGTGGAAGGCGAATTTGTCGATCTTCCTGAACCGGTTGACGTCCCTGGTTGCACTCCAATTCGAATCGAAGACTTGTTAGAGCCCATCAGGAACCGGAAGATTGACGAGTACAACTTTTATCTACTTCATCTCAGCCGCTTGCCTTTGGCGGCTGGGATATTTCTTAATTCTTGGGAGGATCTTGAACCAATCGAAATTAAGGCTCTAGCACAAAACCCATTCTTCAAACAAATCCCCACCCCACCGGTTCATTCGGTTGGGCCGCTGATCAAACAGGAAGATCCACTAACTGCCCAAGGTGTTGAGCTACTGGCTTGGCTAGATAAACAACCTCCTGAGTCAGTTCTTTTTGTAACGCTAGGCAGCGGTGGGACTTTGTCAGCGGAGCAGCTCACTGAACTGGCATTAGGACTGGAACTGAGCCACCAACGTTTCGTCTTCGTTGTGCGCAAGCCTTCAGATGGCAGTGCTGCGTCTACATTTTTCAACGTGGGGAGCGATGTTAACGATCCAAATGCTTATTTACCAGAGGGATTCCAAGTCAGAACTCAAGATAGGGGCCTCATCGTGCGGTCATGGGCTCCGCAAGTCATGGTTCTTAAACATGCATCTACAGGCGGTTTCTTATCACACTGCGGATGGAACTCAACATTGGAGAGCATAGCTCACGGCGTGCCGATCATCGCTTGGCCGCTTTATGCAGAACAGAGAATGAATGCCACCATGCTAGCTGAAGAGATCAGGGTGGCCATCAAGCCAGCGGTGGCGCCAGGAAAGAAGGTGGTGGGGCGTGAAGAAATAGTTAGAGTTGTAAGAATGGTGATGGAAGGTCTAGAAGGGAAGAAGATGAGGGAAAGGACTAAAGAGTTGAAAACAAGTGCTGCCGAGGCCTCGCGGATTGGTGGATCTTCGTCTGATGCACTTGCCCGTGTTGCCAACGAGTGGAAGCAGCTCGACTAGGAAAATGTACGCTAATCCCTCTACGTAGACTATATTCAATAAAGTCTCATCATTACTTATCAAATAACTGGTAAAAAATGAATGTAAGTCAATTGCGCTGCCATGCATCAGGGTTAATTTTTACTGCTATTTCTGCCTAACAATTCTTGAAGCATTTAAGATTCTAATAATCTTTCAAAAGAGGGAATTGTGTACTTTGTCAACTCGTCACATGGCAAATTAAAGTAAATTTATCATATAACAGAGAGTTTTATTAGGAGCCTCGCAAAAAACCAAAAAAAAAAAAAAAAAAAAAAAGGGTTTTGGCAGGAGAATGCAAAAAAAAAAGTGGACCAACAAAGAAAGAAACCAAAGTCTATCAAGTTTAGTCTATCTACTTCACTGAAGAGCTTCCATATTAAAAAAATAAGCCAAAAAGTTACACAAAAATAAAGGTATATTTATTTCTTAAAAAATAATTTATCTATATGAAATATTTATTGGGTAATTTTTTTTAAAAAAATATTTTGCCTTTTTAATATTTGACTAAAAAAATTAAAATCTATTAAAAATATTTTTTTTATATATTTGATATACACAATTATAAAATTAAGAATTTTTTAAAAATAATAATATAACCTTTTTTTAGTGTCTCAATTTATCCGTCTTCCATCTTTTTATCTTAGACTCTCGCATCCTCCTCCCTCTCTGTCTCTCTATCTCTCTCTCCCTTCCTAACTCACTCTCTCTTCCCTCTTCCGCATCCATGGTGTTAAAAGAACGAGAATGTGTCATGCTAGAACCTTGGAGAACATTTAGATGGCAATGAATGAAGCAATTTCTGGGAAAGTATATCATCATTTGTTTTTTTTTTTTTGAATAGAAATCAAGAGCATTTTTATTTAGAAGTATCACATGCCGATCAAAAAGTTCAAGTCTCGACAAAGGCATACAACACCGACGATATTAGAAGCTCCTGTATCACACATCTCAGAACAAGAAAGGTGCCACCAAAAGTGCAAGACCTTGCAAAAATGCACATCAACTGAGCCCCACAAAACTGCACACCGCCTTGCTCCCTTCTACACCTATCTATAGGGCATCTTGAACTTAAGATAGCTCCATTCAAGACCAACGTGCCCCCAAAAATTGTGCTAACTGCCAAACATTGTATCACATCATACATCATCTGCCTGCAGATTTACAAGAGCACAACATTACAAGAGAGGACAAGGAAACTCAAGACTGTATCCCCCAATCTCAGCAATTCAAAAGCACAACATCACAAAGAACTCAAGATTGTCAATTTCATGGACAGCTGTACAGCCTAGACAGAGGTTTGTCATTCACACAAAACCCGATGTGAGATTTGCATAAGGCGTCTACTAGTTCTTGTCTTACGGCTCTCTTGCAGGTTCAAACAACACCATTTATTGAAAATTTACAAAATCCAAACCAATGCAACTTGAAGAGCATAATTTCTTTTGTTTTTTTTTTTTATCATATTATCTCACTTCCAGGAAAAGAGCATAAAAAAAGCAGGCCCATGGGAGGGGAATTATGAACAAAAGGAAAATCATACACAATGGTTATTGATTAATCGAGTCAAATCAACAAGGCATGAAAAACATTTACTGCAAAGACAAATAAACTGAAATCAAGAGACTGTTCCCTAGATGCTTATGAGGCCAGCCAAAGAATAGAAACAAAGAATGGCTTGAAATTTTAAAAAGCAACAAGTCTTTGGCTGATAGTGGATAATAAGCAAAATCAAGCATAGTAGTGACGGCTGAAGTTGGAACATGGAAGCAACAATCACAGAGAAGAACCCAAATATGAGTTGAAGCAACAATCTCAGAACCATCACAAAAAATAAAAAATAACCCAGGTAAAGGAAAAAAGAGGCAAATGATCCGATATTGAGATGAAATATACAGATATGTAAGAATTTAGTGTGGGTTTGTGACTCCTTGACTGATGTTTTTGTAAAATGACAAAAAGTATACCTGAATATATTTAATAATTTAGTTACATCGGAGGAATATACCCTAGTTTTTCAAAATTTTTACCAAGCAAAATTTCCAGGAACTACTAATTGAATTGCTAGCAAATTTTAATAAGTAAGCAAAGATGATGCAAAATTTGAAACCTTTTTTTTTAGCTGTAGATTTAAGAAAAGGAAGAAAAGGAAAAGGAAAAGGAAAAAGATTTCACATCTCTGGCACCCTCTTCCAGAATTAGACCGAAATAGGACAAGCGTCCAAAAGCTTTTGAGACAGGACTCGCTTCAGAAAGAACTACTGGGAGTGGGAGCAGTCAAGACCTTCCCATTTTATATATATATATATAAACATATACACAATTACACGGTAATGCGTTCTTGCAGACTTTTCATCATTACTTGATTTGGTTTTCCAGGGTAATGACAGCTTCTGTCCAACCAAGGTATATAATCAGTTATAAAACGACTCTCCTCACCAGATAGTGAAGAGAATATCAACCTCCCTACTTGACCTTTGATAATAATAAGAAAGGAAGTAAAGAGAATATATAAATATATATCTTTCTCACATTTTAGAAATAGGAACCAAAAATATAAGTAAAAGATTTTTTTTTTTTAAATATTATAACAAAGTAGAGATAAATAAAAGTTATATTTTTAACTCAAATGGTTTGAAACAAAGAATCCTTTTTTTTTTTCTAAAAAATTAAAGAATTTTTCTTTCCATTCTCATTTGAATCCATTTTCACCTTATTTTCTTTCTTACAACTTTTCTTTCCATTCATTTTGAATCCATACTAAGTGTAAGTGAGGACAATTTCATAGACAAAATGCAACTTTGTAAATTGAAAGTGTCTCATCCTCATTTCTAAGTCAATATGAATTTATAGCTCCTCTAAAATTGCAACGTGTCTTTTGCATGGATCCCGCCTTGGTGGCTTGCCAAGCATATTGTTGAAATCAATACCTGAGTTTCTACAAGAGCACTAATGGTTTAGAAATTACTTTTAAGGACTATAACCAAGAAGAATGCTTTCTCTGTTAGAAAAACTCTGAAGTCCCTGGCGGTGCTCCTGAGGACTATAACCAAGGAGAACGCTTCCTCTGTTAGAAAAAACTCTGAAGTTTATGCTACTGTTTTTGTTAAATTCTCTCACCAAAGTTCAAAATTCTGTTATAATAGTTAAGAGCATATAATGGAGCTGTTGCTGGTGTCATGACACATGCTGCTTTCAGTTCTAGCAGCCTTTGTTTTATTTTGAATTAGACTTTGATTCTCGTTCAAGTTAACAATCATTGTACATTGGCTCACTTGGTTCCATCTTTTAATGATTGTACTTTCCAATTTGAATTTCAGTTTCAATTTTTTAAAAAGTTACAAACTCTAACAGCTCCTTATTTTGAATTTTGTAACTAGATAAACTTTATATACAATGAAGTAAGAACGCAATGAAAAGGCTTCTAAGTCATCCCATCAAATGCAAACAACCATTTTCCTTCTTTTAGTTTTGTCACTACTATGAATTGCAACTTCTCATATACCAGTAAGCAAGACTTAAGAGTTTGAACTTAAAAAACCAACAAAAGTGGTATCAAAGTAGCAAGTTCCTTGTACAACTTGTTTATTGAGAGGAAGAGAGAGTTTAAACACTAGTTAGGGAGAGCAAAAACTAGAGTCACAAACAGCTTCATACAAATTTTCACCGCTTTCACCTCCAAAATTCACTAGTCATAATTACACAGTGGTAGTAATGATGAAGACTTATTTAAGGGCTTTTGATCGTCAAGAGATTACTAAATAAGGGTATGAACCTGCTCCTTTTACCGATAAATCTAATCATGACTCAATTAAAGTATTATAATGAATAAGTCTCCAAGCAATCCAAGACACTCGGTTACATACATTTTTTACATTGTTCATATTCAACAAGATCATCGCTTGTAAATAGAAAAAGAAGCTCGGAATAAGTTGAAGGAGGAGTATGGAGTCAGGTAAAAAACAAGAACACAATAGCTACTCAATTTCAAGAGAAAATTTGAGTTTTTGAGGATAAGAGAAACAGAAATAGTGAAGGATTATAATGATAGGCCATTGAAAATTTTAATCAAATTTGGGTGTCAGGGAAGGATTTTCTTGACAAAAATATTGTACTTAAGATTATGGTAAGCATTTCATAGAGATTTGAGACCAAAATATCCTTTTGGGAAGACTTAAAAGGACCTAAACACTATTTTTTTTGGGTGAACTAGTTAGTGCACTTCAAAATTAGAGTAGATATAATTATATATATATATATTTTTAATATATTGATATAATTATATTTTTTTTAATATATTTTTTTAAAAACTTTAATTTAAATTTTTTTATTATAATATAAATTAATATTTTTATCTTAATATTTTTTTTGTTTATTTTTAGTTAATACCACTATTTTGTAATAAATGATAACATAAACTAACATTAAAAGGATGATAATTTGTTTGCCAAGACAAAATACTACAAGTATCTAAATAGCAGACTCTCTTTAGATGACCTAATTTGGTAAATATATCATATGTACTTTTTTTTTTTTAAGTATTTCAACTTTTCTTTTGTAAGCATATTTATTCAAACTTATTTTGAAAACTTAAATTTAAAGTTGATTTTTGAAAGATACAAAGAACTTAGAGTTTGAATATTCTTAATATTCCTTCATGTTAATTTTGCCAAACAACATGTAATTATATTATTGTTACAAAAAGTGTATTAGTAGAATAAATTAAATTGCAAGAATAATAATTAATAATTATATTTTTTTTTTAAAATTACCTATATTAAGAATGAGTATTAATTTTGATAAATAAATAATTATATTATTATTATATTATTTATAATAATAAAATAATAAAAATTTCATCTTAATGTCTAATTAAATTTATATTAACATTTACTAACAAAATATCACAAATTTATGCATTACATGGGTTCAATCATAGTAAATTAGTATTGTAGAAGGTGAGAAAAAATTTATACGGAAAGTCTATTTAATTTTAAAAATATAAAGAGACTCTATATTAAATATCTTATCTCTTTCTTAATTATAGAAATATAAAAATATTTTTATATTTCAATTAAATTCAATAACTCAAACTCAAATATATACTAACTTTGGATTAATAATATTTTAAATAGCTCAATCCCAAAAAAATATTTTAGTCAAAGTTAAAAATCTAATTCTAATTCTTATCTACCACTAAATTTTAATTAATTTCATTCATTTAATCTAACTCAAAAAATGCTAGTTGGGAAACAATAATATTTATCAAAAAAAAATTTAATCAAATAAAATTTTATTTACTCGTTTAATTATTATTAAAAATTAACATTTTATTAAAAAATAAAAATAATTGTAAAATAATTTAATATATATTGTTGTTATTTTAAAATTTTTTACATTTTAATTAAATAATATTTTATATTAATTTAAAAATTTAATAACTTTGGTCTAAAATTCACGTAACTCACGGCTATACTATAATGAATTAAAAGCACTCTGTTTTTTTTTTTTTTTTTTTTCTGGGTATACCAGTACACTGATTTTTTTAAAAAAAAAAAAAAAAAAAAAAAAAAAAGAAAAGAAAAGCTACTTTCTAGTTTCATGTCAGCCTTGAAAGAATGTCCTGCTCAGGAACTCAAGGGTAGGCCAAATCCCTCGTGAAGAGATTCATATCACTTATTCACCTGCTATTCTAATTTGATGTGATGCGAATACCCTTCTTAATTTTAATTTCATCCAAAGACAGTTTGATGCAAAATAATCCTCTTTTTTTAATTATTTGTGTTTTCGAATAGTGAATTAGCCATTGAAACGATCATATTTTCAATGCTACACTGTGACAACGCTCAGTGTTACGTAATAGGTCTCCCATTGGATCTCCCATTCTAGATAGCATGTACCACTCAACCCGTGGCTTCCGTCCCCACGCCACGAGGGATGACGTTGGAAAATGCCACCACCAACGATAACAGGGACCCACAAGTTGTGACAACGATTGAGCTGTCTGCCAACTCAGGACATTAAATACACGTTAGAAGACTGGCCCTGACCGTGACGGTCCATGCCCAAATCAGTTATCATACATGATCATCATCATGAATCCGTTTGACCCCACTCGACTCCGGTCTGCCTACATCATTCAATTAATAAAAGCTAGGCCAACAACTTTAGTGACTCATCCCCAAAAAAAAAAAAAAATCATTTTCAGGAGACCTGAAACCTTAGACGTCCACATAATTGAGACCTTCGTGATTCATCACATTGATGTCTTCAAGGGGATTTCTCAAAAACTAAAAAATAAAAAATAAAAAAGAATTTCAAGTTAATTAGTTATTTCCAATTTCGGCAAAATGGGTCAGTCTAGCCCCAGATAGAATGCGTTTCCCGTACAAGGAAATTGAGTTTGGAATTGGAATGCAGGATAATGAAGCAAAACAAGTTTTAAACAATTCACCAATTGGATACGTTTTCTTTTAGCTGCTTGGCTGAATGCACTGCATTTAATAATTGGTATCCACAGAAAGCTCACTACGGTATATACAGTTCCCAATTTTTTTTAATTAAGCTTTGTCTCTACGTTAAAAAAAGGTACAGCCCAAAAGTATAAATATACACATTTCAAAAGTTGTAATTAAACTCGCTTCTAGAAAGAAAATCATAATCATAACAACATAGCCAAAAAGTATACGTCTCCGCCAAAAGTATAAGTCTTAAAAAACTGCTCTTATCCTATCATCATATGAAACCTCCTTTGGCCTTTTTTTTTTTTTTTTTTTTTTTTTTGTTTCAGGAACAAGGAGGGTATGAAACCCATGGCGGGAGAAAAAGCTCAACCTTTTCGGCTGTGACCCAGAAAAAAAAAAAAAAAAAAAAAAAAAAAAATATATATATATATATATATACCAGCGAAAAAGTTTCAGGATCCCACTAACGTGAGGCTGCTGCATTTGGTTTCCTCTCAGGAGCACCGTCCCATGTCTCTTCAGAGCTTCCTCCTCCTCCTCCTCCTCCGTATGCGGCTGCAGCAGCAGCAGCAGCAGCAGCCACCGCAGCTGCCCCAACATTGAAGCCACTGCCGTAGGAACTTAGAAGGGCAGAACTGGCAGCGCCAATGCCCAACCCCAGGAGATCAAGCGTCATGGGTTTGTTACCGAATAGCGAGGATGAGCCAATCATAACATCATTGGAAGGGAGTCCATGTTCAAGCCCACCTGTTGTCATAGTAATGTTGTTCTCTGCAGGCTTCAAATCCCACTGATAGCCATTGCTATCTTGATGTCCCGATGAAGAAGATGAGACTGATAGCCCCAAGCCACGGAGAAACGATGGGCTTGATGTTGTTGCTCCCATTTGTGCCGCTTTTTGGAGCAATGCAGTTGCAGATAAAACAGGCTGTGGAGATGGCACATAGTGGTGGGGCTCTTGATGATTTGCGAAAAGGGAAGAGGTATTGTTGGTTAGATACAGTGATGGGGAAAGAGATAATGAAGGGGGTGGTTCCATATTGGCTCTAGGGGTCGGCATAGTGGCTACAGGGCAATCTGAGCCAGTAAAAGGATGCAGTAGATTGGAAAACGAGGATGATGATGCTTGCTGTGACTTTGCAGCAGCTGTTTCCGCTGCTATTGAATCAGATGCAAACATACCGGCAAAAAGGTTGCTGGTAGAGCTTGTGCTTGTGGACGTGGCAGCCAAGCATGTAGCTGCAGGTGTTGCTGGTGAAACTCCGATGGGATTTTCTGCTAATTCTGCGACAGGATAAAATGAAACCAAATTTAACGAGACGAAGACCCGGTGAAAAAGCTGAGAAAGGGGAATGAAAAGAAAAGAATAACGGGATTGATGGTAAAACAAAACCCCAAAAAAGGAGGAAGGAAAAAAGAACACTTTTGGGACAAATAATGGCGGGGGCGACATGAAAACGAGGCTGACCCCCTTCAGTTCAGTTCAGTTCAGTAATATAAAAGCTTAAATGCAAAAGCGAGACAGAGACACAATTGGGGGTGTCTTTTCCCTCAAATCTGAAAGATTTTCTTTTAGTTTTTCGATGTGCGGACTTATATACTATTGACTCTTCAATCAGCGAGCGCATAATCACAACCAATACGGCCTCCTCGGCAAAGCCCTCTCTCGCTCTCTCTCTCTCTCTCTCTCTCTTTCCCGCACACACTTTCACAAACATAGACAAACACCCACCACATTCGCTTATAGTCGTGCCTAGCCTACCATCTACCATCTATGGGCGGGAGCACAAAAGACAAATCAACACACAAAAAAAAAAAAAACCCAAGTCTAATAATAATAATAATAATAATAACAACAACAAGTATGAGTAAACCTTCCAGGCCTTTCCCCCCGGCCACAAGAAAATTGAAAAAAGAATATAATGAATGAGTTCAAACATTTCAAATCCTTGTTTTTGACTACGCTAGCAGAGAAATATTACTGCCTTTTTACGGGTATAAATATTTTAACATTAATATATATATATATATATCAGTTTCAAAATAGTGATCATGAATATAAATATATATAAACAATCTTTTAGAAAAAAAATATAAAACATATGATTATAAATTAAATAAATACGTAAAAGTTAAAAATAATCCATCTAAAATATAGTGTTTTATGTTTACTCTCTCACGTGTCAAATTACTGTATGATGTAATGGAGCTCTTCCACATTAATTAGTAACATGACCCGCCAGAGAGCAAACCAATTACCTGAGCTTTGGACGGAGAGCCCCGGAGAAACCACAGTTGTGGACGGCGTAAGAGGCGGAGGGGGCGGCGAAGTAACCGCGCTCTTGACAGATGGGTTCCCTTCACCGTACATGATCGTTAGGGTATTGGCCCTAGCGCTCTCCTCCGCTAAGGCATCGCAAAATGCCCTATGCGTTATGAAGCTATCCCTCCTGTTTCAACCAACGCAACGTTATTTCTATGATTCTATCAAACAAGAACTCAAAAAGATTAACACGAGCAATATATATAGAGCCTAAATGGCTAGGCTACCTGGAGAACAAGGTGCCACAATCGCATCTATACTCCCTGGTCCCGCAGGTCTTCATGTGGGCTTTCCAGTCGGACTGTACGGCATATTTTTTGGAGCACCGCTCGCACTTCCACTTCTTCTCGCCGTGCTTCCTGCAAAAGTGCTTCTTGATGCCGGTGAGGTCGCCAAGAGCTCTAGCCGAGTTGTGATGCACGCAAGACGTCTCCGGGCAGACATAGACCCGCTTGCGTGGCTGCTTGCTGGTACGCTGCTTTAGCTTCCATGGTAAGTTATGGCCTCGTCGATGAAGCTGGAGGTTCTGGTCTCTTTGGAAGCCTTTGTTGCAGATCTCGCACACGAAACGGTTTGTGGCCAACAGGGTCTTCGGGGATAACGCAATTACCTCAGCATCTGGATCTGAATATAAACAGCAAATCAAACTAAAAAGGAGAAACTTTGAATTAACCAACAAGGTAAAGCTTTCAGGTTTTTGGTGGTGGTGCGTAGAGTAAATATCGCTAGCTTTTTTTTTATTCCCTTTTTGTTACCTGGCATTCCGGGGAGGTTTCGTTTCTTCCTTGGCGGTGCCACCGGGAGAGAGGTAGCTTGATTACCGAAAGAAGACACGTTGGTGGCCTCTGGCTCTCCAGAAGCTGCGGAAACTGTCAAGCGCGAGGAATTCTCAGCCTCCACCATGCTATTCCTCCTTGATAATGGTTGTCTGCTCTTTTCCAAAGTATTTAAAATCAAAGTAAAAACCACGACTGTAACCGTAGCTTTCTAGTGTCTACTTTCTACTTCGCTCTTGTTGCTTCGGCTCAAAGAAAAACGAAAAAAAAAAAAAAAAAGCTCCTACAGTTCTTATTCAAAGCTCAACCACCAAGAGAAATGAACAGTGGAGCCTAACATCCAGCCCACTCCACTTACAGCCAACCCTTCTCGATGAACAAATTCTTCGAAAGTACAGAAACCCCCAATTGACTAAAATTGGCCTTTGGATCTGGAATAGAGAGATTCTGATTGTTTCACGAGATAATCGGAATGATTCAACACCAAACAGAACTAAAAAGTTGCATAAGTATTGGCTAGCTAATAATTTAACTCTCTGTCTCTTTTCACAGTGAAAATGAATGAATGAATGAATGAACCACCGATCCAGCTCAGTCGGTGACCGGTGAGCGGAGTCTCATGGTCCCAAAAGGCGGCTGTTTCGGTTCATCCTAATCTCTGACATGGATTTGTATCTTACAGAGAAGAGTGACACGGAGACGGATAGGGAGAGAGAAAGAGAGAGAGAAGAATGACACTTTTTTGTATATTTTTAAGACACAGATTTCTTTCTCTCTGGAGTAGTGGAGAATGTGATTAGAAAAATGAGTTAAAAAGCGGCACCGGTTAATCATGGTTACAAACTAAACCAGTTCCCCCAACCATGGTTAAAAAAGTTAATAAAAAGGCTTATATGCCGGGCCTACAAGCCTACAATTCTCTCGTGCTGGCTGAGTATAATCGATTCTGACCGTCCACGTGTCAGGTCAGAACATCTGTCGGAGCATGTGGGACTAGGCGGTTCTTGTCGTCAAGCAGTGGGCAATCAAAAAGCTGGAGAAATTTTTTATCATGCTTTGCATATTTCTCAGCGAACGTTTTGCTTCACACAGAGCGAAATTACGGAAAAACCAACAGTCGGTTACATTTCACTCCTGAAAAAAGCCGGGACAAGTTGGAGTTTTCGGGAAGAACACAAACGTGGGAATAATGTTCCAAAAACAAAAAAAAAGGAGGAAAAAAAAAAAAAAGATCCAAACCTGAATTTTTGTTGGGATCCCAGTTAAGAACACATTTTTCTTTTTAAAAGATGTCATTAGTTCCATTGGAATCGATAAGGACGAGAGGGCTAGACAAATAAAGACAAAGTCTTACAGTTCTGTTTTGTCCACATTCCTAATGGCCCTTGGTAATTACCCACGAAGTTTTGTCCAAATTCCTGTGACTGAGATAACTGCTTTTGCTCTCTTTTCACCAGGGGAACGCACGTTCTGGTGGGGTGGTCAAAATTCGTATCCGAGTGAAACAGGGTTTCTGGTTGTTTACACGAGAGACAAGAGCCTTTGTGTGCAAGCAAAGTAGAAGGTGGTAGGAGAATGGCAAAAATACGTAAATAAGTTAAATGCCGAAGGTATTTTGAAACCGCTCAATGGCTGGTAAGTCTGGGTCTCAGTCGTCTCTGCTACAAAAGCAGTAACGTCACAGTAAGTACCCTGCCATTGACAAATGATCCATGAACTCGTCCCGTGGTGCTTGCAGGCACGTCCTCGATTCTTTATTTTGCTCGGCTATCATTTCATGTGTGCATGTTCATTGTACACTTCAATTCAGAGACTTTCAGATTTGGATTGGATATACAGTAAACCCCCAAAAAAAAAAAAAAAAAAAAAAGCTTATAAAAAGCACTTTGTCTTTCTGTGTGCAAGTCCAAATTTAATCAGTTACATTACATAATGCAGATGAAAAGGCAAATCGAATCCCAGATCCCAAAAAGGAAAAAAAAAGAAATGTTCTAAAAGGCCAAAAGTCGGGACATTTTGGACCTTTTGATGAAGAGCAACAATGGCTGGCTGGCTTCCATCAAGTTCAATTTTTGTCCACTTGACTCGTCCAGGTGTGTAACTTTGCTTTTGTTCCACCATTGACCCATATGATCCTGTCTTCTCTTCCCAAAATATTTCCTTTTTGTTAAAATTAATATTATGTTTGAATTTTAACCTTCTTATTACGTGACACGGAGTCCAATTATCCACTTGTTTATGTTTCCTCATGATGCACAAATTATTAACAACCAGAGCTAATAATTCACCTGGAAAGAGCAGTGACCCATAATAAAAATTTATTGGAGCATGATGGGGATATGCTAAAGTCCAATTTATTATGTGTTTTAACTGAAAAGTCAAGTTAATCTATACATTTTGTTCTTGTGCTTGACCCACGACGGTCTTGAGAATTTATCGCCTTACAATTATTCGTTTTTTTTTTAAGTTTAACTGAGTTTTAAATTGATTAAATTAGAATTATTTTCACATATATTGTATAGAATTAGAAATGAAATCTTAAATTTTAAGGCTTTTTTTTTTTTTTTTTTTTTGTTAATTGACTCCGATTCAAAATTGGCTTCGATTACTTGCAAGAGAGATCCCGTTGGATGTGTATGATGGGGTAGGAACAATAGACAATCGTTGTCATTATCTCGCCCCGCATCAAATCATATATGCATACTCCCATGACAATGGATATTCGCGGAGATTTCTTTTCAGATCGGAGAATCAAGATTTTTTGTGTGGTAGAGATGTAGATAGGTTTGGATAAAAGTCCTCTCAGAGCCCCCTTTTTTTTTTTTCTCAAAAGGAAGGAGTACCAAAAAAGGGACTCCCGCCGAAATTCTTAGCGTGAAAATGCTGCAATTATGCTGTTACTCACAAAGTATACATTGATAAAGTCAAATAAATTCTTAATTTTAAGTATTGAATTTGATTCTTAATTCATATAAAAAAAAAAAAAATTTACTGAAAGTGTAAACATGCATGCAAATGGAAACATTATATTAAAGAAACACAGTTTCATTTTTGTTGTAACTGTTAATTTCCCAAGATATTGCCAAACTAGTGCGTTCGCCCACACTAGACAAAGCTCTAGTCTAGTCTTTGTAGCCCACAATGGCGAGATAGAGAGCATGTTAGATTGTCTAAGATATATATTAATTGAGTTTCTATCTTTTTTTTTTTATTTTTTTTTAATTGGGTATTTTTGTTTGTAAGAAAATGTTCTTTCTATTTTTTTTTTTAAGAAACAAAAGTTCATTTTTTAGGGATCAAACCGAAAGAGAGAGAAAGAGAGGGGGGAGGACAGCGAAGAGATAGAGGGAGGAGAGAGAAAAGAAGATAGATTTGAATCTTCTTGTTTCCAAAGTGCGGTCAATCACACTCAGCAACGGTCTACTGCAAGTAACAAAATCAAATTTTGCTACATGTGCACCACCAATCCTCCAATAATACCAAAAAAAAAAAAAAAAAAAAGAAAAATTGTGTACTAAATATACGAAAATATTTTCTCAGAAATTTCAGTGTTACAATTAAACAGCAAAAATAATCTTACTCTTTAGAAAATAAATTTTATAGATAAGTTTATTGCATTCAAACAAGCAGACCCTTGATTATCAATAAAATTTCACATTTTATTAAGGAGTAAGGGTGAGATACGAGGGGTCACTGTTATTACAACTTGACCAACACTTCTGTAGTATGTCCTTCTCTTTTTTTTTTTTTTTTTTTTTTTTTTTTTGCAAATATTGATTTTGTCACTATTTCTAAGTTATCGGTTTGTCTAATAAGTTTAACGTGTTCAATTTAAAAGGAAAAGGAGCAGCTAGCAGCGAAGGAATGGGGAAAAAAAAAATTAAAAAAGGGAAATAAAACGAAATTGATGCCTAGATATGAAATATTTATTTATGAAATTTCAAGTGACATTAACAGACTTCGCCATGATTTATCCTAGTGAGAAGTGCAGCTGTGAACAAACGGGCAAAGCACCAGGGGAATGCAATGTCAAGGGGAAAATCGAGTGCTGTAGGTCCGCCATTAATCATCACCAAGTTGATTAACCTTCGCTGCTCATTCCTTCCTTTTAGCGATTCTAGTGGGCATTTTGAATCATTGTGCATAGACATCTCTCCCCTTCTCAACTTTTTTCCTTTTACAAAATGGTATGCCTACAATAGCCAATCTTGCTATTCTGATTAATTGCGTATTGTGGGGTCAGATTCTACATTTCTTAGAGCAGGAGTCAATGGCCAGTACGACAAATCTAGGGGCAGCGATTTAGAAAGAGTAAAAACTGTTTTTTCTTTGGTCCCAAACAGCGACGAAGATCATTTGATTAGGTTCCAATCCAACTTTCCGGTATTCTTATTTTTGCAAACTATTTCATATGCGGCCCCCTGGGAGGGTGCGTCCTGCGCAGCAAAAAAGACATTCACTCTTCACTGGCTCGTGATTTTTGGAAGCTCTCGGAGTTATGAATTATACAACATGGGGCACTCTTTAAGGGAATCGTACCTGAGAGACTTAGAAGGGTGGTGTACCTTTCCAAACTTACCATCGTCTCTACGATGCCAATAGGATATGGGAGAGACATGCTACGACGCTATCCTCACCAGACTTTCAAAACATGATAATTTCCCAGAAATTTTTATCGTACCCATAATCTCTATTTTCTCTCGTAAAATTCTGAACTCTTCGTGAATTTGCCGCTCGAAAATGAATCAGCGAAGTCGCCAAGCGCGAATCTTCATAAAGCTGGGCCAGACAATCACGTGGGGCCATCGCCCATTGAAAGAAACGTTGGTTTTATTGGACAATGGTTTGTAAGATGAAGACAATACAGGTGTCGGTTTGGGTTTGGGTTTGGGTTTGGGTTTATTACTTTGTTGTTATTGGCTACTTGGGCCCACGCGGCCTGGTGGCCCAGCAGTATTCAAAACCGAGACAACTATGCATAGCAATGAGATGCAATGAATTCTAACATGTAGCAGGACTACATGGTACAGCATAAGCTGCTAATCTTGGGTCTGAAAGTTATTCCTCTGCTTTTGAATGACCAGCTACAACAGCCAAAAAGATGAAGTGCTTGAGATTCAGCCAATGGATCTCCATCTGTCATTTTGCAGTTACAACCATATGTTCAAACATCACGGAGATGTAAATATTCACCGTAGTTACATAATGATTATTCTACCTCGTGTCCATTAAGTTACTTGGCCATGGGCAAGTAGCATGTCAAAACACCCGTGCTATCTCCCCATCTGCAAAAATAGGGACTAATTCTATAGCCACTTGAAACGCCAATTCAGTGCTTCATACCATTCATTACTCCCATGTTCAACACCAGAATGGTCTTCCATTACAGTATCGGATATCTGGACAATAATTAAAGAAACACACGTATCTTCTGAATGTTATACAGAAAAAACGCGTCAGAATGCTAAAGCCATGCCTTAAAGAACAAGACATCCCATTAAGGTTATCCCTTACAGAAAAAGCATCCCAGCATAAAACCTGAGGCATAATATGTCAGCAGCTATGTTGAGAATCTGACTAGTTTACAGTTAATACAACATTAAAAAATGGCAGCCAAGCAACACAGACTCAATTTCTTTCTTCCTTGTGTGTGCAATACTAGTGAGCCACTGCCATCATTGTCAAATGAAATTGGACTTTTGACTCTATATCTATTGAACACTGTTTCTGGTATTAGATTGAGCCCAAAAGCATGCCAGATAAGCTGATGCACATCTGCATCCTTCAGCTACATTGAAATCCTATGCCTTGTTTAATTTAAACTTCACCTTGATGCATTTCTTCTCAAATTATGATGTGGCTGTGAAATCATACAAGGGACCTTTCAGAAACCAGCACTAGTTTCAAATTTTACAAATATGAGACTTCATGATGACAGGAATACACCTAACACTGTGGGCAGTGAAGGAGTTGCCGGAGGTTTGAAGTCCCAAACTGTCAAATGACCCATTATATCAAGTGAAGTAAGAAGAGTTCTTCACTCAAAGTGAAAGCTTTGCAGTAGCATCTTCTTCCATCATATCAGGAATCCCATTATCTAAAATGAAGTCAGAAAATGATGGGGACAGAAGAACTCTTCTTAAGGATGTAGCCGCACATTTCACCCGTTCTGCCTAAAAACAAATTGCTCATATGAACAGCTAGTAAACTGCACAACAGATCTTATCAGTGACTATTATTTCAAACATTAAATATTACCACATTATCCAAGTTTTCTATCAATAGGCTCCACAACATGCAGACAGTTCTTAAGTTCCCTGTATAGTTGATGCTTCTCAGATTTGCCAAGCACTGTGATGGAGATCTGAAATCAAGTTTCCAAATTAATAATCTTTATATTTATTAAAAATTAAATAACAGGAATCATAATTGAGGATGGGATTGCTGAACTTGTACAAACTTGATAACAATACTCTTGAAAGTGTTATTTTGATTACCGAGACATGCAACAGATAAGTAGTAGTAATAAAGGGTGTCCCAGTGCGTAAGGCTCCCACGTTTGTGGGGTCTGGGGAAAGGTCAAATTACTCTGCACAAGGCTCAGTAATAAAGAGAATGAATCAGTCAGGATTATTCTGCTTTCATAGCCGTAATGACAAATTCGCCTTCACATTGACCTGGTGCCTGTGAACTTGGAACATCTATGGAAACCCAAATAGCAGTTGTCTCTATGCAGTGATAAAAGCAAGAAAGTCGCCTCAACCACATGCAGTTAAAGGTAACCCATCGTTGCTCACATTAAAGCAGAAATTGAGAAAAAGAAAAAGGGACAACAATGGAGGCAGTATCCAGGAAGCAGGCTTATCTAACTAACTGGAAGATCAAGAGGCACAAGAGCATCAGGTACACCTAATATTGGGACCACCTTTTGCAACATTATCCAACGTCTAGCAACAAGCCTGCCAACGCCCGAATATCAGAGAGATTAGGGAGCAGAAGCATAAATCATCAAGATGCAAAATGACAGCATTAGCTTCACGAAGCTCATTGATCCCCTGGTGTGCAGCAAAGTCAGAACAGTCAATCCACACAACCCTGGCATTACCAGAAGCACTCCAAGAAACGTGTGGACGTATTGCAATTTGACCACTGCCACTCTCATTTCTAACTGCCGAGAGATTAATCTTAAAGGGAAAAACAGGCATTTGATGCCACATTATGCAAGAGATTAAGCATGCAATTGCTTAGCAAATGCAAGAGATTGAACGTGTGATGAATGCGAGTTAGTGGCATATTTGCATCTACTTGTTTCTAAGACAACTAAAAAGTATCAATATCAATGTATAAGTAAAAGCATAGTTGATTTGCTTTGCAAAACAAATTGGTATAATAACATGCAGCGTCTACATCATATGAATGATAGTGAGACTACATCCAGCCAACATATACCTGTACATCCATGGAATGTTTGCCAGCTCACTACATGTTTGCAAAGCTAATAAATCAGCATGCTTGTGCTAACAGTTTAACAGAATAGTAGCAAGCAAGAGACAATTAGAGAAACAATAAACATAGAAATTACATGTTCCAAATATCTGGGTATCACTTGCGGTCCAACACTCGCAGTGCTTGGCATGCACCACACATGCACCAAATCTGATGTTGGAACCTCTGAAGGGCCAGTTCAACTCTCAAGAGGATTTAAACCATGTGAACCACCATCAACCCATTCAATAAGCCTTTTCCCCCTCCAGAAACACCTTCTACAGGTGGCACAACAATATCTTGAGGATTCCCTCAACATTTGTCACATCCAATGAGGTCAGATATATAAAAGCTATTCAAAAATTCCCCCATCTAGAGCATGCCAGCAGCAACCGTTCAAACTTCTGACGCCGACATTGATTCAACAAGAATTGAACGAACAAGTAAAAACCAACTTCTCTTCATTAAGCACAGAACAGAATAGCTATATTTCTAAAGCAATTGAGGTGCTGGTGCCCTTTCTCTTCATAAATTTCAAGCACAATTCCCTTCCATTTTAATCATTTTCAGTGCGAAGGTGCAGTGTAATCGCACGAGTAAGCACGCCAGAATACACTGTGTTTGTGTTTATGACATGTCTTCAAAACTGACAACTAAAATCTAACAAATCAAAAAAGAAAATTAAGAAAGAAAAAGAATTGCCTGGACGGACAAACCGATTCTCTCAGCTCATTTTCCGTGCAGTTATCCCTCTCGTTCGGAGGTTCCAAACTTTATATATGGGAAGTGAAAAACAATCGCCTGGGAGAATAATATTAATTATACAGTGATCGGGCTGCAATTTTTCCGATAAATTCCCAAACAATTAGCCTATTTGTGGATTAAAATTGTGACGTTTGGCCTGCATTAATTAAAGTGCAACTCTTAGTTGCGCTGGTTGTCGAGCGAGGTCACTGAATGAGATGGAATCAGAGAGATAAATGCTTGACTGCACAATGCAAGGGGCGATGCCTAAAATTTTAACTGTACCATATCAATATTTTTTTATTTTTCCCTATCGAATTGACATGTTTTGTCATTGCAAAAGAGAAAAAAAATGGAAGCCAATTCTATTCTCGTACAATACCATAAAAAGAGAAAATGATATGACCATGCGAATCAATGGAGTTGACCTCAATCGCATTAACCACCCTTAGTTCATATGAATCCATAAAATAGCAATAATATGTTCACCTCATAATTGTAGTAGGACAAGGGTATAGATAAAGAGTAAGGTCTGATGACAGTTACAGGACCAGTGCATAATTGACTTGAGAAGAACACCACGAACATGGAATTCTCAAGTCAATCAATGTTTCCATAGAAGTTACACAACCATTCAGATTTTCCACGCTACCATTCCCAGCTTGATTGCTCTGCATTATGCTGAATTCAACCTCTGACCATCACCACAGATACCTGAAATTAAATAAAAAGATGTTATTTTGATAACAAAGTCTCTGCTTTATCAATACTGCTCTTGAGGTGCCTACTTGAACATTTTTAATGTCTCACATCAATTCTTGCCCGTTTCTAGGAGATAACATCAACCCAGCTCAAAATGGCAACTTAGCACTATTATTAATTATTTGAAAGACCAATCCAATAGTACAAGATAACATAAAACCCACATCATAGCACCATCTATGTTACACAGTACTCCATCTGCCAACCAACTGATTCAATCTTTAAAAAATCATCAACACATATTTCAAGCACCAAGGTGCAAACAGAGCTAAGAACATCTGACTTGCTGACCCAGATGATTTCCTAAAAGCAACAATGAATAAATATTAGCAGAGAAACAGAAAATATTGATCCCCAGTCACCAAATTTATTTAGCATATTTGCAGTGTAGGCAGTCTCTGACTCCGTGAATTGTTCTGTAAGCATTTAAATATTTGTGCTAACACAAACAAAAACTTTAATGGACAACTGCCAAACTTCTTCACAATCAAGGCTATTTAAGAGAAAAGCTTTGATATAAGAGTACTAAGAATAATCATGTTCCTCAATCCTGAGTAACACTCTGTACTTAAACCACATGCTGAGATCATAAATGATACAATGCTATGCTGCAAAGAGGATTAAGGTAAAGGGACCTTCTGAAACTGAAAAACTATAAGGGAGCATAATCAATTATAGAGCCACCTACAAAAGTTTTCCTATGTGTATGAACCGTGGGTGAGGGATTTCATGGCATGCTTGATTTTATCACAATACTTCCAATGACTTTTGATGAAGCCTTATTGGAGAAAGCAGCAATGCCAATGAATGATGCCAACAATTTATCTCTATATCAGGAAACGGGCAGCTTCAAACCCAAAATTCATGTGCAGTTTTAATACTTCAAAAGGCATATTCCAATTTATAAGCAGTTTTATCATGCATATACTGAGTCATTTGCTGACTGGTCAAACCAAAAAAGGTGGGATTTACTGTAGTACAAACTAACTAGCTTCCACAAAATGGAGTTAATAAACTGATCACTAACTTTCCAGATGGCAGCTAAATTCCATGAAATAAATACCACCATCCCATTTCTACATACAATGGTTGCTTTCCCTAAACTGCTAACTCAGTAAAACTCTTTATGGTCCAACTAGGATAAATTTTAGTGCCTTCTACTTCTAAATGATTAGGGAGCATAACATTCTTACTCTCTTCAATCAGCCTAATACAAAGTCGCTTAAGTTCCCCATGAATTTCCCACATGGAACCACTAATGAACTTTTCAAGGATGCCCAATGGCCAACGACCATTCACATGTAGGAGATGCTATCAGAAGAACCAATGATGGCATTTCGTCACATAGATAAACTTGAACTCGCAGAATGTCTAATTCGCACACTCTGCCATACAGATTAGCTTTCAATACAACAAAGAACCATCGATACAGAACTCTGTTTTGTTTCATTTCTATTAGTTTAAGATAAAGGCCAAACAGCTGATGAATCGTTTTCTTTACAAAGCTCAGAAATCCACCGATGTATGAATAACTAGATTCTTGTTTCGTTTCTAACTTTGCTTACTAAGAAACTGGTTCTTGCTATATCATATGGCACAAGATTATCTTATTTTAAATGTATCTGAACGCAACTTGGACACAACGAAAACATGAACAGGACAATTAACTATTTCCTCTGGAAGCAAATTTCACAATCACTTTTATCGATCCAATCATAACCATGATGAAATAAAGACATGAGTACTACCTCTTGAAAAACTCGGTCACATATCTTGACCCATTATAGCAAATGAACCACATCAACACAATCATCAAAGTATCTGCTGCAGTTCAGGAACTAACTGTACAACATAATAACAACATACAGACAGAAAGAGGCCAAAAGATCTTCCAGAACCCAAATGATATCTTAATAACACCTTATGCTTTGCTTCCCTTCAAGCCCTCTAAACCCCTTGAAATTAGATCTTGCCAATTATAGTCACACACATCTAACAAAAATAGAGAGAAAAATAAATAAAAGATTAGCAAAAAGTCGGGAATTTTATATAATTACAACCAAACGAAACATGGCTAAGAAAAAAAAAAAAAAAAAAAAAAAAAAGAAAAAGAAAAAAAACAAAGTCGATCCCATCATAAGAAGAACAATCCAAATCGAAAGCACAACTGCAAAAACAAAAACAGGATCCCGTTTGGACAAAAAAGGATACTGAAAAGGTAACGCTCCCACCAATCCAGCATGAAGAGACCGAAGGTGACATTATAAAGATAGATCTTACGCTGAACCCAGTTCATGGCGCTCTTAAATATTGTAAAGAAAGAATATAGTTGGTGGTACCAAAATCAAGAATCAAGATCCAGCCGAACAAAAAGAATTTTGGTCCGGATTTTGCTGGTGCGGACAAATGCTTTTAAGGTTTTAGGGATTCGGACTCGCTCCAATGTTCGGGCGTCTGCTTTGGTTTGCCAAATATTTTTCTTGATGTTTGGTCAAAACTCAAAAGCTAGAATTTTGGTTTGCCGAAAATGCCACCAGAAAACATCAGTCCGGTCCGTCACCGGTCAAATAACTTGGGATCTGTGAAAACCTGCAGTGAAAACTGATGGCTGATCTTGCGGTTATTGTAAATTGTTGTGACTTTAAATATATTTTTTTTTTTTTATATATAATTTATTTGAAAAATTTTAACTGAAATAATTTTTTAATATTTATTATTATTATTATTTTTGCGTTAAGTTCCAGAAGTTTCACGGAGTCGAAGAAAGATACATTGAGCATCAGACTTGTAGACGGCCGCCGAATCCTCCATTTGCCTTTGCTCTTTTGCCCGCTGCCAATGCGAATGACGTGTTAAATTATTCGAGTGATTGAGTGAATAATCGTGTAACGACAAGTCGTAAGGACCAACGGTATTTTGTCTAATATTATTTTCTACTTAAATCCGTCGGCAATAAGATTAGAGAAGCGAGGCATGGTTAACAGGCAGTCAATCACAGCAAGAGTCAGGCCTTTCTTTCTTTTTATTATTTTTATTTTTCTAGATAAAAAAAATTAAAAATTTTAGAACAAAAGTCACTCTTCAGCCTTCAAATTCCAAAGTCCAAACTCTATCCATCAAAAAAGGGAATTAAAAAAAAAAAAATCAAACTCCATCTTGGTTTATGGACTTTTATTTTACGTGATTTTTAAGGTTCCAACAATTCCAAAGCAAAGTTTTAAAAACTAAATTTAAAATTTAATTATTTTAATTAAAATTTAATTAATAAAATTAATATTAAATATTAAATATAAAAAATTAATATTATAATAAAATTTAAAAATTAAATAATTTGATATATTTATAAATATAAATAAATTTAATATAAATAAAATTTAATATAAAATATATTATAATTTATATATATATATTTTTTATTAAAAAATAATTTAATATAAATAAAATAATTTATATTAAAAAAAATTAAAAAAAAAGAGACTAAAAACAAAAGTATCAAACATTTTTTTAAGTAAAAATAAATTAATTTTTATTCAATAAAAAATTAAATAATATAAATTGCTAATAAACAAAAAGTTAATCAACATTGTTAGAAATTGTACAATCTAATCATTCATGCAAATTTGATTCTTTATGGTCTTTGCAATCCAATCAACCACAAAATTATCGTCCTTACTAATTAAGTATAGTTCAACTATTAAATTGTGGTCCCTTACTAACAAAACAATTTCTCGTGGACAAGCATATGACTCAATTATACAAACATCAAACAAGATTTTTCGACCGGTTTTAAGAAAGAGCTGGACCAGATCAGGGTTCAATTCCTGGTTTTAACAGTCGGACCGGCTGGTCCGGTCCAGTTCTTACAACCTTGACATTATCATGTGATATGCACCAATAGCCATAAACATTATTCGAAGAAACATGTTCCCTGAAAGCACAATTTTGGAGCCTATTTTCCATTTCAAGCTCAGGATTCAACATGTAAAAGAGAAGAGGTACAAGAATGCAATTGATGAGTCTAAGCTTAGCCAACACAACTATGAATGTTAGTCAAGTACTTTTTGTGTGTGTGTGTGTGTGTGTGGGTGGGTGGGGGGGGGGGGCGCGGGGGTTGAAATTGCAAAAGACGGACAGCAAGATCATTTTCCTTATTTGTTTTACTTCCTTATGCAACTGGGAACTAAAGGTTACAACAGTGGGAACCCAAACAGCTCCGGAAGGCCAAATGAATTGGCCAAAAGACAAAGATCAAAAGAGAAATGTAGCAGTAGTAGTTAAAGTAGTAGGAAGCAATTGATCTAACAAACTTAGTCTCTATCGACCATCATCAACTTGGTTGTTTATGAACATACTCTCCCTCCTTTTAGAGAAACCCGCAGGCTCCAAGGTCGAACCCCTATATTTTAGCTCAGAAGGTGGTGCTCTATAATTGGGATCGACAGAAGCTGATCTGGAATTTGCATCGACAGGGCTTGGCCTAAATGAACTGGTTGCTCCTCCAGGGTACCGCGAAGGAGAGGGATACGTCCTTGTTGGACCCCCCAAACCACTTGATCTTATATCCATAATATTAGCACTTCTTGAAGAAGATTCTACAAAAGATCTATCTCCAGTGCTGGAACCCAGTGGAGCTCCAGTTGTAGCAGATGTGGAGCTAAAAGGATCATCTGGTCCCCATGAAGTAAGTGCTTCCTTCTTTTTGGCAAAGAATTGCCAAGCACCAAATAGAAATAGGATAAAGATCAACACAGGGCTGGTCCACAGCATTGTATTGAATTCTCCTCTAAACACCGGAAGATTGGAGCGATAAATAGCCACAAGCCCATTCCCAAGGCCAAGAACAATAAGCTTTTCTCGGTCACTGGCCATTAAGGGTATCACTTTTTTCTTCACAGAAGGCTCTTCCATGACTTGATAACTCAAAAATGACAATTTAATCTCTTCCAAGCCAGCAGAGAAGAGAAGGCGAGGTCCACCAAGCCTGACATAATGCGGGGACGAAACATTATACACAAAAACCGTCTCTTGATTAACAATAAGCAGATACCCCCTAATTGCTTGGAACACAAAAGGTTCATCCAGGTCAACCTTTCTTTTTGATCTGACCTTGCATTTGAAGTTCATTACATCCCCCAGTAACAGTACATGTATCAAATCACCCTCTGATGTTAATCCATATGCCTTTGACCGTTCTGTAGCATCAAAAACATAATTCCGAGCAAGAGAATGATTCAATCCTTCACACTCAGATTCTCGGATTTTCATGGTTCTTAAATCTAATGACCCTGCACCAGTCTCCGTTAAAAACAAAAGTCTTTGCTTCAAGAATGCAATCGGTTTACTAACTGGAATAGCAGAACCATGAATTGTCCCATTCTCCCTGAACACCGTGATCTTCCCATTAACGTCAGATGACAAAATGTACCTCAATCTCCCAACATGATGCACTTCCAAGATATTTATGGTTGAACATTCTTTCCCATTTGTAGGGAATGCAAATTTACCAACATTTTCCATAAAAAGTGAGCTCAAATCTTCTCCATTCGAGCGCTCATATACCTTATGCACCAAAATTGCTCCATTTTGATGCCCTGTCACCACAACACTCTCATTCTTATAAACCGAAAAGTATGAGACAATTGCTGTAACTGGTGAATCACACTTTGTGTAAAAGTCAACCAAAACATCCCCATTCTTCAAAAACACATAAACCCTCCCTCGATCATCTCCAACAGCAACATACTTGCTATGACCCTCATAATCTCGAAATGGCAAAACATTAACACACGTTGCATCAGAATCCAGTTTCACAGCAGACACAAATTGAAACCTCTCCGACCAAAATGGACTATATTTGATAAACCTCATTCTCTTTTCATCTTGGGCCTTACCCTCAAATCTTTCTTCTTCGGAGCTATCAGCCAATTTCTTATCAACCTTATCCAATTCTCGGTTCTCTTTTTTATCCAAACCCACCGTGTCTGGCAACTCCGTCAGTTTGGATTCTAATTTAGCAACTAATTCACTGAGGTTTCTCACTAATTCTTCTAGCCTATGCAACAAAAGTCCTTGTGGGGAGTCTGAATCATTTCCCAATTCAGTCCCAGATTCATGATAAGTAGCGTGGTGATGGTGGTGCTCCTGCTCGGGTTGGGTCGAGACAGAGGTGGAGGCTACAGAAATTTTAAGAGAAGATGCCAAAATAAAAAGCAAATAGAGCAAAAAGAAGAGCTTGCCTTGGTGGGTTTCTGCCATTGAAGAAGCTTGCCTGAAAACCCTTTTGTATCAGTGGATTGGGGTTGTCATACGAACTTTGAACGTAGCAAACGTGGACAGACAATCCCAGGCCTTTTTGTTGTTTGGATCGCAGAGCCGGAAAGAATCTAAATAGAATCTATGCTAGATTTGATGAGTTTAAGGATAGAGAAATGAAGATTTTTGCTCAGACGGAGAGAGCGAAACCTTTGACTTCTTCGGTTGTCCGTACTCGGAGTCAATGTTAGGGCAAGAAATTGCTGTGCTTTTCATGCGAAATCCCAGTGTGTCTGCGAAGGATCTGAGTCACCTGATTGACATGGTCTCGAGTAACTTTTTGCTTTTGACTTTTTTTTTTTTATTTTTTTTCCTTTTATCAGACGCGTCGAAGTATACATTATTCAATAAAAATAATTCTTAAATTTTTCATAAATTCAATGAAATTTCGATTTTTTAACCATTATAACTGTAAATTGTAGCAGCCTGGCGCAGATATTTTCGGAGATTTTTTCCATCTGTTTACTAGAAAACCCCAACTGTGACCGGATTGAATTCCCTCACCGTCATGCTTCAAGCCATAACCATGAACTAGAAATTGATTGAGAGCTCCCTTTTTTTTTTTTTTTTTTTTTTAACTGATTTTAGACCGACCCAAGAATTAGGTCGGATTTAATTATATTTCAAAAAAATAAAATCTGAATTGCTAATATTATTCTATTGTTATTAGATAAAATAAGTTTACTTTTTAAAATATTCTTAAATTTTATGATATAAGTGAAATTATATTATTATGATAATAGATTATATATTTACAATATAAATAATAGTTATATTTATCAAATGATTATAAATACATAATTAATTATAACAATGTAATATTATGTATATCTTAAATTTGTATCTATCTCGTATTTATATATTATTTCTATATCTTTATATGACAATTAAAATCCAAAAAGCTAAATACATTCAATAAGTCAATCTGATAATAAGCTATGTTAACGTGACTAATTTTGCGTTTTAAACTATTTATTCCCTTTTATGGGCGCAAGAAGAGACGAGCTTCATTTTCAGGGTTACTTGGTAATTGTAACAACAATTCAAACTGAAAGAGTACCAGTCACCTATTTTTCAGCTTATGTGCTACACTTGAACTTTATATGTAATTTGTTGGAGGCACGTAAATTTCTCAAAAATGTAATAAATATTTTATTAAATCCATATGTTGGTATGACCCTTTTTTTTTTTTTTTTTTTTTTTTATGGCTCACAAAAATCATTGGAATCTCGTTGAAATGGTCTTAAAAATACAAGTGAGCCGAGGATTTAGGGGAAACATGATTGAAATCTTTGTATTTCCGTTGTAGAAATGATCTAATTACGATTTTTTTGTACCTTACGCCGCTCCAAGCCGGTCCTTTCTTCTCAAGCTTTGCAGAGTGGGCAGAGTGAAGAAGAGAGATCGTCACCCTCCTTACGTGAAATATTTATTTGTTTCAGGCTTTAATATTTTCCTTGAGAAAATCCAAATGATTGGATAAAAACCAAAGTGATGAATCTAAACAAGACACTTTTAGTTATTATAGTTGTAGAACACACACCTCGTTACCAGCGAACTGTTTTAGAGTGCACCGTTTATGGCCCGTTCAGACAAAACAGATTGGTTTGAAAATGTCACCGCCTGCCATGCTTACCTCGCAAGCAAGCAAGCAAGCATGAAACTAAACTCAACTTCCTCCCTTCGAGGGTCGAAGCCACCCAACCTCAAAGCACAAAAACTTTCTCCTAATACCAGTTTTGCCAGTAGCCATGCACAATATTAGCCCCATTATGCGCAGGCATGGCCTGGCCTGGCCTGGCCTTACACAGCCGAGAAAGCTGAAACTTATGCTATCAAATACTTTAATATATAAGGTCCACGGGCTAACTTTTTTTTTTTTTTTTTTTTTTTTTGGAGTTCAAAGGAGAAAGCTTAAATCTAGTACACAAGGACATGCGTGGCTAATGAATGTTGCGCTACTTAACATCGCCGCTTCTTTAATGCAGTTTCCAAAGAAACTAGCTCAAATCCAGCCATAAGCCCCATAACACAAGAAAACAAGTTTCACATCTGTAAGCAATGACGGATGGGGACTAACAAAACCAAAGACTGACTTTGTTGTCTGATCACACCCTACGGAATTTTTATAATAATGTTCCCTGTTTCAGGATGTCCGTATGCAAAACTACAGTCTCCCTCAAATGCAACCAAATCTGGCCTCTTCAAGAGTACACCCGGTGCACAGCTGAAGTTCAAAGAATTTTCCAACGGTAACCAAAGGTCACATTCGAAAAGAGATTTAATAGCTCAACTGATGCCATAGAGCTGTTCCTTTTGCCAAATCAATCAGTTCACCTGCAATTATCATCAATACTTCGGGGAAGAAAGCAAAATGAACTTGGAGGTATCACAATACAAATGCCAGTAAGTTGTTGGTACAAATTCAATAAAGCCCAATGGTCAAATATAGCAGCTAGCAAGGGATGCTAATGAACATCTCATAGCTCAAAGTTCCACATACTTTCAGCCATTAACTTCGGTGCTTTTGTTCTGTCAGCCAAATTGAGGGATGCAGACACCTGGTATAGATATTGCACCAAATATAGAATATTATTTCAGTTAAAAGCAAATAAGCTTAAAACTGAAAGAAAAATTTGGAATATTACAAGTATTTGGCCATTCGTTTTAATAGATGAAAGCACAACCACCAAAATAGATTTGGTAGTTTACAACCATCAATTGCTTGACGCCTTTGTGAAAGTTTGAAACACATGCACTTCTTCAGAATACAAAAGGAAGCCTTAATCATGGCCTTAATAACCTCTGTATGGCAATAATGTCTCTCCATCTTTGGCATATTTGATGTTTCTCAACATTTAAACTACAGAACAAATTTCAACTGCAGCTCAACTGCCCTGCCACCATGCCACACCACTATGAAGCATGCAAAAGAAGGTCACCTCACACTATCGGCAACATCACCCCATCTACACCAGTGTGCCAAAGACAACATCATAACCTCTATCCAACATAGCAACCCAACCAAGACCATCATGGATCACCTTTTCAAGCTAACTAGCCAGCTCAACTCCTAACCTCAAAGAACCCAATTTGGCAAAACCGACACTGCTCCTATCTTCTCATAGCAAATATGCCTTTGATGATTTAGTTTAAGGAACATAATTATGGCTAAAAATTAAGGTACAAAAATTAGTGACGAGACACACATGAAAAGAAAAAAAAAAGCATGAAAACAGAAAATTAACGCCCCTTTAATGAACCAACCATATGGAAATCAACAGCATGAAAGCTAACCCTGTCCTTCGATCCTTACTTTTTGTTTCATATAACTTCCCAAAATATTTACAACAAAAATGGAAAAAAGCTAGAACAGGATCACATTACCTGTTATTTTTGCTTAAAACATAATTACAGATACCATGAAAGTAAGTACCAAAGTGATAAGCTTGTTTGAAAGTGGTCACTTTTTGCATATGTTTCTCAAAATGCCTTTTTCTTTAGCATGCATTACATTTAAGCATATTAGGCTGTCACTGAATATCGGGAAGAGTTCTTCCCATCCATTTGACAAATCAAATTTCAACTTACTGTTACAAATAGAAGCTAAATGATAAAAATGGACTGGAATGGAAACAATAAGTTATGAAGAAATGAGCAAAATTGCATATCTGCATCAAATAACTTCATTGATACACTGATTTTCCTAGCTGTTTCTGCTGTTATATGTTTTCCAATCAGAAAAGTAGAAAAACAAGATTTTTCTGTGTTGAATGGCTGTTGACTGATCTGTCTGAGAACCATGATAAGTGTTCATGCCAAGCAAAGTCTTGAACAAAGTAGAAATGTTGCTACTAATCCAGTTAGATTGAAAACTAGAGCTTCTTCAATGAGAATAAATGGGTTGTGAAATTTGTATTATACTATTATAAAGCACAATGCAGAAATATACTAAGTTCATGAACTTGCACATAAACACAGAGAAAGACAGAGCTCATAAATTAGAATCATGGACAGACCTTGAAATTCCTGCTGAGCTTTGAATTCCTTGACCATTCCAAGCCCACCAGCTTGCTTGATGTCTGATAGGTGGCCCTAAACACATCATCATCATAAACCCTGTGCGAGACTGCAAAATCCCATGAATTCTTTGCCAAATCGTAACATGGCTCAAATGTGGTCCGCCCTCCATGGATATAAGTATACTTCAACTTGGAATTCCCGGTACCAAGCATGTAGTTAGCTGATACCTTGTTAGCTGAATCAAATGAAAGGCTCCCATCCAAGATTGTCCTGTTATCCCCTCTGTGGTGAATATAAGTCAAATTCAATGGCTTATTCACAACCCTGATTGAGTTCATGAACTGAAAGCGAAAATCCTGCAACCCCAAGACATAATAATGATAATTAAGGCATATCAACATTGTTAGAGTAGTAATGGGCGTGGGAACAAAGAAAACTAGAGCATTCACATGAACATGAGAGATCAAAATCGAAAGCTGTAGCTGTAATTTTAAAACACAACAGTCACCATATTGTCAATTTTCCTCCAAAATTACCAGTTTAATGGCTCAAAAATTATAAATCAGCAAACTGAAATCTTAACGTTCCCTCAATTACTGAAATATGAAACCTTAATTGGGATTTGGCTGGGAAGAGAGAAAATCCAATCAACGCCTAAGAGAAATGGATAGAAACTAAAGGTCGTTTCAATTCAAGTTTTCCATTAGCCCTGCGGAAATACCCGAGCAACCAAACAGACCATAGCCGCGCAAAGCATATTTGAGGTATGGAGTACGCATACCTTTCTGGGGACGTCATAGTCAACGATGAAGAAGCCTGGTTTCTCCGCAGCAAAAGCCAAGCCGTCCATGCTGGGGCCGTTGAAAGTGGCGTCGGTCAAGGAAACCCTGAGCTTGACATCGCCGGCGTTGAAGGCGACGCTAGAAGCAGCAGCACTGTTTTTGTCAAAATCGTACTTGCCCTTCAAAGACACCTTCATTTTTTTGGGGAGAAACGACGGCGGGCAAGACAGAAAGGTCGGAAAAGTATTTGTTAGAGCACACGCACGGGTAAACCCAGGCCTTGTCTTGGAATTGAGGGGCAATTATCAATTAAATTTGTAAGGTACTTATTATCTTTATATTTTACAAATATAATATTATATAAATTTATTTTATTATTTTTAGTTTTAAATAAATTTTTATATAATATTATAAATAATTATATTTATAAAAAATTAAAATATTTAATATTTATAATTATTTATATTAATAATATTTTTTATAATTATTTAATAAATATATATTTATTTACAAATTTATTTAAATAAAAATTATAATATAAGAAAAAAATTATAATTAAATTAATTTTTTTATATTTTTAAAAAATAATAGTAAAAATCTGATAATTTAGTTTTTTATATTTTATAATATAAAATAATGATTTTAAACTTTCATTTTTAAGAATAAAATTTAAAAACATAAAAAATTACAAAAATTTAAAAATTTTAAAAATAAAGTTAAAGAAATTATAAAATTTAAAAATTCAAAATAAAATTTCAAATTTCAATAAAAATTCAAATTTTTAATAATAAAAATATCCAAATATTTATAATATTAAGAAATTTTAACAATAAAACACTGAAAATATTTTAAAATTTCTTAAAATTTAAGACAACCTGTAAAAGTTTTTAAACAATTTTAAAAAATAAAATAATTTTAAAAATTAAAAAAATATAAATATCTTTAAAATATAAATTTTAAAAAAATTCAAAAAAAAATAATATATATATATATATATATATATATATATATATATATATATATATATATAAATAATAAAAATTTATAATTTTAAAAATAAATTAGTAATAAATAATTAATTAAATTAATTTTTTTAAATTTAAAATTTAAAAGATAGTGAATTAAAATTGAAATTTATTAGATTATTAACCATAATTTATATTCTATTTAATTTAAAAATTTTTGAATTTACACTTGTGTTAGAATAATGCATAAGTTTTAGATATCTAATAAAAAATATTTAAATAACAAAATTCAAAATTATATTTATAATAATAATTAATTAAACTAATTTTTTTAAATTTATATTAAAAAATAATTTAGTAAAATTTAAATTGATTTGATTATTAATGATTATTAATATTTTAAATAATTTAAAAGTTTTTAAATTTATTATTACGTAGAAAAGATCAAACAAAATTAAAATTAAATAATTAATTAAAAAAATAAATTTTATTATTGTATGTTTATAAAAAGAAATCTCTAATCAAAATTTTAATTAATAATAATATTATAATTAATTACAAACATCAACTTTGAAACAATATTACTAAGTAAAAAGGTTAATATATGAAATTAAATAATTTGGTTAAAATAAATTTAAGAAAAATAATAATAAAAGTTAAGTATACTTGATTTGATGATGTATAAAAAAGAAGACAACATATATGCTAAAAATTTTATTTTATTAAAATATTAAAAAAAACTACAAATTAGTTATTAAGTTAATAACAATTATAAAAAATTATATTTTTTTAATAAAAAAAATTATAAAATTAAGTAAATATCATAATATAAAACTTTTTTTATTTAAAAAATTGCCTAAAATTTATGAAATTTTCTGAATTTAAATAATATGATACTAATATTAGACATATTATAATATATTAATTTATTATATTTACTAAAAAAATATATTTAAAATAAACTTAATTTTTTTAAATATTATTTTTTTTTAAAATGAAGTAATTTTATAATTGTTAATATGAATTAACTAAATATATAATAAATTATAATTAAGTAAATTAAAATTTAAAATTATAATTGTTACTTTAGATGATGTGAAAATTTTTAAAATAACTAGATATATTAATATTTATAAAATTTAAATCTTAATTTTTATAAAAACTTGAAATCAATGTGAAATACCATTAACTAAGCTAAATAATAATTAAAAAATTATTAAAATAAAATTTTTTTTTTTAGTATATATTCAATAAATTGTAGTATATATATATATTAAATTATAATAGAATAAATTGAATAAATGAATATGTATATTAAAAATATAATTTTATTAAAATATTAAAAAATATTATAAATTAATTATAAAATTAATATCAAAGATTACAAATAAATTGCGAAAGTATATTAAGAAAATTATAATTTGAATCAAATAATTAAATATTTTTAAAATTAAGCAAATACAACTATTTAAGTATTTTATGAATTTTCTCTTAATTTTAGTAATATATACTTATACTAGTTTTTTGTCATCATAAGTTGTACTAATTCTATATATCTATTTAAAAATATTAAATTTGATTTAAATTAATTTTTTTTTTACAATTAATTTGTATTTGAGAAAAATAATTTGTTAAATTAAATTAATTTTAAAAGAATTTTTTTTTTTATAAATCTTTTTTAAGGAAACTAAAAGAAAAATTTATGTTTTTTTAAGAGAACAAAAAAAAAAAAAAATAAAAAAATAAAGTAATTCTTTTAAAAAAAATATAAGAGTAGTTTTTTTTTATAAAAAAATCAAAAATAATTTTTTTTATTTTTTTTAATAATTTTATAATTATAAAAATTTAATTATAATTAAAATAATATTTTTAAAATTATTAAAATATTTATTTAATTATAATAAAATTTATATTAATAAATTTATATTAATTATAAACAAATCTTAATAATAATAATAATATATTTTAATATTTTTAATTTATAAAAAATATAAAAAAATATCATATAAATAATATTAAAAATTTTTTTTCCATTTTAAATTATATTATTTTAATATTTTTAATAAGACATTCAAAACTTGAATAATGTGTAGGTTCAAATTTAATATATATATATATATATATATTATTGGGCTCAATAAGAATTGGGCCGGTAACAAAGTTCAATGGACTGAAACAACCTCGG
Organism: Rhizophora mangle; assembly: GCA_037832345.1. NCBI lineage: Eukaryota > Viridiplantae > Streptophyta > Magnoliopsida > Malpighiales > Rhizophoraceae > Rhizophora > Rhizophora mangle. The sequence continues at coordinate 279,977 of JBAPLJ010001973.1, forward strand.
CTGAGCTAACTATCGTAGAAACTTTGTGGGAAGTCCAGTGAATAGATGAGCTACAATCAAGCGTGAATTGGTCTTTTTTATTGAATTTGGTCAACGGTCGTCGGCTGTATTGGAATTGTTTTCTTCCGCTGACATTAAAAGAAGGCGGCAGAAAAAAAAAAAAAAAAAAAAAAAAAAAAGGAAAAAACGTTGTTGGCGCGAAAACTACATTGGTTTTTTTGTTTTGTTTTTTTGAGCAGACCAAAAACTACATTGGAGCGGCGGATGGTCCCCTTTTAGACATTGAAATCAAAAGCCCTCCCTTTTTTTCAATCCATCTCTCTCTCTCTCTCTCTCTCTCACTGCCTCACCAGCTGCGCTGCCCGGCAACGCAGTCTAATTCAGTCGTCCATTTCAGGTTTCTCTCGCTCTTCATTTTAAACTTCTTTTGATTTTAGATCTGCATATCTGTTGGTAGAAGTTTGTTTTTCTTTTTTTTTTTTTTTAATCACAGAAGGACTTTTACTCTGTCTTCACCCCTTTTTTTTCTCTTTTTTTTGGGGGGGGGGATTTTAATTCAAATAGGAACTGCGGTAGTCTATTGCCAGAGAAATTAAATTTGTGGAATAAAGGGAAATAAAAAAAGGAACTTTTAGCGAAAATTTTTGGTATCACGTGGATTGTAATTTCTACTTCAAGATTGTAAAAGCTTCCCTGAGAATTATTTATCTCAATTATTATTCGATTTTCTTTTGAGTTTCATTTGTGGTTTGTGGAGATGTACCTTTCTGTAATGATTGCTTATAGCAGGAAATCCAACAGATTCACGGTTTTCATTCGGATATTGACTAGCATAAGCATAATCTGCATGACACACTATAAAATTTGAATACAAGGTAAGAGTGCAGATTATGTAATTTAACACTTCCTCAGATCTCATTCTGTGGCTCTCACTTGGCCGTAATTTATGTAAAATTGAGCAAACGAAAATAAAAAAAAAGGTGGTGGGGGGGTGGGGACTGATGAAGTTTTGTTGTTGTCCAGGTGAACAATATATCTAATGGCTGTAGATTTTACAATCAAAACTAGCTGTTTTGTCTGTTGTTGGCCATGTTGTGGCCATAATATGCCCAGGTCATGAAACCTGACTAGCATCATGCATAATAATGCCTTGGGTACTTGCCTGTAAATTGTTCATTTATTTAGCCCTGTGGAAAGTTCATTTGTATTTTATTCAATGCATTCCCAACCCCGCAACTTCTTTCCAAAAAAATGAAAAAAACCCACCCTTTTATTTTATTATTTGCAAAATTGAGAGTTTATCTAACTTCAGCTGTGTTCATGCTGTATATTCCTGCTTAAGTTGACCTTTCCCCACTTTCTTGTCCTGTTTTTGTGTTTAGGCAAAAACGTTTGGGGTCTGAATAGTTTTCTTTGCTTAATGGAGTTGAGGAGCTGGCAACATTTTCACTTTATCTGGGCTATCAAAGGTGGTAAGGCCGTAAAAATCACTAATGTGTTCCATGGCAAGCCAGCGCAAAAGTTCAAGAAGGTTGAAGATATATATCAAACTGGAGAATCTAAAAGTTACAATCCACTTTCAGATCTTAGGCCAAAAGTTGAGTTTGAAGCCTTGCCAATAGGCTGTAAAAGAATCAAAGGTAAAAGTCCATGTATGCTTGCAGATGAAAAGGCAGTGCCAATTGCAGAAAAGCATATTTCGGAGTTTCATTTCAGTTGGGAAGATGATGGAGAGGAAGGTGAACTGGATGACCTTAAGTTGGATGCCATGACACTAAAAGAAATTAAGGAGATATGCAAAGCAAACAAAAAGAAGTGTGCAAGACATGCTGGTTCAAGCAGAGGAAATGTCAATATTGTCACTCTTGTTAAAGAAGATTGTTCTAACTCTCAACACAAGGAAGATGATTATGAAGCCATGGAGCAGCTTAGTTGTTGGAAATCTAGAGTTCTGAAAAACAAGGAAAAGAGAAAGTGCAGAAAAATTAATGCATCAACTTCACCTCACAGTGCCCCAGTAATTGTGAAATCTGAGGAGGTTCCTACTGATCAAGCCATCTTTCTACCCAGTGGAAATTTGCCTGCACCTATTGACATTAAAGTGGAGGTTCCTGAACCTAGTTATTCAGATTGCCAAAGTAAGGTCAAAATTGAGAGTGATTCTACCAACAATTGTGACAATGCTATCAGTTATAATAGCATGGTAGATGGTGAAGGCCTCGAAATCACTGGTTGTGCTTCAGAGACTACATCATCAGTGATGCCAATCAAAGAGCCTGTGATAGCTAATGTCTCTGCTTCGAAGGCTGATAGTTTGGTGATTTCCAGTGAAGAGCTTAAGGCAGCTAGTGATTGCCAATTTGAGATTCAGATGTCACCTTTCTTCCCTAATGAGTTTCAATGCTGTGTTTTTAATGAGCAGTCATATGAATATGTGGAGCAAGTTGATCCCACATGTATTGTTGATGCTGGTGCAAAGAATATTATTGATGACGATGCAGAAGAAATTAATATCCAGTGCACAGATTTATCCTCAACCAAAGTGATTGGAGAGCATTTTGTTATGGATGCATATCCCAATGATGGTTGCATGGAGACCACCAATAGTTGTGAAGCTTCTGCTAGTGGTGACCCTCAATGTTGTGTGTCTATTGAAGAATCCTATGAAAATGTGGAGCATTCTCATGTAAAGTCCTCAGTTGTGGAAGCAATGATGATGGATAATGTTGAAGTAATTAGCAATGAGTCATTCCCAAAAATAAATAAAGGTCCCAATGTTGACTTGCATCCCAATGATAATTCCGCTGTCCTCGTGTCTCCATCTAAGGGCCATAGCCATGAAATGTACAATAATTCCCAAGGTATTCCTCATATGCATGAGAAAGTATGGAATTCTAGTAGTAACAGCCAAACTCAAGTGCATGATATTGTTACTGCTGATTCTCTGCTATGTGTGGAACTGGAACATAGCAACAGTAATAACTCACATCCTTTTAAGGATGGAGCTAATGATAATAAACCTCTTTCTAAAGGCAGTGCTATAAGCAACCCATTTAGTGAGCCTGTGCGACTTGGAAATTCAGATTTATGCTCAATTTCAGAGAATAACTTTGATGTAGCTGATGACTCTTGTCCTGGTCAAGAAAGCCAATGCCCGTTATCTGCATGGGCTGATGCAGCAGGAAGCTGCCCTTCAGTGATGCATCCCTTCAACAATGAGCCTGTGGAATCAGTAGATGTTGAGGGCCATAATCACTTCAAGATGCAGCATCCCCCTGAAAGGCTCCTTTCATTCAGGAAGGTATGTAGCATGAATCACATGTTTTCTCCCTTCTGTAGTCCTCGAACCTTTTCAAACAGTACTTCCATTTTCAGGTCATCTCTCCTGCTTCTCAGAAAAGGCTATGTGAGGCTATGGAGTCCAGCCAATTAGATGATGAAGAGTTTTATAGTAAGTGCACAAGTCAATGTAGTTGGAGTTGTGAACTGTGTGTTATCCACAAACAATGTATCTGGGAAATAATTTGGATGATAACTATCTCTTAGCGAGGTTGCCTAAAAGTAAAAGAATAAAAAGCACTATATTTTGTGGTGTCATAGGGCCAAAATTCACCAGTAATTGGCAACAAACTGAAAAGAAACAACACACAACAGACACAAAGATGCCCCTAAGAACTTGACATGTTTCGGCCTTCAGCCACATTTTATTGGGAGTCTGATGTAAATGATCAGCAGAACTTCTGCTAGGAGAAGGAAATTTCATGGTTCTCCCACAAATTCCTCCCAAGCTCAGAGCCCCATTGCCCCCTAGGGTTCCCTCTCTCTTGGGTTCTCGCCTGTCTTTACTCATGGTCACCAGTTAGCTTTTCGTTGCAAGCCTGCTTCTCTTATAAGCTTCTAAATCATCACTTGGCTTATGTTATAAGTCTCACTTAACAAAAGAATAACATGCAAGAAAGTCTATCATACACAAGCAATTCAAGATAGTTACATGATTGCAACATTTAAATTTGGAGCAACTATGGACACGTTTTTTGTTAGACATACTATACACAATTAGTTAAAGAGTAACACAAACCAAGATTTATAGTTAAAAGTGGTATTTCATTGTTATATATTATAGTACATGTCATTGTTTATCAATAAAAATTACTTTATTAATTGTGTATAGTGAGTCTAACAAAAAGTGTCTCCAAAAATTATTTTCCCCTAAAATTCATGTTTGTTGGTAGATGATGATTTTCTTTTCCTGATTCTCTTGTCCATTGACATGTAAGACCATGAAATATTTGGTTGTTGACTTTGGCTATATCTTTCCCTTGTTCAGGTGTAAATTGATTGACCTTTGTGCAATCAAGTAACAATAAGACAACATAGAACTCAGCTGGATGTTACATCCATTTGAATGAAAATAATTTAATATATATGTTTGAACAATTTTTGTTGTACAAGATAGTTGCTGAGGCCAAATAGCACATGGTTGAAGTCTAAATTTCCATCTGGATGGTTTTGTTTTATTTTTGTGACTTGGACGCTTTGGTGCTATTGCATCAAGCTGGCCCAGTTGTTTTATCCTGCAGGCAGTATGTACCTCAATTCTCTGTCTCATTGCAACTAACCTTGCTTGATTTCGGGCATTTTCAGAGTATACAAGGAAACTTTGCTACATGAAATTGACTGAGACTCAGGGCAGTCAATTGGAAGAAGCCAATCACATCAAGAGAGGTTTAGCCACTAGAACTCCTAAGCAAGCCATTAAAAAACCGAAGATTGGTAACAATGGTTTCAGCGTTAACAGGACCGTACGAGGTACCCATCGTTCTCGTCCTCTGCCACGTTTTCCTAAGGGATGCAATTCTGCCCAGAGTTGTTCAGAGAGTGCCATTTCATTCTCACAGCAACAGTTGCATGATATTGAATCTGTTGCAACAAAACTTGCAAATGAGTTGAAGTCTATGAAGGACATTGCGGAAGAAACGTTACACTCAAAGGTCTATCTAGCTACATCCTCCAAATATACTGCAGATGAGGTATGGCAACTTGCAGACCTATTACTATAATGACTCAATCATGTGCACATCATTAAGTTCTCCTTTTGGAGAACTTGTACCACATGAGTTGACCTAAAGTTGCTATTGGTTATACCATATTTGGTTTTGGACTCAACTGAAATAATTAAGTTCTTTAACTAGGCAAACAAGAATAACTGAACTTGCCCCTATGAAATCACAGTTATATTTGATGGCATTTCTTTCTTAAGTATAGGGCTGTAGCAACATGTCCAAATCCCATCTTGTATCAACTCCTTTTATCTGATATTATTCCTAACTCCATTCTTATCCTATCATTTTTTTTTATACTAAAAAAAACTGAGAAATACAGGTATGGGAAAATGATGTTTCCCTGTATCATTTATAAATAGATATTCATATCTCTGCATGTTTTTGTGCCACTGTACATGATCATTTGCCCCATACTTGACTTGGTTATGCATATTCTTAATCTGGTAGGTCAGAATTGCCATTCAGAATGCAACAAAGGTTGAAGAGAGTGCTAGGAAATGGCTATCTATCATGGCAAGGGATTGCAACCGTTTTTGTAAAATCATGGTAAGTTTTACCTATAAACACTCATGGTTTTGGACATACATCCAACATGGAAACTACTGACATTCTTAATTCATAATCTATGAAAAAATTTCACTAATAGTTTAAATTGATCAATGCCAGCAAATGACAGAAGGCATTTCTGCCACTTCTAAAAATGTGGCCTACAAGGAGAAGAGGAAGATTGCTTTTGCCGATGAGGTTGGTGGAAGGCTTTGTGATGTCAGGACTTTTGAGAATGATATGGCTTCCTTTACAGAGTCTTGTAGTGAAAAACTAGGAATTGTTGATTGAGTATAGGTGGAAGGATGTATATTGTTTGTCAAAAAAAAGAAAAAAAGAAATATTCCGGCATTTTAATTCCAAGCTGTACTCTGAAACAAATTGATTAAACATACGAGGAGAGTTAAAGACATTTCTGCCAAGATAGGCCTTGGTTTGTGGGGTGCACTCCACACATCGCTCCAATAATCTCTTTGACCATTTACAAACACCTCATTTTTTCAGATAATCACCATCTTCAAGCTCTTAAAGTGTCTTACAGTTACAGAAGCTGGCCTCTTTGCAGGAGAATCCTGGAACAATATCTCCCAAATCTCCAAGAATGCCTCCACAATAGCAACCGCTACATTGCTTGGCATTCAAAGACAGAAAACAATTGCAAAAGCTGCTCTAAATGCAAGTCCTCGAACATCTGTTTCTCCATTATAATTTTCAGCATAGACCTCTTGAAGTCCTGGTAAGACCAGGAAGATCTCTCTCACCGTCCAGTCACTCATGCATGACCATGTTGTTGCCAGAGAAAGAATCTCAATCTGAGATGTCACCGTCCTTGTCTTTGGCGTATGTGACATCGTCATCCACTTCCACCAAACCTGTTGTTTTTGAAGATTGTCTTGAGATTAATTGCTTTCTTCTCTTTTGGCTTTTGGGTTGGTTTCATTTTTGAATTCTCCGTTGTGCTTTCCACAGAACCGAGTGAACTCATTGGATGAACAATATACGAAGCTTTTTTTTTAAAAAAGAGCAGGGTCTCCATTTCTTGACTTCTTCTACGTTCATTCATGATTAAAATTTTGTACGCCATTCGTAGCTAATTGATGAAAAAAAAAATAAAATAAAAATAAAAACTTGTATACCGCTTTCTTGTTAGCTTCATGTTGCTTAAACGAATGATCTGCAGAAACCACAGTTGACGATAAATTTTAAAAACACTCCTAACGATATAAATGGAAAGAAGGCAAAAACTTAGCGGAGGTTGTCAAGTAGGTAGAAGCAAGCGTGTCTCACCGTTCACATGTCTTGGGACGCGTCTCATCATCACGGAGGTCAAGCGATCGTGTGGTTGCGCAAAAAGCTCCATACCAAAAAGATGGCGAATGTGAAAAAAATTCTTAGTGCTAAGAAGTTACCTCACTTAAAAATTTATACAATGGGATCGTATATGGCAAAAAGTTCAATGGTCATCCACGTTCAACCGTTTATAAATTAAAATTACAATAAAAACAATGATCGGTAGTTGTTTTCGTCAATGATTTTGATTTTTTTTCATTAATTGGCTGTTAAAATGTGTGACTTGCTGGTTTATGTCAGTTGATTGATATTGTCTCGTATACTACGGCATCATATTCAAAATTAAAATGGGGTTGCACCTTTTTTTTTTTTTTTTTTAATCTGAAAGTTGAAAACAAAACCCAAAAGTTCAAGAAACAATATTTTTTTTTACAAAAAAGAGAAACATATATTGTGGAAAGAAGAGAATTTTAAAGCAAGGAAGGGAAGGCCGAGGCAAAACACTTACATGGGCTTTGGGATGAGCTAAAAATCAGCAAGGTGAGCACTCAAAGCTGGATCATATCGCAGAGGATGTAAGAGCTTTGTCATCCAACTTTTCCACTCTCAACATTCCCCATGTGAAATAAAGTTGCAATGATGTCGCTCATGCACTGGCTCAGGTTGACCTTTCTACTATTAGAGAAATAGCATGGAGTGAAACTAGTTTTTCAAATGTTTTTCTCTTGTAGCCAATGCACAAATCAATGCCCTTCAAGTAAATTCTCAAAAGAAAGGAAAAAAAAAAAATCACAGACACAGAGAGATTTTTGTGAGATCACATAAAACTATTCTTCAAACCTTCTAGCATGGAGTTTTGCTGTGATCCTCTGTTAGTGGTTATTAAGTGTAAAGTGTGAGAGAAAAAAGAAAAGAAAAAGAAAGGCTGTGTTTGAAGTGTGGCGTGCACAAAAACAGGACCAATGGAGCTTTCCAACGGTACCAACGGATATCGCATCTGTCAGCACTTTTCCTGCGGTTCCAACCTACCAGAATTTAGTCATTACTAGAGAACTCGGAGCTCAGGCATGCAAACACCAAACTATTTCAGGCCCTCGCTGAGAAATCCCTGATCTTGTCGAGGACATTCCAAACATCCGGCACGACATTCCCTACCATCACATTGTACAGCAGCATCCCTTGGAGCGACATGCAGCACAGCCCCATTCTCTGTGCTATTAATCTGAAACAGCCAAACATAAAGCGACGAAGTTACACAAACGACAGTAACTTTGAAGTGTGTTCACAGTCAAAGATATGTAAATTTATGCTATTAATCAGGCACCGATCAGTCTCTATCTGTTTTTTTTTTTTTTTTTTTTTTTAAATAACAACAAAAGATGCATTTTATTCAATTCATGGCAACCTATGATTACCACAAAATCTCATTTCTGTCCAAACTCTCAAAGAAGAGCATCTTTTAATTACCTATCCTAAAATAACTGACCAACCCCATGATATTCCACCCTGTACATTTTTTCAAGACCAGAAAAAAAGATTTACAGCATAACACTAAACCAATCAGTCTTCAAGGGGAAAATTTTGTATATTTCAATTTCACATGAGCCGGGATATGAATTGGTATAACAGATCAATTTCTTACTTACAGGCTTCCCATTATTTGTTGGAGTTACATGTGACAGGGATCAAATCTGGTGAAAATATGAGGTTAAAAATAAGTGAAATTAAAAAGATATAAATTTATTTTGCTATCTTCTCTCATATATGTTATGTTTCCATATGTATTTTTTTTAAATCTGTTGAAATTAAAAAGCATTTTGCTGTTGATCTCGATGGATTCCATCTCATATTTATAAGTTTATAACACAATGATCTTTGACAAAATAGTCATACACCCTCGAGTCCACGAAGCCAAGATAACTACAAAGTACAGCAGAAAATTAGAGACAGAAATGGGAATCCATTTGTCAACTCGAAAGTACTCTGCATTTCCGTTACACTTTTCTTCACAAGGATTTCACCAGGGCAAGTTTTGTGAAAATCTAACATATTTGCTTCTTCTACTTGTTAGGATGATGTCCTTGTCCATCCTAGTGAGAATAGCAGAAAGCACCCGTCAACAGAGGAACTAATATGCTAGAATAAGGAGAGAGTTGGTCGGTAAGTGGAAGTGACCCTTTCGAACAGATGGTCTCTGTTTCAGGAGCTTCCACCTGGGGAAGTGCAAGCATTAAGGCCTACAAGAAAGAAGAAATATCAGCAATGCCGATCCAACTTCTCCAAAGAGATTTAAAAAGGCTGAAAGACATGCCAACAAGGTATTCAGTTGGACTTACTGGGATTGTTAAATGAAAGGGTTGCTGTTTGTGAGAAATCACAGTTCCATGGATTTCTTCCAGCTGATTGATAGAGGAGATTCATGGCATAAGCAGCATGTGATGCCAAAGTGTTTGGCTCAAAACAAGCCCCGCCTGGTTGGATTGGACTGCAGTCAATCCCTTGTCCACAGGCATAATCCATATTAGCTTGCAATTGGGCGTCTGATACACCGGCCTTTGGCACACACCATGCTGCTTTTTTTGGATTTGGATTTGGATTTGGATTTGGGTTTGGGGATGGAGTCACAGGAGTTTTATGGCCATCCGGAGTCTAAAAGAATAATACAAATTACTAAGTACGGCATAATTAAGTCAATAATCATCTCATATTTGATAATGAACTACTAACGAGGTTGCATCGGCATCTACCAGTAATCAAGTCAAAGATAAGGCAGAAGTGCGGATGCACTTCATTGAGATCAAATTCCAGCTACCTGAGCCAGTTACCAAAGCTCAAAGATAAAAATTCAGGACACGGTTAGATAAGGCTACCCTAAACTGCCAACTATTACAGTGGAACCAAGTGCACTAGAAGTCTAAAAATGAATTGAGTCATTAAGCACAGGATCTGACGTCTGTACGGAAAATCTCAACCTAAAGGCAGAGGATCTGATGAATTCCCATGCACATTAAAATGAGTTCTCACCTGGCTACTCTTGGAAAGACCAACATCATAAGTCATGGACAAATCGGGCTTGAAAAGGCCAAATGCCCGCTCTGAACCAGGTCCTGGCTTCAAGTCTTCATCATACAGAGCAAAGAGATAGGTATCCACAGATTTCCCTGGCATCAATGGAGTTCCCTTCATGGATCTTAGGTGTGCAATCAAATTACCGTTGAAAGCCTTAGCACTCTCAATGCTTGGCCCTACTTCATTGGTGTCTCCTTTGTAAGGCCACCCCGTCTCAGCCACCACAATCTCAACATTCTTGAATCCCAGTGAATTTAACGCAGAGTAAACAGCATCCACCTGTAAAGAATTGCATCTTTGTTACTAAATATTTCATGCAAGTTCTGAGATTCTACTTACGGTATTCCTTCTTTGATTATTTGGTTTCTATTGGGACTCAGAGGCATGAGTACTTCAGTTATGGAGGCGAAGACCAATAAACTAAAGCTTATTTGTCCGAATTAGTACCTGGGCATCAAACATGTTCATGTACTTGATCTTAGTGTTCCCATCAACCCGTCCTGCATTCGGTTGGAAAAGACAAAAGGCCAGCGTCTCAGCTCTGGGATCACCCCTATACGCAAAGTACGGGTACGGATTGATGGCGAAAGGTGAACCGGTGGCATTCATAAACCCCAACAAGCCCTTCATCAAATCCCCGTCACTGGGATCAAAGCGTCCCGAGGACGGCGGCTCCGACTCCTTAAGCACAGCCATGGAGTGTACCGTGGAGACTTTTATCTTATCCCCAAGGGAAGCAGCGTTTAGAGCGTTCTGGACGTTTTGCATAGCCGGCAAGATGTTTGTCATGAGATTCCTGTCGCCTGAGGTCATCACCTCGTTGCCAACGGTGATGAGGATTATCTTGCTCGATGGATAGAAGGGGACAACGTTGGTGTTGACCCAACTCTTGGCATAGTTGGGGTCGGAGGCTAGTGCAGGAATGTCCCCGTTTGCCGCCCCGATGACGATACCTATGCCGGTGTTGGCTAAGGCTTTGATTATCGCTGGGTCGGAACCGTACAACCGGACCTTCTGGATTGTCGTTGATTGGAGCAGCTTTGCCGTAGCTGACGGCGCTGGGAGGTTATCAGCGACCTGTCCGTAGTTGACGCCGACGAACGATTGTGACTCTGCATAAAGAGCCAGACTCAGAGATGAAACCATTTGGAGCAACCAACTAGTAGAAATGAACGTCAAAAAGGATTAAAGCTGAGAATATTTCAGAAACTCCCCTGACGTCGGAAATTAACATAAAAATCTTGGTAATAGAAAGGCAAAGAATGGGCTTGGGTTATCGAAACTCGACTGATTGATATTTGATATATGAGAGTAGTTAAAGCCTTTTGCGTGTATAATGATGCCCCGCAAGAGTGGAAACGTTATTTATTTATTTGTAAGTGTAAATAGGTTTTATAGATACCATAACAAACGAGTTTTAAAGCTCCCTTCTTCTTCAGAATACGACCATTCTCCAAAACTTACAAAAAAAAAAAAAACAAAGAAAGAACCAGAGACAAGAATCATTTCGGATTTAAGAAAGCGAAGAGCAACGAACTTACTTGCGATGCTTATGACATGCAACAGGGAAAGGAGGAGCAAAATAACAGTACTACAACGAAGCACAGCCATGGCTGAAGGAGGATGGCCTGGCCTCTCTCTCTCTCTCTCTCTCTCTCTCTCGCTCTATATGTGTGTCTGCGTTTTGGGCAACCCCAGAGTGCAACGTTCATTTAACAGAGAAAGATAGATCCTAAAAAAGTCGAGGACAGAACCGTAAAGGCAAACTAAACTTGTAAAAGAAACAGTAGATTAGATTAGATTTCGTAAGTGGGAACCGGAAGCTAAGGGGGGGCCCACTATGGCAAGTGGGAAAGAGAAGCGCTGCGCGGTCCGTCACGGCTTTAGAGCCCGTGGATTTAAACAAGATTAAATTGAATTGTAAAATGGATGTACCGGATGGACAATGGAGCATGGCATCCGCATCCAAGATCCGAGAGAAAAATAATTCCCCTCTAATCTAAATCACAGTTTCAGCCTTAACTGCTATCTACGATGATCGTAAAATTGATGGTATTTTCTCCATTGTTCTGATTAGGGTACTTGTGAACGGCTGAGATTTGCTGGAAAGCCTTAAAGCAAACCTAGTGTTTTGTACAATCTTACCTAAAACTCTTCAGGGGCATCTATGCTCTGTGTTTTCTTCTCTACTAAGAAACAACATTCCCCTTCCAGAACCTGGCAAACATTTCCAGCACACAAAAGAGCTTTAAACATTACATAAAAAGAGACGAAAGTAAAGCAGGAAAGAGGAACTCCCGAAACAATCTTAGCATCGTTTGAAGCTTCATGTAAAAAGCCCAAAGGCGAATTTACTTTAAGAATGTGCACGTCATTGGCGCACAAGCAAACCATTGAAAAGGGACTTCCAAATGCATCCGATATGGCCCGAATGTTCTCACTCGGGCCATCGCCCCTTGCTTTTTCCCTGTTGAAAAGGAAAAGAGAGGAGCAAAGTTATTCCTTCCCCTTCACGTTGTTCTCATTCTCTTTCCCTCCCGTTTTCGTCGAACCGCACGTATTACAAGGTTTGAAGAGTGCGCGCGCATTTCCAATCAATCAACTAAGTGGTGGGTTCGTATGAGCGGAGGAAAAGAATGTAAACAAGTTTCACTATGCATGGAAAATGATTAGTAAACTTGTATAATTTATATCACCTAAAACAATATTTACAGTTGTAAAAAAATAAATTAAAATTTTATGTAAAATTTATATAAAATTTATATAATAATAAAATATAGTATTATAAATATTATTTTATTTAAATATAAATTATATTATATTTATTATAATTATTAATATAATATATTTATATAATATGACTTTTTTTTTTTTGTGTGTAAATTACTATTAATTAAAAAAAATTAGGTTAAAAATTTAAACCTTGAGATTTTAAGTAAAGATGACAAATAAATATATATTAAAATTATTTAAATTTTAAATTATTTTAAATTCAGATTATCTAATTTTCAAATTAATTAAATTTTAAATCAATCAAATTTTACATCATTCTCAATTTAAATTATTTTAATTTTGTATATTTAAAGTTATAAAAAATATTAATTTTTAATTAATATAAGTAAATTAAATTAAATTATAATTAAATTAAATTAAATTATTTGAATTGTATAATTTTTTTTATATTCTGGTTCTAATTATATGAAAATAATATAAAATTTATAAAAATAAAAAAAATTTTACCATAAAACTCATAATTTAATAATTTTTTAATAAATTAAATAAAAGAAAAATTATCTAAATTATTATTTTTTTAAAAAAAATAAAATTGATAAATAAATAAAATTTTTAAATTTATGTATAATAAAAAAATATATAATTTCTTTCTAATTAAAAAAAAAATTAAGTACATGATTTCATAAAATAAAACAAAATCATCGCTCTCCTTTGAAAGATGTCACAACCATCACTTTTTTTTTTTTTTTTTTAATTATTTATATACAAGACAAATGAAACGAAGACAGCCTAAGCTTTATCTTATATCGAGCAAACGAGTCTCCTCATCACCCATCTTAGCAAAAACAAATTTCACATTAGCACGATTATGAAAATCGAAATCGGGAAAGATATAATTCTGTTAGTCTCAATCGCGTTGACGATCTGTTTCTGACCTCTGAACTAAATGGAAACTTGGGAATACCAATTCGATTTTCCTACCCTTGTCATGCCTCGGGGCAATCAAACACACTGTACCACTCACCGCCGCATTGCTTGTTGAAGTAAAACTAATATCTGAACATCTAGGCAGAAAAGCAAACAGGCCACAATCGACTCACACTTCGATGTTCTGCTGGTACGCTTTATGAATAAAATCTCCTGAATTCATATCAATTTATTTTGCATATTAACATGAGTTTCTGCAAGTTATGCCTGTCTAGTTTCTTTCACTTGCACCAATGGACCCGTGTGGAACGGAAAAAGAGAACAAAAAGCATCACCATTTACCAAACAGGCTCGCGTCTCAATCCAACCTGCACACAAAAATAACAAGCAAAACTGCATAAACCACTCCAAGTGAATGATATGGAATCAAATTCGACGAAACTTACTTTTAATCAAAATACGACAAGGTCCATTGTAACTTCGTTCAGGAGTCTGTTGAGCAAGTGCCTCTCTACATCCCTTACGACGTCGTCTCTTTCGAGAAACGCGAACGTTGTCTTGTCCCAACCGAAGTCCCACATACAGTTGACATCTGGGTCCTTGTTGTGAACGTCATTTTCAAGCGCTCTGGGCAGGTAGTCTTCAGCACCACATTCGCCATTACCATTTCTACAGTAGAATCTCAATCTTTGGATGTCTCCATTCAATTGTTTGACCAAGTCATCCAAGAATGTTGCTTTTCTCGAGGTAATATGACCCGTCTCCATCAGAGGATGAGTTTTGAGCTCTTGCCTCGCGCCTTTCCTTTTCATCACTTCATAGCCGCAGTCTAGCATTAGGTTGTCTTCCTCTTTTTCTTTGCAGTCATCACTGCAGCCGTCGAGAATGTTGAATGGAATGTTGAGTTTGAAGACTGCCTCTGCCGTGTTGAGAAATACTTGACTTTTCATCAGGACCTGCTTGAGATGATTTTCACCTTCTGTTAACGGCTTTGGTGTTTCCAGTTTAGGTTCATCTCTGCTATCCGCTTCTGTTGGATAATCAATACTTGTGCCAACTTCATACATCCCTGTATACGGTTTAAAAGTGAGCTTGAAAGGAATTGCCAGCGTTTCCACTCATGCCTCTTGGACAAGAAATGTAGTAATGTAGAGAGTGAGATTGCCAATGCCAGGTTTTTTACATTTACTTACCGTTAGGAAAATCCAATAGAATGTTATTAGGCCCAAGTTCTTCTTCGCCAAAGTGAGGTCCTTGACCCTGCCAATCATTTCTGATCATTGAGATTTTGCTCTGACTCTGCACAACACCAAATGAATGAGTTGTAGATCTTATTAGATTCTACAATAGTGTTTATTTGCAGGTTAAGAAATGAGCTTACACTTTTGTCTACAGGAAGGATTTCTGGCTCTTCTAGGATTAGGCATTCAACATTTTTAGCACGAGTGGACAGATTGGAAACTTTTCCATCTTTAATATGTTGTTCTGCCAACACACTGCATTGTACGCTTGCCACTGGTTTGTCAGATTGGACAACTTGGGCCTCTGCTGCTTCCTTGCTCCCACTGGCTCGCTTCTGTTCAACTTCCTTGGATCCATCAAGTTGGTCACCTTTTCTCTGCTTCTTGCATTATCGACGTATGATGCTTTGAAGTCCTTGCCAGGTTGAATGGACTTCCACTTTTTCTTGCTATTAGTTCATCAATCTTTTGAGGGGTCTCAACTTTTTGTGCTTTTGTAATGTTCACCTTCTGTGAGGCTGGCTGATGAATTGGTTTCTCTTCCTTTGCTGGTGGAGTACTGGTCCTTTCTTCTTTGAATTCAGATTTGAGGTCTCCTGGATAGGTATTTTGATTTGAGTTCCTAGTGATTGCATCTTGAATGTCAATGTGGGAATTGGCAGAACTTCTATCTTGGATAAGATCTTCATGGTGGTGCCTGCTATTTGAGAACCCTTTGGATTCCATTGCGTTAATATACTCCATTGAAATTCTTCTACTAGGTGTCACTTGGTTTGCATGCAAATGTAGCCTTTGCAAATTAGGAGCAATAGCCATATGTTTTGGCAAACTCATGGACATTATTTGATTTCGCTTTTGCCTTCTCACATCACTCTTCAGGGTAAAACTCTGCTGATTACTGTCTCCTGCATAATGCCATTTTTCTTTTGGCTCAAACTTGTGGAGCAAGTGAGGCTGTTGCAATCTAGGGACACTGGGAGAATTCAGTTGTGCTTGCAATCTAATTGCAATTTCTGATCCTTCTTGTGCCTGTGGTTCTTTCTGCTCCAGCTCATGCTTGAGAATCAGTTCCTTTGTTTCACTTCTTTCTTTGTATTTTTGTGCTGTGAGTTTCTGATTGTCTTGTTTTGTCTCTTTCTGCTGGATGGCCTTTGTATTTCCAGTTCTTTGATTCGACCGAGTGATATTGCCCTGATGCTTATCTGATTTTGCATTGGCCTTGCTTAAGCCTTGCATTTGTTGGGGTACCTTTCCATCAAGAATACTTGCTTCAAAGCCAGCATGCTGAGTTGCTGGTCTTTTTTGTTTGCAAGGTATATGCAGCAACTTGAGTCACTTGAATCGGGTTGGATTGTTTCTGCTTTTGTTTTCCTACTGCAGTCACTGAATTTTCATTATCTTTTTTCCTCTGTTCATGTGGGATGCTTCTCCCTGCATGTTTACTTTTAGCTCTCTCCTCTACTTTTTGCTTAGACCTGGATTCTTCCTGTGTGAAGGTTTTTGTGTCTTTATTTTCTGGAAGATCTTCCAGCCCCATTAGCTTTGCAATTACATTTGGAATTCTCCCCTTTTCTGGTTTGGATTTCGATGAACTTAAGCGAGTCTTCTGTGCCGAAGATGCTGCATGAGTTCTTCCATCATGGCAATAGCTGGTTGATCTCTTCTGAGAAACTGAGTCTGAGGTGTTTAATTCATGGTTGAAATTCAAAGGTTCTGATGGATAAGTCAGGGCCATTAGCCTTTGCTGGATATCAGTCCTTTCTACTTCCGGGATGTAATGAGAAATATTTGGGGGCTTGTCAAAGGAGAATCTTGGCCTATCAAGTTGTTTATGCTCATCTGCTTTGGCAATGTTTTCATCATCATTTTCATCATCATCGAGCAATGTTATCCTGCTTTTGCTCTGGGGCTTGTTCATGTACTCCGAAGCTTCTTGCATGTTTACTAGCATACGCAAGGACTCTTCTAAATCCTTGGCTCCTTTTAATAGTTCCTTCCCAATCTCTATTGAATAGCTATCAAATCTAAGACCATTTGAGAAAGCTTGCAGTATCTGATTTAATTTTTGTGCTCCTTTTGATATTTCTCTAAGATGAAGATGAGAGAGGGCCGAGAAACTGCTAGTTGATGGATGGTGCCTCTGAACATTGGTTCTTTCTCTCTTGCCCAAATCCACTGATCTTCTGCTGATCTGTTGCAGGAAACCAAGCATTGAATTGCTGCCTGAGGAATTCATTCTTTGGAGTTTTCCACCATTCTCTAGGGCAAAAGCTAATGCCATGGAAAGATCTCCTATTTGTTGTGAGCTTCTATCTTTCCTGAAAGGAGTAATCTCCTTTGAAGCTTCTCCAATAGAAAGTGGTCTATTTCCTCTACTAGATCTATTGTGCATGCTTCCAGCTTTAGTGTCATGCTGTGGAAATGAAACATAATAAGTAAATTAAGTTTCTGAGATCTACTCCAACTGTCATCAATTTCAGCCATGATACTTACTTTTTGATGTGTTTTCATTTCCTTGGATCCTCTATAAGTTTGTATGGAAAGAGCATATGCATCTGCATGCACATACCATAGAGAGAAATAGTTATACATCAGCCAAAAAATGTTTCCTGAAATTCTGTCATCAAATATAATGCTACAATAATAAATTTGTTAGATAACAATATTTACATTGGCTTTTTTTTTGGCTTTCAGTTTGCTATAAATTCTTCCCTTATCCCTAGCCCTGTGGTTAAGGACTTGGACTTGTAAATTGAGGGTCTTAAGTTTGAATACACCAGATGGGAAGGGAAGGGAAGGGATTTATGGTATAAAAAGAACCATGTAGGGGGAAATATGATGCTTGTGTAGTTCATATGATGGGTCCCCGTCCTTGTGTAATTCATAGGATGATAACTGACAATGCATTATCAAAGATTTCTTATTCTCTCCTCAAATGTATGCCCCTTTCTTTGATTGCAGAATCAGAGTTATGAATGACTAAGCCTTGTGATAAGCGGCATCACAAGTAAAGATACATACTATAAGACTGGTTCATTTGCTCATTGTTATTACTGTTTTTTGTGGTGACAATCAAAAGTATTTCATGTTTTTGCTCTGAAAGGATAATTTTGACTGGAATGAAATTTTCCAGCAAAGGCAGGACAGCAATCTCGGGCAGGAATTGCTCTTCTTTCCATTGGTGTTCTTTAACAGGGAAATAAAAACAAATGTCTCAGGCCCTGAATTTTGTGAAGGATTAAGACACACTTTTTCATGTTTACGCTTGTACTTTAAAGGCTTTGATATTTCTGGTCAGTGACTCCAAAGGTTCTATAGAACTTGCTTGTTCTTCTTGAAGATGCATTTTATTTTGGAAGAACAAAATAAGTATGGACCATTGGTTTTGAATTCTGTGTATGCACAGCATGAAATTTTAATCATCTGCTTACCTCCAGCAACTGGTTTTGAACCATTCGGGCTTTGAGATGCAGCCATTCTTTGCTTCCGCAACCTGAGATCATCTAAAAGCTTCTGTGCAAAATCTGATCTCTTCACCATGACTATTGCCAAATGGGGATCCAGAACCGAGTTCAAATTTCACTTACTCTTCAACTTTTTGAAAAAAGAAAATGGTGTAATGGGTATTCATTTGGCATTCGGGGTGCCTTTTCTCATTGTTAAGAGAACGGCTTTGCTTCCTTTTCTGGTTGGAGTGTTTCTTTCAAGGTTGGGTGAGGTGGGAAGTTTTGTCCAAGGCGACAGAATAAAGTGTTGAATATAAACCGGGGAAGTTTGTCGTGAATGTTTGCTTACTCACTCTCTCCACCTTCCTCTTCATTGGGTCATTCAGCTTTTTGAGTATCCTGACTTTGATTCTAATCCAAGCAATGGCATAGGTTTCATAAACGGCTTCTCTTCCAAGTCCCTTCTTATCATCTCCTTTTCCTGCTCCGTTTGGTGCTGCCATCTTTTTTCTTTTTTCCACTTTTAATTTCTTTTTCCTTTTTTATTCGGTTTGTCCAAGTGAACTCCCCGATGTCTTCAACTAGCAGCGCGGTACGTGGATGGAATGGCGACATACCCAATCTTGCGCTAAAAACATGGCACATGCACCAATGACGTTGGCGTATTCATGTTTGGGTGGATGGACTAATGAATATAAGGAGTAGATAGGACTAAAGAGTGGATTGTCCGAGTCTCACAGCAAAAGTGAACATTTTTCATGGGCAATCTGCGTATGTTTGGAGCTGTAGATGCAACGTTGTAAAATCGAACGAATTAGCGTAGAAAGGAGGCGGTCCTACGAGCACAAAGGACCCCCAGACATGCAAAACCTGTCTCTTTTGGAAGAGTTCCCTGAGCTTGCGGTTGTGGGGCCTGTGGCCAATGAGGATAGTGTAACGCAAACTCCAAGATAATTTCTCCGAAAAATATGTTTCTTACATAATTTATCCTCATAATTTGTATAATTAAAAAATGATAATTTGGAACGGTTTTCTCAAAAAAAAAAAAAAAAAGGCTAATGGACATTTTCTACTTAGATAAAGCGATCCGCAAATTAATTAAACCTGTTTCACCAATTTCTTTACGAGATATTTTTACGGTGCTTCTCAGTTCTTTGAAACATGTTGAAGTTGGGAAAGATTCTTAGACCCACACCTCTTCTTCCACCGTTCAAATAATCAAATGCTTGTTTGTATTCGAGAAACAATTGCTACATCACGTGTTATTTAGATTTTATATATTAGTGTAATTATGTGATTTGCAACCGATTATAATAATTCTTGTAATGTTATTATCATAATTATCTTTGTAATATTATTATTATTCGTTACAGGAATATCTTTCTCTATTTAGAGATATATTTTATTTCATTTTTCTTCAAATTTTTACTCATAAAAGTAAATTTATAATTTAAAAAATTGTAAAAAAGTAAAATTTTTTATAATAGAAATTAAGTGAAAAAAAGATAATTAATTTGTAAATAATTAATTTTAAAAATATTTAAGAGTTATATATATATATTATTTATTATTAATTTAAAAGTATTTATTTAAAATATAATAAAATTTATGTGATACAATTAATTTTTAAAATATTAAATTTACGTTTATAAAACTTAAAAATTAAGTTTGTGTTGCCAAAAATTATTAATAATATTGTATCATAATGAAATTTATTATTATTATTTTTAACTTATAACTTGATTTACAATTTCCAAAAAATCAAAGAAAAAAAAATTCTATTTTTACAAGAACCTAAAATCTAATTGTTAAAATTATTTTTGCTACATAATGTTTAATTTTTTATCACACAAAGAAGATTTATTATGTGGAATATCTTGACCTAAGTTAATATGAAAAATCAATGAAGTCTCTTATACAAATTTATTAATTCTTAAGAGGACTAACTAAATGAATATTTTTGAATAAATGCAATCTTAAAAGAACACTAAATTTACATTTAATGCTTGATCCCTAATTTGTACTAGACATGCCATCAATATATTGTCTTAGATTTTCTTCTTTCATAAGAAGGTATTATCACATTATATCTTTGAAGGAAAGTTTTTGTTATAACACCTAACTTTCTCACAAATGAACTAGATGTAAGTGAATATGTAGCTCTTGAATCTATTATTGTATAAATAATGATATTAGAAATTGAAACATTACCACTTATCACTTTTATTTCATCGTACTTAGCTTGTTTTGCACTCATTGTATACATTCTTGCTAAAACCGTAGCTATTGCCATCAAGTAGTTAGAGGCCATGTGCCCTGGTTGTTTGCATTTGAAATAAACATTCATACCTATAAAGTCCTCTCCTTTATGTTGTTTCCAACATTTTACACTTTAAATTCCATCGCTTATAAAGGAAATTAGTGCATATTTTACATGTTTAATGCTCAGGTTATTTGGTCTTATTGCTAGATTAGTAGGTTTATCTTATTATACTATTAGCTTAGAGGCATAAGTTAGCTTCAATGTGTACCTTTTTTGTTGCATTAACTTTGAAATTTCCCTTTCCACTTCATTAGCTAGGAAAGCTCAATTAACCATTTTGGTAAATTTCCTTAGGGGGACATGATCACATCTCTTTTAATCTTAGTATTGAGACCTTTCAAAATGTAATCAACTTTTTCTCCTTCATTTTGCACAGTAAAATTTTGCACCCCTTTTTAAATTTCTCTTCATACTTTCAAAGCCTAGACACCTTTTGCTAAAATACTTAATACTTGTCATAGAATAAGATTTTGAAGCTCTCTAGAGTAAGTTTGAAAAATTCACTAATTCAATAGTATCCCACCAAGTTTAGGCTTTTGATTTTAGTAAAAAGGTAGCATAAGCTACTTTATTATTATCTCCCACCTTTATTTACTAGCAAATGACCTCCAAAGATTTAACCTATTCCCTTACCACCATCAAGTCTATTTCCCTTTTGAAATCTGTTGGTTTCATCTTTTAAAAATGTACACAAACATTTGTTCATGGTGAAGGCATTAGACACAATGAACTAGGACAATTCCACTATTGATTCCCTTACATACCTTATATTGCTCCATCATTTTTATTTCCCTTTCTTCCATATCTATACCATACCCATCTCTTTCTTTCACCCTTATAACTATTTAAGGCATTCTTACTCTAGCATACCTAAATTCTTACATAGTTATAACACACATATTTATTTATACATATACCTTTAACATCCACATATTTATAATATAACATCACATCAATTCATACATACATCTACACATAACAATTCATAAATTCAATACATATAAATATTTACACATTACCTTTGCATATTCAAGAATAATAAACATATAATATCACATACTTATAACTTAACCACCATCAAAGGAGCAAATTCGTGCATCATAATGCCTTCTTATTTCATGCCTTAAAATTTAGTTATGCTTAAGATACCATGCTTTGGTACCATGTTGTAATATCTTTATTCAAGGCCTTAGCTTTATGAAATGATCAGAGCATAGGATTATTGTTTACCAACATTATTCACTTTACTTAATTTTCTTTTGAGATGAGATTCTTAGTTAAGTGATACTACTATTGCTTAATCATATGAAGTCACTTTAGATATCATGCATTCAACTTGAACTTTAAACTTAACAAAAGGATTTGTAATAAGGTACTTATTCTCTCACTTCTTATTATGTCGTACATCGATACTAAGTTAAGATAAATGAGTCTAATACTTATATGAAAAAATATTCCTAATAATTTTAAAACATACTAGTTATTTAAATAATTACAATTAAATTAATAAATATCATAAAGTGATTAAACTCTTAGTAGTTACCATTTTCCCCACTTACAATTTATTCTTAACATTTACATTATTTATGTGGCTTTGTAGACATGCACATTGTAAAATGCATGAGAAGCAACAATTATATATATAATATATTACAAGATTGTAATTAAAAAATCAACTTTGGCATTGATGACTATGATTTTAGCTCCTCATGCATTAGACTGCACTACATACACTGGATCCATCACTTGTCATTGCAAGTTAGTAAGTTTCAAGCTTAATAAGTATAATTAACATGATATGCTTTAATAATGATGATAATCATAAGATGCTCTTTTTAAGCACCAAATTCTTTTCTATTATTAAGTATACCCTTTAATCATTAGCAATTAATTCATTTCACACTACGATGCATATATCTTGTTTAGTCTACATTGTGATACATCTATATCTACTTAGTCCACATCGTAATGGATACATTTACTAAGTCCACATCTCAGTAATTATGCCAAATCCTTATGAAAACCATCCATACAACATGCATGCTTAAAGAATTCTTTCATTCTTTACTTGAATTGTGATCATGTTCATGATCATGGTATGCATGAAGTGTCATTGCATTATGAGTTAAGATCTAATCATAAGAATAAACTTTAATAAATGGTAATCAACACTTAATTCATATTGTCATATATTCAACTTGTAATGACAATTGAGATTTTACTTCCCTCAAATGCTCTAATTGCCTATGTAAACTTAATGAATTGGGTATTTTATAATTATTTGCATAAGATAATAATTGTGTTTATTAATGACAACCTAGTGTATTTTTAAATTAAAGAAGAACATGCTTAGTATTTACAACTTGTATTGCATTTATCAAAGAAGAAGTAGTTGCACGTAAAGTTTAAAAATGTGGGTTTTGGTTGGATCAAGTGATATTCTTAGGGCATGTAACAAAGCTATTATGTCCTTGAAAGATTGCTATTCAATTTGCCAAAGAACTAAATTGTACTTAAGTGAAGACATTGATTAACACACATTAATGCATTCTAGTTTTCAAGAATGTCATAATTTCTTCACATTGGTTGACAAATAACCTTTTTAAGACCTAACTTTTATCGCCAAATTGACTTTGGAGGAATTAAAAGACATAACCAAAATATAATTACAATTAGAAGTGGGCTTATCTAAGTTGCATAGGGTCAAAAATACAATTATGCACAATATGTAAGGAGATGCCAAAAAAGAATATGCCAAATTACAAGATTAAAATTCTAAAATTAAGAGGAGTAATCTAGGTATTATAGTTTATCTCATACCAAAAAGGCCTACATTTGAAATGGGCTTGCCAAAAATTGATCAAATGTATTTCACTTCAATTGTTGTAAGAAAAGGTTTTTGGTAGGCTATAAGACATTAATTAGAGTTAGTAGTTATTTCTTGAAAGGTGTAGTTAAGAGAGAGATTCTAATTGTAGTTGGTAGAGAATGAAATAATAAAATATTTCTAATTGCCTGGCTTGTTATCGTGATGGAAAGTACTTACATATAAAGTTGGTTCTTTAAACTATTAAAATTAAATTTGAACATCACTAATGAATAAGGGTGGTCAATAATATCAAATCAACAAAAGGTATTACTTAATTTCAAAATCTAACAAAGGTATTACTTAATTTCAAAATCTTCCATTTTAATAACTTAATTCATATTGGTTGTCTAATATAATTAATTTGTCTTTTTTTCTATTTAGGGTTTACTACATGCAATTAAGCATCAACTTCTAGGTGTTGAACAAAGGTATTGTGGGAGACATATATTTGCTAATCGGAGAAAAAAGCACAAGGAATTGAGACTATATAAAATGTTTTGGAGTGTTGTGAAGGCTACAAATGAAGCTAAGTTAAATATAAAGCTAGCATAGTTGAAGAAAAAGTATCTAATTAAACATGATGATTTATTAAAAATGTAAAAAGAAAGGTGGTGTAACATTTTCATTAATTCTAATATTAGGTGTAATATCATTGATAATAATTATTACAAAACTTTTAGTGGCAAAATTGTGTTTGCTAGAGCTAAATGCATTATTTTCATCTAAAGGATATTTTTATTTACATAATGAGAAACTTAAAAAAAAAAAAAGGATTTAGCACTTAGGTGATCTACTGACTTTGCTCTTAGAGTTAATATTAGGTAGAATAAAGGAAGGACATTGATGCTACATAAATGATGAAGGAAGGTTAGGTAGGATTAGTTAAAGTTATTGTACCTATTTAATTGAATATTTATAATCAATCAATATATTATCTAAACTTATTATACAGTAGAGATAATTTTGTAGCGAAATTAAATCTTGAATTATTTTCTTTTATAATAATTTTTAATTAAAATTTTTTTTGAAGTTACTCATCTATATTATAATAATTTTAATTTTTTTTCAACAAATTGCAACTTGTCTATCGCGGCAGGAGGGACCTGTGGTGGAATTTTATTTTATCAGGGCTTCTTCCAGAAGGTCAAAAAGTGGCGAGGAGGTCAAAAAGAGACGAGGACCCGAAAGTCTTCGCCACGAAGCATGCGGCAATTGGCACGCTCTGTGGAGAATTCTTTGTTCAGTTTTGTACGCTGTGTGCTGCGTAATGACCCGGTCAGAAGAAATCTTCCTGATTCGATTTGTTCACGGAAAATTTTTAAAAAAAAATTGCAAAGTTGCTCTCTCCATCCGTAATTCATGGACACGTGAACATCGTAGCTTACAGATTTTCTGAAAGTGCCTTCATAATTAAAAGAAGAAAAAATAGGTGGGATTGTAGAACCAGTTGGAAAATGCATTCGCGTGTTTTTTTTATTTTTTTTTATTTTTGGCGAAAATCCATTTTGTTTTTGTCTATTAGAACTCCAACAAATAAAAAGTAGAGATAATTCAGTTTTATTTTATACATTTTCTTCACCTTTAATAATAATTTAGTGTAGGAATTTATTTTTCAAAAATTATTTTTGGATAAATATCCATATATTTAAGTTTTTAATCGCATATCCTTTATTGCTTCATTCAATTGCATATTGATCAATAAAATTACAAGTATAACTTATAGGTAAATTGAAGAAATTTCCTCACATCTATACTGTTTGAACCAATGAAGTAGACCTAATTTGGTTGAAAATGAGATTAGACTTCTTGTTAAAATTTCTCAAATTAGCAAAATATTTTTTTTTAACATAAATAAAATAAAATAATAATAATAATAATAATAATAAGCCTCTAATTATTTGAAATTAAATGGAATTCAAAGAGGGAGTTAAGTGAACCATCACAAGACCCGACAGATTTAACTGGAGTTTGACGGAGTTCATCGCCGTGCGGTCTCTGTTTTATGAACTCAGTTGGTTTTGTGCCCGGAATCATAAGGCTTTCGGTTGGATGGACTAGACCGGGATGGTCTGGACTTTCCTTCGAGTACAAAGTGTGGACGGGCGAGGTGGCGAGGGTGCGTTCTGCTCTGCTGGCGGGACCGGGGTTCCGTTAATTTTGGAGAAAGGATAACGGCATGTGCTTTTCTAGAACCCCTAGTGGTGGGCCCCCCCAACCCACGACTTCCCCCTTCCCCACCACCCAAAGCCCCGTGTGGATCTCAACTCTTCCATAAACAAGTCAAAAAAAAAAAAAAAAAAAAAAAAGCAAAACTCGGCAGCAGATCGCTCGGAGAGGACTCCCATTTTTCCATTTTCCCCTTTCACACCTTAAATCTCTCATAGCCTATTTTAAGAAATAGAATCGAAAGACTTAAGATAAAAATCTAACATTCAGAGCCTTTTCTTCTCTCTCTCTCTCTCTCTCTCTCTCTCTCTCCTCCATAAGCATTAGCAGGTATGTCAAGCTGTTACCTCACACTGAATGACTGTGGTTTTTTTATATGTGTGTGTGTGTGTGTGTGTGTGTGTGTTTTTCTGCTGATTTTATGGAAAATCACTCATTTTATTCTCCTTGAGCTTCTCTTTTCTTACTCTGCTTTATCTTCTGGGAAGCACCGGCCACAAAAGAAGGCCAATTGTTTTTGAATGATTACTTGTTTTTGAATGGTCATTTTGAGCTTTTGTCAATAAAGATGAAAAACAAATTAAAAAAAAAAAAAAAGAGGGACTTACAGAATGGGGTTGAATCATCAATCGTGTTTTTTCTATCACCATGAACGAATTACATATGGACCGTGTGATTTTTCCGTTTCTTCATCGGTTATGTTGTTATGAAATCATATTCTGGTGGTGGTAAGATACGATGGTGTGCCCGCATGGGCCACAAAAACGATGGATGGATCCCTCTGGTCTGGATGATTATTACTTTATCTCAAATTCCTTGCAACAAAGGATTCCTCCTCTTTATTATTATTATTATTGTTATTCATTCAGCTCTCTCTTCTTCCCACTATATTTGATTGGTTGAACTTGGTTGCAAGATCAGTTCATTATGTTTCGCCGTTGGAATAATTCCCATCATGGCCAGGAGAATGATTCAATGCAACATGAATCTAAGGTAAAAATTAATTTAGATGGCTT
Organism: Rhizophora mangle; assembly: GCA_037832345.1. Lineage (NCBI taxonomy): Eukaryota > Viridiplantae > Streptophyta > Magnoliopsida > Malpighiales > Rhizophoraceae > Rhizophora > Rhizophora mangle. The sequence goes on from JBAPLJ010001973.1 coordinate 306,666, forward strand.
TATATTGATGCTACCTGCTCACTGTATTGTTTTAATATGATACTGTAGCTTTAATCATGTTGAACTCATCACTCCATTGATTCTGCAATGCTGAGACAATCCGCATGGATATTGTGATTATCATACATCCAGATGAAAGAACTTAAGGCTGCTATTGGACCACTGTCTGGAAGGAGCTTACAATACTGCACTGATCCATGCTTCAGAAGATACCTGGAAGCTCGAAACTGGAATGTAGAAAAATCAGAGAAAATGTTGGAGGAGACGCTTCAATGGAGGTCAACCTTTAAGCCTGAGGAAATCTCCTGGGTAAGTTGGATGATGCTGACAATATGCAATGATAACATCATTTCCCCTGTGCTTGGCTTGTAAAAGTTTACCTGTGCACATACAGCATGAAGTTGCACTTGAGGGTGAGACTGGAAAAGTATACAAAGCAAATTTCCATGACCGCCAAGGGAGGACTGTTCTAATACTGAGACCAGGAATGCAGGTGTTGTAATTGATTTATAATAGTTCACATCTCATGTTCTATAAGCTTGTATCAGTTGGAGAACTTACGCCACTGAAACTTCTGCAGAATACAAAATCACTAGACAATCAACTCCGACATCTGGTGTATCTTATAGAGAATGCTATCCTTAATCTTCCTGAGGGTCAAGAACAAATGTCATGGTTGATAGACTTCACTGGCTGGTCTATAGCTAACAGCGTTCCTATCAAAACAGCCCGTGAGACAGTTAACATATTACAAAACCACTATCCTGAGAGGTTGGCCATAGCATTTCTGTACAACCCTCCTCGGATTTTTGAAGCATTTTGGAAGGTTTGGTTTTTGCTTCCCTTAATAGTTCTTAAAATGTTTGTTAGTAATCACTCACATGAAAACCTCCAAAGCTGATCATAATTGGTTCACTTGGATTGCACTTTCCAACCATCCTTTCTGCTGTCTTGAGCTCCTTTATAGAAGCAATATTTTGTTTTCTTAATGGAACTGGCCAATGTAGAGGCTACATTTAAATCAAAGATACTTGCCATTAGTTCCTTGAAGCTGGATGCCTCCCTTCTTATGCCCTTTTGGCATCCTCTATTATGCTCTTTCTAGTTGAGCTGCAGTAGCCTTTTTCCTCTTTTGTGTTTAGCCTTACCTAGCTCACCTTTTATGGCCACAAAAGAACCGATGATTGACTCTTGGAATTTCATTAACACTGTTAGTTGCTGAAAAATCAGTTTCAGCTGGACTGCAAACACTGCTGGATTAAGTTATACACTATGAGTCGTCAATATGGAAAAAAAAGGAAAAAAAAAATCTTTGGTGGCTGCAACTACAGTTTTACAAGACAGAGATTTTCCATTGTTTTTCTGTTGGAGTAAGAACATAGTCAATGTTATGTGAATTTACTTTCTGAGAGGTACTTGAGGCAGTTCAAATGCCCCCTATCTTGGATGTTTTGACAATTTTCTCTTTTCTCAAACAGCAATGTTACTGTTTTCTAACATGTTCTGATCCAATAAATGCAGGTTGTTAAGTACTTCTTGGATCCCAAAACCTTCCAAAAGGTGAAATTTGTATACCCCAAAAATGATGATAGCGTGCAGCTCATGAGGTCATATTTTGACGATGAAAATCTGCCAACTGAATTTGGAGGAAGAGCCATACTGAAGTATGATCATGAAGAGTTCTCAAGATTAATGGTCCAAGATGATGTTAAGGCTGCCTCATTTTGGGGATTTGATAAGAAGCTTCAACAAAGTACTAACGGGCATCATGGACATGGAGCAGAGGTTACTCCAGAGACAATTGGCCTGGCAACCCCGGCCAGTTGAGTCTCTAAAACCAATGGTATTATAGCAATAAAATACAATCTTCTGTACCCCAGAAAGGTGCGCTGCGCTAGTGAATGAGATTATGCTCTGAACTTGGCTAACAAAGCTGTGGGCAATCCTGGAATAATAACAGGTGCAGCTTTGTTGCACCGAGTAGGGAACATAAACCATATTTTTCCGTCGGCTGCATGTAAGCTACCGACCCTTGATTTCGCATCTTCTCTTAAGAAGAGGCATAAACGCCATTCAAATTATATGCTTTGGCCTAGGTTAGGGACGTAATTAACATTTTGGCGATGGCTTAAGTATGCCAAATGGAAATATGATACCTGGTAAAGTACTAAATTTAAATTGCTCCTTCCAATTCTCTGGGTATGATTCTGACGAATCTTAATGAAGTGACTACGTAGTCCAGGTCTTAATCAATCAGGTTACAAATTGGTGTAGAGGGGAATGATAAATGGAATCTCACTATCATCGAATCGTACAATGCAGTAAATATATAACAAAAGTATTACAACTTGTTGAAGGTTTGACTAAATCACAACAAATGGATAAGATAGCTGTTAAATACAAACTGGCATGATTGATCTCTTGACACTCCTTGCAAGCCGATGATGGTCAAGGAAGTATACGCAACTACAAAGAAATTCAAAATGTCGAACACCAAGCGGCTTGGTGAAAATAGCTGCTATTTGGTCTGAACTGGAGATAAAAAAACACTTTAAACAGCACCTCGAACGAGTTGCTTGCAAACAAAACGATAAGCCAACTCGATATGCTTGGTGGAAACATGAAATATAGTATTAGATGTAAGATAAATTGCAAGCATAATTTAGTGGGTGAAGAACAAAGAATACTCAATTTAGACAATAAGGATTGCAACTGTAAAAGCTCAGCAGTTGTGTTAGCTAGAGCCTTTTATTTGGTCTCTGTAGATGCTCTTGCAACAATAGGTTGTCCTTGGCCATCCAGGGGATGAGAGAATGACTAAGATAGTGTAGCCAGTGGTTGAACGACGATGGTCAATATCACCACCCCAATCATTGTGAAAGAAATAGTTTAAAAAATAACTAGAATGTTTCGCAAAGAACAAGCCATGAGAAGCTGTTTTACAGATATAATGCAACGAACGCTGTACCGCTTGCTGATACTCTTCTGTAGGACAGTGCATGAATTGACAAAGTTAGTGCACAGTGAATGCCATGTCTGGCCCTGTCATGGTTGCATGTTGGAGTGCCACTACAACTTAACGACATAATGCACCATCGTGTAATTAGGTGTCGTTGTGTTTAGAAAGAGGTGTTGTTGTTGCCATAGGAGTAAGACAATGCTTGGCATTTTGCATCCCAGTCTTATGCAACAGATCGGTGAGATACCTTTGTTGGCTCAAGAGAATGCCATTAGGAAGAGAAGTGACCTCAATGCCGAGGAAATAGCTTGGGGCACCCACATCTCATACTGGGAATGTAGATTGAAGACTAGTGATGAAAGTATCAATGGTACTTGAGGAGATATAGGCAAACCTTGACCATTACCAACATTTAATTGGTCCTTATCCTCGTAATCTTTTGAAATATGATGGCTAGGTAAATTAGGCATAGCATGATGAGAGGCACTGTTGGTGTTTGATTTTATCTGCTATAGTGAAAACTGAGAAGAAGCAGCAAGAAAGAAAAAATCAGAAAGATTGAAGAGAGGAGCACAATTTTCATTAATTTTCATCCCTCAATATGTGGAGTTTTGTATGCAAACTAAGTTATAATTATTGCATAAGACATGGACTACCTTAGTTGCACAAAAGACAAGTAAACAAGGCTTCAGAAGTGATCTGTCAGCACATTACAGCAAAGCCATAGGAATGGGACAGCACATCACCTGCTCCCACTACAACATAAAGCTATACAACTAAATTAATACAACAATTAGTTCAATTACATCACTCCTTTGAGTTCTAAGGTTGTATACCAACCAAAGTTTACAACAGAAAAGGACAAGTCTTTATCCTTGCTTTCCAAGGAATCCTCTGTTGCAACTCTAGGCTGCACAGCAACAAAACAAAATTTTCAATCCTCAATAACACTTGAATAGCAAGGAAACTAAGTTTCCTAAAACTCCTCCATAGGTTCCTTGATGTTCATGCCCAACTCAAACCTTAAGTACTCAAACTTGTTTCTTGGTAAAGCTTTGGTTAGAATGTCGGCAATCTATTCCTTCGTGTTGCAGTGGACAAACTTCACTTCTCCTTCTTGTTGTGTTTCCCTAACAAGATGAAATGTTATCCTGAAATGCTTTGTCCTACCATGGAAGATAGGGTTTTTTGAAATTGCTATTATTGATTGATTGTCCACCTGGATTACAGTAGGCTCCAATTGAGTTAGCTTCAAATTAGTCAACATTTTTCTTAACTAGATTACATGGTTCATTGCAGCAATAGTAGCTACAAACTCAACTTTTGTAGTGGATTGTGTAGTTACATCTTGCTTCTTTAAGCTCCAGGAAAACATTTTAGATCCTAAAGAAAAATGATAGAATGAGGTGCTTCTCATGCCACCCGAGCACACAACCCAATCATTATCTGAAAATCCTATCAACTCCTTTTCAATTTTCCCTCTAAGCCAAATTCCTTTGTTATGCCCTTCACATACTTGAGGATTCTTTTTGTTGCATTGTAGTGAACTTTACTAGGAAACTACACGTACCTTGACAAAAGGCTTATTGCATGCATTACATCAGGCCTTATTGCTAATAGATATAACATACTTCCAAAGAGACCTCTGTAACAAGTGCAATTTACCTTTCTAACTCTATCATCTTCCAAAGAGGGGTTGGAACTAGTTTACAGTTCATCATGCTATACTTTGTGAGTAATTTAGCGACATACCTTGTTTGACCAATAAAGATGCTATTCTGACTTTACAAGACCTCTATTCCCAGAAAGAAATTCATCTTATCAAGGTCTCTCATTGCAAAAGCATTCCTCATTTGAGTCTTAAAGTCATTAATCAAGGCTTTACTGCTTCTAATGACCAAGATGTCATCTATTTAAATAGACACAATCAACAACTAATCTCCTTCTAACCTAGTATACAAAGTAGCCTCATTTTGGCTTTAATGCAAAGCCTCAATTGAGTAGATGTGCATTCACTTTGTTGTACTAAGCTTAAGGAGCTTCTTTTAACCTATAAAGGGTCTTTTTCAATATGTAGACTTTGTCCTCATTCATTTTAATGAGGAATCTTTCTGATTGCTCCATGTAAATCTACTCATCAATTTTGCCATTCAAGGATACTAATTGTACATTCAACTAATATACTTTCCACCCCTTTGCAGTTGACAAAGAAAATAGCAATTTGATAGTGTCATGCCTTGAGTATGACATTATTAGTGTAATTAGTTCCATATTGTTGAAAGAAAATTTTAGCTACCAACTTGGCTTTGACCTTATTGAGAGTCCCATCTATATTTAGCTTGTCCCTATAAACTTATTTGACCCTAGTTACATGTTTGTTTTGAGGTCTATGCACCAACTTCTAGATCTGATTCCTTTGAATCATTTCAATTACCTCCTCAATAGCTTTGATCTAGTCAAATGACCAAAAGACTACTAGGTAGCTTGTTGGTTCTAGAATTACAATTTCCTCTTACATAAACATCTGTAAGAGGTATTGTTCCTCTCATTGGCTCATCATCAAAGTTAGTTACTTGATTTAATGTAGTATCTATGTCTACCATTAATGGATTGGAATTGGAACTAGATGCTATCTTACTTTCAATAGCTTGGTTTTTGTTCTAGTCCTAGCTATCTTCCCCATTAAACCTTAATCACCCTTTTGGTTTTAAGAGTAAAAACCCTATAGGCCATTGATTAGCTACTATATCCTAGAAAGACACCAAATCAAGCTCTATCATTAAGTTTGTCTCTCTTTGTTTTAAGAATCAAAATATAGTTGACACATCCAAAGACCTTAAGATGATGCAAAGAAAGTTTGATTTTGTACTATACTTCATATGGAGTCATTCCTTTCAAAGCTTTTGTGGGAAGTCAAATGATGAATGGAGTCGTTTTGCTATGGAGTATAAGGGACAATGAGTTGATTATGAATGTCAGATTCCTCAAAAAACTTGTTGAACTTTTTGCATTTTATTTAGACCCATTATTTGACCTAATAAAGATGATGTTGCAACTTTCTTGCTTTTTAATCAAAACTTTAAATCTAAAGAACACTTTTGAGACTTCATATTTGAGTCTTAGGAAACATATCCACATAAATCTAGTTGCATCATCAACAAAAATGATGAAATATTTGTTTCCATTCAATAAAGGAGAAGTCATTAGCTGAGGAAAGGGTATTTGTGATTGTTACCCTCTCTGACAAATTTCATAGATTGGAGCTTAAGCATGAATTGGTGGCATGTCTAAAGCTAGATCAAGCATTTGCTTCAAAGAAAAGAAATTGGGATGTTTTAGTCTCTTATATCATAGAACATTATCATTAAGAGAGTTAGGATAGGCTGATTTATTATCTTTACTCCAATTCACAACAAAGCTTTTATTTTACATTTTAACAACCAAAAATTCATGACCTTTAGGGTCAATAATTTTGCACTTTTCATCTTTAAATAACAAATTATAATTTTTTTTCTCATCAATTGACCTACATTTAATAAGTTTTGATCAATCTCAAGAAAATAAAATATATCTATAAGACATCTTATACTTGATAAGGTATCCAGGGCAACAATTCCTTTTCTTTTGACTTTAAGATGCTTTCCATTACCTAGTCTCACTTTGGATAGAAAAGTTTGATCCAATGCTTTAAATTTAGCTACATCATTAGTCATATGGTAAGTGTTACCATAGTTAATTAAATAGGTTCTTGCAACATCGTCTGCACCTTTACATGTTGTAACAAATAGTAATTCCTCTTCCTATTTCCCTTTTACAACTTAGGCTTGATGTGGAGTACCTAGTTATATGGTTTGCTTGTTTTTATATACCTTAGTCATGTGTTCCATCCTTTTGCAAAAATTGCACTAAATGCCTAGTCTATACTAGCAATATCTCTTCAAGTGGCTAGTTTTCTTGAAATGTTTGCAAGAACTAAACTTCTTCTTTCTTTCATATTCTTTTCCACCTCCCTCCTTCTTTTCCTTGACTTTCGTATCATCTTAAGTTTTGGATCCACTAGCCTAAACCTTTTCTTTCCTTATCACCACTAGTGTAGCCTCCTTAGTCTCTTCCTAGTTGATTTGTCTTCTTATTTCCAATGTCTATAAGGCATTGACAAGCTCAATAATAGTGAAACTACTAAGGTCCTTTGAGTCCTCTAGAAAAGAAATTTTAGACTCATATCTCTTGGTAAACACGTAAGGCCCTTTTCAATAACCTTTTTTCATTCAAATCTTTTTCAAGGAGCTTGATTTGGTTTATGAACTTCATGAATCTGTCTTGAACAACTTAAAAGTCTCAATTTCTTTCATTTTCAAAATCGCAAAACACTCTTCTTAGGCTCAAAACCTGAATATGCCTTATCTTTTCACTATTATGATATTTTTCCTTAAGTTTATCTTAAACATCTTTGGCTAATTCACAAGCCATAATCTTGGTAAAGATTATGTTTGAAATTGTAAAATGGATACAAGTGAAAGCTTTGAAGACTTTAGTAGTCTCCTTACTATGATGCCTAATTTATGCAAAAGGGGGTTTTAAGGAAACTCATGAACTTGGTCTCTACCTTTTACAATTTTTCAGAGGTTAAAGGCTTTAAGGCATACTCTTATTTTCAATGTCTAAATAAGATAGTTCTATCCTGAAAACATGAGAGGTGCTGATGTAAGAAAGTTACTAGTTGTCATTTAATATTTTCTAGTTTTTTCTCCTTGTAATTGATGTTTACAACTTATACATTCAATTCACTTTTTGTTCTCATTAGTTTTCAGGCCCTCTAAGTGATCTTAAATGCTCTAATATCACTATTAGTGTTTGCTTTTATCTACTATAGTAAAACTGAGAAGATGCAACAAGGAAGAAAAAACCAAAAAGATTGAAGAGAGGAGCACAATTTTCATCAATTTTCATCTCTAATATATGGAATTTTGTGTTATATAAATAAAATAAAAAATTTTCTTTTCTTCCATAATATTTTATAGTTTTCCAAGTCAACTAGTACTAGTCTGTGAGTTCAACAAAGAGAGATTATTGAATAAAGGAGGATTAGAGAATGAGGGCAGCCATGATAGTTGACATTAGAGAAGGAGGTATTTTCCATGGTATGCTCTGATACCATGTAGAAATGAATGATAAAATTGAATCCCACTATCATGAAATTGTACAATGTAATAAATATAGAACAAGTAAGATTTTCAGAACTAAGTCAATTGTTGAACTAGAAAACTGATCAGTTTATAATTCAACTAATTTAATCAGTTTAATTAGAATTAAACCAGTAAAATTAGTATTTAATATTAAATATATAAAAAATTTAATAATATAATTTTTATTTTTTAAAAAATTTTAAATATTAAAAAAATTATTTTTAAAACTATTTTTTAATTTTTTTAAATTAACTAAATTAGAAAAATCGTAATTAGTTCACTAGTTTACTGTGAAACTAGTTAATTTATTAGTTTGATCGCTAATTTTTAAAACTAACAATTTTTAAAATTAACCAAATTAGATTATTATCTAGTTCTCAGTTTTATCGGTCCAACTGGTCCAACTGGGAAGTCCAGTTCGGTTTTCACAACCTTGATAACAAGAGTATTACAACAACCTCGTAAAGGTTTAACTAAATCACAACAAATAGATAAGATAGCAACTAAATACAAGCCAACATGATTGATCTCTTGACAAAGGAAACTCGCATCTAGTGTGAAACTTTGTGCATTTGTTGTCTCACTGGCAGGAACACACATTTTCATCATCAAAATATTGCTCTCCCTAGTTAGCCATTACAAAGCCAAATTTTCTCAATTAAGATTGAACCCAGTTGCATTCTGGAGTATCACAATGGAGGACAAAGTGCAATTCAGCTAGTCAAATCCTAGTTTCACTGCAAAGAGTACATGGCATCTCAGGCTTGGAAAGACAAAATTTTTATTTACTTACAGGGAGATACAAATCTACAAGCTTACACATATCATCAACGTGAAAGACTGTCTTCCCTTCCCATTTAGCAGGAAGTAATTATATGTCAAACCCTTCCATACAAACCCGACATCACACTAAAAGTTCAGAGGGGCGAATACAAGGTAGAAAAAAAAAAAGAAAAATGCAAATGATTGTCGGCTACAAAGAGAACCTGCAAAGTCAAATCTTGCAGTCCACTAAGTCATCTTGCAAACATGAGAGAGCTAGCTGCCTCAGGATTTTGCAGAACTGATAGTATAGCAGTTCATGTAAAGGGTAATCACACTAGCCGTCTTTTGAAGTTTCCAGTGGTTGCTTGATATGTGCGAACCAGCAATCCAACTCCTATGCCAATTCCAAGACAAATGCCAAGCCCAATCCCAACACCAACCCTGACCCCTGCATTAAACCATGACAGTTCGCCGTCCTCCCCATCCATATATTCTGTCCTCCTCCCGTAAGTGTCACTGTAATCTTCTTCATTTTCCAGCTTGTAACTTCTGTATGCTGCTATCTGCTAGTTAAAATTGGAAAAATGCAGAATAAACTAAACTTAGTAATGATGGCTTGGAAAACTAACTAGCTTGATTCCACTGTTAAAAAAATAGTAATCTTTCGCCATTAATCATGATTCATGAGTCAGGAAAAGTAGGTAGGTATGCTACAACAGCCACAACTCCCTACCCACCTGCAGAAAAAAAAAAAAAAGAAAAACAAAAAGAAAGAAAGAAAATAACAAGGCACATAAACAAATGAAATTAAAATATGGGAACTACTGAACTCCCCAGAAAACATGTCCATTAATGCAACACATCCCTTTAACATATCAGCATCAAGCAGTATAAGGACATATCATACTCCAAACTCTGAAGACATCAAGAAGGATGCCTCCGAAAGTTACAGCATTGTCTAAAAAGACAATCAGGAAAGAGAGTAACCATTTGCAACCTTATTAAGGAGACAGCGGTACCATATTCTGTAATAGACTAAACCCCATCGAATGCTGTAGCAAATTATTAAAAGGCCAGTGCAAGATCAAGTAAAAATCAGTGCTACTGGCACCTTTTATACAAGTTTAAGCATACATTGTTGACTTTCAACCCAAAACATCACTAATGCCATTAAAAAGTAATGTTTCAGTCCAAAAGATTAGTAACACAGTTTAAAAGAATTAGCTTAACTCAAGCTAGTTGTTTATGAACCCACATCAAAACTAGCACTGCAATATAATCTGTCAGTCACCAAGTATAGATGATACCCTGGGGAATAATAGAACACCCAATTACAAACTAGGAGGTGGCGAGTCCACGTGTGGACATCAATCTCCACATGGTTAAATGATATTCCTGTGCAAGTCAAGTCTGCCAGAGGGAGGATATTGAAAGCAATGCAATGGAAAATGAAGGAGCAATTGAGTCCTATCTCATCACTTGGAAACTATGTCCTGGCCATACCCATTGTCACATTCTAAAATAAGATTCTGTTTGCCTACCGAGTATGGACCCTTGTATGGGCCTTTGTACGCAAGAAACATGCTTCAAGACAGGAAGCACATTAGAATCTCAACTACAGGTGCATCCCATGGTACCTTCAAATGACTTAGAATTACATAATTTTTATGTAGGACATATACTGTTAGATAAAAGTAATGTGCAATAATATATACAAGCTGTGTAGCGCCTTCTTGTTCAAATTTGTATTTGTTAAACTAACAAAAAAATTTATTAAAGATTTTTCACTGCAAGAAATAAGATAAACAAAATTTACATTTGTCACTTGGTAATAAACTAATGAATACCCCTAACTACAAAGAATATGTTACCTCGAGATCATCTCCAGATGAAACATGAAATTAATACAGAAAGACAAAAGCCTTGCCTGATACAATATCCAGATACTGTATATTAAAAAATATATATATTGCCAAAATCCTTGAATGTGTTACCTCGAGATCATCTCCAGATGACACTTTTTTGAGAGATTCAGTTGTCTCGTCTTCTGGAATTGCATCCAACATGCTCTTTCTACTGTGTTTCTTGCGACAACTAAGCTGCAAAGTCTTGGCTAATATAATGGGTGTGCCTGAGAAGCAGCCTGTGACATAAACCTCAATGGTCGGTACTGCTAATTCATGACTGGAAATCCGTTTTGCTTTTAAGAATCTGGTACCAGCAATAATCTCTGTTTCACACCTCATGCTCCACCGCTTCACATTGCCTTTTGAATCCCCAGTAAAACCATCACTGCAAGACATTTCCAAGAATCCTGACAGAATGAGATCATCTTTATTAAAGACCTCAAATTTCACGCTCCCAGTTGTTCTGATACTGTCTGTGCTTACAAATGTGGCTTCTCCTGATTTTTTATCTACCCGGTCCCTTCTAAGAAGTGAAGCGACACCATCAGAATTCATGGTACTTCTATTGCCATTAACTTCTAAAAGGGAATCAGGGCTCAGAGGAATATGATTGAGAGTAAGAAATTCTGCAGTCAATCCATCCACCTGGAAATTACTGATCTTGATATAAAATACTCTCAAATTAAACCAAGGTGATGAGAATTTGGTGGTGAAGGGCTTAAATGGAGAGTATCTAATAATCTGAAGATTGGAATTTGCTGCTTCCACCCCACTACTGGCTGCTTCATAAGGACCCTCCATGATAATGTCGGAACTTAACCCTCAACAAAACCTCCAAATTTGAATCGAAAGGATAGCATCTAGAGAACCATACATCTTGTTGACCTCAAACACCCAGAAAGGACCTGTGCCAAAAATCAAGCACACGATTTGGTATTCATTATAAGCCCAACAGTGAAAAGAAGAGATTTTGCATTTTAGGATATTGGAGCGAGGCTCATGTTAGAAGACAAGAGAAAACACCAGAAACCAAAAAATGGTCAAGTCATGTGCATGCAAATTGAAGAGGAGACCTAATATTCAGGAAACTGAAAGCCTTGAAATAAGGAAAAAGAGAGAAGAACAAATCATAACAGACACGAGAGAAGTAGTCCAACTGTTAAATCTATAAGAACTACTTAGGGACCTACACAATGAAATGAGACGCACAACAAAAAGGAAAATAAACTCCATCCAGAGGTATATAACACTAAAAATCAACTGGTATTTAAGACCCTCCCAAAGAAAATAATAAAAAACGGATAGAAATTCAAAGAAAAAAAACAAGAAACAATTTTCGTTCAAATTGGCCTTATATCAGAGCAGGGGAAAAACAGAGAATTATGAAACAGAGGAACCTGCCTACCAGCAAAACGTAGTATCTACACTACAACCAACCCAAAAGTCCATTCATTTCAGTTGCGTGAATCTGTTGAATTCACAATATCCCATGCAAGTCAGAATGAGAGAAACCAGATTGAAGAATTTACATACATACAAACTCTTCCAAATTCCAACATTCTTCTTTGCTTAACCAAAAGAAAAAAAAAAAAAAAAAACAAAAAGAGGGAGGAAGAGAGAAAAAGAGAATCAAATTCAAGTCGGCCACATGGCCATGCCAAACAAAAAGAATAATTGCCGGCTAATGGCCAAAAAAACTGACACGTCCGACAACCGTCCAAAACCTATTTCCCGCCCGCGCGGTGTTCTGCGATATAGACAAGAACTTTACATTTACATTTGTCCAAGAAAATCTTGGGAACTGCAAATTCATTCAATTGACAATTTTATAACAACCCAATTTGGTTGGACCCAGTGGACATCTAAACATCGCTTTTCCAGCCTCTCTGGGTGGGTGGGGTGGCGGGTGGGGGAGTTTCAATGGATTATTAATACGCAACTAGAGGCTTGAGGTTTACTTGGTTTTCTAACTAATAAAAGAAGTAATGTCAGCCGCCAAATGAAATTGTTACATGTCACGTTTGACATGGTCCTTCCTTGATCTTGTTCTTATCCAGTTGTATAACTACAAGTCATGGACGGAGAAATAAAGCAGTAGGCTTCTAAAGGAGATGTTGATTGTCTACCCCTGCTCCTACGCTTCACATGGTTGCTGTTTAAGCAGTGTGTGGGCTAGGTAGCAGCATTAGGCTTTGGTGCTCTTTTACCGATAGTAGATGAATAAGTCTACTAAATTTACTTGTTTTAAGAATTCTTAAATAAAATATTATTTATATGTCTGTAAAATTATCTATGTAATGATCGTAGAAGTGATCTTTCAACTTGGTAAAACATAAATATTTTACATATAAATTATTATACTTTAAGTTGACTTTTTAATTTTTTTAATCATTTATGAAAACTTGCATCATATATAAACTATATGAAAATAGTAAAAGATTCATCATACTAGATTAATGAATATTGATAAAGAAATTTCATTTGATAAGGTAAAATAAGTATTTATAAGGAGTTATAATCTTATTCATTGAATTAATAATTTAAGTATTTTTTTGAAAACACAAATAATTTGATAAAATAGAATAGATATCAATATCATACTTTAGATCTAACTAAAACATTAGTATATAGTATAATGACATAATTAAAATTACATTATAAAACTATGCATTAAATGATATATCAATTTCCTTTTTGACAATTCTAATATTTGGGTAATTATGATAGGTGATTAGATATTAATTATAATTTATAAATATTAATTAATTAATTAATAGATTAATGATAAATTGAAAGAGTTATATTTATTTGATGATTTATATATTATAATTTGTATTTATTATTAATATGTTAGGATTTTAATAATTACATATATAAAAATAATTATGAAAATATAAAATAGAGATAAAGTTAAAACTTAATTAAAAAGTTTAAGAAATTTTTTGAGATCAAATGTAATATATTTAAAAGTGCAAAAATTAAAGTAGAATTTATAAGAAATTGACATATATCTCCTTATTAGAATTTAGTGTTAAAATTTCCATAAATATTCCTTTATCTAGCACGTAAAAAATGTCACCTTTGGCTTTTCTCTTCTTAAAAGAATTTGAGGTGTTATTTTTAATTATTTGTATATATTACAACTAGAGCTTAAATAGTTGTAAACAAAAATTATCAATAATATTTAAGTAATAGATTAATTTTTGTAATGATATATAATAAATAATTATTCTATTCTTAAGAGTTAATTTTTTAAAATTTTATTTTTAATACATATTATTTGATAATTATCTTCTCAATTTATAAAAGATTTTACATAACATATATCTATAAATCTATATCCATTTAAAAAAAAAATTGTGAATACAAGTGTCATCATACATAGGGAACATGCATGATAGAGTTAGTAAAGTTAAAAAAATTTTGAAAATGTCACGTAAGTTTTTTTAACCTATTAACCTAAAAATCATAAAAATCCACAAAATTGTTGCTTCCTTGCAAAATAACAACATTGATTTGTTAATTTTTTTACATTCTTCTCTTTTCATCCAAATCCTACAAATAAAGTTTATTAGGAAAGAGCAAATAGAAGATTGGATGAGCATTTAAATTAAATGGAGACACAATATAGGGATTGCAAGGCAAACTTGAAATTATTTAAAAAGTGTTGGATACTTTTAAAAAATTAAATCAATCACATGTTATAAGGGAAAAATAAAAAAATAAAAACTTAGAAAGATGTTTTTAAAGGTTTAACATGTGTGTGTGTGCACATACATAGACACACACACACACATATTAAATTTAAGTCCATACATTATGTGGATTTTAGATATTTTATTAGAAATTTTTAGCTAAAAAAAAGTTCTTAAGAACAATTAATCAAATGAATTTATATTTAATTTAAATTTGAGAAAAAGTCATTTAGTAAAATTAAAATTAATTTTATTATTGGTCATCATTTGTACTCTAGTTAATATGAGAATTTTAAAATTTTTTATTTGTATTGGAAGGATTGAATAAAATTTAAATTGAGTGGTAAACTAAATTTAGATTTTTAATTATGATTGTTATTCTTCTTAATTTAAGAGTCTTGAAAAAATAAATTTATTAATATTTCTAATGTAAATAAATTTATTAATGCTATTAAAATCAATGAAAACTCACCAAATAATAAAAAATAATAACAAAACACTAAAATTATAATTTTTTTTTTGTTTTACTTTAAAAAAAAAAAAAAGAAACTTAAATTATGAGTATTTTTTTACTATTTTGCATTTTTAAAAAACTAAAAGGAAAATTTGCATATATATTTCTTTTAATTAGAAAAAATTAATGTAAGAGTTTTTGTAAAAAAAAATTTATTCCTTTTTATGAAAAAAAGGGGGTAAAGTTTTATTTTCAGTAAATAAGTCAAAAATAAATGAGTATAAAAATATAAATAAAAAATAAAAAAAGAGCGGTGTTGATTATAAATTAATAGTGTAATTTTTATTAAATTTTATATGAGTTGTTTATACATATAAATTAATATAGTAATTTTTAATAGACAACTAAGCTAATTAATTGTAGGTGTATGACTTTTTTTCCCTTATCTACCAAACATGAGCTCATTTGTCCAAGTAACAATGAATAATGTTAATCGTCCACAATCATACAACATTTATGCCATTTGAACATTGCATTGGTTTGGTTTTTCACATTTGTTGCAATAGAAGCAAGTACATAGAGTGTCATTAAGTGTCAGTCCTATCCAGACTGATGATATGAATACCTATTTACAAGTCTAATTTGGTTTTATCATTGTAAGAAGGGTCTCATCATAAAACATGTTATTCTTGCCTTTTGTCGAAAACTCTAATGATTTGTTCAATTCAATGGATTTGTGATGACACTCTTGATATGGAACTTAATCTTTGGTCATATCTTTTAGTATTAGAATTGCGATTAGAAGATTTACTTTCTTCTACTTCATCTGAATCTTTCTTGAAAAGGCAAAGAAATCAATTGTAGTCATTGTTCATTATTTTCCATTAAATTAATTAGACTAAAGTTAGAAGCTTCACTTAATTGCAAGTCTTCACTTGATAATCCTTGCCAACCTTTTCAATATATAGAGAAATCTTTGTGAGGAAGTGCTTGCTGTAATATTTGATCTTTGTTTTTCTTGCTTATGCTTGTTTCTTAATTGCAAGTCATGGACATGGTTTTAATTTGACACAATGCTTTGTGTCTGTCCTAATTAATCATGATTCCACATTAAAAAGTAATCAATTAGAGGGTAATCAAAGAAGCAACTTTTGTGATTTGTTCCACAAACATATTTTTATATACCCAAATGACCAAAATTCCAACCAAAAAACAAAAACTTGTGAAGGGTTAATCAACACAAGCAAAGTTGAGCTTGTTATATCATCATGCTTGCATGATTCCATTTTTACAAGAAACATTGCTAAGATGCCATAACCATGAAGGAAACAAATTGATAGTCTGAGAAATATAAGCAACAGTCAATTTCTTACTAAACATTTATTCACAAAGTGTGTACAATGAATAATTGATCCAACTACAAAGTGAAGGCATGTCATGTGTCGTCATTATCTAGACAAACTCTTCACTTGAAATATAGTAAATGGCTGATCCAATGAGCGATGCTTGTTATCTAAGGTCATTCTCTAACAAAATATGGTAAATAGCTCGTCCATTGCTTAGTGACTCCAGTTTTTTGATGCCCTGGTCCTGATCAAGAATGTTGAGTAGTAAGCTTCTCGAATTTTTGACATCCAAAAAGAAATGTTTATTGCCTCAAAAAAAATTTGAAGTGATCCCACAGGTACCCAACTGTACTTGAGTTGAGAGAATGAATATCCCTCTTATACGAAACCAAACTCCTGATTCCACTTGTTTGTGGGGTAAGCAGGTCAGTGGGGTAAGCAGTTCACAGAAAAAAAACCAAACTCCTAACTCCACTTGTTGGGGATAAACAGTTCATTAAATCATGGAGAGATGTTCTAACACCCAAATTCTGAGGGATTTTTAGTTGGTTTGCATTCATTTAAGTCATAATGCAAGGGTATAATGCACTGGATTCCATGGCATAGTACCAATGCAAGGCCTCAATAATTTCAAAAACTAGAAATTTGGTAAAATTACAAGCATTAATAATGGCAGCACATAAAGCCATATCGATCGGTGTGAAAATTCCTCAAATGATTCCATATTTTTCGAGAAGTCGCATAGTTACCAACTTCAAACTCTTGAAAATCAGTGCTACTGCACTTTTTATACAAGTTTAAGCATACATTGTTGTGTTTCAACCAAAAACATCACAAATACCATTAAAAAGTTATGTTTCATTCCAAAAGATTAGTAACAAAGTTTCAAAGTAATTAGTTTAACTCATGCTAGTTGTTTATGAACCCACCTCAAAGCTAACACTGTAATATAACGTGTCAGTCACTAAGCATAGATGATACCGTGGGGAATAATAGAACACCCAGTTACAATCTAGGAGGTGGCGGGCCCACGTGTGGACATCAATCCCCACATGGTTAAATGATATTGAAAGCAATGCAACGGACAACGAAGGAGCAATTGAGTCTTATCTCATCACTTGGAAACTACGTCCTGGCCATACCCATTGTCACATTCTAGGATAAGATTCTGTTTGCCTACCGAGTATAGACCCTTGTATGGGTCTTTGTACGCAAGAAACATGCTTCAAGATAGGAAGCATATCATAATCTCAACAACAGGTGCATCCCATGGTAGCTTCAAATCCTATGACTCAGAATTACATAATTTTTATGTAGGATATATAATGCTACATAAAAGTAATCTGTAATAATATATACAAGCTGTGTGGCACCTTCTTGTTCAAATTTGTATTTATTAAACCAACAAAAAATTTATTAAAGATTTTTCACCGCAAGAAAAAAGATAACTCAAACGAAATTTACATTTGTCACTTGGTAATAAACTAATGAATACCCCTGACTGCAAAGAATATGCCCAATGAAACATGAAATTAATGTAGAAAGACAAAAGCCCTACCTGATACAGTATCTGGATAGTGTATATTAAAAAAAAATAAATATTGCAAAACTCCTTGAATGTGTTACCTTAAGATCATCTCCAGATGACACTTTTTTGAGAGATTCAGTTGTCTTCTCTTCTGGAATTACATCCAACTTGCTCTTTCTGCTGCGCTTCTTGCGACAACTAAGCTGCTAAGTCTTGGTTAATGTAATGGGTGTGCCTGAGAAGCAACCTGTGACATAAACCTCAATGGTCGGTACTGCTAATTCAGGACTGGAAATCCAGTACCAGCAATGATCTTTGGTTCACAACTCATGCTCCACGGCTTCACATTGCCTTTTGAAGCCCCAGTAAAACCATCACCGCATGACATTTCCAAGAATCCTGACAGAATGAGATCATCTTTATTAAAGTCCTCAAATTTCACACTCCCAGTTGTTTTGATACTGTTTGTACTTACAAATGTGGCATCTCCTGATTTTTTATCCACCCGGTCCCTTTTAAGAAGTGAAGAGACACCATCAGAATTCTTGTTACTTCTGTTGCCACTAACTTCCAACAGGGAATCAGTGCTCAGAGGAATGTGATGTGATTGAGAGTAAGAAATTCATCAGTCAATCCATCCACCTGGAAATTATTGATCTTGACGTAAAATACTCTCAAATTAAACCAAGGTGATGAGAATTTAGTGGTGAAGGGCTTCAATGAAGAGTATCTAATAATCTGAAGGTTGGAATTTGCTGCTTCCACCACCCTACTGGCTGCTTCATAAGGACTCTCCATGCAGGAGCTTAACCCTCAACGAAACCTCCAAATTTGAATCGAAAGGATAACAACCGTCCAAAATCTATTTCTCTGCCCACGCGGTGTTCTGCACTAATAGACAAAACTTTACACTTACACTTGCCCAAGAAAATCTTAGGAACCGCAAATTCAGGCTTTTCATTAACTTGAAGGTTCAAACTGGAAAATTGGTTTTTAGTGAAATTGTAGTAGACATTTCAAATTATCCAGATTAGAGTTGTGAGTTTAGATTCAAGCTTGTTTTGGCCTTAAGACTTTGCTTTAGAAATAGGGAAAAAAATTTTAAAATTTAAATCCTAATTAAAGTAGATTTTTTTTTTAAATATTGAGTATTTAAATAAGTATAATTTAAATTTTAAAAATCTAAATTGAGACATTAAAAAGTCTAAATTAAATTTTACATTCAAACCTACATTTATTATGAAGACACCTAATCTCATATTAATTGTTTGATGGTTTTAAAAATAGTTAAGAAATTATTGTAAAATGTATCAGAGGTTAAACTAAGTTAATTTTAGGTTTTAGTTTATAACATGGCTATGAACCTTTGCTTTTATCAAGACTAGATGCATTGAAAGGCTACAAAATAGGATTACAACAATATTATGGATATAATTTTTTTTTATTTTTTATTATTTATTATATTTTAAAATATAATATAATTAATTAATTAATTAATAATATATAATAATTATTTATTTAATGATATATACAATCTATAATTTAAAACCCATCAAATACTATTTTTATTTATTTATTAAAGTTTAATTTATTACTTAACAAAATCAATAAATAATTGTTTAAGGATAATTAGACTACTAGTTATTTGGCACCACACATTCCTCCGAAGAGGCACAGCATATCGTATAAAATTTCTTTCCATTTTTATTTTGAAAAGCCCCAACAAGTAAAAGGGGCACTTATCCTTCAACAACATACATGCCTTTAAAAGCCTCAACGTTCCTACTAGGTAATCTTGCACTAAACTTGTTTGCATTTCTTTTGCTATTATTTCCTTAACATCAGCAGTTGGATTTCCCTTTACCATCTCTCTTACGCCTCTAGAATCCACAATGCATCTTATGTCACTTTTTTGCCTTAATGCAAGGTTCCAGGGACTCCTTTGCATTGTACTCTCTGTAATTCAACATTAATTGATAAACTAGCTCAGCTATATACTAGTTCTACATAAGATGCAAAGCCAATGAACATCAGAAATTTTCATTTAATAGATTTTACTTAAACTGAGGCCTGTTTGTACCATCACAAACGTCTAATGAAGTTCTGGAAACAGCTCCATCCTCGCTGCTCCAACATCAAGTTGTGCCAATGTTAATGGAACACCCATATCCACTCTGTTGGATTGATTGACCACCAGCATATCTGATATGACTGGACTGCACATGGTGCATTTTTCCATAGTGCTTTCCTTGAATACACTGACATGAATACTTGTCTACATAATAATACCATGCTAGCAAAGGAAGTAAACACATAATAATATAAGAACTTATATGTAGCGTAACAAGAAGACTCATAATGTCTATCAACAATTTCCATTGATCTAACTCTCAAGTATTCAACCTCCAACAGATACTCGTGCCTCATTAACCCCAACTTTGCATACAAATACTTACACAACCTTGCCTTGCTTAGCATGGACACCTCCATTTTTGTCACCTACATTCACTTATTTAGCCAATTCACTGTCTATAAGACTAGATTACAAACATTGCCTTCGTTGGCACTAAATTCCTACACTTCAGGACCATTGACACTTTTCCATCGCTTTACAGAGATTCATTCATTCCCAAAAACTCATTTATATATAATACAATTAGGTACCTCACAACTGAAAAAACTATAACATTGTCTTTCACAATAAATGCAATGAACACAATAGTGAAAATATGGCTTTCGGCAAGTTTAACTTACTTGGGCTTATGTTCTCTTCAGAAGACGATTTCGGCTCTTCAATCCCATCATCATTGCCATGAACAACTCCATCCTTGCATACTTGTCCTTTGCGATATCCCATTTCTTCAACCTTGGTTGGCTTATTTACACCATTACCATTGCCAATGTCATGCAAACTTTCATCTTCAACTAAAACTTCACTTTTTCAGTCAGCAACTGAAGACTTCCCATTCACTAACTTCCTTTTCCATCTTGAATTAGCTGCCTTAGCTGCCTTCACCGTCATGAGTGTTTATACTTCAAACTCTAACTCCACTTGAATGAATTCATTCTACTATTTGCTCACCATCGGATGTTGTATTGGCATGTGCCCTCTCTAGTGTACATGGAGAAACCACAATGGTACCTCCTACACTTCTTTCCTGTAATGCTTGAATTTAGGAACTCCTTCTCACTATACAACCGATAAATCAATAGACAGTTCAACATAACCTTATCAACAAATAAATAATTATTACACATGTATAATAGTTATTGTTGGGAGCTTTGCAGACATGAAGAGTACTTCTTGTTAATTTTACTCTTTGGGGTCTAAAGTGATTTCATAGAACTCCATGAAACAAGATGTGGTTGCTTAGTTCACTATTGAAACTGAGTGTGTAGCAATAGTAGTAGCAAAAAACTAGGTCATTTTGCTAAGAAAGGTTCTCAAGGACTTGAAGTTTGAGCAATGATCAGCAACAAGAATCTTATGTAACAGTAAATCAGCTATTTGTATGGAAGAAGATCCAATTTAACATGGAAGAACGATACACATTAATGTAAGGAACCATGCAATTAGGAAAGTAAAAAGGAACGAGGAAATCAAGCTAATACACTGCAAATTAAAAGACCAAGTAAGTAGACATTCTAACCAAATCCCTTCGAAAGTCTGAATTTCAAATGCCAAGGACAATGTTTGGAGTCTTAAGCAAAAATCTCAAGGAAGAAATTTGAAGTATTGAGACTTTTGCTTAGTACTCAAGAAAAGGGAAAAAGATGCAAAAGGATGAGTAGAGATAAGCTATAAATTTGAAGCCAGCCATGATGGAAGCAGGAAGTTGGTTTGTAGTAAGTGATAGTGTGATTAGGTAGTTGTGTGATTAGTTACCTTTTGTTGTATAAGCGTGAGACTTAACTCGTACTAGTTGCTAAAAGGTATAAATTAAGTTGCAATGATCCTTCAAATTTAATGCAAGTCTCCTATAATAAAGGAGCCAAGCATTCCAACAAAATGATATCATTTGATCCAACTAAAATTTGTGCAATTGCTTTTCTAGTTTTTTCTTTCCTTCTACCTCAACACAAACATTATTTACTAATTATTGTTCCCATATTTGTTTGCACAATTAAACCTTAAGAGTCAACATACATGGCTTCAAATATATTTTGAAGAGCATTATTAAGCAACCCTTTAAACCATAACTCTCTCATTTACCTTCAGTCAAGGGTTGAGGATTCATACCAATTATCCCACACCAATCAAAGCAAAAAAGGAAATATAAAACTTATAATCAATCCAAACCAATCAGAGCACAATGTACCTAAATAATATTAGTAACAAATGGGGCAGTCCACCAAGAAGACAATGGTTTTTCTTGGCAATGCATTCAATCGTAAATAATGTCAGATTTCTTAACCGGTGCATTGGAAATATAAAGGCTTTCAAGTATCATCGTGCACAAATCTTCATAATATTAAAGTTGAAAAAAATTATCAACTTAAAATAAGCACCAAAATCAAGGACATACATTGGGTCAATACCTGCAGGACTGTGCCAGATTTTGCTAGCGCCCCAAACTAGTTACAACAACCCCAGATGATAGTCAATTGCTTTTGTACTTTTATCAATCACAACAACATCAAAGAGGAAACCGTATCCTCCTACGTTTGTTGTTTGCGACACTCAATCTACACCAATCCTTTCCTGTAGCTTGCCCTACAGCCTCATACTCGAAAAAAAAAAGAAGAAAATTCCCCTGCAGCCTACAGTAAGTTCAGCTTACTACACCATTAAATTTTCGAATCAATGATCCTAACCACCAAAACTTTTCTTTACCGCTTCATTATTAGAAGATCTCTGGCAGCTATTCACTAATTTCAAAGATCGAAATTTTGAATTTCAGCATTACGGTTCCCAATTTTCAGATTAACTCATTTTCATTTCCTTCTTTTAAGTTAAATTATGCTTTCGCTCTCCATCAGCATCAGACCCCACCAGCGAGTTACGCCAATGGCGCGTGCACAATTGCACGGCTATGGATGCGCGTCCCTGTGACGGTGCCCTTATGATTTCGTATTATAATATCCATGATTGTGGCCGAGAGAGAGAGATCAACTTGTTGGGCTTGAGACACAGACAAAAAGACCAGTTTATGCTTAGCTGGGCATCTTTTGATTTAAGAAAGAGGCGGAAGGGGGAAGAAGAGAACATGACAAGTTCCATCAAGATTTGACTTTCCATTTTTTTTTTTCTTGTTTTCATGTAATTGGGTTCACGGTAAGCTGCATATTTTATTGTTTTTAATTAAATTGCAAAACAAGGCCGATATTATTATCTACGGAGAGAGCTTATTGATGGACAAGAGGAAACCTCAAAAGACAAAGGAACTCGCGTCAGTAGCAATAACAGAAGATTCAACCACAGGACAAGAGCCTCGGTCTCAGAATCCTCGAAAGAGAGGCAGGCCACGCAAGATCATCCAAATCGAAAAGACTGAAAGAGAAGATGGAATAGAAGAACCACCACCAGCAACAGCAGCAGCAGCAGAAGCAGGACATGCTCAAACATCAGGAGAAGTTCTTGGGAATCAGTCAGAAGAGATTAAAACCAGCGAAGAGGAGAAAAAGCTGCAAGAGCCACAGGTACGAACAGAGGGACCATCGGCTTGTACGCAAGCTAAAAAGAAGGAAATAGAGGGAAAATCCATGGAAAAGGAGCCCCCAAGGAGAAGCAGAAGGAGAAAAAGCGAACCCAGAAAGAGCATCTAATTAATTAGAAAAAAATTGAGCTTTTGGGCTTTTGTTGGTTGCTTTGTTGCTTGTGCCTATCGTCATCATCACCTTGTAGCAGCATCCAAAAACCCCAGTTTGTGTACAAGCAAAACATGCTTCAAGAAAGTTGATTATCAGAGTTTCGATTGAGCCTCATCTGTGTTGTTTCCTCTCTCCGTGAATTGCTATTATCCTTCTAATCATGTTTCTTATCATTAAATAATGATTCATGCAGACACATAAATTGGCTTGGAACTTGGTGATTTTTTCCGCCATGAGACGAATAACCATAAATGTTAAAGACATTTTAGTAGTATGCAAGGCTCAGGTTGTGTTCATCGGAAGCATGAATACTGATTATTAACTAACTAGACGAAGAAGCTCAGGTACGAATGCGTTCTTCTGATTCAGCAATCTTTCCACCAGGCAGGTAGCACAATGTACAGTGAGTTTAGGTTCTTGTGTTCCAGCAGTTCAAACTACGTTGATAGCATACTTTATTTTGTATAATTTAATTTTATAACTCGTTTAACAATTTTTTTTTTCTTTTTTCTCGGGTGTTGTGGGGTATGAAAGTGACCCGACACCTGCTATCCTCAACAAACTTCCAGCGCTTGTAAATAACACAGAAAGTTTGTGCCAATGGAATCTTTTCCAACAGTAGCTACGGATCAACAAGACCGGCCTCGCGGATTGATGTAGTCATTTGAGCTGATCAACAAGACCGGCCTCGCGGATTGATGGAGTCATTTGAGGCACGACTGGGACGTAGAGACTAACCTTATGCCAACTTGATCCGAGGAGAGTCAACAGGGAGAAGGTTTTCCTATTTGATTGGTACGGACGTGAGTAGACATAAGAGAAGTAATAGTCTGGAGAGTCCCAGGTTTCTGGAATATTAAGGATGGTAAGGACGATTCTCCGGTCCCTAATTATTATACAGAAATTAAATTAATTCTTTAACGCACCTTATGCAGAAGAAAAGAGAATCTAAGAATATATTTTTCTAACCAAAATTAGTTTATAAAAAAAATAAAATGAAGAAAAGAAAAATGCATCAATTTAACTTAAAATTAAAGGGGGCCTTTGCAGTGCGCAGCATCAGACATCCTTGACAAGCTGAATATCATTCAAATCTCCTCTTCCCAATCCTCAAGGACCGGAAAGTAGATCAGAACCGTGCCTCCTATCTTCATTGCACAGGGCACAGTCTTAAAGTGCCACCAAAAATAATAATAATAATAATAATAATAATAACTAAGAATGCATATGTTTGACTATCGAGTACTAAACCACGCCTGAGTTATGTCACAGCTAATTAAGATTGATTCATAATTGCTATGGACTTGGGATCGAATTTAGGAAACCTGCTTCAAATCATAAATGAATAATAAGAACATCACTTCCTAATCCCCAATTGGGTTTGATTACAGATAAATACAATTAGATTAATCCTCACATGCATATATAATTAGTGACCGAACCGTTGAAACAAGGTAGAATACCACTTCTCTTTCTGAGATTAAGAACAATTTCAATCAAATGTCTACACGATCCATAATGACAAATATGGTTGCTTTTCCTTGCATTTCTTCTGTCATTAATCGACAAGCTATGAGTTCAGAATTCCCCATAGGGTTTCTTTTAACCTGAAGGAAAAACATTAGGCAGAAGGGCTAGACACTCCATGCACTCATATATACTTCTCTCAGTTTATGAACAACTATGGAACTTTGGGGTTAGCTTAAGACATTCATACAAGCACCAGTGCAGAAGACCAGGTAACGCCTCCATCAAAACAAATGGAGGGAGCAAAAATCTGTAACTACATCCTTGAAAATAGAAAAAAAATTGTGAGAACTTTTGTTCAAGCTTGTCATACAAGAATGGAATGCGAGAAAATAGACCATGAACTCCATACCTACAACCTGAAGACGGATGAAGACCATATAAAGGCTAACATGGATGAAGACTCCCATTGCTGACTGCTGACTGTTGCCCCAATAAGTCATGCAAAGCAAAAATGTTTTGCCAAGGGTATGAAGTGCTATGACAAAGAGACCCAGATAAAAAAAAAAAGGCATAAATTCCAACACCCAAACAGATTCAAGCATCTAACCTGGCTGGTTAGTGGCTTGATCTATGGCGCCTCTCTTTCCTATATCTGGACTGATTAGGATCAAATCCACCTTCTTCTGCTCCATAAACAGCCCAGGATGGTGTGGCAGCCATGTAATCAGTGCTGTTGAAAGGTTTTCCAGAAGCAACCTGAAATTTCACCAAGAGAAAAAATTGCTCAAAATATTTCATTCATCGGTGGAGAACCATCAAAGGTACTGCAGAAAAGAGACAATGGAACCATTGCTAACCAGATCATGGAATTTTTCATAATCTATCCACGTGAACCATTGGCCATTCCTCTTGAACTTTTCAGTTTTTGCCAGGAGTACACAACATGAGTGGATATGCTCGCATGCAACCTCATATTCTCCATTGCCTTTTAAAGCCAAGGCCTCTGAAAAAGCTTTGACATCAGAATGCCAAGGTACATTCTCCATTGTCAACTTTGATGAAGCAGATCTGTATGAGTAAACCAGGATTAAGAAACACATGATTACAGATGATAATGCCTGATGGCAAATTTACACTTACGATCCACAGTATGTAACTCCTTTGATTTCAACAAAATCAGGCTTCCCAATACTGAAGAGATTGAAATAAGCATCTACATCCTCTGTATTCCACCCTTTCACCAGTGTCAAGCGATAAACAGTCCGTTGCTGTCTCTCCTTAAGAGCTTGCAAGGATTCCTGGCAACATTTTGAAAACATGCCATGAAGATGAGCAGAACATGAGTTAAAATTGGATTAGTGGCCAAACATACCATTAAGATAGCTGTCAAATAGTCTACATTGTAAGACACCCATATACCATACAAAAGCCCTCAGCAGTAAATGTCAGTGAGCACCTATTGAATGTTCATTGCTAGAGCTCAATATGTAAACCAACAAACTGATCATTTATTCTCCAAGTAGCACAAGAAGCAGTTGTTACCAGGCTGATAAAGGAATTTCTAATCTACTACCAACTAGCTAATTCATTTGGCTTGGAAAAAAGAATGCTACCACAGGAAATACTCACAGTAAAACGTTCCCAAAAGTCTCCAAACAGTGGCCTATCTATTGCCTTCAAACTTTCCTTTGTTGCAGCATCTACACTGACATATAACTGCATACATCAAATAACCCAAATGAAAATTAACTTTACTGTATTAATAAGCAGGCCTACATGGATCTTTGCTGCCAGATTCTTCTTTCAAATAGGATTAATTGAGAGCCTTCAAACCTGGGTTACAGGCTTTAGCATTCGAATTTTTTCAGGGAACTGCGCATTTGTTACTAGAAAAGTGGATATTCGCCTTTGGTGCAGCTCATTCACAAGTACATTAATCTCAGGATACATAATAGGTTCACCAACAAGAGATAAAGCACAATGCCTGGGAGACAGACCTTCATTCAATCGTTCCAGCGTAACACCTATGATAATAGAATTTTCTCAGTCAATCCAGTGGATTAGCTCATGCTGCATACTAAACCAAGCATATGATGGAATGCAAAGCCCATATTACAATTTCTCACCATCTACAACTCATGATATATATATATATATATATATATATATAAGAACTCAGCACAAAGTTTCATAGTAAAGAAAAATCACTGGTTGGTATGTTCCTTGAGGAACCCAATAGCTTAAGGGAAAAATAAAAAAATAAAAACTTAGAAAGATGTTTTTAAAGGTTTAACATGTGTGTGTGTGCACATACATAGACACACACACACACATATTAAATTTAAGTCCATACATTATGTGGATTTTAGATATTTTATTAGAAATTTTTAGCTAAAAAAAAGTTCTTAAGAACAATTAATCAAATGAATTTATATTTAATTTAAATTTGAGAAAAAATCATTTAGTAAAATTAAAATTAATTTTGTTATTGGTCATCATTTGTACTCTAATTTATATGAGAATTTTAAAATTTTTTATTTGTATTGGAAGGAGTGAAAAAAATTTAAATTGAGTGGTAAACTAAATTTAGATTTTTAATTATGATTGTTATTCTTCTTAATTTAAGAGTCATTGAAAAAATAAATTTATTAATATTTCTAATGTAAATGAATTTATTAATACTATTAAAATCAATGAAAACTCACCAAATAATAAAATAATAACAAATACTAAAATTATAATTATTTTTGTTTTACTTTAAAAAAAAAAGAAACTTAAATTACGAGTATTTTTTACTATTTTGCATTTTTAAAAACTAAAAGGAAAATTTGTATATAGTTTATTTTAATTAGAAAAAATTAATGTAAGAGTTTTTGTAAAAAAATTTTTATTCCCTTTTATGAAAAAAAAAGGGGGTAAAGTTTTATTTTCAGTAAATAAGTTAAAAATAAATGAGTATAAAAATATAAATAAAAAATAAAAAAAGCAATGTTAATTATAAATTAATAATGTAATTTTTATTAAATTTTATATGAGTTGTTTACACATATAAATTAATATAATAATTTTTAATAGATAACTAAGCTAATTAATTGTAGGTGTATGACTTTTTTTTCCCTTATCTACCAAACATGAGCTCATTTGTCCAAGTAACAATGAATAATGTTAATCGTCCACAATCATACAACATTTATGCCATTTGAACATTGCATTGGTTTGGTTTTTCACATTTGTTGCAATAGAAGCAAGTACATAGAGTGTCATTAAGTGTCAGCCTTATCCAGACTGATGATATGAATACCTATTTACAAGTCTAATTTGGTTTTATCATTGTAAGAAGTGTCTCATCATAAAACATGTTATTCTTGCCCTTTGTCAAAAACTCTAATGATTTGTTTAATTCAATGGATTTGTGATGACACTCTTGATATGGAACTTAATCTTTGGTCATATCTTTTAGTATTAGAATTGCAATTAAAAGATTTACTTTCTTCTACTTCATCTGAATCTTTCTTGAAAAGGCAAAGAAATCAATTGTAGTCATTATTCATTATTTTCCATTAAATTAATTAGACTAAAGTTAGAAGCTACACTTAATTGCAAGTCTTCACTTGATAATCCTTGCCAACCTTTTCTCAATATATAGAGAAATCTTTGTGAGGGAGTGCTTGCTGAAATATTTGATCTTTGTTTTTCTTGCTTATGCTTGTTTCTTAATTGTAAGTCAGGGACATGGTTTTAATTTGACACAATGCTTTGTGTCTGTCCTAATTAATCATGATTCCACATTAAAAAGTAATCAATTAGAGGGTAATCAAAGAAGCAACTTTTGTGATTTGTTCCACAAACATATTTTTATATACCCAAATGACCAAAATTCCAACCAAAAAACAAAAACTTGTGAAGGGTTAATCAACACAAGCAAAGTTGAGCTTGTTATATCATCATGCTTGCATGATTCCATTTTTACAAGAAACATTGCTAAGATGCCATAACCATGAAGGAAACAAATTGATAGTCTGAGAAATATAAGCAACAGTCAATTTCTTACTAAACATTTATTCACAAAGTGTGTACAATGAATAATTGATCCAACTACAAAGTGAAGGCATGTCATGTGTCGTCATTATCTAGACAAACTCTTCACTTGAAATATAGTAAATGGCTGATCCAATGAGCGATACTTGTTATCTAAGGTCATTCTCTAACAAAATATGGTAAATAGCTCGTCCATTGCTTAGTGACTCCAGTTTTTTGATGCCCTGGTCCTGATCAAGAATGTTGAGTAGTAAGCTTCTCGAATTTTTGACATCCAAAAAGAAATGTTTATTGCCTCAAAAAAATTTGAAGTGATCCCACAGGTACCCAACTGTACTTGAGTTGAGAGAATGAATATCCCTCTTATACGAAACCAAACTCCTGATTCCACTTGTTGGTGGGGTAAGCAGGTCAGTGGGGTAAGCAGTTCACAGAAAAAAAACCAAACTCCTAACTCCACTTGTTGGGGATAAACAGTTCATTAAATCATGGAGAGATGTTCTAACACCCAAATTCTGAGGGATTTTTAGTTGGTTTGCATTCATTTAAGTCATAATGCAAGGGTATAATGCACTGGATTCCATGGCATAGTACCAATGCAAGGCCTCAATAATTTCAAAAACTAGAAATTTGGTAAAATTACAAGCATTAATAATGGCAGCACATAAAGCCATATCGATCGGTGTGAAAATTCCTCAAATGATTCCATATTTTTCGAGAAGTCGCATAGTTACCAACTTCAAACTCTTGAAAATCAGTGCTACTGCACTTTTTATACAAGTTTAAGCATACATTGTTGTGTTTCAACCAAAAACATCACAAATACCATTAAAAAGTTATGTTTCATTCCAAAAGATTAGTAACAAAGTTTCAAAGTAATTAGTTTAACTCATGCTAGTTGTTTATGAACCCACCTCAAAGCTAACACTGTAATATAACGTGTCAGTCACTAAGCATAGATGATACCGTGGGGAATAATAGAACACCCAGTTACAATCTAGGAGGTGGCGGGCCCACGTGTGGACATCAATCCCCACATGGTTAAATGATATTGAAAGCAATGCAACGGACAACGAAGGAGCAATTGAGTCTTATCTCATCACTTGGAAACTACGTCCTGGCCATACCCATTGTCACATTCTAGGATAAGATTCTGTTTGCCTACCGAGTATAGACCCTTGTATGGGTCTTTGTACGCAAGAAACATGCTTCAAGATAGGAAGCATATCATAATCTCAACAACAGGTGCATCCCATGGTAGCTTCAAATCCTATGACTCAGAATTACATAATTTTTATGTAGGATATATAATGCTACATAAAAGTAATCTGTAATAATATATACAAGCTGTGTGGCACCTTCTTGTTCAAATTTGTATTTATTAAACCAACAAAAAATTTATTAAAGATTTTTCACAGCAAGAAAAAAGATAACTCAAACGAAATTTACATTTGTCACTTGGTAATAAACTAATGAATACCCCTGACTGCAAAGAATATGCCCAATGAAACATGAAATTAATGTAGAAAGACAAAAGCCCTACCTGATACAGTATCTGGATAGTGTATATTAAAAAAATATATATATTGCAAAACTCCTTGAATGTGTTACCTTAAGATCATCTCCAGATGACACTTTTTTGAGAGATTCAGTTGGCTCCTCTTCTGGAATTACATCCAACTTGCTCTTTCTGCTGCGCTTCTTGCGACAACTAAGCTGCTAAGTCTTGGTTAATATAATGGGTGTGCCTGAGAAGCAACCTGTGACATAAACCTCAATGGTCGGTACTGCTAATTCAGGACTGGAAATCCAGTACCGGCAATGATCTTTGGTTCACAACTCATGCTCCACGGCTTCACATTGCCTTTTGAAGCCCCAGTAAAACCATCACCGCATGACATTTCCAAGAATCCTGACAGAATGAGATCATCTTTATTAAAGTCCTCAAATTTCACACTCCCAGTTGTTTTGATACTGTTTGTACTTACAAATGTGGCATCTCCTGATTTTTTATCCACCCGGTCCCTTTTAAGAAGCGAAGAGACACCATCAGAATTCAAGGTACGTCTGTTGCCATTAACTTCCAACAGGGAATCAGTGCTCAGAGGAATGTGATTGAGAGTAAGAAATTCATCAGTCAATCCATCCACCTGGAAATTATTGATCTTGACGTAAAATACTCTCAAATTAAACCAAGGTGATGAGAATTTAGTGGTGAAGGGCTTCAATGAAGAGTATCTAATAATCTGAAGGTTGGAATTTGCTGCTTCCACCACCCTACTGGCTGCTTCATAAGGACTCTCCATGCAGGAGCTTAACCCTCAACGAAACCTCCAAATTTGAATCGAAAGGATAACAACCGTCCAAAATCTATTTCTCTGCCCACGCGGTGTTCTGCACTAATAGACAAAACTTTACACTTACACTTGCCCAAGAAAATCTTAGGAACCGCAAATTCAGGCTTTTCATTAACTTGAAGGTTCAAACTGGAAAATTGGTTTTTAGTGAAATTGTAGTAGACATTTCAAATTATCCAGATTAGAGTTGTGAGTTTAGATTCAAGCTTGTTTTGGCCTTAAGACTTTGCTTTAGAAATAGGGAAAAAAATTGAAATTTAAATCCTAATTAAAGTAGAACTTTTTTTAAATATTGAGTATTTAAATAAGTATAATTTAAATTTTAAAAATCTAAATTGAGACATTAAAAAGTCTAAATTAAATTTTACATTCAAACCTACATTTATTATGAAGACACCTAATCTCATATTAATTGTTTGATGGTTTAAAAATAGTTAAGAAATTATTGTAAAATGTATCAGAGGTTAAACTAAGTTAATTTTAGGTTTTAGTTTATAACATGGCTATGAACCTTTGCTTTTATCAAGACTAGATGCATTGAAAGGCTACAAAATAGGATTACAACAATATTATGGATATAATTTTTTTTTATTTTTTATTATTTATTATATTTTAAAATATAATATAATTAATTAATAATTAATATATAATAATTATTTATTTAATGATATTACAATCTATAATTTAAAATCCATCAAATATTATTTTTACTTATTTATTAAAGTTTAATTTATTACTTAACAAAATCAATAAATAATTGTTTAAGGATAATTAGACTACTAGTTATTTGGCACCACACATTCCTCCGAAGAGGCACAGCATATCGTATAAAATTTCTTTCCATTTTTATTTTGAAAAGCCCCAACAAGTAAAAGGGGCACTTATCCTTCAACAACATACATGCCTTTAAAAGCCTCAACGTTCCTACTAGGTAATCTTGCACTAAACTTGTTTGCATTTCTTTTGCTATTATTTCCTTAACATCAGCAGTTGGATTTCCCTTTACCATCTCTCTTACGCCTCTAGAATCCACAATGCATCTTATGTCACTTTTTTGCCTTAATGCAAGGTTCCAGGGACTCCTTTGCATTGTACTCTCTGTAATTCAACATTAATTGATAAACTAGCTCAGCTATATACTAGTTCTACATAAGATGCAAAGCCAATGAACATCAGAAATTTTCATTTAATAGATTTTACTTAAACTGAGGCCTGTTTGTACCATCACAAACGTCTAATGAAGTTCTGGAAACAGCTCCATCCTCGCTGCTCCAACATCAAGTTGTGCCAATGTTAATGGAAACACCCATATCCACTCTGTTGGATTGATTGACCACCAGCATATCTGATATGACTGGACTGCACATGGTGCATTTTTCCATAGTGCTTTCCTTGAATACACTGACATGAATACTTGTCTACATAATAATACCATGCTAGCAAAGGAAGTAAACACATAATAATATAAGAACTTATATGTAGCGTAACAAGAAGACTCATAATGTCTATCAACAATTTCCATTGATCTAACTCTCAAGTATTCAACCTCCAACAGATACTCGTGCCTCATTAACCCCAACTTTGCATACAAATACTTACACAACCTTGCCTTGCTTAGCATGGACACCTCCATTTTTGTCACCTACATTCACTTATTTAGCCAATTCACTGTCTATAAGACTAGATTACAAACATTGCCTTCGTTGGCACTAAATTCCTACACTTCAGGACCATTGACACTTTTCCATCGCTTTACAGAGATTCATTCCCAAAAACTCATTTATATATAATACAATTAGGTACCTCACAACTGAAAAACTATAACATTGTCTTTCACAATAAATGCAATGAACACTATAGTGAAAATATGGCTTTCGGCAAGTTTAACTTACTTGGGCTTATGTTCTCTTCAGAAGACGATTTCGGCTCTTCAATCCCATCATCATTGCCATGAACAACTCCATCCTTGCATACTTGTCCTTTGCGATATCCCATTTCTTCAACCTTGGTTGGCTTATTTACACCATTACCATTGCCAATGTCATGCAAACTTTCATCTTCAACTAAAACTTCACTTTTTCAGTCAGCAATTGAAGACTTCCCATTCACTAACTTCCTTTTCCATCTTGAATTAGCTGCCGATTGTGTTCCCCTTGTCCATCGTCAATAGAGGCATGGTTGCCTTCACCGTCATGAGTGTTTATACTTTAAACTCTAACTCCACTTGAATGAATTCATTCTACTATTTGCTCACCATCGGATGTTGTATTGGCATGTGCCCTCTCTAGTGTACATGGAGAAACCACAATGGTACCTCCTACACTTCTTTCCTGTAATGCTTGAATTTAGGAACTCCTTCTCACTATACAACCGATAAATCAATAGACAGTTCAACATAACCTTATCAACAAATAAATAATTATTACACATGTATAATAGTCATTGTTGGGAGCTTTGCAGATATGAAGAGTACTTCTTGTTAATTTTACTCTTTGGGGTCTAAAGTGATTTCATAGAACTCCATGAAACAAGATGTGGTTGCTTAGTTCACTATTGAAACTGAGTGTGTAGCAATAGTAGTAGCAAAAAACTAGGTCATTTTGCTAAGAAAGGTTCTCAAGGACTTGAAGTTTGAGCAATGATCAGCAACAAGAATCTTATGTAACAGTAAATCAGCTATTTGTATGGAAGAAGATCCAATTTAACATGGAAGAACGATACACATTAATGTAAGGAACCATGCAATTAGGAAAGTAAAAAGGAACGAGGAAATCAAGCTAATACACTGCAAATTAAAAGACCAAGTAAGTAGACATTCTAACCAAATCCCTTCGAAAGTCTGAATTTCAAATGCCAAGGACAATGTTTGGAGTCTTAAGCAAAAATCTCAAGGAAGAAATTTGAGGTATTGAGACTTTTGCTTAGTACTCAAGAAAAGGGAAAAAGATGCAAAAGGATGAGTAGAGATAAGCTATAAATTTGAAGCCAGCCATGATGGAAGCAGGAAGTTGGTTTGTAGTAAGTGATAGTGTGATTAGGTAGTTGTGTGATTAGTTACCTTTTGTTGTATAAGCGTGAGACTTAACTCGTACTAGTTGCTAAAAGGTATAAATTAAGTTGCAATGATCCTTCAAATTTAATGCAAGTCTCCTATAATAAAGGAGCCAAGCATTCCAACAAATGATATCATTTGATCCAACTAAAATTTGTGCAATTGCTTTTCTAGTTTTTTCTTTCCTTCTACCTCAACACAAACATTATTTACTAATTATTGTTCCCATATTTGTTTGCACAATTAAACCTTAAGAGTCAACATACATGGCTTCAAATATATTTTGAAGAGCATTATTAAGCAACCCTTTAAACCATAACTCTCGCATTTACCTTCAGTCAAGGGTTGAGGATTCATACCAATTATCCCACACCAATCAAAGCAAAAAGGAAATATAAAACTTATAATCAATCCAAACCAATCAGAGCACAATGTACCTAAATAATATTAGTAACAAATGGGGCAGTCCACCAAGAAGACAATGGTTTTTCTTGGCAATGCATTCAATCGTAAATAATGTCAGATTTCTTAACCGGTGCATTGGAAATATAAAGGCTTTCAAGTATCATCGTGCACAAATCTTCATAATATTAAAGTTGAAAAAAATTATCAACTTAAAATAAGCACCAAAATCAAGGACATACATTGGGTCAATACCTGCAGGACTGTGCCAGATTTTGCTAGCACCCCAAACTAGTTACAACAACCCCAGATGATAGTCAATTGCTTTTGTACTTTTATCAATCACAACAACATCAAAGAGGAAACCGTATCCTCCTACGTTTTTGTTGTTTGCGACACTCAATCTACACCAATCCTTTCCTGTAGCTTGCCCTACAGCCTCATACTCGAAAAAAAAAAGAAGAAAATTCCCCTGCAGCCTACAGTAAGTTCAGCTTACTACACCATTAAATTTTCGAATCAATGATCCTAACCACCAAAACTTTTCTTTACCGCTTCATTATTAGAAGATCTCTGGCAGCTATTCACTAATTTCAAAGATCGAAATTTTGAATTTCAGCATTACGGTTCCCAATTTTCAGATTAACTCATTTTCATTTCCTTCTTTTAAGTTAAATTATGCTTTCGCTCTCCATCAGCATCAGACCCCACCAGCGAGTTACGCCAATGGCGCGTGCACAATTGCACGGCTATGGATGCGCGTCCCTGTGACGGTGCCCTTATGATTTCGTATTATAATATCCATGATTGTGGCCGAGAGAGAGAGATCAACTTGTTGGGCTTGAGACACAGACAAAAAGACCAGTTTATGCTTAGCTGGGCATCTTTTGATTTAAGAAAGAGGCGGAAGGGGAAGAAGAGAACATGACAAGTTCCATCAAGATTTGACTTTCCATTTTTTTTTTTCTTGTTTTCATGTAATTGGGTTCACGGTAAGCTGCATATTTTATTGTTTTTAATTAAATTGCAAAACAAGGCCGATATTATTATCTACGGAGAGAGCTTATTGATGGACAAGAGGAAACCTCAAAAGACAAAGGAACTCGCGTCAGTAGCAATAACAGAAGATTCAACCACAGGGCAAGAGCCTCGGTCTCAGAATCCTCGAAAGAGAGGCAGGCCACGCAAGATCATCCAAATCGAAAAGACTGAAAGAGAAGATGGAATAGAAGAACCACCACCACCAGCAACAGCAGCAGCAGCAGAAGCAGGACATGCTCAAACATCAGGAGAAGTTCTTGGGAATCAGTCAGAAGAGATTAAAACCAGCGAAGAGGAGAAAAAGCTGCAAGAGCCACAGGTACGAACAGAGGGACCATCGGCTTGTACGCAAGCTAAAAAGAAGGAAATAGAGGGAAAATCCATGGAAAAGGAGCCCCCAAGGAGAGAAGAAGAAGGAGAAAAAGCGAACCCAGAAAGAGCATCTAATTAATTAGAAAAAAATTGAGCTTTTGGGCTTTTGTTGGTTGCTTTGTTGCTTGTGCCTATCGTCATCATCACCTTGTAGCAGCATCCAAAAACCCCAGTTTGTGTACAAGCAAAACATGCTTCAAGAAAGTTGATTATCAGAGTTTCGATTGAGCCTCATCTGTGTTGTTTCCTCTCTCCGTGAATTGCTATTATCCTTCTAATCATGTTTCTTATCATTAAATAATGATTCATGCAGACACATAAATTGGCTTGGAACTTGGTGATTTTTTCCGCCATGAGACGAATAACCATAAATGTTAAAGACATTTTAGTAGTATGCAAGGCTCAGGTTGTGTTCATCGGAAGCATGAATACTGATTAACTAACTAGACGAAGAAGCTCAGGTACGAATGCGTTCTTCTGATTCAGCAATCTTTCCACCAGGCAGGTAGCACAATGTACAGTGAGTTTAGGTTCTTGTGTTCCAGCAGTTCAAACTACGTTGATAGCATACTTTATTTTGTATAATTTAATTTTATAACTCGTTTAACAATTTTTTTTTTCTTTTTTCTCGGGTGTTGTGGGGTATGAAAGTGACCCGGCACCTGCTATCCTCAACAAACTTCCAGCGCTTGTAAATAACAGAGAAAGTTTGCGCCAATGGAATCTTTTCCAACAGTAGCTACTGATCAACAAGACCGGCCTCGCGGATTGATGGAGTCATTTGAGGCACGACTGGGACGTAGAGACTAACCTTATGCCAACTTGATCCGAGGAGAGTCAACAGGGAGAAGGTTTTCCTATTTGATTGGTACGGACGTGAGTAGACATAAGAGAAGTAATAGTCTGGAGAGTCCCAGGCTTCTGGAATATTAAGGATGGTAAGGACGATTCTCCGGTCCCTAATTATTATACAGAAATTAAATTAATTCTTTAACGCACCTTATGCAGAAGAAAAGAGAATCTAAGAATATATTTTTCTAACCAAAATTAGTTTATAAAAAAAATAAAATGAAGAAAAGAAAAATGCATCAATTTAACTTAAAATTAAAGGGGGCCTTTGCAGTGCGCAGCATCAGACATCCTTGACAAGCTGAATATCATTCAAATCTCCTCTTCCCAATCCTCAAGGACCGGAAAGTAGATCAGAACCGTGCCTCCTATCTTCATTGCACAGGGCACAGTCTTAAAGTGCCACCAAAAAAATAATAATAATAATATAATAATAATAACAACTAAGAATGCATATGTTTGACTATCGAGTACTAAACCACGCCTGAGTTATGTCACAGCTAATTAAGATTGATTCATAATTGCTATGGACTTGGGATCGAATTTAGGAAACCTGCTTCAAATCATAAATGAATAATAAGAACATCACTTCCTAATCCCCAATTGGGTTTGATTACAGATAAATACAATTAGATTAATCCTCACATGCATATATAATTAGTGACCGAACCGTTGAAACAAGGTAGAATACCACTTCTCTTTCTGAGATTAAGAACAATTTCAATCAAATGTCTACACGATCCATAATGACAAATATGGTTGCTTTTCCTTGCATTTCTTCTGTCATTAATCGACAAGCTATGAGTTCAGAATTCCCCATAGGGTTTCTTTTAACCTGAAGGAAAAACATTAGGCAGAAGGGCTAGACACTCCATGCACTCATATATACTTCTCTCAGTTATGAACAACTATGGAACTTTGGGGTTAGCTTAAGACATTCATACAAGCACCAGTGCAGAAGACCAGGTAACGCCTCCATCAAAACAAATGGAGGGAGCAAAAATCTGTAACTACATCCTTGAAAATAGAAAAAATATTGTGAGAACTTTTGTTCAAGCTTGTCATACAAGAATGGAATGAGAGAAAATAGACCATGAACTCCATACCTACAACCTGAAGACGGATGAAGACCATATAAAGGCTAACACGGATGAAGACTCCCATTGCTGACTGCTGACTGTTGCCCCAATAAGTCATGCAAAGCAAAAATGTTTTGCCAAGGGTATGAAGTGCTATGACAAAGAGACCCAAATAAAAAAAAAAAGGCATAAATTCCAACACCCAAACAGATTCAAGCATCTAACCTGGCTGGTTAGTGGCTTGATCTATGGCGCCTCTCTTTCCTATATCTGGACTGATTAGGATCAAATCCACCTTCTTCTGCTCCATAAACAGCCCAGGATGGTGTGGCAGCCATGTAATCAGTGCTGTTGAAAGGTTTTCCAGAAGCAACCTGAAATTTCACCAAGAGAAAAAATTGCTCAAAATATTTCATTCATCGGTGGAGAACCATCAAAGGTACTGCAGAAAAGAGACAATGGAACCATTGCTAACCAGATCATGGAATTTTTCATAATCTATCCACGTGAACCATTGGCCATTCCTCTTGAACTTTTCAGTTTTTGCCAGGAGTACACAACATGAGTGGATATGCTCGCATGCAACCTCATATTCTCCATTGCCTTTTAAAGCCAAGGCCTCTGAAAAAGCTTTGACATCAGAATGCCAAGGTACATTCTCCATTGTCAACTTTGATGAAGCAGATCTGTATGAGTAAACCAGGATTAAGAAACACATGATTACAGATGATAATGCCTGATGGCAAATTTACACTTACGATCCACAGTATGTAACTCCTTTGATTTCAACAAAATCAGGCTTCCCAATACTGAAGAGATTGAAATAAGCATCTACATCCTCTGTATTCCACCCTTTCACCAGTGTCAAGCGATAAACAGTCCGTTGCTGTCTCTCCTTAAGAGCTTGCAAGGATTCCTGGCAACATTTTGAAAACATGCCATGAAGATGAGCAGAACATGAGTTAAAATTGGATTAGTGGCCAAACATACCATTAAGATAGCTGTCAAATGGTCTACATTGTAAGAAACACCCATATACCATACAAAAGCCCTCAGCAGTAAATGTCAGTGAGCACCTATTGAATGTTCATTGCTAGAGCTCAATATGTAAACCAACAAACTGATCATTTATTCTCCAAGTAGCACAAGAAGCAGTTGTTACCAGGCTGATAAAGGAATTTCTAATCTACTACCAACTAGCTAATTCATTTGGCTTGGAAAAAAGAATGCTACCACAGGAAATACTCACAGTAAAACGTTCCCAAAAGTCTCCAAACAGTGGCCTATCTATTGCCTTCAAACTTTCCTTTGTTGCAGCATCTACACTGACATATAACTGCATACATCAAATAACCCAAATGAAAATTAACTTTACTGTATTAATAAGCAGGCCTACATGGATCTTTGCTGCCAGATTCTTCTTTCAAATAGGATTAATTGAGAGCCTTCAAACCTGGGTTACAGGCTTTAGCATTCGAATTTTCAGGGAACTGCGCATTTGTTACTAGAAAAGTGGATATTCGCCTTTGGTGCAGCTCATTCACAAGTACATTAATCTCAGGATACATAATAGGTTCACCAACAAGAGATAAAGCACAATGCCTGGGAGACAGACCTTCATTCAATCGTTCCAGCGTAACACCTATGATAATAGAATTTTCTCAGTCAATCCAGTGGATTAGCTCATGCTGCATACTAAACCAAGCATATGATGGAATGCAAAGCCCATATTACAATTTCTCACCATCTACAACTCATGATATATATATATATATATATATATATATAAGAACTCAGCACAAAGTTTCATAGTAAAGAAAAATCACTGGTTGGTATGTTCCTTGAGGAACCCAATAGCATAAGAAGTTTTAATATGAACAGTTAAAGTATAATATATGATCCATATCCTGCACCTCACTTAACAGCTTAAGCTTTTAGGTGGAATGGTTTATTGACATAGTATTAGAGCCTTCATGACTAAGTAATCATATGAACTTTTAGTTTGTTCATACTTTAGGTCCAAGTGAGTCTGGTTTGTTCATACTTCTAACCCAAGAAAGCAAGGTTTTCACGTGAGGGAGCGCATTAAGGCAAAATATATGATCCATATCCTAAGTTTCACCTAACAGTTTAACCTTTTAGATGAAATGGTTTCTTGACGTGGACAATGTCTATGGAGCATCATTATACATGGAAACATAAGAATTTTATAACCTATATGCTCTTGTTAGGGAGAAATGCATACACAGTCAATATAGGACAAAACCAAGAATCTTGAGAGATTATTCAACAACTACAATTATACAATATGTACCAGGAACCCCTTTCATTTGCTTGATCATCTTTGTATGCTGGTCTAGTGCAGAATTCACAATTTCTAGAGGATCATCCATCTTCCACTGCCAGTTCTTTCCTACAGGGTTTGTGTGATGCCTCCAACAGAAAACACATTTGTTAGCACATGCCAAACTAGGGGTTGCCTCCATGCACCTGTTCCATTTAAGATTTTTTTTTTTTTTTTTAAAAAATTAATACTAACAGACAAGGTAATTGAGGAGTAATTTACCTATGCAATTAGAGTTTTTGATCAAAAGCAATGCATGAGAATTACCAGATTAATATCATGAGCTACTATGACAACAGGAATCCAAATGAACATATGAAACATCACTCTTACTAATAAATTATTGGATGCAGTGATGGAACGACACTTAAAAAGGCACATATGTGCAGCAGGAAGATAGTCAGAAAAAGGCAAGGACAGCTAAAAATATTATACACTGGAACCACACTTACAAATGAAGTGCATAAGATGCACCAAATAGATGGTGCCATCTGCATTGCAGATCCAGTATTTACAACTAATACATAACTTGGCACAAAAGAATTGGAACCAAAGATGAGATGGCAATGACCAAAGATATCACTTCTTTGACAAGTAATATGCTGCAGTCTAAATTTTTGTTTGTTCCCAAAGTACGGCATACCCCAGTCCATTTGCTTTCTTTACTTCTCATTTTCACCTTTAGATTCAGTTCAGACATCAATTGCAGTTGACATATCAGCTAAAACAATTGGAAATTAATAAGCTGTAGAAAAATAATAATAATAAATCACCTATGACTTTCTATGCCATAAAATGAATGCTTGTAGCAACCTCCTCGGCCTCTCAGTTGTGATTTGGTCCATCTACAAATTTTAACACCACCATGCGAACCAATAATTTTGTATCCCTGCAAAATTAAATTCAAGATTGATATGAGCCAATTAAAAAATAAAATTAAACTGAGACAATATAACAAGAGTGTAACACAAGCTGAAGCAGAATGAGATAAAAGATCATATGTCAAAGAGTTAATCATCACAAATTTCTGAACAAGGTACGTTAAGATACCAGAATAGATGATTCATTAAAACAAATAGAGCTGAACATGCTTATTCTTATCATGTTAGAAGCTCCACAAACTCTAACACCCATGAATTATAATAGGAAAGGCCAATTTGACAAAAGTCATTATCAAGTTAAATAGATGGACTCCAGAAGTCGTTCTTGGAGCACTGGTGAATTGCTTCTAATGAATCTGCGTGCTAAAAAGGAACTACCTGACATTCAGAACTGCCAGGTTCTGCTTTCAATTCGTTGGCATACTTTGCTACTATTACTTACGTGATATGCTGTGGTTCAGCAATGAAAGAATTTTTTGAGCTTAAACACTCAAGTGAATTGACCGACTCAGCTACCAAGGAACGATCTTCCAATGTTCCGATTTAATTCCATGCAACTGATCTATTACCAGAAAAAGATTCCAAAAGAAGAAACAAAAAAAAAAAAAAAAAAGGAACTGATAAAGATTACGCAACATAACAGCAAAAGAGAATAGGAATGATACCTGTTTTTCCAAGTTGGCCCGGATCACTGGAGTCACCATTTCTCTTTGACCATTCACTTTCCCATTAGTTTCAGCCACTGAAGCTGACCTCCTCGAAGGCCCTTTACCAGCAATATCCTCAACATCAACAATTCCAGAGTCTAAAACCCCATTACTCCCATCCTCATCATCACTTTCAAACCCATCAACAATGCTCTCACTATCACTCTCACCACCAACAACAACTCCATTACCCAAAACCCCGCCATTCTCCAAAGAACCTCCTTCCAAAACCCTAACCAGCTTTCCACTCCACTCCTCAAAAACCCCATCAAGTTCACCACCATCAACGTCACCCTCCCCAACCCCCAAAATCTCAGTGGCGCCCAATTCTCGCAACCACCTAGAAAATTCTTTAGCCACGGCATTGAACGTTGCGCCGTAAGCTCTACTGCCGACCCCAAAGACCGCGAATTTACATTTAGAAAGCAGCAATGCGCCGACTCGAAAATCATCTGCGCTCTCGGCGAGCCAATTGGACAAGAATTTGGCGTTAGGCGGCGGCTTCCCGTCCTCCCAAGTGGAAGCGAGGATTATGATCAAAGTTTCTCTGGAGAGGTCCTCGGGCTCGTAGTCTTTGGGGTCGACAAGGTCAAACGAGATGCCGTGGGAGGCTAATAGAGCTTGTAGGCGGCGTGCCAGGGTTTTCGACGTTCCTGTTTGGGAGACGAAGAATAGCTTGCCTTTCGCATTGGGCTTGCGGTTGGCTTTAGCGTTAGAGTTTAAAGAGAGCTTAAGACGGCGGGACTTGTAGAAGCAGTAGAAGGTGGTGGCTGAGAGCAGAGCCAGAAGAGTTAAGCGAGCTGGTGTTGAATACAGGGACATGCTTTTCTTTCTTTCTTTCTTTCTTTTTTGTTGGATTTTCGTTACTACTAGGTTTAATTATTATGTATGAGTAATAAAGCAAAGGCAGCCTCGGAGCCTGTCTCAGAGTCCACTTTCCTTGACAGGAGGAGGAGCAAGAGAAGGAAACGAAACGGCCGGCCAGTTAAACTGACATGATTTGTGAGAGTTGGATCTCTCGCATCAAATCACATCTTGATTGGGCTCAAATGGGCCACTCGTGACAGCCCTCAATTTGGACCATGGGCTGAGCATCCCTAAATTTT
Organism: Rhizophora mangle; assembly: GCA_037832345.1. NCBI lineage: Eukaryota > Viridiplantae > Streptophyta > Magnoliopsida > Malpighiales > Rhizophoraceae > Rhizophora > Rhizophora mangle. The sequence continues at coordinate 350,015 of JBAPLJ010001973.1, forward strand.
AGATTTTATTTAAGAGTTCTGACGTTCTTAATTTTAATAATTAATTATATTTTTGACTCATTATTTATTACAAAAACATGTCAATTACATTTAACTTTTTACTTTATTTTATTTATTTCAATTGTATATCACAAAAGAAATGTCTCGGGAAAACTATCACTCAACCGTTCAAAGGTAAACCATCCAAGTAGTTGTTGTGTTAATATATAAAAGAACAAGTCACCATATATCTACTAATTCAAAAATCACCATATAAAATGATTGGATTTGGGATGCCCTTTAAAAGTTTCCGACATTAGTTGATTCCCAAACTCGAGGGAGTGTGTAAAATCATTACATAAAACGGCAGTGTATATATATATATATATATATATATATATAAGTTTACGAGACTTAAACCATTATTGGTGTGTGAAAATGAATCAGTGACCAGATAAGTTGTGTTCATTCAAAAATCAGTGTTTCTTACTGTGTTCTTACAAGGGCAGCAGAGCTTCCACCTCCTACTCTCGAGTTTAGAGTCATATTTTCGTTAAAAGGGGATGCATATACAGAGCTCTTCTAAGGCCGCCACATGGTCTTCTGTGCACACAATATACCCTCCTTATCCTGAGCATAAGTAAAGCGGATCTCCCAGTGCAAACTTTTCAGGATTCCCTCTAATGGATCGAGTATAACAACCTTGTCTCGGACAATAGCCCAACCACCAGGCCGCAACATTCGATCCATCTCAACAACGATTGACGCAGGCTGCTTGCACCTGCAAAAGGTACAAACATGATTCGATTCTAAGAGCAGTAACAGATCATCCCTTGAGATGGTAAATGGGAAGCAGCCGCAATTTCACATGCAGAAAATGCAATCAAACACCAAATTTTGAGGTGGATTGGCTGAGAAATGGAATGAATTACTAAAAAGAAAGTGAGAACTTGAGGTATTTGATTTAACCTGGCTTTAAGCCGTGAAAAAAGATGATCGGCATGCAATAGATCATAAGTCCTTGGATACGTGCCAAATGACTCGCACCAATCATGGTATATGCCAAGAAGGCCACGCTCATAAATGATAGGAAGTGTGTCTGGCGCATGGACAGGAATCACATTCATCACCCAAACCTTCTGTTGTGACAGAGCTGCAGCAAATCTGAATTGCGACATAAAGATTGTTAAATCTATATATTTATTGTATTTGATCAATTTCTCAAAGTGACCATGCTGAAACAACAATGTCAAACCCTGTAAATCCCCCTTCTTGTTGCATCATTAAGATTTTCAAAAAGCAAAGACTTAACCCAACACCCCCTCTCAGGAATTGGTTTCAGTAACTATTGCAAGTGCAAAGGAAATCACTTTTTATCCGATGTACCCAACAAAAAGGAATTCTCTCAACTATTATGTGATCAAAATGTAAATAAAAATGATAACAAACTCAAGCACTACCCCTAAAGAAGATATGGAAATTATTCAGATATTTTGTTAGCATACCCTCCATTTATTGCTTTCATGTCCATTACATTACGCACATTTGCCCATTCAATGCCAATTCCTGTAAGATAAGAATTCTCAACAACAGCTTTCCAGTGATTGGTGTCTGCAATCAATTTTTCTTTGTTGTTCATCCAATCAGGATATGTCTCAAGCCTACTAGGCCATTCCTCCGGCCATTCTGTCCCATGTTGCTCAATTGAAGATGGAATGGTCTGCAAGCAAACTTTCATGGGAACATACCTGACATAAGGGACAAGTATCAATCATGAGGGAACAGGTGAAAAAGGAAAGGGCATTAGCACAGCTAAAATGCCTCACAGAAACAAAAAGGAAAAGAAACAACTTGCTGCAATGCCTAGTTAATGAATCTGAATACAAAATCCAATGCCTTCATTTATTTCAACTACCAATTGAGCATATATGGGAAAAGCAGACATTAATTAGCTGTAACCAGGTGTATGCTCCAAAACTGAAGGTGCTTCTGACAAAGACAAAACTTCAGTGATTTGTTGATTTCAACTAAAGGCCATAACTGCTTTAGGCCACATAAGATGAAATGTTGGACTCCACCAGAAAAGCCAAAAGAAAAGAAGACTGTTCTTCACTTGTACTATTATTTTCTAGATCAAATCAAGATCATTGTATCTAACTAGAAAAAGCAAAGTGAAGTTTTATGTGATGGAAGTGGATATGAGTATCGATTGCCAAGTGATATTGAGACAGAGACTTTCTTTGGACACAAGATTGCCTAGGCTTACCAGGCAGCATCTGGATTTTCAGTTTCCTTGCACATAGGTGGATTTTTCTTCCTTCGCAACTCATATATATCATTTGAATCAGGCTTCTGATATATTTTAACACCCACTTCACTTACTTCATCAATTTTGTGCGCAAGGATATTCCAACAGATAGAAGCTATCAATTTGGTCATGGCTGGAAATAAAAATAGTTAATGTTAATAAGATGGAAAGGTTTCCTCTAATCCATGTACAGAAAGAAAAAGAGTAATTTCACCATTCTAGCAAGAGGCAAGTGCATGTCACATGAAGCTAAATTGGCCACATTTATTTAGTGTCTATCCTATTCACTAATTAAATTCATTTAGCTTGGGGAAGCCAAGAATTCCAAAAAAACAAAAAAGGTATAATGTCTGCACTGGGAATTCACTTAGTTATAGATCCAACTCAAAAAAGATATTTTTAGCAAATGTTAAAAAAGAGTTCTCTTCGTTGACAATGCTCTGGAAGCCATTATGTACAGTATAAATGGCAGTGCAAATTTTCTGTGCACAAAAAATATCATCCATTTCATCATATGAAAAAGGACATAGGTATTATTGGTTTGCAAGGTGAAAAAACCACAGCCATAAGGCCTTTGAAAGGGGTAGATTTGTTGGCAGATGAAGAAAGGAAAAAATGCTCTTAAAGTAAGTGAAGCCAAACCTTCTTCCTCTTCAATGTTATCATGTCCAGTAGCCAGAATAAAGTATCCGCCAGGCCTTAGAATTCTATTCATCTCTAGAAGATGCTTACCACCTGAAAATGGGAAAAAAACTCATTAATTTATACATCAAAAGGAGTGAGATCTAATGCAGTATGTGAATTTAAATTATGGCAAGAATGAAAAACAAAGGAAAAGAATAAGAGAGAAAATGTATACAAACCATTAGAATGCCAAGTAATACTGCACCCGCCACAGTGAATAGCATCAAAAACACCACTAGGGAAAGGTAGCCTTCTGCTTCCAAAAGGGCTAACTACTGCGGGAAAACCCCGCTCTAGGGTTACCTGAGCTAGGTCAACTAGGTCATCCTTCAAGCCAAGTGATAATGTTAATACCTCCTTATCAAGTAGATAAGCTCCAAATCTTGCGTCTGTAGATCCAATGTCCAATACCACACGAATATTCTTTCCCCATTCCATGTCTGGTACCATCTGTTGAATCGCATCAAGATCATGTATTAGCCATGCTCTCAGGCTGGGAATCCCTCATCCAACATTGTAAGTCTATTGTTTCCATAATTAGATAGCTACATCATTTGGAATTTTTATTGTAGGTACAATGCAGTGGTAAAAGAAGCTCTCCCGTACAAGGGATGATTTTCATGAGGTGATGAGGTCATTGCATCTCATCTCCACTAGACAGTGGTCATCTAACTGGAGAAGCCATAAAATGGCCGATTGAGCAAATGAAACAATGGTTAACATTTCACCTAGAATATCTTTCATAGATATTTTGATGGGCATGAGTGTTCCTAAGGTCAAACCTTAAAAACAACTACTACTACTACCAGATAACTTCAAATGAGACTAAAAGACAATCCACCTCTTCAATGGATTCAAGGTAGTGCTGAACACCCCCCCTTAACACAGAATGGTCTTGAGGAAAGGTGAGATAATCTCCAGACAGGACAAGCCAACTATTCTTCTTAATATACTGAGCAAGTTTTGGATGCGCAACATTCTTATACAAAACCTGCAAGGATCAAATGAAAGAAAGACTATACATGTGAGACCAGCAAGTATAACATACCTTTGTTTTAATTTAAATTCATAAGGATAACACGTGAAAATCCAACATATACCTTCTGTTTACTCTCAGGCCAGCCGACTGGAGATGCATACCCCTCATGTGGGAGAGGAATAAGGCACATTGAAGGTGTTTTTGGGCAACTTCTCTCCGTGTGCCTGTAGCCCTGCATCCTTCCAGATCCACTTTCAAAGTCGATACAAGGAATGTAATTGTGCTTACTTCTTGTGCTGCATAATCTCCAACTATAATGTGCTTTGGGATCAAACAGAGGACCCTTCACCTTCTGCTTCTTTCCCGTACCACTAGACCCCCTAATCTCTTCTTCCATTTTCTCCACAGCTTCTTGATCCAATCCTCCAATCAAATCACCATCTCCTTCAATGTCACCATTGCCTTCATTTTCACCATCAATTGCATCTTCCTTTCCATCCGCTACTTCTCCTTCATCCCCTTCATTCTCCAATTCTGCAGTCTTGGATTCCTCTTCCACATGATTCTCTTTGTCCACCCCATCCGGTAACGTTTTAGTCCCATCTTTCACTCTTTTTCCATTTGATACTTCCCTTTTAATCTCTTTCCCAGTTTCATGTTCATCAACAGACGAAGCAGCAGGCCCGTTAATAATTTTATCGTCTCTTTTTGCCGCCAACTCAGATTCAACTTTAACCTTCTGATCTTCTCTGCTTGGCTCGTGCTTGTCTGGCCGTTTTTCTTTGGGGTGGGTCCTAGAAATGCTTCCTACTCTGTTGTTTGCCGGTACCGGTTCAGCAATGTCCTCGAAGCTTTCCCTCTGAGTGGCAACTGAAGATGAAGAAGAAGAAGAGAACATTGACCAGACAAAGATAAAGCAAAGACCCATGATTGCTACTGCTGTCATTTTAACACAGAACCCATGTGGGCGTTTCACTTGGCGACCAAGCCGAGCTATTGCCATTTTTCACTCCGTAAGCCTTCAAATGGATGATTTATAAGACAAGCAAATTGAACAGAACTGCACAACTGGCAAGAAAATACCCAAGACAACGAAAAGAGAATTTCACTTTAGGAGTCTGCCACACCATACTGAACATTTGCACCCAGACAAGGTACAAGTTAGGATCTGTAAAGAAGTTTGCAGAGACAAAGAAGTGAAACGACCCAGGTTGCGTAAAGTCATAATAACAATTTGAAACAAAGCAGGGAAAATGAGTAGGCTTGAATATTAAGCAATTTTGCAGCGAACTGGCAAACCTGGATTTATCTACTACGGGCATCTACATCTTTTTTCCAGCGAACAGAAGAAAAATAAATAAATCAGATATATTGTTGGAATTGGAAGTCACCTTTATTCAACTTTTCTCATTAAAAATTTTATTATTTAAATATATTTAAATTTTAATAACACATAATTTAATTAAATTTTAATATTATATTTTATCTTATAAATTTTTATTATAATATTTTTATTACATTTTAATATACTTTAAATTTTTAAAATAACACGAATATTATAAACATTTATTTTATAATTTTTATAATTAAATTTTAAATTTTTATTTAAATTTTATTTTTAAAATTTTATTTTAAATTAATTATTTTTAAATAAAAATAATTAAAATTATAAAATATATATATATATTAATAACATATATATTATTAATCTTTTAATAATTTTTATTTAAAAAATTAATTAAGTATATATTTTAAATAAAATATAAAAAATTAAAATTTTAATTCTAAAAATTAAAAAAAAAAAAAGCAAGATTTGAAAAAAAAAAAAAAATCCGGCGCTATCAATGGAAAGGACCGGCCACCTGCTCAATCAATGTTCATGATTTTTTTGTTTTTTTTTTTTTTTTTTTTTAACTTTAACTGGGGGCCAATTTGGCAAACGGCCGCTAGAACACAAACCTAAAGCCACGACCTACGACCTGTTTCTGATGGAATGCCCGCTCTGGCCTGTTTCCATTTGAACTCTCAGCCCTAAATGGGAGACCGTAGCTTTTAAGATCGTACCCTGCGCCGAGTGCACCCAACCGACCCCAACCCCCGCGGCGGCGGCTGCGGCAGGGACCCCTTGGAGACACCAGAGTTTTGTTGTAATGTTGTAATCATGTTGAATTCAAAAACCTGATAGAGTCTTGCAATGCCCTCTCTCTTCTGCACAGAACAGTACCTATGCGGTTCAAAAATCGTGCACAATACCCTTCACAAGACAAATCCTCAGGCAGCTAATTTATTTTGCATTCTAGATTACATTTGGTGTTTGCACATTTTCATTATAGAATGTAGTTTATGTAACTCAGTGGCCTAGCCTACATGAACCTTCATATACATCAAACCTGGTAGCATCTACATAAAAGCTAATAAGAGAAAGCATGTTAAGCAAACCCCAGCTCAACTCAGTCTAAACAATCATAGTGTTTAATGGGTACGCCATTTGGTTCCTAAGAGATCCTTAACCGTGGGATCAACACCTTCATCTATGCTTAAATGCAAAATATCCATATACTGAACAGGGACACCCTATGAGTCTTGATTCTTCAACGAGTCCCCGTCAGAAACTTGATTTGCCTCGGTTGATGTGTCCAAGGATGAAGGCCCCGTTGAGACAGGGGATGCTGAGGTTACAGTGCCTGCAAGGGGTTTCCCCTTGCCACAAGGCAATGAAGTTGCATTGGGAGCCTTTTCTTGAGATGCATGCATGTTGACCCTTATTCTACATGGCAAAGATAGAGCAGGTCACAAGACATTTATTTCGTTCAAACACAACTGCATTATAGTGTTCAAAAGTATTGAACCAGAGTTCATTCCTTCAATTTGTTTAAACAGATGCATTTTCGAACTTTCAAACCAAAATGACAGATGACCCTTTGGTTTGAGGTTAGACTAGAGTCAAAGGGCTGGAAGGAAGGTGGCAATTATCTTTATGAACATGTCTCAAATAAGAGAATCATATAAGCTATTACAGAAGACAGCAATATTGCCTTCAATTTTTAATGAGAGACAAGTTGAAGTCTAGAACTTGTATTGAGAGCAATACTATTACCTGTTGTGGATATTGACATACTCATCTGTTTCATCCAAAATCTCCTCCTGCATGAACATTGGCAGACAGATCAAACACTGAAAGCAAAACTTAAAATCATTACAAAGAAGTCCTCATGTAACCTTAATTAGTTGAGAAGGATATTACCACATCTGCAGTTTCAGTCACATATTGCAGCATTTTTTACTATATGTGATTCATGCCACACTCAGGAAAATTTAGCTTATATGTTTAACATATAATTGACCCTTCTTGGATCCCACAGTGTGGAAACCTCATGCACTAGAATGCCCTTTTTATGTTCATGCCATTTAAGAGTAAATACTCTGCATGCAGTAGTTCCACTAATCACAGGATAAAACTTTTACCATAAAAATAGTTGTTATCATTATCACAGTCATGACAATGGTTTTGCCTAAACCCATAAAGAAACGCAGACACTGGTTGATCCAAACTCCCATGACCAACCCCACCACATGCCTGCCCATGGCTGGCTATGCACTAAAAGTACCACCTTTACCTGAAGAAGTTCTTCAATGACATCCTCCATGGTAATCACACCAACAACCTGTTCATTGGATGGGAACACTGGAATGCTGCCATTCTGGATGTCCAAAATACAATATGAACAATTCCTCTGGCGCTTCTTAACAGTTACAGGCAAACTTTTTTTTATTGGCTGCTCTCCATCATAATTAGCAGCAGCAGCCTCAGAGTTATATGACTTCAAAGTATCATTCATATTCTGAGCAATGTCTGTTGAGTTCTCCCCATTATCATCTGTATCAGAAGATTCTTGTGTTGAAAATACAAAAGAATCCTACTAAATCCAGGAAAGATAAATTTATTTGCAGTTGTAGTCATGGTAAACTTAATTTTAAACTATAGCTGATGCATTAACATTGAGAATAGACATGTAATTATGCATACTAAACATGGATGAGGATGAGAGGAGGAAATTTGAATTTAGCAGCTTGATGGCAAAATTATAATGGCTTGGGTATTCAAAGGTTAATCAGGTAAGAACAATTATATAAGGCCATGACATTCAAAAATTATAGCTTTATCATTCAAATATCTAACAGAATTATGCATGATAAATAGGTGGAACCCAGTGTGGTATTTTTTTTCTTCAGTTCAAAACAACAAAATGGTGGTTATTACAATGATACAAAGTATACACAACCTGCCTCTCTGTTGCTGTTTCTCACATCCTTACCTTTTGCTATTGATGCATCAGTTTTGCCTCTCTTTTTCCGGCAGCCATCTTTAAATTCAAGTTGCGAGGGCTTAGCACCATTTGTTAAATTCAAATCTTTATATACAACAGCAATGTGACTGTGACCCTTTTGAAATTCATTAAGGATATCATACAGGGGCATGTCTTCTGAAACCCTATGCAATAAAAGGAGAAGCAAGAGGAGAATGAGGAAGCTCCTTATTGGAAGCAAAGAATTATATAAAAGACAAATGCTAGATAAAAATTTAGAATGTGAAAAGTGCTAAAAGACAAGTAGAATGTGCAAAATAGACATACCGAGGAATTCTCCTTATGATCATTTTTCTCAGAGGCACTGCATCTTCTGGATCAACCATTAAAAGATTTTTCACCTGCACATGTCACAGCAGCTACTAATCAGTTCAACTAGATATGTAGGACAAGAATGAGCATAAACTAGCATAACTTGGGGATGTTTATCATTACAAATTTTCATAAAAACAAAATTGTAGAAGGCTAGCACAAGTGCCCTTCACTTCATACAACAATCAGTTTGGCATTCCCAATGCAAGAGGCTCCCATACTGAGAGGTCTTGGAAGGGTCAAATGTCTGCAGTTGTAACTTTGTTTTTTACAAAGAGACTATTTCTATGACTTGAACTTGTGACCTCCAAGTCACAATGGAATAGACTTATAGTTACACACCAAAGCTTGTCCTTCTCACTTCATACAACAATCTAGCTTAATTTTATTTTATCATGGTATCGCATCTTATTTGGAACCACTTCATTATTTCTCATTTAACACTCCAGCTCAGATACAAAACCTGTGAAGATGATTATATAGTTTCCCCCAATGGTTCATATGTGATGCTAAGCTTCACAACCTTCTTTCATAACCAAAAACAGTTACATGAAGCCATCTAGACCTGGCACCTACAAGTCCTATTCTTCCAATCGTTGTACAACATATATGCCCAACAATACCATTATACATTATCTACTAAATAGGGACTATTGCAACTTGATACACAATTTCTAGCCAGTACTTAGCCTCAAGAAGCAAAAAGATTATACATCAAGATTCCAAAGTGTAGGATTAAACAGAGAAAAGTATAAACAGCATGCACCAGAAAATGTAGTAAGAAGAATAACAACAATGAGAGCAACCATAAGATTCCCTAATCAGTTTAAGGCAAGCCAAAGGTATGACCAAATGTGATTTACAAGCAAAGTAAATGAGAAAAAAAAAATTGTTAATAACCAAGTCCATGTTAATGAGCAAGAAAGATAACAAGATTACCAGAATAAGTCCAATAATATTTGATGGATTTCCACAATAAACAGGGACTCTACTGTGGCCCTTTGTCATTATCTCATTCAATGTATCCCTATATTGAACAGACAGAAAAATGGAAAAAGCTAAGACATTGGTGGAAAAGCAAAAGATGATGACAAGGAAACCAAGAATCCACAAACGCACAAATTGAGAGTTGCATCCAGATCAAGGGAAAATGCCTTCGATATGAGAGTCATTGCATCTTTTGCAGTCTTTTCAGTCAATTCAAGTGCTCCAGTGATTATTGTAGTCTCATCATGTGTCAAATCGCCTCCTTTCCCTGCCTATAGGACAAAAAGATGAATGCCACAATCATGAGAAAACTGAAGACACTCAGGTAATACAAAATAAGTAATGAGGTTAATGTCCCCAGAACATTGTCAGGCTCTGATTAGATAAAATAAAACTGGTTTACATTCAGCACCTCGTTGCCATGAAAATTAACAAAAGTTTTAAGCTCTGCTCTTCGTAATAGGACAGCATGTCCCTTGCCTAACATCCAATCAAGGACCTGCACAAGACTAGCATACATAAGAAAGAGTAGATGATGCATAGAAAATCATACGAGAAACAAGACTATTTCAAGTAACAAAATCAGTATGCACAAAGGACACCTTCTATGCATTATTATGCCGTATAAACCCAGCCAGAGACCATACCTTACTAATGGGATAAGAGATGGGGAAGAATAACATAAGAAGAACGCGGACAAGAGGTGCCACAGCTGCTCCAACAATCAAGCCATAACGAGTACAGATTGCTTGTGGCAGGATCTGTCATCAAATAGACAGGGAAATAAACCTAGGATACTTTCAAGTTTCAAGGGTACTAAATAAGTGGTGAATTTGGAATTTTCATCTACCTCACCAAACATGAGGATCAGAGTCACTGATATTAAAATGGCAGCCCAGGGAGGAACAAGCTTGTCCAGGAATATGGGAAGAGCCTAAGTAGGAGAGATACAAAGACAATAGAAACAATATCATTCCATGATTACCAAAAAAAAAAAAAAATCATCATTCAGGTTGGTAAACAAGAACAAGGATCCACCAAATTTACCTCCATTGCCATAGAGTTTCCAATCAAGAGAGTACACAGCAGAAGATGCTGATTCTTTACAACCGGCAATATTTTAGCTGCCCAGAAAAACACAAAGATGGCTGGTCAGCCAGATTTGACATGATTATAATCCATTCAATCATGAACAGAAATAGCCTCTCCTCTCACTGTTTTGGTCAGTTAAACCAATCACAACCACAGTTCAAAACATTGAGATCCACTTGAGATTCATTTAATTAGTTTTCAGTTTTTACTGTTCATCAAAGTACAATCTTTAACCAACACAATCACTAGAAAACCCTGGAGATCTGAGTTCCAATTTTCTCCTGAATTTCCCTTAGAAGGCCTCAATTATCAAAGTTCTTAGACTAAACAAAAAAGAAAAGAGCTGGGCGAAAAATTGATGACAAAAACTAGCCGACCCAAGGAAAGAAAACCAAAAAAAAAAAAAAAAGGGGTAAGTTTTTAAGGAAGATTATCATCAATTTTTAGGAAAAAAGAAAACCCCAGAAAGAGAAAGAGGTAGTACCGGCGTGGTTGCGATCCTGAGGGCGGCCGGACTTAATAAGAACTTCAAGGTCGACGAGACCCAAAGACATGAGACCCAGCGTAAGGCCAGCCATCAAGCCCGCGAATGCCACTAACCCTCCTATTATCAGCAAATACAACCAGAATTCCGTCTTGCAACACCCCGTATCTTCACCCATCTCTCTCTCTCTCTCTCTCTCTCTCTCTCTCTCTCTCCCAACAGTTCAACTCGCTGCTACACTACAACCTCTCCTAACTTCTGTCTCTGACTTAAAAAGTAACAACCTCTTCTAACTCTCTCTTACTTAAAAAGTAACTCTCTTTGCTAATCTTCAATTCTTTCTTCGTTTTCCTTTTTTAATCATCTGTTGTTTGTACCTTTCTTTATACTTACACGAATGCTGCTCTCTCTCTCTCTCTCTCTCTCTCTCTCTCTGCAACTGCCCCGCCAACCAGCCCTGGCTTTGCGCCTTTATATCGCGTTTGTGCGCGCACAAATGCTCCATTAGCCGTGTTCCATCGTTACTCTTCCAATTATTGTATTTGTATTGTCTTTTACACGCCGCCTGCTGCCACGTCTACATGGGAGCAGATTGGTACAAACGTTCCTCCAAATGTATGTATCTTTGTTACCTTCAATTTTTGGAATGCCTGACCATGAGTGAGTTCCAAGTTGGTTACGATTCATAAGCAGCGATTAAGGATCCCAAAAATGATAAACCGCAACCAAACTGCTCTTTTAAGCGGTTTTGATTTTGATTTGGTATATCGGCAATTTTAGCTTCAAATTTGAGCTTGTTCTAGTTCTAATTCAATTATTGGTCTTAGTTCTAGTTCTAGGTTAATTGTGGATTTTAATTCAGTTTTGATTTATTTCAAATTAGTTTTTATCTCTCTTTTTGAAAAAAAAAAAAAAGTGAAATTTTAAATTTTTTATAAATTAAAAGAAATTTCTTGTTTAATTTATTGAAAAAAAAAATCAAAAGACCATTTAATTGTTTACATAAATTGATGATGAACCTCTAGTTGGAATTAGAAGTCAATTAAATTGTCAGTTCAATGATTCTAAAATGGTTGAACTATACCTAACTCACTTATCTGGCCAATTATGGGTTGAACCAAAACCAACTAGACGATTTAAGATAGTTTAATTTTTTATTAAGTAAATTTTAATTTAGTTTAAGCAGAATAAGCCCAATGGTTAGGTCTTTTTTTTTTTTTGAGTACTAGGATTTCAGTTAAACTATGTTGGTAATCAAGTATATATAAAATTTCATGTAGTCACACAACCATTTTAAACTATATGCTAAACTACTTAAACCATTTTTTTTTTTTTTGGTTATTTAGAAAAGTTGGAAAAAAAATGATAGGCTATTAACTATTGAGAAAAGTTGAAATAGGAAGAAAATGTTGTGAATGCGGAAATCATGTAGTCACACTATCTATTTTGATATGTTAATATAATTAAATTTTATTATTTAACTTGTTTTAATTATGTTATAATTTTAATTGTTCAATAAGTGTATGCAATTCTTTGTTTAAATAAAAAAATTCATTTTAAAAATGTAATTGAATAAATTATAAATAATATATTTCCATGTATTAGAATATTTCAAAAGATATTTTAAAAAATAAAAAATATATATTTTTTATATATTTTAATATGTCAACATAATTAAAAATTTTATTATTTATCTAATTTTAATTATCTTATGATTTTAATTTTTTTAATGAGTGTATGCAATTCTTTATTTAAACCAAAAAATAATAATAATAATTTTAAAAATGTAGTTATATAAATTATAAACTATATATTTCTATGTGTTGAAATATTTTAAAAGATATTAAAAAAAATTAAGATTAAGAGTACAAATAGAGCAAATCTTTGTACTAAAATTGTTTTTTTAACTTAAAAAATTTAAATTATTCATAATAGAAAAATTATGTATGTGTTAAAAAATGATCACGTTGGAGTCTTAAAGTTAATATTTAGATTATTCTCTTAAGATATAGATGGAATAAAGTCAAATTTGACAAAAATTATGCTAAAAGATTTAAAACATATGTAATTTCTATGACTTCTAAATTTAGAAATTCTTATTGCTATAAATGTATATTTCTTTCAAGAAAAGGAGACTTAGAAGTTTAAGTTTTGATATTTTTGAAACTTCTTCAAAAGTATTTGCTAGACAAAATAAATATGAAAATAATTTTAAATTTCAAGTAATAATTTTAGATATTTTCAAGATATTAAGAAATGAAAACAATTAATGATATTAATTAGGAGCACTAAAATTAGAAATAGTTCTTTAAAAAAATTCTAAACGACTAGCCTAATGTTTAGAACAATATTCAAATCATCCTCCAATAGCCAAAAGCCTCTTCTAAAGTTGTACAAATGTTTTTATACAATAACCAAGCAAACAACGTGGAATGGAGGAGAGAAAAGGAAGAAGCAATATACTGGAATAAATTAAAAAAAAAAAAAAAAAAAAGGAGAAGCTCTTAATCTCCTTTCAATTTTTAAATTATGCAATTAGGGAAAAAGAAAGGAATATATTTTGTTTTTATAATAGCAAGTGTTACTAAAAATAAACGAGAGAATAACTTGAAATTCTAAATATATATAATTTGAGTTTATATTGTAACAAAAGTTAAAAGAATCTTTTATATGTTGAGTTGTCAAAAAAAAGCCAAGGTTCCTTTTGCGTTCAAACCTCTATAAGTCATCGTATTTTACTATTTTTCTCACTTTTATTTATTGTTTTACATAATCACACGAAGTAACAAGTCACAGTGTGTTTCTTTTTTCATATTATATACACATTTATTGTTTTTATTATAATTGTTTCAATTATTTATATTTTATAATTTATAAATACTGTTTTTTTTTTTTATCAACCTAATTCATCTGTTTTTTTTTTTCTTGGTATCTTTAAGACCAGCGTTAACGAAATAAACAAACATAAGAGACAAAAGCCGGGAAAGGAAGTCTTTGGGAGAAAGCCTATCCCAAATCCGTACAATAATTTTCTTCTCGTTAGGTGTGTTGCATGCAATATTGTCAAGGTTGATTGACTAACTGCAAACAAGGACAGTAGCTAAGACAATAGTTATTTTAATAAAAAAAAAGGTACGAGGATTTCGGATGATAAACTGAAATCCCATTGATTTTTAGTAAAAATAAAAGAAATTATGGGCATCCACGTTTAACCCTCTTGAAGATAATTTTCACATGCAAAAACTTAAAAATAAATAAATAAGTGCAAAAAAAAAATACGTTTCACCGGTAAGAGCGGTGCTTTGCATCGATGAAAAATGACTATCGTTTCTCTAACCAACCATAGACTAGTGACGGTGACAACCAGGCGAGGGCTATTAGCCTATTAGCTGGGGATGGGAAATGGGTAGAAGCAGAATCCTTGGCACGCCTTGCCTCGTGCGCCAGGGTTGTTAAAAAAAATCAAGAATTTTGATTACTCGACAAAATTAAATTGAATTAGTTTTATAATTAGTTAATTGAATTAAAATAAAATTTTTAACTTTTAATTTTATTTTAATTTTTAATATTAAAAAATTATAATTAATCGAATTAAATTGAAATATAATATATATATTTATACTTTTTTATTTTAAGAATATGAAAAAAATATTATCAATATAATTATTAATAACAAATAAGTTTTAATATAATATTATTATATTTTGAATAATTACTTATTTATTTTATATTTAATAATAATTATAGTTTAAAAAATTATAAAAAAATAATTTTTTATGTTCAAAATAGAATTTCAATTTTTTTCATTATTGAATTTGGTTAACTAAATACTTAATTGAAACTCAATTGAAATTTTTGAATATTTAACCAAAAATTTTAGTTTGACGTTGATTTTCAATATAATATAACCAAATTTCTTAGTGTGATTTCAATTTTTCATTATTCTATTTGATTAATTAATTTAATTATAATTTATTTGAAATGCTAATTTTGGGTTGATTTGAATTTAATTTAATTACCAATCTTAATTTGATTATTGGTTTGATTTTACCTAATTCGATTTCAACTTATTCAATTTTCACAATAATTCAAAAATTTCACAAAGAAACTATGAAATTTATAAGAAAATTTTATTTGAAATTATACCAAATTGAACGGGCCCAAACTTAACCAGACCAACCCAAACTCATTTCAATTCAAACCAAAATTGTAATAGGATCCATTTGTGAGTCCGCATCTGTGCAGCTTTAGAGCAACATCGGACCACAAGCATTTTGTTAAATTAGATCAGTTTCTCAATCTGCTTCGTCTCAGGAAATATCCAAAAGACCCATCTCACATTGCCCTTCCTTTCCCTGCTACAAAGTGGCACTTTTTGCCACTGGTCGTTCTATGCCTTTCACATTGGATTTAAGAGGAAATTTACATCTAACATCTTAAATTATACTTAAATTATAAAATACACATCAACGTGTCAGAAATTAAAAAAAAAAAAAAATCATACTATGATTACCGACAATGAGTCAATATGGACAGAACTCTTAAAAAAATGTAACCTCATATGTAAAGTGAAAAATAAGAGGACAACAAAGCAGCACCTTAGCTGTACTTATTTCTTCAACACATTTTCTCTCTTTAGTGTCCACAGTCTGACCATTGCATGCAACAACTTCGATCTTTTCCAAGTACATCCTTTTTAGTTTTTCTTCAAGAAATATGGGTGAGAGAAGTTTAGCAACTGGGTTCTCTTGATGCCCGGAGCACGATTCTCCTCTGATTTGGGTCAAAGTGTTGTGACATTAATGTATGATTTTCTGTCTGTTGTTGCCAGTTTTATGCGGAGGACAATATTGAGTGAGATGGGCTCTTTATTTTAGCTTGGGATTTATCTGGGAATCTAATTGTTTTTGCAGTTCATGGGTCTGAAACAGAATATGAACTCTCTCATTCTGCCTCCAATAACCAAAAATTAATCAAAAAAAAAAAAGGGTTGTTTTATTTCATTTGATTAAATTTGTTGAAAAAAAAAAAAGGCAAAACCTTCTGGTAACAATTTTTACATGCGGATATTTTGGTCCCTTACAGTAACATTTTTGTTATTAAATCAAGATTTCACTAACGGTTTGTTTTTTTGATACCACATTGTTAGTATATTACGTATGTTGTAATTTCCAATACGTTGGTTTTGTATTTTGTAATTAAGACTTTGTTTTGTATGCTAGATACAAATTTCTCGGGTTTAGGACCATAACGCAGGCTCAACTCAATAAACGTAAGCAAGTGACAAGGTTGTACTTGGACAACGTACCACCCTTCTTTTAATCTTTCGACTGGGAAGTTGAGAGCCACTCACATCTGATAATGTGCCTTTGACCAATACTGGTGGTACCAATTCACAATCGTCACCTCCCTTACTGGAAAGAGACAATAGAAAGGGCACGGTTGTGCACACGAGAAATTCTGGTAACTCGTGGACTGTCTTGCTGCCGTCCTTTAAATCAAGTTATAGCCAAGCTGGATCCATTTGAGCGCTATTCTCAAGCGTTGGTATATGTGTGGTTCTCCTTCCTTATCCCTAGACACAATACGCTGCTCTTCTCACAACCCCTTCTGTTATATGGTTGCCTGCAACTCTCATTGACTCCCTTTCTATTATTCTTCCAGTTAGCTTTGTAATTCACAAACATGTCTGATCAAGAAATTGGATTGCAGGAAGATACACAATGGCCAGAGCTAAAGCTCCCACATTTATTATATACTGAGGCAGTTCAAAAGCTCCATGCAACTGTCCTGAACGAGTGGGATTCTATCCGGCAGTCAGCATGCCAAACAGCAGCTGGCAGAGCCCTGTGGAAACATGTGACCCGTGACCCACTGGCAGCCTTGCTAGCAGGAGAGACACACCTCAGAAAGCTTCAAGATAAGATAAAGAGTGACCACCTCAACAAGGCTCGGGAAATTTCAGGCGTCATTCTTGCAGTTCGAACCCTCTGGTTTGATTCAAAGCTGGAAGCTGCTCTCAATTCTTTCAACGGTGGATCACAGGTTGTTCTCCTTGGTGCAGGTTGGTGATTAATACTTTTCCCAATTCTTGACCCGCTCTAATCTCGTAACATGCGACCACAGTTATGTTTATTTCTATACGAGGATGGGCCCATGGGCTATGGCTCAGATCTATACTAATGTGATTCAGAGCCTGGAGCCCAGAATCGATATATGACAACATGTTTCTTTAACTTAAACTCTGAAGTGCGAGAATGTGTCGAACTGTGTAGGATACAACCATTAGTTATTGGGCTTCATAGTTACAGAATAATGCACAACAACCATAGGGCGAAAAACAAGACAAAGTCATTGCAAAGTTCCAGTTGTGAACTTAATATACCAGTCAGGAATGACAAAATGTGCAAATTCACTTTGCATTAAATGTTCCGTTGCATTTGGCATTATCTTACATCAAATATGCACAATGTTTGCACATTACATATTAGGAATGGACACCAGAGCATACCGCCTAGGCTGCTTGAAGGAATGCGATGTCTTTGAACTTGATTTTCCTGAAGTCTTGCAAGCGAAGACTACTCTTCTACAGGCAGCGTTGGAATCAATAGATGAACACCAGCACCCAAGAATGAAGGCTAAATCCCTAAATAGAGTAGGAGCCGACATCAGAATCAATGACTGGCATGAAAAACTTCTGACATCAGGCTTCATACCAGATAAAAATACAGTCTGGGTTCTTGAAGGTATCATCTACTACTTGTCCCACCCCCAGGCCATGCAAGTACTAAAGATCATAGCTTCCAAGTGTGCCCTTACCCACACAGTTCTTCTGGGAGATTTTATGAACAAGCCATCAACTACACTGTCCAATTCCAACTTCCATTTCTATAGTGATTGGCCTGATCAGCTACTACCATCTCTAGGATTTTCCCATGTAATGCTTTCACAGATTGGTGACCCTGATGCTCATTTTGGGCTCATGGATGATCCATCAAATCTGTTCAACAAGCTCCGCAGCTTGCCCAGGTCACTACAAACCCACCCAGATGATGGATCACCATGCTGTCGCTTGTATTTGGTGGAGGCCTCTGGTCTACCAAATCAGATTAATACATAAAGTGCAATTTGATCATAAAAAAGGGACAGAAGGTGTCTACATCAAATACAACATAGATGTATCTGCCATTTTGTGAGGGCTGCCCTAACAAATAGAAACTGCAAGCTGAGTAGACAACAATTACTCTAAAATGCCACATCCCCTGCCTCCTACTGGAAAATTTTAAAGGCCTAACTAACATAAAGGCAAAAAGACCCTATGTTGCTCCTTTGCACAAAATTACAGGCTTGAGGATGAAGTTCTCTTTATGTCAGTAGAAGGTTCAAACAATCAATTCTCAATTACAAGCACATACAAGGTATACAAATCAATATCAAGACAAAAATTGCATTCCAACTTCAAAAGCAAAAAGCAACTGCAAGATATTTAAAAAGTCTACCCTGTAAATTCACTATGATGAAGGTCAAACTTCAAGACAGCTCCTTATGCTCTGCTCAAATTTTTTAGGGGAGGATAAGGTATCCATAAGTGCATCAGTTCCCTTTTGCCAGAACCAAAAAAGAACATGGATATTGGAAAAGCACGTCAGGTGACCACCAGAATAAATACTTAGTGGCCTGTCATATGAAAATTCACTTACTAAAAACAGAAATGAATATCACCCTTCATAATTTTGCAAAGCTAAACCAGCATTGATAATGAATTTATACCCAAAAAAAGATTGACTGCATTAGTGTAGCTTCATTATGCATTATGAGAGTGAAATGATAAATTAGCATCACTTCAATGATTTCCATATTTAGTTGCATGGAAAAAAAAAAATGCCAACTACCATCAGGATCCACTGAATAGAACTTCCTATCATAAAATTTTCATACATTGGTTATGGGTTCATGCAGAAAAAACAGAAAAGTAACTAGACAACATAAAAATGAAGCTTCTCCAGAAAACTTCTGTAATTCCCTAGATTAATCCAGCGGAAGCTTAGCGACAGGTTGAATTGAAATCAACTGCTTTTGAGTTCATGTTGAATATAAGCCTGGAAACAATGTTTGGGAGAATTTACTTCCTTCAAAGCTTTGTACAAGTATCAAAAGTACCAGAAGGATATGAGTAGACAACAACACTATAGTGCATTAGCAGAGTTTGCCTCTGTTTTGTAAACATGCTAGAACTTGATAAAGGCACCAACAAATTATGTCCAATTTTTATGGTTCTAAAGAACATGTAAGCTAAAGCAAGACTGAGACTTGCTAGTATGCATCATATATTATAAAGGTTAGAAAAACTAAAAATGACCGAATATCATATTCACTAATTATTTTATACTTCTGGACACAAATTAAGGACAAACCTGTTGGAAGCAACTTGGATATTGCTTTCATTTGCCAGACTATTAAGAAATGTGAAAAATTTGTATTGCAAGAATCATCATGAAAGTTGTCAAAATTATAGGAAAAAAATCCTGAATAGTACAGTAGATAAGGTCACAGCTTCAAACATTGAAGCTCCTCTTTCTCAATGAGAACAAGAAAGATAAACCAAAGACATAAGAATTATAGGAGTTCAAACCATTTAAAATGGACTTTACTGCTAAATAACCAGAAAATTTCCTTAATTCCAAAGCATCTAAAAGTTACTGATACACAGAATAGCCTGCAATAAACTTTCCCGCTCCAAGCATCACAATCATCCACTTACACAGTGGTTGCAGCCAAGCTTCAAAACTAAAGAAAAGCCCTTTTAAAACCATCCTGGTCAGAGTAAATAAGCACTTGGCAACCCTTTAGCATAGAAAGTATACTTGGTTTATGTGGGTTATTAGATTTAGTCAACTCTACCACAGACATACGATTGAATGACCTACCTCACATCAGTATGACTTATTGTACTGCATCATGTCAGATTATATTCTTTTCAGTTATAATGTAGCAAACATGACCAACATTTGCACGTTCCGGCACCAGCAGCAACCATTGCAGAGAATAAAAAAACAAAAAGATGAATAAAGATCAATCTAGATTGCATCCCTAGAACTCCGTCCGTTCAGAAAGCTTTGTCCAAACTTCATGAGCATAACATAGGCATATCATTGAACTGTTTTGCCATATTTATCAGCACCCAACTTCAGATTGTGAAAATAAGCAAACTAATTCCAAAATTTACAGAAAAAAAATTATGAAATTAATCAAATTGTAGACATAGATTATGAAACCTCGACTCCTGTGTTGGCTTGAAAGGCAATGAACGAATTCCTCTCTTGTGGAACACAATCCTTGGCAGCAGATCTCAACAGCCTTTAAAGTTCCTTTAATTCCGCTTTCGTGTAATCAGATGCATCAGCAACTGGAAAATATCAGTATATTAACATCAATAAAGCGACACAAAAAAAAAAAAAAAAAAGAGGAAAAAGATACACAAAAGAAAAATGGAAAAGCAAAAAGAAAACGAAAATTTCAATAGCTGCACGGAATGAGTAAAGAGGTAAGCAGAGCAAAGGCTTTTTCAGGAACCATCGATGGGGCCAGACCATGGGTCCTGCTGTGTGACCCACCAAGAAATCAATTAAGGTTTTCTCTCGCTGTCAAAATATCAAAGATTTGATGAGATCCTATCATTATAAAAATTATTTTATTTATTATATGATTTGATGTTTATTTTTTTATTATTTTTAAATTAATAAAAATAATTATTTTTTAAATAATAATTTATTAAATTAAATTAAAATTTATATATTTATAATATTTTATAATTTTTTTTTTTTTTTTTTTATTTTGTCTCAAATAAACTCATACTCTTGATCTAACACTTCAGAATCTAGGTCTTCATCACTCTTATCTTATAAATCAACTCTAACATCTTCCTCAACATGTGTAACTTGCTTTATTTTTCTTTTATTCTTCTTTTCAATCACATTCTTCATACTAGGTTGCCTTGTTTTTTCTTTTTTCTTTTTTTTTCTTTACTTCCATTGAGGGCTTTTGCTAGCATTAGCAACTTGAGGAGAAACCATTTCAGAGTGTGGTCTAAAAATTGGTTTCTTTGGAGACCTTATTCTGACTCCTTTTGATTGAGATACTAGTTAATTTCTTCTTAAATATGGGATTCACACTAGGTTTAACATTAACAACAACTTTGAGTAACACAGTCATTAATGAACTTTAGATTACTGAGATTATGATAAAATTGCTAAGTGATTCTTACAACATAGTTATTAAATTGTCCTTTTGTCTTCCAAGGAGAATGACAATGACTTTGCTTTTGAATCTACTTTAAGGTGGAACTGAATAGTCTCACTCTTCTCTTCATCAATGGCATTAAACATATCAACATCATCTTAGATCAATGAATGTGGCATAGTCCGTGTATCTTTAATTTTTTCCTTGAATACCGCAAACCTAATAATTGTAGTCCATGTAACATTAAATGCACAAAAAAACAAAAATTAAGAATTAACTAATTGAGGAATAGATAAAACAAAAAGTAATTGATACAAATAGACAGCAATAGACTAAATGGACAAAGCAAAACCCTGAAGTAATAGACCAAATAAGTAAGGCAAAACCTGAAATTAGTTAAATGATAAAAAT
Organism: Rhizophora mangle; assembly: GCA_037832345.1. Taxonomy (NCBI): domain Eukaryota; kingdom Viridiplantae; phylum Streptophyta; class Magnoliopsida; order Malpighiales; family Rhizophoraceae; genus Rhizophora; species Rhizophora mangle. Next base: position 371,857 of record JBAPLJ010001973.1, read on the forward strand.
AAAAAAGCCAACCTCACTTTTAAAACCCCCAATAAAATTATTTCAAAAGCCCTAAATGTTAAAACCTATAATAATCAATCGAAAATAACTCTTAAATGTTTCGTCTTAGACAAAAACCTACAAACGAAAACTAAGGACATGAACAAAAAATGCATCATTGAAAGTACAGAAGTATTATCCAAACCCCATATGACAAATCCCATAGTAATTAATTAAGAATAGAATTCTTAGACATTTTGCTCAAGACAAAACCTACTAATAAAATATTAAAGAAATGAAAAAAAAAAAAAAGCATAAAATCAAAGGAACCCTAACTCTCCTCATATGAATGATACCAATGAAAAAAAAAATTAAATAATATATGAACAACTTCTATACACTAACAAATAGATTGATTGAAAGGAGAAGAGGTTGAAAGATATGTGGAGAGTAAGTTTTATTAAGAGGGAGAGAGAACGGCTAGAGTTATATCTAATGTGTTACTGTTTTTTGTTTATTTATGAAGACATAACATATTTTTACAACTTTCATCCTTTCTAACAAATGATATTTTGTCAGGGTATGTAATTTGTAATTTTCAAAAATAGTATATATAAAATGTAATTACTTCTTAAATTTAGGATGTAAAATGTAATTTTTCTATAAGTAACTTCATTCACTAGTTCTTGCATTCTTTTGAGTTCTGTTTGAATTACTTTGGAGAGAATTAGTTTTTTTTTTTATGTATAATGAATCAAAAAATTATATATATATATATATATATATATATAGAGAGAGAGAGAGAGAGAGAGAGTTGAAGAAAATGAGACTTTTTCATAAAAAAATATGATTTGTATTTTCTTTTTTTCGTGAGAAATAGCAACACATCTCACGAGCCATTAACATACCAGAAATTGAGTGAAAAAGACATCAGTAGGCATTAACACACCAGAGAAAAACTTTTATTAAAAACAAATTAAGGAGGTGTTCAATTAAAACCGAGTGAAATTTAAAATAAAATAATTATTTGTAAAATATATATTATTTATTTTAAAATTAAAATCATATATTTCTTTTAGTTGTTTAGTTCTAATACTATTTAAAATTATAATAATTTTTTTTATTTGTTTCATTATGTTAGAAATGAATAAGTTTCTCATGTCATTTATGTCTCTTTTATCTCAAAACTTTATTAATAAATTGTACTTTATTAAATTATGTAAAAATGATGTTTCAAATATACTTACATCACAATTATTTAAATTGATCAAAATTCAAGAAAAGAAATTAAAAAGGAAAAAATGCACTAACAACATTATTTAATCTAAAAACTCCTAAAATTAAATAATGCAGCACTTGGGAAGAGAAAACTAGGCATAGATAGCCTTCTTAAACTGTTTTTTTTTCCCCTCTAAGATCCCATTATTGTTCAATTTTCATGTTATGTTATTGAGAAGAACCAAAGATTTCATATAATAAAGATCAAAGATGCATGTATTAATTGCTGGAGCATGAATAAGAAAGGAAAAAGGTACATGCATGGACCAATACAACTAAAACATGAACATGCTACAAGTAGTGGAAGAATGTCTCAAAATGAAAGTTGCATATTTTACATGCGACCACATCTTTGACTATTTAAGGTTATATTCATGGTTGTTGTGATTTTTGGAAAATTTAATTTCGTCCCAAAGTAAAGTACTTGAAATTAACAGAATCCTCACGTCTCTTGCGTGGAGTAAGTCAAGATTAGGAGTTACAACTAAGCGAGCGTTTAAATTAAGAATAAAAACACTGAGTAAATGGAAACAAAAGATAGAATTATTTAAGAAAATATCTTGCATATACGTAACAATTGATCATCAAATTTAAAAAAAAAAAAAAAAAGAAAATAATGAAAGACGAAAGATTAAGGATGATGAAGAAGTTGAGGTAAAAAAAAAAAAAAAAAAAACACAAAGCTCATTTTTTTTTTTAAGAAAAGTATATCTATTAATTCTTAAATAAAATAAAAATTTGATATAAATAACTAGAAATTCATCGATACATATTATTATAATTTAAATGTTTGGATGATTTGATGGAATTCGAATCGCACAACTAACTAGATATAGTATTTAGTAGCCAAAAATCGTTTTGTTTTGTTTTATGGTTTTTTGTCTGTTTTTTGTCAGATATGGATAACGTAACTCCGGGTACGAAAAACAATGATGCTGCTTTTAATTCCGGTGGCGTCCCGTCTTTTAATTTAAGACGTCTCCCTCTGTCCCTCTCTGTCGTCACCATTACATGTTCCTCAATTTCGCTGCACACTTGTAATCGCACATTTCTTGTTCGGGTATCCGATTCTCGTGGATTATTGTGGAATCAGAGGGCTGTAGCTGCTGCTGCTGTTGCTGCTGCTGCTTCTTATTATTCTTCTTCCACTAGTAGTGGTGATGGTAGTAGTGCCGTAGCAATCTGGAGAAGATGCCTATTTAATAATTGCAGGATGCGAGTTGCCATGAAGCCCGTCTCCCTCCTCTGCCTCTCTCTTTTTTTCCCTCCTCATTTCTCCCGTCCTATCGCATCCCTCTGTTCGGGACTCGCCCATCGCTCTGCCGCCAAACGGCGCTCGTTTCCTTCGGGAGGTCCGTTTTCAGCCTTTGCTACTCTCTCTTCTCTTTTTAGTAATTGATATAAACTATTGAAGCATTTCGTATCAGTTAAAATATTTTTCTTTTTTTCCTTTGAAGGCGATTTTAGTGTAAAATTTGGGTAATAGTTAGGGAAATTGTGTGGAATTAGGAGTGTTTGGCTGGTTTTTTCTGGTTAGGTGTTACTTGGAGCGTTTCTTGGAAGACTCTTAGGCTTGGAACATAGGCGTGGTGCACTTTCACTGTGTGCTCCTTTGATTGACACTTTGAAGGTAAGTTTGTGTCCAGTCCAGGTTCTCTTCTTTTTAATTTTTTTTTTTTTTTTTTTTTTATAAAAAGAGTCATCACTTTTTGACAAGAACTGTGCGGGATTCAACTTTGGATATATGGTCATATTGGGACCAAAAATGAGGGCATGTTTGGTAATTGATGCCTAGTCATTTCAATTATAGGTTTGTTTGTGTAGATAAGTCAAACCTGTTCAAGAAGAGCACTTGAAAATTTTTTCTTTCTTTTATCTCACTTGGTTATGATATTCTATAAGATAACAAAAAAGTTGTAGCTTAAAGGGGGTGCTTGTACAAAGTAGCTTTCATATCAAATGGACAGTTGCTAATTGAATTGGTCAACACAAAATATCTGCCGTTGGAATTCAGGTCAATTAATTGTTCACCACCTTGAAATGAGATACTGTTCCTGTCATTGCAGAAAGGATAGGAAATTGTGGAAATTTCATTTTGTCATCATGTAAAGTTGAGATGGCAACGAGAATATTATGACACAAAGATTTTAGGTGCCTAAGAGTGAAGAGTGAAGTTGTGGAGTGATAGACATATTATGTCCTGTGCAAATATAAGCATTGTGCAATTCAATTGCAGTAGAAGTTAATTCTTTTGTGATGCTCCTAAATCCATCAGGGGCTAATCAGTTGCAAGCCAGCTATACAATGGATGGGAGTCATAAGTCTGTTTTAAGTGATATGGCCTCACAGGATCAACTTGTTGACAGCCATGATGGTGTTCAGGGGCCATGCATATGGTCATGTCCAAAAGGAGGGTGCAAAATTGACCTTGGAAAACAGATCTTCTGCAACAGATCATTGAATATGAAGAACATCGTCGCTGTTGGCTTTGACATGGATTATACCTTGGCACAATACAAACCTGAAACCTTTGAATCTCTCGCATATGAAGGCACAGTCAGAAAGTTGGTGTATGATCTTGGCTACCCTCAAGAGGTTTGTTGCTTACAATATATTCTTCTTTCCTTTAATTTGATGGTGTGAGTTATGGTAATGATGGTTTACTGCAGTTGCTAGAGTGGACATTTGACTGGAAATACATGGTCAGAGGGTTGGTTCTTGATAAAAAGAGAGGCAACATCTTGAAGGTTATTTGTAATAACTTTTAGCTTATACTTGTTTTTCACTTAGAAAAGTATTGGACTGGTAACTCTTCCTTATTCAGATGGATCGTCATAAATATGTAAAAGTTGCCTACCATGGATTCCGAGAGATGTTGAAGGAAGAAAAATTTGGCACCTATGGCAATACTCTGATACGTGATGCTTTTGATGAGCCAGAATATGCACTTATTGATACTCTTTTTTCATTGGCTGAAGCATACTTATTTGCTCAGCTTGTTGACTTTAAGGACAATAATCCAGGAAAGTTTCCAGAGGGAGCTGAGTAAGAACATCATACAACTTAATTAATTCTTGTATTTCTAAGTTTTTTAACATTTTTTTTGTTTTTGTTTCCCTTTTAAGTTACTCAGTGATTATAATTATTTTTAACCAAGTGAAAAATTTTTTATCATATTATTTGTACTTTTAAAATCAATTGATTTTATTAGTTATTGTCAACATATTTTCCAAGTGGTAATCAGTCGATTGATCTTTTAATCTTATCAATGTACTGCTATTTAGTAATATCTGTTATATTCTTACAAGGGTGGGTTTGTGGTATGTGTGCTATTGTATCAGAAGGCTTGTCTACAGAAGAGAATCGAGGAGCCAGCAGTCAAATTTTCTAGGATTTTATAGTATTCTGATTTGAGATTTTATGGGAAATTAATGGCAAGGAAAATTAGGTGATAAAGATTTTAGATATGGTACAAATTCGCTTTCAAAGCTAGAGCTTCATGATTTTGCAAGAGAAGGTGTGGGCTTTTCAAGGGAATGTAGATAATTGGCCATTGCATTGGTTTTTTCATTTTTTCCTACTTTGACTAGCTTATTTTGTTGTTTGCTTGCTGCTTGCTGCTTGTAAGTTTAGATAGCGTCCATTTCATACAGAAATTCTTCATAATGGTTTATGGAGAAACATTGCAATTTCAAGATTGAATTATAAACTCAATTTTATTAAAAGAAAAATTATATGACTGCCCAACACATTGAGTCTGGTAATTCATTAATAGATGACCAGTTAACCTTCATTGGACAACTTGTTAGTAAATAATCTGCTACTTGTTGCAGTTGATGTTAGGATGTATCTCACATGCCCACTCCTGTCTCCTGCTGTTTCTTGCAAGCTATAGTTGTTGATGACATGACATAGCACAAGAACCTGTGTTACTTAGTTTTTTTGTTTTTTCAATCTCAGAAATGTACATCTGTTTATTGTTTGCATTTTAACTTTGTCAAAACAACTCTTTCAGTTATGCTCGAATGTACAAAGACATCCGGGCAGCAGTTGATTTGTGTCATCGTGATGGAACTCTAAAGCAAATGGTTGCTAAAGATCCCAAATGGTAAGGGAATTATTGACATTTAGTACATGAAGCATGACATACAAATTATGAATGGTCGCCATGATGTCTTTATAACCCAGAAGATCACTTTTGATCAACTACGAAGAAACACAGATCACATATATTTCTATGCATGCTTATAAAAGGACCAGTGGTCTAACAATTTTATTTTGAGATTGAAAATCGTTATTAGGATTGAATATCCATGTTTTTGAGTTGTGTGAGTGTTTGACGGGTTTTTGGATGGTGATTTGACACTCTCTTTTTCTCCCTCATCTTTTATGGTCTGGTCAGGTACATCAATGAGGATACATTGATTGTCCCAATGCTGAAAATGCTCCGCGATTCTGGTCGATCAACATTCTTGGTGACAAATAGGTCTTAAAGCTCTCCCATTTTATTTTGTTGCTTTTACTGAAATGATATTATTGATTGAGAATAAAAAGTAATCAGCGGATATCATGTTCATGCTTGAAAGCATGTTTGTTGCCTTTCCATATCACTAGAGCAGGCAGAATAAGATAATGTTGGCTAAATGTGTTGCAGCTTATGGGATTACACAAACATTGTGATGAATTTTCTCTGTGGTTCTGGTGCCCTGGATGGTAGAAGGAAATGCAATTTTGATTGGCTTCAGTACTTTGATGTTGTTATAACTGGCAGGTTATGTTTTCTTCCTTGAAACTTTACAAACCTCCTAGGAATTGTATATGATTGTTTATGTTTTTCAACACTTTTTGGAGCAAGTTTGGTGTAGTGTTGAGTTATAAACAATTAGAGAGAGTGATATACATGCTTTTGTTTTAATTTGCATTTAACAACTCATTCTGTGTTGCATGTTGCAATTATTCAATGACATGCCTTTGGCTCTTTATCTGGGTTAATGGGTTATGTAGTTCTTTTGTTTCTGACTATGAAGGAACTTGATTCAGTGCAAAACCTAGCTTCTTCCATGAAGACAATCGTGCTAATCTTTTTGAGGTGGAGCGTGATTCTGGAATGCTGCTCAACACTGATAATGGCACTCCTATGCCTCAGGTTGGTTTTAAATCATTATCTATTATTGCTTGTCTTTTGTCTGAATTCAGACTAGTGCTACCTGCCCATATTGGGTGGGGTATTCTTGCTCATTTTTGACCTTCTACATTATAGTTATGCGTTTTTAGTGATCTATTTTTAATTTTCTGTAAAAGGTGGGAAGCACTTCACCGAGGATATCATTGAAGGGGCTAAATGAGGATTGTCGAGTTTTCCAGGTACTTTTGAAATATTTCTTAGATATCATGGAATTGTGTTTGTTTTTTTTTTTTTCTCTGTTCTTATCATGCATTCATATATGTGTACTGGGTTTGTTGCCATCTAAATAGTATTAGTTATTGACTTGATACTGTGTTTATGAATCTGATAGGAAATGGCTTAAGAAGAAGCTAATTTTGTCTGTAAACCCACTTTTCAGGGAGGCAGTGTTGCCCACCTGCATAAGCTGCTGTCAATTGAGTCAAGTTCACAGGTGAGTCTTTTATGCAGTTGGATTGATTCTTTTGTCAGTAGTTAAAAGGTATTTGTACACTTGCATGTATTGTTTTGCTTTATCATCTCTCTCTCTCTCTCTCTCTCTCTCTCTCTTTTTATTTATTTTCTTTTTTCCATGGGCACGAAAGATGCAATATTTTATCTATTCTTCAAGCCCTATGCCATGCAGGCATCTGATCTTATGATGTGCCCTGAATTTTCTCTTATGAATCTTTCTTTGGTACAACTATGTGCATGTTGTTTGATTAATTCTTTTTAAAAGATCTTTGAAATATTTGTGTAAACATTTTGATTCATGTTTCCTTATTCAGAGGTTTATGGGGGGGGGGGGTATCTTTTGTTTGGAAATATAGTTTCTTGATGTCAAGTTCTGAGTTCTTTGTTCCTCATATTGATGTTTTTTCAATTCTTGATGTGAAATTCTGAGTGCTTGTATTTGATGTTTGCTTGTGTGTATTTTTGTTCTGAAATTTTTATGTTTTAGTAGGTTCTTTATGTTGGGGATCATATATATGGAGATATTTTACGCAGCAAAAAGGTTCTTGGTATAAAATTCTTGCCCTTTAAGTTCTAAACTGCACCTGCTAGAGCATTGTATATGTATGATTAGTTATGCATGTTATATGTTACAAAGACCTCCAGGTAGATTTTGAATAGGGCATGCATGGAATTTTCTCATTGTCTACATTGTTTTATACAATACATAAAGCTACAAGTCATCACAAGCTGGCATATGAATTAAATCATTTTGGCATCACTGATGGTAGACTTGTGACTTTGGTTGATAGGGTAGACCTGACTATTTGCAAATAACATTTTATCTTGATATTTGCACCTTTTTTTTTTGTCCCACACTTGTTTGCCAGTTTGTTTAGAAACTTGAGGATGGCCAGTTTGTTTTATCAACTCATCTCAATCTATGCCATCTAGGTTATAGTTCAGCTAAGAATACCTGGTTCCTTGACTGTAAATTTGAACATAACATATGCTTTGTTAGAATGTGTATGTGTTGGTGATTATAATTAGTTTGTGCACAATGCATTTTTGTGTAGGTTGGAGAACAATGCTTGTTGTTCCAGAGCTTGAGAGGGAGGTGGAACTGCTTTGGGAAATAAGGGATACACGCAAGGTAATTGCTAAACCTATGATTCATGCATAGTGATTTTGACAAAGAATGACAATGGAAGTTTTCATAGCTTCAACTGGTAGTTCAACACAGGATTCTAGGTTTCGTGAACAGAGATTCCTTATCTTCTGGTAGCCTCTAGCATATGGGTGAACAAAAATCTAACTTATTGGTACATTCAGTAAATCAGCCTCTCTTGTAGAATATAAAACTAGTTTCTGGAGTTTGTCAATAGATATTCATATATTCTGATAGCCTCTGGCATATGGGCAAACAAAAATCCAACTCATTGTAGATTTAGTAAATTGCCACTCTTATAAAATGTAGAATGTCCTAGTTATTTTTTTTTTCTTCCTTATAGTTCCTTTTGCTGAAATTGATTGAGTACTAAGTGATTACAGGGATGACATTTGTTGTTACCATTCATTGATATAGCATGTGCTGACAATTGGATGGACAATATCTTCATATGGGAAGTAGGTCTTAGTGGTTGCTGTATGATGTTGTTATCGTTACCATCTAGGCAGTTATTAGTTGTAACTGGTCCAGGGAAGTTTAGATTGATAAGGTGATCTTCCTATATGATGGAGCTCTTTTGCTTTACCTAAATGTCACCTCAAATGCAAAGTTACCTTAAATTAAAGATTACATTTTGTTCGCCATTTGTTGAAAATGTATTTCATTTATCCCTGTCAAGGCAACTTTGTTCACTTTCCCTTACATGATGTATGACTTCTTGTGCAGCATCTAAGGTTGCTAAGGAATGAACGTGATCAAATTGAAGACCAAATACATCATTTAAAGTGGTCTCTCAAGTAAGAATGCTCTCGAATGAACAATTTTGTGCTTTCTGCGGTCTGGGCTATAACTTGAACGGTGAAAACAAGATGCTTCCAAAATAATGAAATGAAAAATTCTGTGTGGGTGATTGGCACTTCAGCTTATTACTTCTGATGAGATTTTTTATTCCGGGCCTTGTCCTGAGAATTCTTTTTCGAAGGGGTGGTGCTTTTTGTTTATTATGGGTGGGAATTTCTTATTAGGTGCTTATGATTTGACATGGCATGTGCTGGAGACTGATTTTTCATTTCCAAATTATTGAGATTCTTTTCTCGAGACTAATTTACACTAGTCTGGCATTTAACGTACTGATTGATTCCCGATCCTTGTTTAATGTATGTGATTTGATTGACATGTTAACGGTGTTCCCCATTTGTTTTTACCATTTTGCCCAAAATAACAAAAGAAAAAAAAAAAATTGTATAATTGCTTTGTTTTAAGAAACAAGCTAAAAGTTGCAATCATCTTTTATGTTTATTACATTTGACATCAAAGTGAAAATCTTGACATGAGTAACAAAAACCCTTTCAGAAACATTACGTTAATTGTACACGACTACAGGTTACTGTTCCTTTTTAACTCCTTTCTTTTTGTAGGTTTGAGAAACTCAATAGTGATCAGATGCAGAAGATATCCGAGGCATTATATGAATTGGAGGTTGGATCAACAATTTTGTGATTGGATATAGAATTTGAATGTGGTCCACCACATGGTAGGTATTAATTATACTTATGATTTATCGTAAATGGTTTCTTTTATTAGTGTCGGAGAGATACAATCAGAACTAGTCATCAACAGGCTCAACGGGAATGTCACCAAAAGGTGAGGGAATACATTCATTCTTTACTTCACATTTACGTATATGCTAAGTATATTGCAGAACAGCCAATTCGGGCTATAATGATGTCTCTGTCGTTGGTTAATCCTTGTAGTTTCACAAGGTATGGGGACAGCTCATGAAGACTGGATATCAAAATTCCCGTTTTGCGCATCAGGTAAGGTTCTACCATTTTTTTAAATCTTGCCGTGCAATTTTCTGCATGATCATTTGTGAAAAAGCATTGGGGGATGCATTTCAGGCGATCTTGTTGCCCTTTTTCCTTCCCTTGGTCTCGTGAAATGATTCTGTGGTCCAAAATGCCTCGAGATGCTAATGTTTTCTTTTCTTCGTGATACAGGTTGAGAGATTTGCATGCCTCTATACCAGCCAAGTATCCAATTTAAGCTTGTATTCTCCAGACAAATACTATAGGCCCAGTGAAGACTTCATGCCTCATGAATTTCACATTCTTCCCCTATGAACCTTTTTCGCCTGCTGACGATCACTCAGGGCTCCAAAGTGTCCAAAGGTAATCTTTCTTTCGTAGGGTTTAATCAACCTGTAATTAGATCAAAAGTCAAGAGTCTGCTGTGGCACAGTGAATCACGAATGCAAGTATCAATCTGGGTGTACTGTAAGGAATGTTCGCTACACTATCAAATGATCGATTCGTCTCTGTATGGTTAAGCCGGCGAGGCAAATTTGAAAAAAAAAAAAAAAAAATAAAAAATAAAGATCCCATGATTTTGGGAATGGAATAAGCAAGCCGATTACGAGGATAAAAAACGTTTCATATTATTATAGTATAAAATTTTATTTTTGTCTTCACCAATATTTTTTTTTTGCTTGGAGGGGGGGGGGGTGAAGAGGTGTACTCTTCAGCACTTGTTATACGAAGTAATCAAGTGCACCAATCTCTGGTCTACTCTGAGTCAGGTCAAGCTACATGTCTCCGCAAACTGTTGACCCTAAAATAATGAAGTTGTGTAAAGTGGAAAAAGTTAAAGGCGATGTAAATAATTGAAGTGTCTTTTTGTAAAGGAAAAATATTAAAGGATTGAAAGAAAATGTTGGAGGCCGACCTACACGGGAAGGAAAGAAAAATGTGTGGATATAATGTCTTATCAATCGAAGTAAGAGATCTAATCAGAAATAATGATTTATATGGCACATGGACCCTATGAAGATTATGGATGTGATCCCTACCGTTATCTGGGTATAGAGTTGGAGATAAGAAGACGTAGTACGATAGAAATGAGAGATTTTTTTTTTTTAATAGAAAAATATTTAATTGGATACAAGAACGGTAGAAACAGTAAATCACAATCGTTGAAATAATATAAATATTATAATAGTAATGGAAAAGGAGTGACTTAATAAAAGAGAAAAAATAGAAAAAAAGAAATTATATCACCTGTATCCATCAGTTCTCCCTTCGTATAAATTGCTTCCTTTTAATTTTTTATTATTATTATTTTAAATATGTCAGCCTCTTTTAGGCACTTTTGGGGTTAGTTGATTTTTGATCGTGTAATGCACCAGATTGCTTCTATCCATCGGCAGCAAGTATAAGTAGAAATTTGGTAACATCCGAAGAAGATGCATTCTGTAAACCACACTCGGGAGCCGTGAACAATATAATTACAGAGAAGACTGATGCTTGTTTGAAATCCAAGAAGCTTTCAAAACATGAAAGAATGTCAGAGGAAATTCTTCCTCTTTCATGTGTTCTATCTAACAGTAACCATTTTCTTTATACGTAAACAGCCTTGTGCCACCAACAGAAAACTCATTTGTCAGTCTCCCCCTCAACATTTTGGAAACCAACAGGCTCTCAAAATGTTTTAGTTCCTGTTGAAAGGCCTTTGGAATAGGATGGTGAAGGATGATGCCCCTTAAATAGCTAAAGGTGTAAACTTGCAATGTCTTTGGTGGATGACCGTGGACACACCGTCTCAACTAGTGCTCATCTCGTCTCTTCATGTCTTCCATTTCAAGTGGCTCGGGAAATATTTCACTAGATAACCTTTTATTTGATGATGAGTGCTCAATTTGGCCACTACCATGAGATATTCTGCCTGATTGCTTTGAGTCACTAATGCCCTCCCGGATAGTTTGGCCGAGAACGGCAGGATTATCTGATGAGCTGTGTCTCCAACTACCCAAAAAATGGGAGCTCCAGGATCTCCTAGATGAAGTTGTTCTCAGCCTCCCTGAACTGTAACTCTCTTCTCTCACAACTTTCAAGGGGTTTTCCAATGCTTTGAGGACGTATTTCATTGGGGGACATTTTGAGGGCTTGGGATTAAGGCATGACCGGGCAACAAGGGCCATTGCCCATACCTCTTCCAATAAATCTTCATCTACAATCAGAGAAGGATCAATAATCTTGGTCACCAGTTCCTTGTCATATTTACTGATGCACCCAAGGGTGTGTTCTAGCCATTCCCTTGAAGTGGCATCATCTGATTTACTGATTCCAAGCTTGCCTGTTACAAGCTCTAGCAAGACCTTTCCAAAACAAAACACGTCATAAGCACAAGTCGCTGGGGAAGGACCTGCAAATTACCAAAGAAATGTATCAGATTTGACTTGCTTCAGTTTTCCAAATTCAGGAGATAGTCCTGATGTTACCCATGTTTTCATGTCTCAAAAGAAAGCACAATCTGTGGTTAGGCTGTTTGCAAACATACGTACATGGAATTAAAAACTTAAAGAAGTTTACATGTGAGAGGACTACATACCAGAAGGGCCTGGTTCCAAGGATCTGCATATCAGCAAGAGCGGATTATCATTAGACATTTGCAACAATGAAAATCAGTGGCAGCCATGCACAATGCAAATCTAACTACAAATTGATTTTCATCCATCCCCAGCCAGAATCTTAATCATTAGTTTCATGAGACCAAATGCCATAAGCAAAAGATAATACATGATATTTTTAATTAGAAATTGATGTTTAAGCAAAAGACCAAATGCTGTAAGCAAAATATAATACATGATACTTTAATCTGCACTTCTGGACTCCTAAATTGCCAAAGCAGACCGACCTAACATGATTTCTATGGCATAGGATACATCCTAATGCATATAGTATTTAGTTATAAATATCCTTTCTGCGTGATTCAAGTCTGAAGACATGATACTGAACTTGAAAAATTGCTCAGATCATACAATTTTTGATATACAACATTCAAATCATTAGGGAATTAGCCATTTAACCAAAGTTGACATTACAGATTATTTCTGAAGAATGGCCAAGATACATGACAAACACATAAAACCTACTATGGTTCAAAGTGCCTAGCTAAACATTGTCTGGATAAGGTCAAAATGAAAAAAAAAATAAATAAATAAAAAAACAGAATTGTGTATGAAGTTCTAAGTGGATACAGTGCTTGAATGTACCTAAAGAAACAAATAAATTAATACTTACTGTTGCTTCCAGAAGAACCTTGTCAGTGTGTTGTGGTGTAAATCACCTTCCTGGGGATGCACCTCACTCAAGCTTCCAAGTCGCACCTCAAATTTATCATCAAGAAGAATACTGCTCGCTTGGACATCTCTTGAATCCCCAGAAATGATGACAAAAATAAGAATAATGAGTTTGAGTGTTCTATGCTGTGAAACTTCAAATTATGCACATTTTCCAAAGAGATGTTCATGGTTAAAATAAAAAATTTGATGTAAGTTGGTTGTCTTTAATCTTTAGAACATATCTCTACATTGTTGTATGATATTAAGAGTTTCAGCTATGACCAGACCTTGGAAAGCAGCTTCCAGAAATAAGATTTGATAATATTATCATCTAGGATTTCTTGACCCTGCTGAAAATAAATTGTGGCAATCTGCAGAAATATGGCCTACATTCCTAATTGTGAGCCTTTCCCTTGCACCATGTCAGTTGCATTACATCTGAACATGACATTATCTGCTTAATTCTTGCATCACACTTACATAACTGAACATTAATGGTGATTAGATCAAGGAACGCCCACAAGACTATCATCTTCATCCATATACAACTTTGTTAGGCCATCAAGCATAAATAAATGGATGCTGCCTGTGAAGGAGTGATCTTCTCTATTCACAGGGTATTGTATTCATCATATAAAATGTCTAGCATAACAAGTCCAGCAGTAAAGCAAAGCCTGTGGTTACCATCTTACTGGTAAACATTGATAGCCAAAATAAAGGAAAAAGTGAATGTAGTGAAAGCAAGTAACTTGCGCAATACCTGTGAACAAGGGGAGGGCTGCACTCATGATGTAGGTAAGAAAGGCTTTCAGCAGCTCCTATAGCAATTTTCAGTCTTGTAATCCAGTCCAGGGACTGAAAACCATCATCCTCAAAATTGGCTACCCTGTAGAATGAATTAGCCAAGTCTCCATTTGGCATATGTTTGTAGACCAAAAACTTCTCATTCTCATTCTCCAAACAGTGCCCCAAGAGTGGAACCAACTTTGTATGTGGGTACTTGCTGAATAAATCCAGTTCCATCATGTATGACTCTTTCTTCAAGGAAGTCAAGTTGATTTTTTTGACAACTATGGGGAAACCTCCTTCAAGTGATCCAAAAAAGAGATCTCCAGAGTGACCATGTTTGATGAGATTAGCTTCACTAAATTCACCAGTTGCACGGCGCAAGTGCTCATATGTAAACGACTCTCCCAGATTAGATAAAGTAGCAGCATCTTTTGGAAGAGATGGACTACCTCCTTCTGGTACAGGCCCCACGTTTGCACTCCCTCTTTCCTTTGCAATGCCCCTATCACACTTTCTTAGACATACTACCATTACCAGTACCAGCACTGCAATGAAGCAAACTCCACCAACCAATCCTACCAAAATGTATATCCAACTTCTGCTTCTATTTGAGGCAGGTTCCGACAGAGGTGGCTGAATGCTCTCTGGGGCTTGAAAATCATTAAAACCTTTGCCTCTCTTGGCATAAAACAATCTACAATCTTCCAAACTCCTTTGGTTTGAGACCCCCTGAAGGCAATTTCTGTCTGGCCTAAAATTGACCGTGCTACCATTAGGAACTGCTCCTTGGAGATAATTACCAGACAAATCAATCAGATAAAAATTCCCAAACAAAGAGGGCAGAGTTCCATACAACATATTGTTTGAGACATTGAAAATGGCACCACTTCTTCTACATCCATTTGAACTAAAATTTGGCAAGAGACCTGTAAAGTCATTGTCAGATACATCAAGAAGTTGCAGATTTGGCAATGATGACAATGGCTGAGGAAGAGCATAATCCAATTTGTTGCCACTCAACACCAGGAACTGCAACTTGTCAAGAGTGGAAAATAAACCATCCGGCAGCCTACCCTGGAGCTCATTCCCTCCAATATCCATCTTTTGCAAACTTGTCAACCCCTTCAACTCAACAGGCAACGACCCAGACAATGAATTTTTGCTAAGATTGAGTTCGACCAATTTAGAAAGATTACCCAATCCAACAGGAATCGAACCAGTGAGGCTGTTGTTTGATAAGTTCAAGAAGTGCAGACCAGTAATATTACCTATACCGGACGGTATAGAGCCAGACAAGTAATTTGAAGAAAGGTCAAGCCTTGACAGATTGCCGAGCAATGCAAAACCAGCAGGGATTGACCCGGCAAGCCAATTCATAGAAAGATCAAGAACAGCTAAGTGCTTTAACTGCTCCAGTGCAGCAGGAATACTGCCAGCAAGCCCATTGCCAGATAGGTACAAAGCACTGAGTCTAGTTAAATTACCGAGCGAATCCGGAATGGGCCCGGTCACTGAACAAGACCGCAGATCGAGTTCTTGAAGCGAACCAAGCTGGAAACCGAACCAGGGCGGTATCGAACCAGGGAGCGGAAACCGAGAAGCGTTGAAAGACTCCAAGAACGTCAAGTTGGCAAGAGCATCAACGCGGAAACCGGCATTCAAGCGCCCAATCCGGGTGCGTCTAAAGCCAGATACGTTGATTCGGGAGACCCGGCCGTTGTTGCAATGGATTCCCCTCCAGTCGGTACAAGGGTCGGATTTTATAGGCCAGTCATTTGTCCTGAGACCCAAAGACGACCGGAGATGCAGCAATGCGTACCGTTCTCTGGGGGAGTTCAAGGGAACTTGCTGGGACAGCATGCAGCGAATCAAGAACAAGATTAAAGCTAGACGTACCACAACACCTCCTCTGCCCTCTTCTTCCATTGCCAATGTAAGATGTAAGCACACTTACTCTGGCCCCTGCTCCTTCATTTCTTTTATGTGTCCTTGATAATGTTGACGTTGACCACAAGAGCTTTTTGAGAAGGAAACAAGAGAAGATAGAAGAAATGGGTAAAAATATGGATTCCGTTCTACGAGAGTTGTGTGGTAAAGTAATGTTCTTTACCTCTCCAAGCTATACGTATGTATATATATATATATATATATATATATATGGGTAGATTGGATTTGATAATCTAATCTGATGTGATCCACAGGGTATCCCTTTAAAATAATAAGACTTGTGATAAAAGGAATAGCCTACAACATTCACACGCTTCACTTCCTATGATTGACCTTAACCTCTCCGAGCTTCTCTTTTCTTATTATTTTTATTATTATTGTTCTATCATGATTTGTATTCTGAGAGAAAGAATAATTTTTTTTTTTTTTAAAAAAAAAGACACACACACGCAAGAGTGGCACACAATGGAATGGCCATTGGACAGGGTGCTTTATTTACAGCAAGAGGAGACGAAGAAGGAGGAGGGGAAGGAGGAGGAGCTGATGGTGATGGTGGGGGGCGGCTGCACTGCACGCTGACATTAATGACAAAGGTGGGGTCTAATGCCTTTACCCCAAACCGCGGGGTCCTCTGTTTTCTCTGCTTCGTCTCTTTCAATCGCACCGGAGAGCTTTTAATGCTTCCACATTTACATTTTCTTTTACTTTCTCCCGCGGTTTCAATTTACACTATAATATTTTTATGTAATTTTTAATATTTATAATTAAGATTTTTTTAAAAAAATTATTAATTTCAAAAAAAATTATGATATTCAAATATTATAGAATTTAATTTTTATGAGTCATCAGAATTTTTTATTTTAAATTTTTTTTTAATTTATAATTTTTAAAATTAAATAAGTAAAATTTAAAAGATTCTAAAAAAGAAAAAAAATAATTATAATGATTCAAAAAAAATTGAATTTTGTAAACTTTTTAAAAATTAAATAGGAACTTTAATATTAATGAAATTAGGATAGAAGATCTCAATTATCATACCTAAAAATTATAATAATTTTATAATATAAATTAAAACTATAACGAGGAAAGACACAAGGAAAAAAGAAAAAAAAAAAAAGAAAGTTTGTATACATTTAATTCTTTTTTTTTTTAAGATAAAAAATAAATAATAATAATAATAATAAATGGCTTGGCTTCATTTTTTTGGGGGGGGGGGGGTTGAGCCCACTGGCTGGACGGCGGTGGGTGGGATCTCGAGCTATAGAGCTTGGTGGTCAAGCTGGGTTTGGTTTCTATCTATGGCTGTTGTTGGGTGAGATCGTTGACTTTTCCTGGTTCTCTGGTTAGCCATAACCCCTGTGCTTCAGATACAATAATTAAGCTTCGAATAATATACGAATCGTATGCAGCTATTGCGGAAGATTGTAGCGGTGGGATTATACGGAACAAAAAGATTTTTTTTATTATGACGTTCAGTAAATACTATAAAAATAAGTGGTCATTTCCTAAAATTTAAAAGATTAACAAAACTTCGCGGAATCTTCTGAGTCAAAGCGATTCCCAAAAATATGGTCAATTTGTAATATTTCATAATCCAAATTTAATTATTTCTACTTGCATCGAAAATCACTTTGCACATGAACTACAGTGTATTCTTCTTGGCACCAAATCATCGACTATTCCTTAATTCAGATAATTTCCAATAAAAAAAATATAAACAATTTATTTAAATTCCTTAAATCAGAACACATTTAAGATATAATGTTATGTATTGTATTATAATAATTTTTAATTGTATATTTTTAATATTTGCGATATAGACCGAGTCAAATGGATCGCGAGAGAGTTCAATAAAAAACACATGCCCTTTGTGTCCCATCGGGGAAAAAAAAAAAAAAAAAAAAAAAAAAAAAAAAAAAAACGAAACTACTAAGTGGAAGTGGGTCAACCATGTGGTCAAATCCCGACCACGCGCACCGTTTTACCCAATAAGGCATTAACAAATAGACGAAGAGCCACCGTAGGACGAGACGCCATTGACTGAACTGAAATTGGGTCGTGATTGACGTGGCACTTAGCGCGTGGCAACTAGGCTGTTTGGTATTCCCATTTGTCCACTAGTGTCCAGTAATTTTATGGGCTAATTGGCCTTTTCTGTTAACATCTCCATCACAGAAAACCTCTTATTTTATTTTATTTTATTTTATTTTATTTTATTTTATGGTATGACTCATTCCTCATAAATTTTCTCATAAAAAAAATTAATCTTAAACTTTTAGATGAAACTAATTAATGAATTTTAATAGTTTCAAAAATTTCTTTGTGAGAATTATTTCAACAATTTTAAAGTGTAGTAATTGAGATCATGTAAATTGCAAGAGATAAAAAGAACCAATTAATGAAAATCAAATCAGAAATTTAAGGGCAACGCAACTTTATGTTTTGTTAGTAGTTTATTAAATAAGAACACTTAGATGGTTCATATTCATCTAATTATAATTATATATAATTGAGATGTAGAGAGAAAAATGAGAAAGTGTTACAAGACATAGGAATTTTGTAATTATGATATTTGGAAGGAAAAAAAAAAAAAAAAAAAAAGAGTGATAACTTGAGTCTAGTTTTATTGCATGTGTGATTCTGAGATGTACTTGGGCTTTCTCTTCCATCACAAAATTTATTAGATGTTAAAATTTTATTGACTTTTAATAATCATAAGTCAATTTAATTTAATAGGTTTTATATATAAAGAGAGAAGTTATATAGTAGATCAAACACATTTTAGATGTGGACTCACATATTACAATATTATATGTATTTTTAGTCTTTTAAAACATAATTATAGTTAAAAATAAAAATTTTAAATATGTATCAAATAATCATAATAATATAATGTAAGTATACAGTTGAAATGTATCAAATTAACCATGTTCATGCACTGAAGTTCACTTTTAAAAAAATAAAGAGATGTGTTAAGCATATGCAGACACAGGAAAAAAGCTGATCCGAGGTGATCCATTATTCATATTCTTGTGGATATGTAAAGTTCTCATACATCCTTCCTTGAAAGTTTAGTAGCCGACAGGCATAAATCTTAAAAAGTGCACAGGTATAACCGGGTCAGATGTTTCCATGGCTTTTTTTTTTTTTTTTTTTTTTGCTCTTTTTTTGGGGGGGGGGGGGTGTCAGAATGGTGAGGAGGACCCCAAACTAAGTGGCTACAAACACTGGGAGACAGACTCCAACAATGTCTTCAAATAGTTTCTTGGGGAGCTTTGGGGGTTGTTAGAGAATGGAAAAACCAACAACTTGGGTTAGAGCATAAGAAGCTAGCCAATCTGCAGAGCGGTTCCCCTCTGGGATTAGTTTTGATCAAGCGTTCCTTGGTGTGTACCATGAAATGTATGATATGATTATTATACTTTTACCCTACAATGGGTTTGGTCATAACCTAGAAGAAAAAACATATCTAGTTTAAACAGACTCTGGGTTTTCAGTTGTAATGAGAAAATCAACACTTTTGTAACTTGGCATCCTTAGAAAATGTTAAAGATTAATTTATAATTTATTTCTAAATTTCATCTAATAAATTGAGTTTTTTAGTTGAAAATTTTTTTAACATGGTATAAAATCTTTTTATAACTGAAAAGTTTTGTGTTAAAATTTTGTAATTTCTACTTAATAGTTTAAATTTAACTTAATCTTTTGATTAAACATTTCGATAGAATGGGACAAATTGAAAGAGGTTACAAATAAGATCATAAGAATTTTATAATAAATTTAACCAGAATGCCTCTAGTTAAAAAGGATTGCGATACATGCTATAAAGCCACCTTTTTTTCTTTTTTTTTTTTAGGGCTAAGTTAAATTAGATTTTAGTTGTGAGTCAACTAGCTCTAATACTTGTATCGTTAATTTTTTAGTCTTTCTTTGTCGTAGCTTGTTTATGCATTTATCATAGGATTCTCCAATGTTAGATAAGACAAACTACCAGCTTTAAAATTACTTGAATTCGTTGTTGTAATCAACTTTTGCTCTCTTTCTGAGTGCAACCTCTCAATTTTCTGGTGGTGACATTAACGGTGGAGGTGCATTCTTGGGTCATTTTTCTGAAAAAAATCATTTGCTTTGGAAAGGAGTAAAGGTCTGTGCTTGGCAAGACTAACAAAATAAACAATTAAATTTGATACTGGGAAATGGCCGGTTAGGTAAATATATAGCACATTGGAAATTAAAATTAATTTCCTAAAATTGTTAATAGCCCTACTGTAAATTAATTTTAAAGGGAAAAAGGATGTGATGGTCCAATGGAAAATTAAATAGAAAGGGTGAGTTTGCTGTCATGTCGTCATGAAGTTAGTACTTCTATGATTGTTCCTAAAGGTTTAACAGCCATACAAGGATTGGTAATTCAACCTAAATAATGCAATTTCAGATACAAGCCACTAATGTTATTTTATTTTATTTTTTTATTTTCCTTTTATTAATAAGTGTTGGAAGCTAGACTTCCATTGCTAGCCAACAGGACCTTTAAAGCTATGTGTGCCAACTTTTAATTATTTCTGGTTTTGTTTGATTGTTAGTACTTCTTGGTAGCTTACTTCTCTTCTCAAATCACACGTTTTTATGCCTCTGGACGACAAAACCTGTTAATGCCAGAGCGTTTCTCAACACTATCAAGTTGTTTTGGAAGCCAAAATGATCCATAAAAGAAATAGAGATGGATAACAATTTATTCTGCTTTCAATTTTTTTAGCCCAACAGACAGACAATTTGTGCTGGACAATGGCGCGTGAGTTTTTGACAAACGAAGTTGTGATTTTTAGAGAATTAGCAGGGGGGCATGAATAACCTTCAAAGGTTTATTTATTGAGGATTCCTCTTTGAGTGAGGGCCTGTGACTTGCCCCCTGAATGTTGTGATGACCATGGCTACCGCTACAACTCTTATTAATTGAGTACGTCAGTTCCTCGAAATGGGTGAAGTTGGGCTCAGGAGGTGGGGTAGATTTCTCAGATTCAAGGTCCCTTTCATATTTTAAAAAAAAAAAAAAAAAAGTTGGTAATTGGGATGAAACCCTGGATTTCTTTCAAATATGGCTCCCAAATTTTTGCTACCAGGGCAGATGTCTTGGTCATGTAAAAAAGGATTGTGACTCTGGCGATGATGAAGATTCTGACGTTAAATCGACCCTCCTTATCCTACCTTATGGGGAGAACCTTCAAACTTCTCCCAGTAGAAAAGTCAAGTCTATACTGCAACCACTAAATTAAGGCGGGCTGGCAAGCTTTCAATCATATCTAAGTCGAAAACATCAACATCAATTATTTACCAGTGATTAGTCAACAAAAGCTGCGGCAGCAGCCTCCCACTCCAGCATCGTGCCTGTGCTAGACAAGTAAAGGTCTCATGAAAATCAAATCGCTAGCTGCCACTTGGAAGAGCGTGAATTTAGGCAATTGTTGGTGTTCTCTTTGATTTTTCTTCCAAGGAATGAAGACAAGGAACAAAACAACAACTTGGACTGAGAACTTCGATCCATGGATTTTGACATTTTACTAATTCTCCGACGTCCAAATCATAAACCGCTTCAAACAGTTAGGAAGGGCTGAGAATGAACACAAGGCTTTGCAGACCAGACTCCTGAAAATGGACGACAACAACCAAAAAACTCTTCCCGTCCCTAACTAGTAATTGGAGTGCAAGAAAGAGCTTTCGGCAGCAAGTCTACAAGCCACTGCAGTGAGGTTATGGTCTTAATCTCGTATTGAGGTCTTAATATGGGGTCAAAATTCAAATTTAATTCCTGCTACTCATACCATAGCTCTTGGAAATCCTCTATTGAATGTCTTTAACCAGTAATTATGCTGCTTAAAATCAAACATTCACTTCTGGGCTCGGTAAGGCAAGACACCCTTTATTTCCTAGCCCTGACGAGCCGTATCTCAATAATTCAAGAGAGAGTCCTATTCAGGACCAATTTCCATCGGCGCAATATGAGGAGAGTATAGCCCCTAAGTTAGCAACTAGTATCTCCCAAATTAGGCCAATCATTGGAAGCCTAACCAAGAAGAGTGGAGGGAATAGCCTTGCTCAACCAAACTTTCAACATAACCTGTCTAGCCCAGCCCAATCGATACTTGGTCCACAAGGTTAACACTTTGAGGAAGACGTCAAGGAGGAAAACAAGAGCAGGGAGTAAATTCACAGGGAAAATATGCAACTATTGTGGGCAAAAGGAAAGAAAGAATTGATTCGATCGTTGAGTACCACAATGAATCTAGATGTTGGAGTTTCTCAAAATAAAAAGGAAACAAAATGTTGTGTCTCTTAGGATTTGAACCCAAAGAGGAGTGTGTGGTAGTCAAAAGATATAACCATGGGTCTAATAATAAATACAAGTTGTAATAAATAAATAAAATTGTGTTTGATGAGTTTGAATTCAAGACTTATGGGTTACAACTAAAAGTTGTAATCGCTAAACTAAATGATTATTATATATTAATTATCAATTAACTAATTTATATATTATTTCATAATAAATAATAGAAAATAAAGAAAAATTGTGTCTATAGTATAATAAATAATAGAAAATAAAGAAAAATTATGTTTATAGTATTTGAATGAATGGTTAAGATGTTAATTGTCAGACCAAAGGTATCTATTGAGAAATAGTCTCTACCACATTTATAAATACCAATAATTTGTCATTTGTTCAAATCATCAAAATTTTTTCTTTATTCTCTTGATTTTTCTATCTTTATTATTATATCAATGATCTTTTTGTTTGTAACTTTATTGTAGAAATATTATAAATATTTTAAAAAGTAATTTTGAAAATATACTAATTTCACGAGGGCTTAATATCAGTAATGTAATCTATAATCAAATATATTTCATTTTATTCAGTGAGAGAATTCTTATAAACTTTTGTTGTAAATTAGTGAGGATAAATTTTGTCTTAAGAAAAGTGAAATTAGATATACAATTTAAAGCAATTATCTTTTGATTTTCAATATAATTAAAAACTTTGTACTAACAATTTCAAGGCAAAATTTGGTTTGTTATTGGAATGATGAAAGATTAGCTTCTAACATTTATGAAAGGATGAATAAGTAATTGAGATTGATTTGATCAAATATCTAAGATCATCTTTATGTTTAATATTATGTAGGCCTTTGACTTGCATGATTTGACTTGGATTGAGTTATTGTAAAGAGTTATACTTGGATGTTTGGTTTAAGGTCTTAAAGAAAGGGAGGCCCTCCCTTTTATGGTTCAATAATGCAATTTACACCTACAAGTAGTTTCTAATTTTGAATTTAATTTTACAACTTGAAGAGTTTTTGACTCTATTTTTTTGGTATATATATATACATTGAATTGAATAAATTAATTTATAATAATATAATAATTTTTTTGATCAATTATTTTTTTGCTACTTTGTTTTTTTACATCTAAATATACAACATATGATTCAAATGCAATTTGCAAATAATTACTATATATACCAAATTATGAGATGAAGTGTTAGACCCTTCTTAATTAAGATAGACATAATAGAGGTACAATAGTTATCCTTAAATTATTAGACAAACTAAAGTGGTTAATAGAACATTGACATCCTTATTATGCATTATCATTCAAAAGAACTTAAAAAATTGGGAAGAGTGTTTGTTACAAGTTGAATTTGCTTATAATAGAAGCATTCATTCAACAATTAGCTGTTCTCCATTTAAGGTTATTTATGGCTTTAATTTACTTACCCCTTTGGATTTATTACCTTTACTTGTTAAGGAACAAACTAGTTTGGATGACAAGAAAAAAACTAAATTAGTTAATCAATTGCATGAAAGGGTGTATTATTACATAAAAAAGAGGACTGAGCAACATACAAACCAAGCCAATTAAAAGTGAAAGAAAGTTGTTTTTAAATCTGGTGAATGTGTTTGGGTACATATGCATAAGGAGAGATTCTCTACACAAAAGCATTTAAAATTGCAATTAAAAGGAGATGAACCATTTCAAATGATTGCAAGGATTAATAACAACACTTACAAATTGAATTTTCTTGATAAATATAATGTTAATGATACTTTTAATGTTCCTAATCTTTTTTCTTTTGATGTAAGTGATGATATAAGGACAAATTATTTTGAAGAGAAGGGCAATAATGGGAATTAAGTCAACACATGCTCATACTTAGAGATCTAGAAAAAAAAAAGTTAAAGTTAAAAGGATATGATAAGTTTTAAAAGGGCTTATTGAAGTTATTTGGGTTAAAAGCAATGCACAACAAAAGGAGTAAGGCATGGAGGAACATTAAATCTTAATAAATTTTATACAAGTTCAAGAACAACATATTTAAGGAATTTGGGCTGAATTTTGGAATTGGTCAGGTACCTTGTTTCTTTGGGGTCTCATGTGTTTATTTAGTTATTTTATGATTTTAATGAATTGAATAATATTTTAATTTAAATTTATTCTATTCAATCTTTTATTTTGTAGTTTGTTAGACAAACTTATTATTTCCTATTCTATTTTGAATTCTTTTTATATGTGTGTAGCCTTGTTTTATAAGAAGCTAACTGATTAATTTTTTATAAATTTAAAAGATTTTTCTTTTTATTATTTTTGAGAATTTTAGAATTTATTAAGGTTACTCTCACGACGTTCTAATTTTGATTTATACATTTCATTCATATTTTCTCAATTAACATCGGGTGAAGGCTTTATTTTTATTAAACTTAATTTACCTCTCTTATGATTTAAATTCCTTATTTTCCTCATAGGTCTCATTATGTTATTTGGGGTTTGAATCATATTGATATCAAAATCTTGTTTTTAAGAGATCTTACGTTCAAATTGCCCGCTATCCTTATATCTAATGATGAACTTCTGCTGCCGTTCGATTGGATTGAAGTTTATCCACTTTGTCCTTCAATCAATCTTCATGACAAAAAATACCCGTAAATAATTATGCCTTTGTTTATTGGATAATGCTTGACCAAAAACAGGCTTGGTTGCACATGTATATTTTATGTTTCATATGTAGGCACCATAAATTAATTTCTCCTCCCAAAAGTGTTGAGTAGTTAAACATAGTCACGATTTTTCATTTCAATTATGTGATGTGTTGAGTTTAATATATAATTATTAATCAAGTTTTTGGCCTCCCTCAAGAGTTTAATTTTTTTTGATTGATATGCATATATATAACATTCAAGCTTTTCTAAAAAAATAAAAAATAAAAAGACTTAAATTCTGAATTTTTTTAAAAAATAAAAAGATAAATTATTTTTAAAAAGTAAATATTATCAAAATTAAGTAAATCTCATTGTATAAATATTTTATTAACATTTTTTAATTTTTGTAATATATACTTACCTAAAAATATATATCTTTTATTATTATTATTTTTTTTTCAAAACAAATAACACAAACTCATATTAATCCAATCACAATCGTTTCATTAATCCTGAATAGACCGGAAAATTTAAGCTAGATATTCGTTGGTGTCATACATAAATATGAAATCAGGGTATTCAGGATTATTATTTTTGGTTTCACAAAATCTGTTCTTGGGATATCATTTAACACGAAACCTTAATTCATAAATTTCAATTTGTCGGTGACATCCCACGGGATCAATTGTACGTTGGCAAAGTGAAAGCGTATGTCATGGCTTGAAGCGAAACTAGCCTTGCAAATTTAGTGCCAGAGCGGTGGACGTGACTCCGCTATAGCATTAAAGATAGCAAAAGGCTGGACTTTTTTTTAAAAAAAAAAAAAAAAAGAAAATTTATTTTTTATTTACTCCATTAAGGGAGACAGTCGATAAGTTACAAAATAAAAATAATTTTAATCGCACCGAACTTAATAAATCTGGAGACAGTCATACGCATGGCATCAAAGAAAGAACGAAGAAAAACCCTCAATTGGCTGAATGTCAAAATTTTCTTCTGCTACATGTGTGAATCAATCAGCAACGATAATGGGTAAGGAGCAGAAAGGTAGACGAATTTTCTGGCTCAAATATCCTACAACACCCGGGAAGCAAGTGCCGCAATGGGTGACCAACTAGTGGCACTGGCACAAAAGGAATAATTAGGAAGAGGGGAAAAATACAAAATCATCCATGAACACTATTCATCAACCATGTTTACTCCAGCTTCTCCAGTTCTCCCATTCTCTCTATGATAGCCTGCACGTTATAACACATCTTAGTGCTTGATGCCAATTCCATCATTATCAGAATTTTCTACACAAAAAATAAAAAGGAACAGAATGGGCACAAAAAAGCCATGGTAACAAGGAGTAGAAAGATTGAATATATGGCTCCAACAGTTGACTTTTGATGAAAAATGGTCTGCTTGATACTCTTGCAAAATCAGTCCATTTGTGCATTACGAAAGAGTATAAGGGTGTAATTGGCAATCCTATTGATAGTCTATCACTGCTAATATGTGCACGAGGAATCTCCTCCAAGAATCCCAAAAATCACCAAGATTGACAAAAAATGCTTACCTTCTTGCTCGTTTCTTGAAGCTCCCCGGCAAGAATGAATTCATCAAGTATCAGATAAACCTTTAAGGGAAAAGAGAAAAATGAAGGAAAAAGTGCATCAGAATAAGCAGCAAAAAAGAGATGTCTTGATCTGTACATAAGGACCTTTGGGTGTTACACATGAACATGCATGTGTCCACACCAATTACATGCCCACAGAGATAAAAGATGCAGGTATTAGATAATTTAACTAGCATAGCACCCCAGCACATGTATGTTTACTAGTCACTGATCCTAAATAATCATTAAAGCTTGACAATGACTTATTATTTGGAGCTCTTGAGTTACCAACTTCAATTATGCAGTTTTGCCTCCTGAGAACAACCATTTTAAGAAAATTTAAAGAAGGTTGATAACTGTCTCCATCTGGTGTCTTCTCCTTGGAGCCCACTCCGACAAAGCTATAACTAGGTAACACCTTTATGAACAAGAGTCATGTCTGAAACACCAAATATGACTTCTAATAGGCAATCACGTAACAACTGCCAGTAGACAGATGATACTGCAGTAAAATAAGCTTTAAGAGCAACCTAAAAAGAACCAAATTTTGGTAAAAGATTCAATAACTAAAAGTTGGGGCAACAATTACATGGGAAAAAAGAAAGTGGAGAGTAATCAAAATACATGAAGGTCCTACAAGGAATTCAGAAACAGGAGATGATAAGGAACACATAATTCCATAATAAGTGAAGGAGAGAAGGCATAGAAGTGACAGACCTTGTGAAAGTTGAATACCAGATCCAGTTCACACACATTGCTGAAGAAATGATCTAGTATCTCCACAAATAAGTGGATACACTCTAAATAAGCCAATTCATTATCTGTTATGTCAACACACAATGAAAAGAATAAACCAGCATACCGCCTGTAGATTACTTTATGGGTTCGGAACTGCCAGAAAACATGTATAAGTTATAAGCACTTCATTTCATTCAAATTGATCGAGTCAAAAGACAGAAAATGAATATAATGAAAGACTAAGGCCAGGAAAATAGTGGAGATACAATGAGAACTGGTGTATCTTCTTAACCATAAGGCATGAGTTTGTAAATGTCAACTGTCATAACTAATCTGTGAGGATGGGAAAACAAAACATGTGCAAGATTTTTCCCATTCAATAAGCCAGCATTTAAGAGCAGGTTCAATTGACTTAACCCAGCCCCTTTAACGGGTTTGGTTTGATAATCCTATGAGGGTAATACCAAAAATGTTGAAATGGTATGCATGTCCGAGTCGCAGCCAATAGAAGTGCAAAGGAGAACTAAATAAAAGTAGAAGTTTATGGGAAATTGGCAACAAATCTCCATCCATTGCTCCCCTTGGGTTCAGCATACACAAATAGGTAAGAGAAAAAGGCTCCACCACAACACAGAGCACGATTCCAAATATGCACAAACTGAGAAATGGAACCCGTAAATATAATAGCAAAACGTTAGAATCAATCCCAAAACCCCACATCCAAACAGGATAAAAAAGCAAAAAAAAAAAGACGTAATTTAACAGAAATTGGAAATAACAAACCTCGACAAAATTCGTGAACTTGGGATCTCTATTGACGACCAGCCGATGAACCTAAAAAGAGGGAGAGGGAGAAAAAAAAAAAAAAAAGAAGGGTAAGCTTTTTAATATTGAAAAATTGAAAAATAACAGATTTTCTCAAATCAAACTCCAAACACAGGAACACGGCGAAAAAGAGTTAGCCAAACCAAACCGAGATCGCACCTCGTATTCCACCTTGTGTTTCTCGGAATCCTCGAGAGGAACATAGTATTTAGCGAGACGAGTCTTGCCTTGCCTGTTCTGCAGAAGTATGAACCGGATCTGCCAAATTCAAAATTCCCCATTAACAAAACTGATAAAAAAGAAGAAAAAAAAAAAAACACAAAAAACCTGGGCCTTTTGAATGCAGAACCAACACGACAATGGCTAGAGTAGTACACTACCATTTTGAATTATCGTGAGAAAAAACCAAAAAATCGAAGCAAATTGCTGGTAGTAGATTGCCTGAATCCAGGGCACGGGAAAGCAAAATTGTTATTCTTCTTCGAATTTATGTTGAATTGATCTCTACTGTAGTTTATATGGGTTGGCAATGGCAGCTAAGCACAAAAGGTGAAATTGGGTGAACGTCAAACGTCGTGTAGCAGGTAAAATAAAACACCGAATAAAAAGAAATATGAATTCCACCTTGACTGGTTTTTGGTGTCTAGTTTTAACCCGAGCTGATTTAACAAATATCCATATCTAAGTATATATTACGTGAGAAATACACAGTAATTTTTTATGTGTTAATATTATCTAATTTAAATTTCACTTTTTCTTTTCTTTTCATTGCACTGTTATATTTTGATTATTAATTTTTACTATATAATGTTTTGATTTTACGGTTTGTTTTCCGTTTTTTTTCTTTAATTTTTATTAATAATTATTATTTATTTTTTTAAATAATTTTTTTTTAAAAAATACTATTATTATCATGCTAATTTATTAATATAGAACAAGTTATGTTTTGATACGAAATAAAATCAAAAATATTAATTACGAGGTTCAAAAAGTTAATACTTTTAACAAATACAAATAATAATCAATGTTAAAATAAAATTAACATTAATACATTAATTGCTATATCGTAAGAATAAAATTTGTGCAGTCTCATCCCGGTTGCAGTTATTTTCAATTAATATTAATTTTTCATATGACTTTTACTAATATCCTTAACATCAACGTTGTTATCAATATATTGTAAAGAGAACTACTTTAATCATCCTTCCTTACATTCTAATGAAATCATAAACTATATATTAAGTAAGAACAATTTATTATTTTTACTTCTCAAGTTGATACAAAGGCATGACAGTATATTTAGAATCAACAAAATAATATTTCTTACATAGAAACATGGGAAAACAAAAATATTCTAGTCAAGACTCAATTTCCATGAATATTCTTATATTATTTGTTGTTCCTTTTTAACTTATCGTAAAAATATAAATGACATATCAAATAAATATACACAGATTATATTTTGTGCAGACATCATTTTCTTTCCATAGAATATGTGAATACTGTGTATTACTCTAACACAATCTTAATAAAAATTCAAAAACCTTCTCAAGGTTACCCACTCCCCCAAAGCAAACTCCTTGGTTTTTTCCCCTAATGTTCAAATTCTTAATTCTTTCATACCTAAGATTTTCAATAGCTCAATTCATGTTGACAACCACAATCCCTCCCAAAACAAGCTTGAGCTAAAAGCACTCGGGTGTATATTTGTTGGGTATTCGTAGACACAAAAAGGATATAAGTACTGTTTTCCTTTTTCCTAGAAATTATGCCATATATGACATGACTTTCCTGGAAGATCAACCATTCAGGGGAAGAATTTAAGTAAAGATAATAATCATTAGGATCCTCCATGTCTCTTCCAATTTCTCTTCCCATGTCTTACTTCATTATTCCTTTTACTACTCCCTCTCAACCAACTTATCCGTCCTTGGAACCTAAAAGACAATCAGACTGTGTGCATGAACAACCCTATTCTCCTGTGACTAATTGAGGGGGAGCACTAAAAATTGAAACACCAATTATGGTATATTCCAAGAGGCTGACCATTCTTTAGCGAAGCCAAGAGTCAGTCTTGAAGCCAAGTCCACCAAAGGAAAACAATATAATGGTTATAGATTTGAATGTTCTAATAGCACTTAGGAAGAGGGTAAGGTCATGTACCTTACTTGGAGGAAATGAAGGCACAAGTTAGGAATAATACATGTGATATGGTGGAGTTACCCAAGGATAAAAAAAAAAAAAAAATGTTTAGGTGCAAGTGGGTGTTCATAGTGAAATACCCTTCAAATCGGAGCATTAACAGGTATAAGGCTAGATTAGTTGTCAAGGTTTTACACAATTTTATGGGATTTTAACTATTCACTCCCTTGGCTGAGTGAAGTTCCATTAAGGTCCCACTCTCCATTGGTATTAATTTGGATTGGAATCTACACCAAGTAGACATAAAAAAAAAAAATGCTTTTCCTTGATTGAGAGTTAGAAGAGGAAATCTACATAAAGGTCCCTCCCAAATTTAAAGAAGAAGTGGAGGTTGGAAATGTATGTAAATTGAAGAAATCCCATTATGGCTTTAAATAGTCAGGAATGGAATGGTTCAAGAGATTCAAATGTACTCTTATGCAAACCCTGATAGGAAAATGTGATATTATTTCCCTTTTATTTAAACATTTTCTGGTAATGCTTTCTGATGCACCTTTTGGCCTTTCCAATGTTACGGTATTTGAAATTTTGTCACTGAGCGAATTTGGAAATCATATTTGATTCCAAAATTCTTCTTCTTCGCACTTGTGTCGCAAACTGAATTTTGTTACTGTGGCAGCCGAGAATTTAATAATTAGTTAATCTTTTTGAAAGGCATCTGGTTGTACCCATTTATGGCGACTTTTCGTCTTACTTGGAAAAATGACCAACGATGGAGCACTCTCATATTTCTCGTGCTGGGGAAATTCAAAGAAAACCAAATAGGGAAAAATGATAGCGTCGGAGCCTTTCAAGATGATACCTGAAAGAATATTATATTATGATGGGATTTGCTTCTCAAACGGATTTACCTTAAAAGATTATTACATTATATTAAAGGATTTACCTATGATATCCTAGAAGTGAGTCATTTAATTTTGTTGGTTATAAGGACTGTGACAAGCTTAATAGGAAAAAGCACTACTAATACTTACTAATTCTCAAGAGCTACATTAGTTTCATGGTCTAGTAGGAAGTAAGGATTTGTAGCAAGAAAAAGAGGCAAGTAGACAAGAAAACTCTTCCACACAAGGAGTCGACGCTGTTGCCGTCAACGGAGAAGGAACCCTTGCAGGAGTTGGAGAAAGATGTCTCCCCACGACAGGAAAGCGAACCAGCCTCCTGTCTCCATTGTCGAGTAAGACTCCACTTTTGATCCGATCACGCCGTCGGAGTCACAATTTCACTCACTAGGAAAGTCTTTGTCTCCACTGCTACCAACCCAAATCAAATCCCTTTTAGTCAAGATGAAACTCTTGAAAAATAATTTGAGGAATAACTTTCCAATTTGCTTCCAAATCTACATACGAGAAGTCTAAGGATGATTTCCAACTAAGAAAAGTGTTCCAATATCTATCGAGGATTCTTCGAAAGATTTTTATTGATCAAAGTTTTGTACAAAGTTTTTTTGTCCGGACTCCAGTCCTGATTCATGGAACAATTCGCCATAGGCTGGTTATTTAATGTAAAATATTTCATGATTTTTTTAATTACAAGAAAAAAAAAAATGAATCTATGATTTACAATACGTTGTCACACAGCTTTGAGAGAAAATATAAAACAATGACGGATCTTTTTTCTTCCGAAAATTTAATAAATTACAATATCCATAGAAAATTTAAATCTTTATTTAGTAAAAGAAAAATTAAATTTGCTTTAATAAATTACATTCGATCTTTTCCCATACTTTACTATGTGAAAGTTATGCATTGGGATACTTTTTTCGTAAAACAATATACGTTTATACATTGAAAATCTTTATCGGAAAAGAATATAATAATAAGCACTCGTACCCGCCCTGTGCATGAATGGTTTCATTTTATTATTTTGTATTGAGAAATTTGCGTAAATAGAATTAGATTTATGAACAAAGATGAAAAAATAAACTTGATATGCCAAAATATTAATTGCAAATGAATAATCAATTTGACTATATATATATAAATATATGATTGGACCCACGCAATTTCTGGATTCATAAGTTTTTGTTGAAAGGTACTAATTTGAATTCAGTTTAACATTGATATGGAGCAACATGATGAGGTCTTGATGGGTGCCCTGGGAACAAGGGAGTTTGTGTTCTTTTGCTCTTGTGTGGTCAGACTTCTCAGATTTGCGTCCATTGTTGATCTTTTAAATGCTTGGTAGTAGAGTGTTTGATTTATAGGGAAGTGCAGGTGTAAGGCAGGATCTGGGTTTTGTTGGATAGGTGTCCATCATTTGTGGAATGCCATGAATAAAAATCTATCCTTGTTGTTCCAAAACAATTTTAAAAAAATAATAAATTACATGTTGACTACTTTTTATACACTTTTAATAGAAGTATTAAATATTAATTTGTCGGATAGAAATTAAATATATATAAAATTAATTTTAAAATTCTTAAAAATTCATATGTAATAATTTTTCTTTTACAATCATGATTATAAATAATTTGATAGTAAAATATAAATATATTTTATTCTATCATGTGGCGAGCTTATCTTCCAATTTTTTCCTCCTTGCACACGAATAGCTACAGCTCTTAATTTAAGATTCTTCAACTTGCATGATTATTCAATTCTTAACTTAATGGCTGTTATAAGCAATTGCCCATCTTATGGATGATTAAATCCATTTAAGTTGTAAACTCAGTCCATTTTGTATCTAATTCTTCCTTTGCAAGGCACAGCATCTTTTAGCCTTTTATCTCTTTTCATAGTGTTCAACCATCATCTGTTTACTCCTTTTATGGTATCTTTCCTTTGGATTGCGTCTTGCTATGTTTACTCAAGTTATCACCAGCTTATCTCTGTTTTCTTCTGTATTTCTTCTTTAAATAAGTGACTTTTATTCCTATTATTATGAGATGATTCCTTTGAATATGGTCTTTTGGATAGCTTAATAGTGTTATTTGTCCATCAAATTTTGATTCGTAGTTTAGTAGGATTTCATGAATTATTGATCTCCGGACAACCATAAACCATTTTAGAGTAACAAAAGCTATAAACCTTCTATGCACTGGAACATACAAGGGATGTGAAGAGAGTGGTTGGAAGGCAAAGTTAAATGAGACGATAAAACATATTAATTGAATTTTTTTATAATAATTTAAATTTAATTTTTATGTTAAAAATATTAAAAGATTAATTTGACACACTTAAAATATAAGTAATAAAATAAAATTAAAAAAATTAAATTTATATAATGAAATTAAAAAAAATAAATTTATATATATATTACAGTCGTACATATAAGGTATCCATTATTTGATTTTTTTAAGCATTTGTGTATAATTACATTTGTATCTTGTCATGCCTATGTCTCTGTTTCCGTATGTATGCATCTTGGATTAGTAGTAGTTGACACACCAGTGGCCAATAGAATTGGGTGAATTAAATGGAGGAAGGGCTTGCAGCAATTCCTTTCAATTGAATAGGATTAAAATTGCTGCCCGTCCTCAGGTTCTCAATGTCGGGTTTGGGTCCAAGAGATTGTAATGTAGTTAGCCAGGCTTTGCTACACTTGTGTTGTGCAGCAATTCCTCTAAATCTTCAGCACTTCAAGCTCCAGAGGCCCTGTTTTGTTTATTTGGACAAAATCTGCTTTGACTACAGGCCCAGCCCAAACCGTAGCTTCACTCCTATGTAGCCCCAACGACAATGAAAGGCTAAGGAAGGGGAGAAGGTAGGTATAAAATTAATTTTAAATTTTTAAGAAATTTTATAATTAATTTTTAAATATTTTTTATTTTTATTTAAATTTTATAAATTTTAAGTTTATTTTAAATTAATTTTTTAAATAAAAAATCATCAAATTATTAATAATTTTTTATTTAATTAATATATAATTTTTTAATAATTTTGATATTTTTTATGAAGAATTAATATAAAAAAATTTAAAATATAAAATTTAAATAAAAATATAAAAATATTTAAAATTTAATTATAAAAATTTAAAAAATTTTAAGACTAATTTTTTATATGTCCTTTTATAAAGCACGAAATGTTTTCAACTTGCCCCGGTTCGGCCTTTTGCTGCTGCACAATGTACAATTAGGATTACAAACAAGTCAACAAATTCGTTTGTAGCTTGTTGGATCGGCATAATAAAAACTCTTTTAAACTCATTTAAATAAACAAAGTCACTTAAGTTTAATTTTAAATTTTGTTGGATATATGAGTTGACATTGAATAAGGGTAGATTCCAAATATTCAAATTTTCTTCACACCCCATTTATTTTGTCAATTAAAAATTCATTTATTATGTCATTAGTCTATGCTATTTATATTTATATTTAATTTATAGAATTAAAGACTTTATTTTTATTAAAGTAGACTTTTTTTGTCCTTTTTAATTTAATATATACAATGTACATAAAAATTTTCTATTTATACAATATATTTTTTGTAATTTTACTTATTGTTACTAATATTATAAAGTTAAACAAGATGCTTGTAAAACAATTGTAAGTTGCGCTTAATAAACTATAGGCTCGATTTGACTAGGCATGTTACTAAACAACATCAAAACTAAGTCTTATTTTCAAGTTCGTTTATTAAATAAGTTAGATTTGAATGTTCTAAAATTCAATTTAGATGGACTTGTTTTTTAGTTTTAAGTATAACGAAATGTACCCTAAAAAAGGTTATATTGTCTCTTACACTTCAAGTGTTTTGGAATATCTTAAAAAAAAAATTAAGTAATTGCTAATAATTATTATTCATGAGAAAAAACGTAGCTCAAAATACAATACATTAGAAGGTAAAGCCAATACAAGGCAGACATCAAAGATTGAAACTCTTAGCCAATTGAAAAAAAAAAAAAAAAGATTGCGTTCTGTTTTTTCTTTTGTTTTCCTTTTGTAGCCATTTCTACTAAACATACGGTTGAAAATTTCTAGCATAGAGCGAGACATTGGTGCCGCAGGACATGAAAACAACACAAAAATGGAATTTTAAGTTCTAGTTGGTCTAAACTAGGAACATGATGAATGGACGTGAGTCACATCGTATTTCAAAACTACAAACAGCAAGTCCTTTCAACCTTATAAACACTAGGATTCTCCAAGCTTCAAGTTATGTCGTCTTCTCTTTTATTATTCACTTTTCAAAATAGGCTTATATTTTTTAAAAAGAGAAAGAACAAGATAAAGGAGCTTCTCGCCTCCTAATCAAGCCCTTTACTTTTTTTTCACCGACCTTTGTTAGTTAATTCTTAATTTGGGCATTAAAATACTAATGTCAAGTTACAGTCCAACATGTTTAAGCCTGTTTTGTATTGTAGGTATTCAACACATCACTTCAACCACCTATACGATTAGGTAATGGGTTTATTTCAACATCCTCTCTCCAACTTTCCTTCATGCGTAATAGAAAGGAAGTGGTATCCTGCCACCTTTTCAATCTTAACATAACAGCCAAAAGAACTCGAATATGGAATATAACAAGTACATATCTACGAGCTGTTTGTCACCCTTCCCTGCCTCTCTCAAATTACGTACAAATCAATATTGGATGTCTCCCATCGTTGCTTATCTTTTTCGTTTCCCACCACAGTCATAATCATATTTCTCAAGTCAAGCAACAATGATTCTGCTTTGGTAGCTCCGTTGATTTGTTGCTTGTGTCAAGCAACGACCATCTACCTTCCTTTAAATAAAAGGTTGCTCAAATTCTGAGCAAGATGAGTGACCTTGAATCGGCCTAATTGAACTTTATAGCGATGATGATTACGTTGAAACTACAATATAAACTCTTGCTCCCAAAATATTGCGTTTAATTACAAGATTCCATTACACCATGAGCAATGAGCATTTATGGCGGCTAGAGTCAACATTGATTTAGATAAACTGATATTTGGCTGCAACTTGAAGATGAATCAAACACGACGAGAGAGACAGATCTATGCCTCGATTTGATACTCGTTTATGTTGTACGACACTTGGAAGCTCAAGGGATCATTATTGATGGTTTCATGGTCATTCTTCATTCGAGCTTTAGATTCTTTAAACTACAGAAGATGAAATGAAGCGATTAGCCATATACATGCAAAATGAAAGCTAGCTGATCGCCAATTGTCTAGATTTTAATAATTAGAACACATATGTGTCTTCTCTGCATGCAAATCGAACAAAGCATACGTAGCTATAACTTGCGGTATAGACCTAGTAATACCTTCGTTCTTCATCCATCCAGTTATACCCTTTTGCTGGCCCCTCCAGCTTTTGTATACTTTGGCAAGGGCACTTGGCCAGCTTCAATCTTTTTCACGTCTTCTAACAGCATTTCATAGTGTCTCTTCACTTCCTCCACAGTTTTGCCTCCAACGGCCCTGGCTATATTGTCCCAGCGGTCACGTGTGTTCTCGCCATACATGACCAGAGCGTTCTCGAACAATTTGTTTTGTTTTGGAGTCCAGGTCGAGCTTGAGGCCATGAGTCAAATTAATGTCAAAGAGAGAAAACTAAGCGTAGCACAATACTCAGAAAGAAGAAATATTAGAAGATGGTGTGAATGCATAGAGCTGGCCTTTATATAGTATGGCGTGCGAGGGGGATAGAGTGGCCTGTGGGCCTGTGTTGCTGCCTTTCTTGCAAAAACAATGGGACTTCGTTGAAATCTAACTAGTTTTACCTCTTGTTTTCTATGTGAGTACTGTGATATCACACAATAAAAATAACATTTTCTTTCTTATAAATATGATATTCTTTTT
This sequence comes from Rhizophora mangle, assembly GCA_037832345.1. Taxonomy (NCBI): domain Eukaryota; kingdom Viridiplantae; phylum Streptophyta; class Magnoliopsida; order Malpighiales; family Rhizophoraceae; genus Rhizophora; species Rhizophora mangle. Next base: position 408,817 of record JBAPLJ010001973.1, read on the forward strand.
GAGATGTTTCAAAACAAAATTTCTAAAATAAATATCCGGACTTTTAATCGTTTTGAGAATCTAAATATCCACTAAATTTTTATTGTGTAAAACTGTCATTATGAGATGTAACAAAAGTGTAATAGGATAGAATTATTAATATTATTTTTTTTATATTTAACCAAAAAAAGAAAAAAAACAGCATTCTTTCAGAAGAATCATTCTTCTATATAAATTTCTACTTAAACTTTTATTGCAAATTATTTTGTTTCTGTCAAAAAGCCATTATACCATATAACAATTGGGATTCTGTGGATCATGATTAATTAATACAGCGGCTCTCTCTGTGCCCATAGGTAGGCGGGAGGCCTGTTTTCTGAATCAAGTTAAGGTTTCTCCTTAATGTCCACTTTTGGCCAGTTATAACCGAAAAGAAAGCATCTTTTGGCTTTCTTCTTTATTTGCTGTCAAATTTTAAACACGACGTACAGCATCTATTGTTAGTACGTGCTTCACGACCACATATTTACAACGTTCCAAAACATATCTGTGTGGTTGACCTCCCCCTGAACAACTTGTGCAACTTTTGAGGGCTACTAGCAAATAAGCACTGCTTTCAGGTATGTCTTGCTGAAATTCAGATTGCTTATCATCCAGTTCACTACAATATCTTTCCTTTCTTTTTCAACTGCTTTTAAGGTTTTTATTGTTATTATTTTGGCCTTAATTTGTGGACCTAGGGCTGCGATTTAGAGCTATAGAGTAGGCTTGTATACTAGAAACTTATCTGAACTCTTCCTGCAACAACAAGACCCCATGGCCAATACTGTAGAGGTTCGGTCAGACTATATATACTGGATGAGATTGAGGAATCCATTACTTTATTTCATTTGATCAGGAAAGAAAGAAAGATACTGATCCGGACCTCTGTATCCATGAAAATAGTAATGAAAGAAATTGGCGAGAATCAAAGGGATCCCTACATATGAAGTGGCCTTGCCTCTAGGACTGAAAGGTTGGAACCAGTAAGACCAGTGTATGGTTTGTCATATATAGAAATAAGTTTTGACTCAATAATACAGGAATGGTCTTTGAGATTAAAAGGATTGGAGTTCAGACCTTGGCGAGAGCCAATCGTTAAAAGTAGAAGAGTAGGCCTTTTTAGTTGAGAAACCAACTAAGCCGCAAGGTCCTAATAATTAATTTTCCTGATCCTTTTGTAGCTGTCAAAATGCAATTCTTCGTATTGGAGTGAAATTACTTCAATTGTAATTTAGAAGTCACATGTTCAAATTGTACAAATATATTTTTTTTTTTTTTTGGTGAAAATAAGAATAAGAGTATGTACATTTTTTTTTAACTACATAGTAAATGAGTCTCTGTGACTTTTTTTTTTTTTCTTCTCTCTTTGAGCTGCTGGTCGGATGAGATCAAATGCAGAGAGGTCCTTTGCCGTGAATGGACATAAACGGTGATCATTTGTTGAAAATATCTGCTTATGGATCTTTGCTTGGGTACCTATAGCGAAAGGTAATAAATACTCTAAGATACATCAAACTACCGATATTCAAAGTCCTTATCTTCCATTCTTATTCCCCATATAAAGAGGTCCCCATGTATGGATTCATTAACTTTATTCCCTTCCCACTCTTACAAGTTGGTGCTAGCCAACCCCAACTTCTTGGTATGCACGCTACCAGATTCTTGAGCGAAACCTGGAGAGCCGATTGGTTTTGAGATAGTCTTATTTTGGGGTTAGGGAACCGTCACTTTATTTTAGGAGTAAAATTCTTGTTCACAGCCTAACTACCCATGGTTTTTGGTCACATTTTTCCCAATATAAAGTCGTAAAATTTGTTTTGACATAAAGTCATAACATTTACCAGAATCCAGATTGTGGAAGATGCACTGTTGAGCTTTGAATCTTGAAGCTCCCAAGCCCCAATTCAATCTGAGTAGGACTGCATCATTGATACGTTCTGATATGGATTCTTTTTACTTTATGAATGATGTAGGTCTTGGTGATTCTCCAGCCAAGTTCTCGTCATCCAGGGCTGGGATGTCAATTTATAAGCCCAGAGAATAGGCAGAGTTCGTGCACATGAAATGCATCTGCACCCGATGCGATGCTTGTTTTTTCTGTTCTAATTCTACTAACTAGTATTTAGGCATGTAAAGTGGATCACGCGGCCCACAACTCGACCGAGATCGACCTATCATGGGTAATGCCAGGGTACCGTTGACAACAAACGGTAGCATGTTGTGTTAAACACATTTCTCTCCTACGACCTTAACTGATATGAGGTATACGAAATGCAAAACAAAACACCACCTTAACATCGGACTTGTATGTAAGATTCAATTTGTTTATTATTTCTTACGAAATTACTGAACTTTTTTTCTAATTATAAAGCGTTGATAATTCCAAGAAATTTTGTGATATTATGGAATAAAAGTCAAACATTATCGGGAAAAATTACTCAATAACATTGAATGCTGATATGAGTAGATCTACGCATCAAAAAAATTAGTGTACAAGTGTTGGCTAGTAGTTACAAAATACAGATGACTTCTAAAATGATGCATATTCACGAACATACATGTCAAGTATAATATTTGTATGACATTACTCAGAAACCTGTCAAATGCTTTAAAATATGTGAAGCCAAGAGAAAAATGAAAAAACTTGAGTCTCAGGCACATCAAATTTGCATGTTGGAGATGGTGCTTGGGATTAGAGGGGCTGTACATTCTTGAACTTGGTTACTCTGTGAAATAAAAATGGGTAGCAGTTCCAGAACAATAGGTTGACTCTGGTTATTAATTACTTGAGAGCTGCTGCACATGGATGAGGAGCTTGGATTTTGTGGTTCTTTTGTCCCGAATTTGGTCTTAAGGAACTGTTTAACTTCATTATTGCATGGTGGCGAAAGAGTGTTGTGTTGTAGCTGTGTTTGGGGTGTTTGTTGGTGTCGTTCTGGAAAGACCGCGACTCTTGTTATTGCGGTCACAATAACTGATACAGTGCAGCCCTGCATGGTACCCTCTTGAAACATGGAGCAAATGATGGGTCTTGATGGGTGACCTGGGAACAGGGGAGTTTATCTCTCTCTCTATATATTCTTCACTCATCATCCCAAGCCAAATATGTGTTTACTCTTTTTATGGTAGCTTTCCCTCTGATTGCATCTTGCTACGTTCCCTCAAGTTATCTCCAGCTTGTCTTTGTTTTCTTTTTATAAAAGTTTTCTTTTGTATTCCATCTTTAAACGACTAACTTTTATTCCTATTACTATGGACGGATTCTTTTGAATATATTCTTTTGGATAAGCTCAATAGTGTTTTTTGTCCATCAAAAGTTGATTTGTAGTTTATGACACAAGGCATTACTTATTTGTAGGATTTCATGAATTATTGATCTCTGGACAACCATAAGCCATTTTAAAGTAACAAAAGCTGTATACTGGTCGTAAACCTTCCATTCACTGGAACGTTACTTACGGACACCCAAGTTGTTCTCCGTGCTTGCTTGAAGAATACCAATCAAGCATGGTGGTTTTGATGGTCTCCATAACAACCAAAGGGCCTAAAAGGGATATGAAACAGAATGGTTGGAATGCAAAGTTAGACGATACAATAAAACATATTGATTGAGCTCTTTTTTATTATAGTCTAAATTTAAATTTCTATTTTTAATTTTTTTTTAGTCTTTGTCAAAATTTTTAATAAAAAAAATAATTATTCTCAACAAAGACAACTCATAGGGTGAGTATAAATTTAATAAATTTTATCATTTTATTACAATAATTGTTTTCTATACAACACTAACAAAAAAATTAGTTATAAATTATATATTAAAAATTATTAGAATATTTAATATTATATATATACATATAATTTGTAATTTGACTTACTTAATATATGAATTAAATTAATTAAATTTTAACTATAAGTAAAAATAACAAATTAAGTAAATTTTAATTAAAATGAAAATTAATTAAATGAATTTGTGTTGTATAAAAATATATAATTACTATTTAATATATATTTTATAATTATATTTATCTCATATTTATTTTTAAATTTTTAAATATTTTCATATTTTGACATTTGTGTTTTGGGGTGTCCTTGTATTTGTATGAATGCATCTTAGGTTAGTAGCAGTTGACATCAATGAACAATAAATATGCTGACGTGGGTGAATTAAGTAGAGGAAGAGCTTGCAGCAATTCCTTGTAATTGAATTGGACTGAAATTACTGGCCTTCCTCAGGCTCTCACTGCCGGGTTTGGGTCCAAGAGATTGCGATGTAGTTAGCCAGACTTTGCTACACTTGTCTTGTGTCGTGCACCAATTCTCTAAAATCTTCAGCACTTCTAGTTCTAGAGGCCCTGTTTTGTTTATTTTGGCAAAATCTTCTTTTGCTTTGACTAAAGGCCCAACCCAAACGGCAGCTTGGCCCTTCTGTAGCCCAAAAGACGGAAGGAGGCTACTTTCTAAAGCACGAAACGTTTCTAACTTGCCCCATTTAGGACTGTACTGCTGTATACTGTATCAATAATTGTATAAAAACAATATAAAATTATACAAAAATGAAAAAAAATATATAAAAGTAATGTAATATATATGCATGTATACATGTTTACTGTACAAAAACAAAGTAGTTTTTATGTTTAATATGTGTGTATTTGTAGTGTGCATATAAAATAAATTAATAAATAAAAAAATCAAATGAAATATTCTATATTAAATTAGTAGTTTAAACACTAATAGTTAAGTCCTTTTGTCATTGAGATCTATACTTTCCTTGCTCTTTTGGGTGGAGGAAGAGGGGAAGGTTTAATATGAGGGTTGCCCTGTGTTTAACCCAATCCAACACGAAAATTTTAAATTCTTCAAGTTTGAGTGATTTTTAGCTCAAATTGAAAATAAATGATCTAAATCTTAATTTTTTTGGGATGGGTTGTGATATGTCATCTCTCTTCGCGAGTCTTTGTAAAGGAAAGATGGTAGACACGAATGTGGGCCTGAACCATCTTAGTAAGTAAGCAATGATGTATTCTACAGCTGCTGGTGGCGTAGAGCTGTATGAAGCCCAGGAGGGATTATTGAGTGATATGGCTTACTTGGTGTTAGGTTTATGACTCGTAAATTTCATTACAGAGGCACAATGAATGAATGCAGATTAAATATAAATTTATATTATTTAATTATAATTAGTAATTATTAAGTATAAAAAGACATGTGAATTGTAATTTACAATTATAATTTTTTATTTATAGATCTATATTTATATCTACATTCATTGCTTGCATCCCCTTAACATTTTTATCATTACTCTAGGGTCTAGCACTAGGAAGTTTGTTAAGTTGCTTCCAATTTTGTGTCACAAGAATTGACTTTCACAACATATGAGAAATTCTTTTACACAAATCTGGTATTATTAGCACAACATTCTATCATCATAACTCTCTACTTTTATGGGAGCCTTTAAGGCTAGGTTTTTAAAGGTAAAAGTGACAACGGATGAAAAAAGGGTGTCTTCATATCTTTGAACAAGTTTTGGGAAAAGATTCCTAGAATTCTAAAAAATCAAAGGTATTATATAACTGAAAGTCAAATTTTATTAAAAGAGAAAAAAAATGAGTAATTATATAAGGGTTAAGATGGATACCTAAAGAAGGGAGTTATAACTAGATAACTAAATTAAATTCTCTAATATGATTCTTTTCTCCACTAAATCATTCACCATAAAGTTATAATTTATGTTTATATGCTTGAAGTACTATTTTTAACCATGGTGGTTGACTCTGACAATATTTTTACTTTTATGATTCCCACTAGAGTTTGAACATATTGCAATAAGATTTAAATGAATACCTAATGCAATTGATGTCATGCCTAAGTTAGTATGATATTAGTTGTACTAAAATTACCTTTTAAAAAAATTAAGTATTCTGATAAAAAATACAAAATGTGTAATAATTATGATAAAATGTATAATAAATATAATAGAATATACAACTAGATATAAAAAAAGGTATAATAACAATGAAATTTAATTTTTATTGCAAATTTTTTATATCTAATTGTGCATTCTATCATTTTTATAATATTATGATTTTTATTAAAAAAACTCAAATTTTAAGAATAATATTTAATATGGGATGTCTTGTACCATGCTTCATTATAGAAACTTTAGCCACCAACTTTTAACATTCCAATAAAGGACTAATGAGACTTGTTGCATGAGTGCTTCATGCTCCATTGGCACAAATTGATATGACCCCCCAAAAACACAATGAGACCCATATACAAAACAAGGAATTCAAACTCCAAGAACATTAAATCATGTTTAACAAGAGTATCAAGAAACATAAACCAAACATATAAATCAAAATTAAAATGCAACGAAAGTAACTTTGATAAGTTATAAAGTTTTTAAAAGAGTTAAAAGGAAAAGTCTCTTAAATTTGTTAAAAGTCAATCAACCAACCATTACAAAAGAAGGTTATATACCTACTCATCCCTTTTTTCTCATTCTTGGTACAAATCAAGATCATTCTTACCTTGGAATGAGAGACTCTTCATTTTGATGTTGCCTAAATCATGATCTTGCCTTTCCTCCCACCTTTTCCAAATTTCTATCTTCTCTGTAAACTTATCTCTTCAACCTCCTTTACCTCTCATATTTATGTCCATGTTGAAATTTGATTCCTTATCTTCATTGTTGAGCTAATCACCATAATTGTCATCATACCATTTGTTAGTATCATCATTGTACAAATTAAAAGTCCTTTGTTGTCCTTTGTACAAATTAGCTATAGCAATGTCTTGCTTCACCAATTTGTCTACAATTTCTATAAACATGATTTTCATCCCCTTAAATTGTTATTACATTGCTTTGAGCATGTATGATTCATCCACCTTTCCCTCTCTAGCTACTCCTTTATCCTTATTGTTTAACATGGTAGAAGCTTGAAAAGAATTGTTAGAAAAAAGAACCTCACAACAATCCGTCGTGTGTTTCACTCCACTTTCTCATAATATAATACTCATACTTATGTTTGTACGGCATATCAATTTGACTTTTATATTGCTTACACTTGTCTTTTTTTTCTTAACATTTTTCTCTTAGTTCTTTATTAAACTAAATAACCTAAATCAAAATCACTTTGTAACTAACTAATTCCAACGAATCAAAATCAAATAAAGTTAGGAAAACATAATGAATAAAAGTTACAATTAAAAGAACTAAGTAAGATTAAATCATAAGACATAAAGAAAGATTAATTAGATTTGAATTCTTATAGGAACTAGAAAGAAATATAATCTATTTCTTTAATTTATGGTTTTCTTATGTTGTAAGCTATTTAATTATAAAAGAAATAAATCATTTTTCTCCCTTTGACCCAATTAAACAAAATTTACTTTTAAATAAGAAGAAATCAGTTATAATCTTTTATTTATAATCTTTCATTTATTTTGTTTTAACCGAATGAAATAGATATCTTACTTTTTTTTTTCGTCTTTTGTTCTTTTTTTATTCAAAAGTAAAGGAAAAGAAAAAAAAAAGCTTTACAAATTGAAGGAACAAAAAGGTATAGAATGACATCAAGAAGAAAAAAAAAACTCAAATAAGTAAATCTAATTTAAATCCTAAAACTCTAATACTAAGATGATATGAACCCTAAGAACACAATGAAAACCACAAGCAAACAAGAAATTCAAATTCCAAGAAAGCTAAATTAGTTTTAAGAAGAATAAAACCTTTTTCTGCTTTTAATTGCTTGTTTTCATGAATCCACGATTGAGTTGCTTTGTTAATAATGATTAGTTAAACATTCCAACGAGTATAACATGTGAACGAAGGTTTACGTACAACATCTGTTTCCACTCACAGTCTATTTTGTGAGTTGGTAGCTTCGTTTGGTAACCCCTGCATGTGTATTGTTGCCTTGGGAAACAATGTAACACAACTTTCATCAGTTGGTCGACTGGTAACTTGAAAATTGGACACGTGTAACGGAAACTCTTATTTACAGAAGCAATATTGAAACTGGAAAAATTGATGGTATGACACATCCTTCAATTCTCGAGGGAAATTATTCCGAATTAATACAGACAGAGTTTATCCCAAAAAAAAAAAAAAAAAAAACTAGCACATGCAAAGAGGAATCAATTGGGGTCTTGAGCCATCACCTCTCTGCAACTGCAATGATGACAAACCCAAGGAGTTGCTACAGTATAATGAACGTAAACTGGTTTGCTAACACAATCCAATGCTGTTTAAGCCACTCCCACTTGGTCGTGAGCAAACCATCTACGAAAGGTTTACAATAAGCTAATAATTAAGTTTGAACTCCTACAATATAGAGTGCAAAATGGAAAGTAGGTTGGATAAAAATATTCCAGTTTTCAGACCCAAACTGTCTCAGTTAAATTTCTTTTTGAACCAGTTCTTCCAGGATATGGCGCTGTCCGTGGCCTTCTCCGCTGTGCTTCCTGCAGCGCTTGCCATGTGTCCTGCTGCGTCGGTCATGTCCTCGGCAGCCTTGCCTAAATTATCAGGTATAGTTCCTTTTCCTCCTCCTCCTCCTCCTGAGCTCTGCTGGTTCTGCTGATCATGACCCAACACCTCTCCCAGTGATAGAAATGCTACCAGTGAGATTATCAACACAAATGCTACCTTTGCCATCTTCTTTTAAGTTTGGCTTTAACTCGTTGATGAGGAGAGTTGAATGTTTGTTTAATACAACGACCATGATCGTATGAATTGTAAGGGTTCCATTTGCTTTTTATATATATATACAGTGTTTGGGCAAGCCATATTCGTAGGTCGAGACTGGTTTTTGATAATCTGAGACCATTCGAAGCCATACTTTCAGTCGCTGTTTCTCCCGCGCACATCGCATATTTTGTGGCTTTTGGAATGAGTCTATTGTCTTGTCTTTTTTCCTTTTTTTTTTTATTTTTTTTTATCATCCTGGCCGATTTCCGTTTGACTTTGTCAACGCTCTTTTCGCCGAAGGCAAATAATGCCTTGCAAAGGCTTCAATCACGCTCGTACCTCTTAACGGTTGATTGCGCCAATCAAGCCTTTGACAAGAAACTAGGAAGAAATTTTAAAGGAAAAATTGAAAATAAGGCGTGAAAGACGGCACATTTTGCTTGCAGCCCTAATTGCCACAAAGTCAGCTTTTGGGCTTTCTACCGTATATTAATAAATAAATTAATAAAAACAGCACATTTTGCTACAAGGTTCATGTTATATTCATGTGAGACGAAATCTTGTATGAATTATTTGGAAAGATAGCAATGCCCAACCACTAGGCGTGACCTAGTGTCCACTGCTAGAGTTCGCAAAACAGGTCGGACGGGGTGTGTTGGGGTAGAATGGTGTATGGAGTTGAGATCAATTGGCGGCACACAAAAAGGGAGCGAACAATTTGTCCGTGCACTCGTCCTTTGTAATTGCTTGCCATTTACAAAATGTACCCATGTAAGCACTAGATTCCAACAATTACGACGAAGAATTATATTGTAATTGCCAAGCAATCACCTTATCCCACTGTGAGCACTCGCTAGTTTCCCTGATGGGGTCCAATTAAATGGACCGTATGAGCGAGATTAGGGCATAGACAGATTCTGTGGGTCCTGCGCTTAAAAGGTTATATTTTGTGTTTTTTTTTTTTTTTTTTTAAGAAAAAAAAATTATATGACATGCAATAAAATCAGGTATGATGTACAACAACTACGTATAAATATGCAATAAATGTGATTACACATTATATGATAATTTTATATATTTTATATTAAATAATAATTGATGCACATTCTGCACTACTTATATATTTTATGCTAATTATTGTATATCTAATGTTTGTTTTTTCAAAAAAAAAAAAAAAAAAAGATTTGCGGATCCGTGTATATCTTGTGGTTTAGTTAACTTTTACGAATTACAAATTACAATATTTCAGCGACATTTTGAGTGCCCTTACTTGAACTGTCTCATTCTGAAATGACAATTCGGATTAATTTCATGTTATTTGACTTTATTTATTCTTTGATCTTGTGTTAGTGATGTGGGATCTATTGAGACTTGATTGGTCCAAGTAATTTTTATTGCTTGACAATAGAGAATAAATGAAGCATTCAATTAGTGATACTGAAGAGTTTCGGAGTTCAAGTTCTAATGAGAACCAATTTAATCGAAAAGAAAAAAAAAAACATAAAAGACAAAAGAACCAATCAAAGTATACAACACAGACTATTTCATATTAGAAGACGTGATTCAGTGGATACATAATGTCAGTGGGCACCAAGGCCCCCCTTTTCCTCCCTTTCTTGTTTTTTTTTTTTTTTTCTTTTTTCAAGTTGAAGATTAAGGGCCTATGGTCCTATTGTGCGAGCCTCAGTTCTCCAATCTTTTTGTTCTAATATTAGTAAGCACTCCTTTTTCTTACGGCTTTGCTAGCATAACATCTCACACCTGCTTCATTACAGCTTCAGATTCCTCATAAGCCTGTCGATGATAAAAAGAGAGGAGGAAAAAAATGGTTGGGAAAAGAAATCACCAGTGATATATTTAGGATATTGGGGTGCATCATGCAACAATGCTGTGATATAGCGCTTAAAATGGAGTGATTGCCATGTAATATAATGCAACAATGAGCTAACGGACAAAGGGTTATCTACCTCTGCCCTTCGGCAATGGCTCTGTTGTTGCTTCCTGCTGTCCTGTAGGGAGGTAGAGGAGTTTGGCCAGACTCTATATACATTACATCTGCCACCAGACGGTCATAGTGCCTCTTGACTTCGTCAGCAGACTTGCCACCTACTGCCTTGGCCACATTTTGCCACCTATCTGGGGTGTCTTTATCGTATATGGCCAGTGCATTCTCAAACAGCTTGTTTTGCTTGGGAGTCCAAGAGGAGCTTGAACCATGCGAAGATGCAAGGTAGCTTGTTGCCATATTTTTCTTGGGTAGAAATATGAATGATGTTAAGAAATAGGGAAGTTGCTGACACAACAAAAAGAAAGCAAAGGGCTAACGGGATAGGTAGACAAAGAAGGTGAAGAACTGTCTCAGTCAAGGGAGAAGACTGAAATCAGGGGAGGTGTGGGTAAGAGTTCGTAGGGCTGCTCCTTATAAGCAGGAGAAGATGGTGAGGTGGTGCAAGTTGGCGAACTGTACAACAAGATGTGATTCGCTTCCTTAAGCAAATGGTAAGATCAAGAATATGAAAGGGAGAATCCATATTAAAAGACTGGCTCTCCATAAATCTTTTTCTTTCCTTTTATAAATATCATCAGCAAGTGGAATTTTTTCGACACTTTGAACAGCTGGTGGTGGGGATTAGATCCCAATTCTAAGTTTCCCCGTGAGCACATAGATGCGCCTACAGTATGATCCCTCATCTCATCTTTTAGACCTGCATAGCACACAGTAAGGTATTCTGCCACCTTTTTAGCGGTAATGGGCTTTTCTTTCCCGCTGAAATGAACTACTTTCCAAAATGTACCCTTTCTAAGTAGTGTATACTTGTTGGATACTTTTTTTATTAGTCGTTTGCATTTTGAACGAAGCATTTTCCAATTTAACCTTTTTAGAGTAGTCAAGTTAACTCGATAGTAAAGTCAAAGTCAAAAAAAATTTAAGAGGAACCATTTGAAATGAAAAAAAAAATAAATTTAAACTAGTTTTGTGAGATATAACACTGAAGTCTACTATACTTGCATAAACTTAGCAAGCTCATTTGAATGAAGTTTTGATTTTGCATTTGTAACTGAGAATGTAAACTCAAGCATTGAAGCATTGTCATGGGTACTAGCAAAAGTATATTTTCTGTAAGACCATTATTTATCTTCAGAAACATAGGTAGATGTGTATATAGGACACCAAACCAGTGACAACACTTACCCTGCTTCATTGAACAGTGCAACGACTAATGAGCTGCTAGGTAAATAACGCCATTGCAGCCATTGTGTCCTTCCTTCGATGGGAAAAATCCTTGACGTCATTGAAGGGTTGGGTCAAACCTAAATAACGTAAAACACAAAAAAAAAAAAAAAAAGGTGCAGTATGTAGATGTGAGTCGAAAAGAAAAATCAATGTTAGTGTGTGTTCGCGTGCCATGCATGTCAGTGGAGAGAGGAAAAAGAAATAAAGCAAAGAGCAAACGAAGAAAAGCAGAGGGTGAGAACGGAGAAGAACGAATTAAAAAAAAAAAAAAAGAGGGAGCTGCTGTCTTAGACGATGTAACGGTGAATCTTACTTCGATCAAGTTGAAATTTTAGCTGATTAATCTTGGGAACGAACTCTACACATCAAACGATTCTGATTCTCCATTGGCAACGTTACGTTCCATTTTTATTTCCACCCTTTGGTGAGATTGGTGAAATTGTCCTTTTTTCTTTTTTTTTTTTTAAATTATATTAATAATATTTTAAAGAAAATATAAATAAATAAAATTATTTAATTAATTTTAAAATACTTTAATTTAAATAAAATTATATATTAATAACTAATTAAAAAATATTTTAAAATATTTAAATAATTTATATAATTTTTAATTATATTAAAATATTATAAAATAAATAAATAAATTATAAAATAATAATTATAATATAATTTATAAAATAATAAAAAATAATTTTAATAATATTTTATACCTCAAACTTCTTTATTTGAAAAAAATTCGTTATTACCAATCATGCAAATACTTTAAAGTCTCTATTATGGATAGAAACAATGAAAATTGAAATTGAAATAATTGAAAAAAAATTTTTCTATAAAACCCTAAACCCCTTATCTCACACCTCCCTCTCTCATTCTTTTATTCTACCTCTCTCTCTTACACACATTCTCTCTATAAAACTCAATTATTTTTATAACTACAATTTTAAAAATTTTATTTAATATTTAATAATTAATTAATTATAATTACATTCTTTCTTCTTTTTTTTTTTTTTGGAATAAATCAAGTATAATTTCTTTATTAATAAAGAAAAAGTTTACAAGAAAATAGATATACTAGTAGTAACTTTCATTTTTTTTCATTTATTTCAAAAGTTGCTATTAAGAAAAACATTCAATTTCAAAGGTAACATCTTTAATGAAATCTAGTTAAGTTTATCACTAAAATGATTAGTTGAGGGCAAAGCTACAATTATAAGAAAACATTCATAAAACCTATAATGAAGAGTTATCCAACTTCACGACTACAAGAATTAGCATTATAGAACAAGTTAAGCAATTAGAAGTAATTGACCCTACATACATGTTAAGTAGAAAGGGGGTATGGTTAGTTTAAGTTAAGAGAACTACCTAAATTGTAATACCTATAAACTCCAAAAAAACAATTATATGTATGTGATCTAATTAATATTAAATTAAGTTTAAAACCCTTTAGTGATTTAAAATTTTCTTTTAATCTAATCAAAATGTTAATTGCTTTTAATTTTAAAAAGCATTAATTAGATGATATTAGGTTAAACCAGTTCATACCATACTAACTTTGGGACTAGTAAAATGGAAATTAAAATTGACCCAAAAATGGAACCAATACTGAAATTGCTAGTTAACTGAATCATTACAATTAGATCTTGCTACACAAACTATCATTGGGGCCTACTAAATTATTAATGGGCTTATTACCTATTGTTGGATTAAGGTTGATGTTGAGTTAACTGGTTAGTTTTGAATACTATATAAGGTTATAACCTTAACTTGGAGGTTGACCCATGATTGGGCATTCTCTCATCATAATGATTATTAGGTTAAATGGATCAAATCAATATTAGCTTCATTGTATAGAAGCAATTACAAATGTGAACTCACATTACTTTATAATAATTGTCAAATACACATCTATAGTTTTCATTGTGTTTGAGATAAGTCAAATTCACTATGCTTTTGATTCACTTTTATTATGTCCTTAGATGTCTCTTAATTGTTGGTCAACGAAAAAAGACATTTCTTGATCTAGTTAGCTTAAACTACAAAATGCTAGGAAACAAGATGATTGATTCCCAAAATAGTTGCATGCCTTTGCAGTGTTAGGTGGTGTTAATTTATTAATATTTGGTAGATGACCAAACATAACTCATGAAATGTGGCTATAATAACATTTGCAATTAAAGAAATGAGGCTTTTGTGTAATATATTGTTACTCTTATGGATGTATAGTGGTTGTTACTTGTTAAACTTTAATGTGTAATTCAATATTGACTTTTACTTAAGAGTTTCAAAATTTTTTAGGCTATGATTTCTTGATATGGTATTAATGTTGGAAATTAATATATTTTAAAAAGACATTATTTACTTATTAAATAGGAGATTAGCCATTATATAATCACTAAATTAATCGTTATGTGTCCATTACTAGCTGTTATGTATCTTACCAATGCTAATTATTATATATTATAACAATATTATATATTAAAGATTATAATAATATTATTTATTTATTATCATTAAAATTTATACTCAACATTTTTTACTTTATGAGTTACTAAATCATAATTAATATAAATTATTCTCTTCCTCTTATTCTTAAAACAAACTACTTATAATAATCTACAACCTATTGCTGAATGAATTAAAATATTGAGTTATTTTTATTATTTCATCATATAAAGTACACATTAGTAGAAAAATTTATCATATTTTGACAGGATAATCATTATAACTTGTTACATTAGGATAATTTATCTACAGGACAAAAACTATCCTTAAAGACACTATTATCTTGCACACTTTAGATACGATATCCTTTTTGTTAATTTACTTTTATTATAATATTATATTATTTTATTAATTATTTTCCAACAATTTTATTGATAATTTTCTTATTTTACATGATTAATTCTAATTATGGTTCCATTGAAGAGAGTTTTCTAAATTTTTCATGTCATATTATTTTTAATATTTTATATGGCTACTTTTGTGCTTCATATTTTGATTTGAAAATTTAATAATTAGTTTCTTTTTTGTTGTTTTTACATTAGAAAAATTAATAAAATTATCCTCAATGTGATTTATCTAATTATAAAAACAATATGTGTGTTAATGTTCTTGTAAGTGTTTATAATTTTAGTGATACTTGTTTAAAAGAGTTCTTTAATGTATTGCACAAAGAGATCTAATTAGAAGTTCAATCAAGATTCTAATTTTAGTAAGATGTTCTTTAGCCATTAATATTTTTTAAAATATGAAATAGTTATATGAATAAATCTCAGGTTTAATATTTTTTTTGTGCTTTACAAATATTATCCACCATTTATTTGTGCTAATCTTATAGTATTCATTCAACATAAAATTGGCGTAATTTAAGGAAATTGAAAAAAAAATTGAATATTTTGGATCTACAAGATATAATTGTGAAAATTAGTTAGCACTTTTAATGCATTAAGTTAAAAATATTGGCAGGAGTGAGTTAGTCTACAAACAAGTTTTATGCTTACAACCAATTATGATATAATTTATAATGAATATTTGTTATATTAGAACGTTAATTAAATTATGATATAATTTATAGTGAATATTTGTTATATTAGTCTACAAACAATGTTAATTAAATTTTTTTTTTAAATAAAATTTGTTCCCTTTCAAAGATGAAGCGATGGTTTGAAAGTTTAATAAATAACTAATTCTTACTCTATCTATATCGAATTTGGGTTTACAGCCATAAATATGACTAGTATAGGGATAATATTACTAATAATTTTTTAATGGATATTACATTTTAGGTAAAATTGACACTATAATTATTAATACATTGTGATAATCAAATTATTATTACTCACTTCAAAAGCAAATCATATTAAGAAAAAAAAAACATATTTGCCTAACTTCATTGATTTTATGAGTTCAAAGATGAATTTAACTAATCTTTTGACCAAACCACTAAATACAAAAGTTAGTGAAAAATACATTAAAGAGATTCGAAAAAATGTTTATAAAAAATAGTCAAGAGTGATAAAAACTAAACTTATATAATAAGAGATTCTTTTAAGTAGATTTATATGGGTAATAACAAGTCAATGGTTAAACTTATGTGTACTATTAAAATTATAAATCTCTTTTTATGATGTAGATAATGTAATAAATTTTAATGTTTAAAGTTAAGTTACATTCTTAATGAATTTTTTGGTTCTTATAGGTTGTCTGTTATTTGAATGCACACCCAATAAATTCAACAATATGAAAGTGAATTTTATAAAATCTTAGACAAAATGTCTAAGGCTCTCATAAAAATAGCTCAAATGTGCATATAGCCTAACATTGCCCAACTATGTTAAACAAAATGATTTTATAAAATATAACATAAAAACAAGTTTGATGATATTCATAGAGAAGTTATGATTTATATAAATTTTTATTTCATTATACATCTAAATATCAAAAATTATACTCATAGTTTTTGCTTCATAGCCCCAAAAATGCCTAAGATGATATATTATATTCTCATAATTTAATTTAGTAAAATACATCTTTTAAAATGGTAAGGAATTATTGGAAATTAATATCTTTTAAAAGGCTTAATTTTCATATTAATTAAAAGACTAATAGTTATATAACCGTTGGATTATTTGTTATGTATTTGTTATTAGTTATTATATAACTATTGAACTAATCACTATATATATGTTATTAACTATTATGTATCATAATAATGCTATATATTTCTTAATATTAGAATTTATGCTCAACATTATTGTATTTTCTTAGTTATTAAGTTATAAAGTCATGACTAATACAAATTAGTCTCTTCTCTTATTCGTAGAACACATTGCTTACAACAATTTATAGTATATTATTGGGTTAATCAAAAGATTGAGTCATTTTTATTATTTCACTATGTAAAGTGCACACTAATTAGAAAGTCTATCATATTTTTAAAAAATAGTAGTTATAATATATTATACTAAAATAATTTATTTATATAAATAAAAATTATTATTAAAAATAGCATTTATTAAACTTTAATATAATTTTTTTTATGAACTTAATTTTATTATAGTATTATATTATTTTATTAATTATTTTAAACAATTAAATTCTTTACAATTAATTGATATTCAATTCAAATTGCATTACCTTTAAGCATGATGGGCCACATAAAATTTTAATGTGTAATCTATTCATGATTCTTTTACAATAACTTGAATTTTTTAGTTGAAAGAATTCTTGAATTGACATTAATAAAGTTGATATTATATTACATTACATGCAGCCTATGGCTCTTTGTCTGCCTTTTTAAAATCTGATCGTAGTTGCTTTAGATACTTATATGGTGCGTGTTAAGTTTATTTCCCTTATTTGTGAGTGTAGCAAAGATGAATTTTGTATCTCACAAAACCAGTTTATTATTATGATTTTACTCCAAATGAATCTTCCTTAAATTTCTTCTCCCTAACACTTGGTATTCAGTTAATGTCAAACTAGAAAAGGCCTATTCACGTGTATTGTTTAATTGTCTTGCTTGAGCAAGATTTGGAGAGCAAGACATTCTGGTCACACACGCATTCAAATTATATTCATTCACACAGATTGGTTTTCCTTGCATTTTCCATACCTTCATTTATTGTTCATAAGGAAGTCTAGTGATCTTAGTTCATCCATATGGGCTAAATGGCTCGACTGCAGAGAAACGGCCAGGCTACTAGATGTTTTGCTGAGGAAAATGTGGAAAGAATCTCTATAAAATGCACTACTACATATATAGAACCTTCTATTCAAGTTATGTCAGTGTCTTTGCAGGTTCCTTCTCTTTCTTGGGATGCAATTGTTATTCGTTGGTGGTCCTTTCCTATGATTGGAATTAGTGTTCCAAATGTTTGATGATGTTCATTTCTTGGGCTGATGCCTTCCACTAGACCCCAAAGAAAAAAAAAAAAAAAAAAAATTCCAAAATCCATAAATTGTGCTTGTGGTGAAATGCCCTTTCGGCTTGAATACAGGAAGGACCACGACTGAGATTTGGGGTCCAATTGCTTGGATCCGAAAGCAGGAGGAACCACACGTGAAGAAGGAATCATTGAATAAAAGCATATTACAAAGCAATACAAATTTATGGCCTGAAACAAGAGTTTGAGGACATCCCAACTGTATGTCTTATTTAACGTAAAATAATATTTTGAATTTCTTTTAATTCCAAACTTTTCATTCAAAATTATTAGATGTATAACTTAGATAACAAAATGTATAATCAGAATTTAAAAAAAAAAAAATACAACCAAATTTATATGATGTTTTTCATAAATTATTACATATTTTATGATATTTATTGTATATTTTATTATTTTAGGTACACATCTATTAGTTTTTCAAAAAAAAAAAAAAAAAATCAAATAGTTAAATTTTTAAATCATGCGATGGAACTCAGTCCAATTTCCGAGCTCTTTTAATCGTTGAATCTGACTTCAAGGACTCGCTAAAAGAATGCGCGGCTCCCGATGGGATCGATCATGGATCTTGTGCCTGGGGATGATATATTCTCCCCCATTTCAGCAAGTTGGACTAAAAATTTACCATCCATTACAAAGCCTAACCATTGGCCCAACTTTGAGGTTATTCGAATAAATCAGATATGTCGCACTTTTTCCTGGAAATGGTCATGATGTACTTTATTTTAATGTTGATGCAAGCCGAAGATCTTTTCAAACTAGTCGTTTTTGAGAAGAGTTGCAGATCATTGGCAAACCCCACTTTCTGGACTTGTCCTTGGGCTTATTCTCCATCGGCCCGACCATGTCGCTGGGCCTAGTAGGTTCAATAGTCTTTTCTTTTTCATTTTTGTTTTTTTTTAATTGAAAATAATTTTCTAAACTTCTTAAAAGGACTCTCTAATGGTTTGTGAATTTAATCTTTCAACTTATCCACGAGCAAAAAAGAAATTTACAGGACAAAGAATAACTACCCATCTTATGTAATTTATGATCAATATGTTTCTACAAAGATTAAAAATGAATTTCTTAAATAATTTAGATTATGTAGTCAATTCTTTTAAAGAATTAAGTTGGCAAGATGAGAAGTTCGCGAAAGACACCACACAGATAAAAACAAAAAATAAAAAAAAGTCAGTTATCTATCGTGTAGCCAACAACTAAATTGGGAATATAACATGTTATATCACTTATAAAATTTTAAAATAAATAAATTTACTAATTTATACATTGAGTAAAATTATTTAAAATATTTATATTATTTTTTATTATTTATAAAAAATAATTATTAAAAAAATATAATTTTATTCATCCTCTTTTTTATAATTTATAAAATATTAATAAAATAACTTTTAAATAAATATAACTCACAGTCCATACATATAAAATTATTATAAAATATATAAATTGATTAAGTTATAAGACAACAAAACAATATTTTAAGCTGACCAAATTTACGTGGATATAAAAATCTTCATATTTCTCAATCATTTAAGCTAATCATGACAAACATTGGACTTTATATTTTCCTATATGAGTATAAAATAACAAAATTGGAATTGATATATATATATTTTAATACTCATTCATTACTTATTTATTTAAAATTTTAAATATCTATTAATTTCTCGTATTTTAATATTTAAATTATTTTTTTATTTTTTTATTTAAAAAAAAATTTTTTTTGATGATATTTTTCTTTTTTTTACCTTTTTTTAAGTTATAAAATTTATAATTATATAAATTTAATTACAAATAAAAAAATATTTTATAAATCAACAAAATTCTTATTTAATTACAATTAAATATATATTATTAATTTATAAAATTTTTATTTATTTATAATCAAATCTCTATATTTATATAATATTTTATAATTTTTAATTTATAAATTTACAAAAAAAAATTATCATATAAATAAAATTTAAAATTTTTTTAAAATTTCAACAAGTAAATTGATATTCTATCTATTGAAGGTCACTTTTCTAACCTCTAAGTTAGTAAAAAACCTAAAACAAGTAACAAATGTCAAAATGGTAAAATGTCAAAATTTTTTCTACTAAAAATATATATTTTCAAAAAAATTTTAAAATATATTTAAATTACAAAATATATTATAATTAACTCAAATAAGTATAAAATTTATTTAAAATAATTAAATATAAAAAATTAACACTCATCAACATTAGCATATAATTTTTTATTCTTTACACGTACCTCAATAATTTCTTTATAGGTTTCGAATAATTTATAACAAAATCACTTTAATATATGCTTAATTTTTCAATTATGAAATTGATATTCTATCTATTGTAGGTTTGCAAAGGGCTTGCCTTATTCTTAGAGAAAGGGTAGTAAATTACCCAATGTTTCCAAATTAGTCCAACTTCTGACTTTTTTGGCATAAAGGGCTTTTTATGTCAATTGACTCTAGCTTTCAAAATTCCTTCCAAAGGACATGTAGTCAAGGGTGATTCAAAAAATTTAACAATTCATTTTTTCTTCTTATTCATGAAAACTAAAATTTTTACCTTTTTATACGAAAATAATCGCAAGTTAAAACTTATTCATATTAAAATTCTTTCAAATCTTCTTGTCATAACCTTTTAAGACAATTCAAACATTCCTTATAATCTCTTACAGATTATTTCTATTCCTATTCTATATGATATCTCTCTCATATTTTTCATTATAAAATTTATTTATACAAATTTTTCAATCTCTTGCGATATACTTAAAATATTAACAAGTAAAATGTTATCACTATATAAGATTAAAAAACAAAACTTACTCCTACTAATATTTTGGTATACATACCAATCAATGGTCAAAGAAGCTTAAAGATATTGGTATGACCAACTAATAAAGAAACTATTGATCATAGAGAGTCTAAGTTTTTTATATATAGATTATGAATCCTTATTAGGCAACTCTAAACATGCAAGTGCCTTAAAATTAAGTTTTCTTCGTATTCATATTTCAATAAGAGACACAATTAAGGAGAAAGTAAATAAGGGAGAGAAGAGTAGAAAGAGACTATGGAGTTTGGAAATGGGCGCCTATTAGTACACTAGGAGGGCATTTTTATGAGATATGATGGGATTGATACTTGGTTGTTAACGCAAAGGGGTCATGAACTACCAAGAAGTGAACAGTTTAGTCACATAAAAGCTACAAATGACACCTAGCAACAGAAGCGAGGCGTTCATCTGTGCTATTCAGAGATGAGTAATGTTCACCTAGGCCGAATATTAATGGTTCATATAAATGGGATATGTATTTTTTTTATTTTTATCCAATTAGGTCTCATTTCTAGTCTTACAATTTACTGCAAAAAAGAATTTGTGATTGTGTGTCAATGAACTGCACAACACATATGAATTTTGACGGCCATTCCTGCGTGAAATTAATGGAATCGACACGTTTCAAGGGCTGCTTCCCTAGACATGCCATTTTGTTTTTGTCTGAGCTTTAATTTTCCGTTTCTTGTGGAACCAAAAATAGATCATTGTTAGTCAGATTATTTTCCGACGCACCAAAAACCAAGGAAAGAAAAAAGATAGGCAAGGGGCCGGTGGCCCGCGTGCCAAGGTCTGGGCTCAAAGGCCACGGCCGGAAAGCCTTAATTAAATTTTAAAAAATCGAAAGCAAAGCACAGAAGTCTTCCATTTCAGTTCTCAATAATAACCCTATCCCTCTCTCTCCATCTTCTACTCACTTGTCCGCCGAGCCGACCGCCTGAAACAGAACTTTCTCTTCTCACCATTTTTATGAGGTTTAGTACTACTACTACGACTAGTGCAGGAAATGGGTATTCAATAGATTGTCTTCTGTTTCGTTCTTTGGGCTTTTGTATTTTTTTTTTTGATCTTTTGCTCATCGAGTTTTCTGGGGTTCTCTGTGTCGACGTCTCTGAGACATGTATCTAAAGCGTTTAATTGATAGGCAAACAGTAAGCAATCTATCTAGATTCAGTGGAGGCTTACTTCCTCCATACCTGTATTTTATTCATAGATATTTCTCAATCTTCACTATTAATGCCCCAATTCCGCCTTCCATTTATTCACTAGTTGGTAATCACGGTGCTTGTCTACCAAACGTTAAATGCTCAAGGCCCATTTTTTCCTATAGTAGGTTCGTTCATTCTGCTCAGCAAACTGGGCTAAACGTGTCCAATTTTAATTTAAATCACGTTGTGGATGATTCTGATGAGGATGGAACGATGAATGAGTTCTTGTCACGATTCGTGTGGAGAATGCGTGGCAAGTTGTCCGAAGCTTACCCAGATAGTGATAAACAGACGATAGATGGTATGCTTTTGATTATAGTCGAGAAAGTTGTGTCAGAGATGGAAAAGGGTAGCCTAGAGCAGATGCTTAGTGCTGGATTGGTGATTCCGTCTCAGGATTTTAGTGAGGATTTGTGGAGAACAGTGTGGGAGGTGGGCAACTCGGTGGTGGAGGATATGGAAAAGGAAAGGAAGAAGGAGAAGATGAAGGGGGCTATGCACTCTGAGGAGGTGAAGGAGATGTGTAGGTTTGCTGCTGACATTGGCATCCGCGGGGACCTTTTGAGAGAGCTAAAATTCAAATGGGCTCGTGAAAAGGTGGATGAGAATGAGTTTTACGAGAGTTTGGAGTGGCTTAGAAAAGAAAAAAATGCCCAGGAGAAAGAGATAGCTGAGGGCAAGAGCACTGGGACCATTGCTGATGAGGCTGTCATGGATGAAGAGAAAACTAAAGTTGTTTCCCTTCCCAAGAGACATGGGAAGATAAAGTACAAGATCTATGGACTTGATCTCTCTGATCCAAAGTGGGCTGAAGTTGCTGATAAAATCCATGAGACAGGGGAGATCATTTGGCCTCAGGAACCCAAGACAATATCTGGGAAATGCAAACTATTGACAGAGAATATTCTTTCACTGAAAGAGGAGGATGACCCTTCTCCTTTGCTAGCTAAATGGGTAGAGCTTCTACAGCCAAGTAGGATTGATTGGATTGCTTTGCTTGATAAGTTGAAGGGACAGAATACGAACATGTACTTGAAGGTATGATGCTCATTTATTTTGTTTTCTTTCGGTTATTGGATAAATAACCAGCTCATTTTGTATTATAATTGCCAATAAGCAAGACCAGTTTTTAAGATTGTAGAATGTTGAAATGTAGAGCATATTTGTTCCTGCATATGCTGCTCAAGAATTAGATGACATGTCCCCAAATGTTAATTGTTCAAACCAGTTTCTATGGTTTAAATATTCTGATGTCTGCTGCTTACATTTTTAAAACAAAGCATATGCTTCTGGTGTATTTAAGCCTTATTTCCCCGCATGATGTTCAACTTTTCCTCTTCTTCCGAGTGACATGCTGTTTGAATATGTGGATCCTCCACTTCACCTCTCCCTGAACTACCCTTTTCCATTTTTTCCCCCTTTTACACCTATGTGACCAAACTGGGGACTGATGCATGAGTCAATGTGACATCAAATTGTAGAATATTTTCATTCAAATATGAGAAAATTAGATTTCAATGTGATGGCTGTGCTGTGGAAGGGATTTAAACACTAGTATGTGATAACTGTGGTGCCTAAGGAGGCTGTGTGGATGTGAGTTGGATAAAAGGGTTGCTTGATAGCTGATTTTTAGGGCATCTGACTTTCCAGTTCATGACTTGATTGGCACCTGTTTCCTCATAAAATTTCTCATGACTGAAGTCAGGGCTTCTTGTTATATCAAATATATGTATTTTTGTGCATTTACTTCTGTGCTTTTCTTCCTTTAGAGTGCATGCTTGACCATTTTTTTATTCACCCTTTATATACATTGTGCTTTAGCAAACAACAATTATTTATAATATGACATAAACTATAGTGTTTTGTTTGCTGAAAAACAAATTTCTAACTTCCATGATGTACCTTTTAGTTCATGGAGCCTCTGGATTTTGCATGCATGGTCTTCGTGTGGTTGCTATTTAATTGGTGATTTTGCAGATAGCTGAACTTTTATTGGATGAAAAATCTTTCCAACCAACCATTCGTGACTACTCCTTGCTGATTGATGCACATGCTAAAGGGGGTCGCTTAGAAGATGCTGAGAGAATTCTTAAGAAAATGAATCAAAATGGTATCCTACCTGATATTATAACTGCTACAGTATTGGTACACATGTACAGTAAGGCAGGCAATATTGACCGTGCAAAAGAAGCCTTTGAAAGCTTAAGAAGCCATGGTTTCCAACCAGACATGAAAGTCTATAAGTCAATGATCATGGCATCTGTAAGTGCTGGGGATGTCAAGTCGGGTGAGTCATTAATGAGAGAGATGGAGGCAAAAGACATCAAACCAACAGAGGAAATTTACATGGCATTGCTTCGGTCATTTGCCCAAAGCGGTGATGTTGGTGGGGCTGGAAGAATTGCAACAACTATGCAATTTGCAGGATTCCAGCCAAGTCTTGAGTCTTGCACATTGCTTGTTGAGGCATATGGCCAAGCAGGTGATCCTGACCAGGCAAGGAGCAACTTTGACCATATGATGAATCTTGGACAGAGGCCTGATGACAGGTGTGTTGCTAGCATGATTGCAGCTTATGAGAAGAAGAATTTACTGGATAAGGCCTTAAACCTCTTGTTGCAGCTTGAGAAAGATGGATTGGACCCTGGACCTGCTACTAACTTTGTTCTTTTCGACTGGTTGTGTAAATTGCTGCTGGTTGAGGAGGCTGAGGAGCTATTAGGGAAGATAGCTCAGCAAGGTGAAGCTCCATCAGTCAAGATTCAAGTAAGCCTCTGCAATATGTATGCAAGGGCTGGGATGGAGAAGAAGACTCTTCAAACTCTAGGGATTCTCGAAGCTAAGAAGGATCAATTAGGGACCGCTGAATTTGAAAGAATTATAAATGGGCTTGTTGATGGTGGGTTTGTTCGGGAAGCTGACAGGGTACGTCAGCTGATGGAGGCCCAGGGTTTTGCTGCATCATATGATCAAAAGGTATCCATCCTTGCAAATCAACTTTTCAAACCTGTAGTTCGGTGATCTGGGATTGTGAGGGCTTTTGCTGTTTAGAGGTAAACAAGTTGATGTTGAGGTAGGGGTCATAATTCATAAAGGAGCGAAGATTGACCTCTTCAATGAATGATCGCCGCAACCAATACATGGGAAGATTTGCCATTGTTCTTGTACTCTTATTGCTGTAATGCACGGCTGATTTCATTAGCAACACAGGGGCATCCGTTTTAATTAATGACCAGAAGCGGCAGTTTGGCATGTTGTGATATTTCAATGGCCTGTTTCAGCATTTTGTATTATCCTGGGCTGGCAGGGAGAATTAACGTTGCCTGCATATTGATTTTAAAGAAAACTAAGAATCGTGGCGATAAACAAATATTTGGCACATTTTATCATCGTGGTCATCATCCTCTTTCGCTTTGGTTGGCGTCATGGATGCGGAGCTTTCTAATGTACATAGACATGCGCAAAACCCTCGCGGAGAACCATAAGCTTGAGTTGCTTGGAAACATTAATTTGCAACCTGGAAATCCTAAAATTGCAATCATTTTAAAGGCAAAAGCAGGACGCTTTGATATACAAACATTCAGATTTTCGTTGTATTCGCTTTGAACGAACTCTTTCAGCCGTTTCAATTGACCACTTTGCTGCTCCAGCAAATCGTGCCCGCTATTTTCCTATCCATGGTCTGTATAATCAAAGATCATAATCACTGATCCCCATGTTGGTCACAACGGTTATTAATATGCCAACTACCTGTCAAAAATTTTATCGTTTGAAAGATGCTTGCGTCCAATGGCACTAATAATCAACTTCTTCTGCTAAGGGCGAACAATAATCAAAGGATCTTTGAACAAATGAAGGGTGATGCCCAGCCGGGAATTTGAGATTCTCCCATTGAGATGCCTTTTTTTCTCATCGTCAGATAAGCTGGTGAGAACGGAGGAGCACTCATGCATATAGAGTCTGAATCAGAAAGAAAAGAAGAGTCAATCTACATTCACTGTGGCTATAAAATCACTGCAAGTGACAGCACGGAAGCTACCAATGATGCTGATAGAAGCTCAAAGCAGACGTTGAAGGATCAGAAAATAAGGGCATTCATCAGCAGTAATACACAAGGAATAATCAACTTGATACTGTCTCAAGCTTCAGTAGATGAAAGAGATCCAGGGGTCCATCTGTTTCTCTCTCATAACCAAGCAGAATCCACCAAGCACAGCACAAGGCCAGAGCCTCTTGAGAAACAAAGGCTGAACTTCATATCACCCTAGCTGATAAGCTTACCTATGAGCCCACAGTTAGAAGACGATGCCTAAGGGACTTTTCTTGGAACCCAGTGACTCAGACCCTGATAATCCTGAAAAGACTCAAAGACATGGTTGTTGTTATAGCTGTGAAGAAAAAAGCACAGCTAAAGACATATGGGTTCTCTGACTCAGAAAATAACCATTTCCCAGCAAGCAGCATCCATCAACAAGCAGACAGAGAAAAAAGTTGTACATGAAATGCCTAGATTGCAAACTTGATAATAAGGATGTTGTGTAATCAAGAAATTTGTGTTTTTATCAGTAGCTCTCTGCATTTACTTCACCGCTTAACATCGAGGTTCAATGCACAAGTAGTTTAGCATAACAATGGCAGGTTATACACTTCTTTTTTAATAAGAAAAAGGAAAGTACAACTAGTCGTTTGAAAAAACAAAGTAAATCTTTCTGTTGGTTACAAAATTACATACTTGGGGCATGGATCACACAGGCCACTGTTGTTTCATAAAATTATGCTAGAAGAGCAATGCCAAAGGGAAACCTACATTGCTTTCTTTACAGGGAATATATGTACAACAAAATTTCAAGGTAGAGTGATAACAATGTGGCCCAAGATGGTAAAAGAAAAAGGTCATTCGCATGCCGGTTTAGTGTCAAAGCTACTCAAGCAGATTGCAAAAGCTTGGAAGGCAGAGAGGGGGTAGCGGTAGTCCATGGTGAAAATGTCTTTGCCAATCTTGCCAAATTGCAGAATAACTTTTTCTTGTTCTTCTGTTGGAACATTTTGGCAAGGCTCCACAGCTGCCACCAGCTGAAAGTTTTTGACAGAAGCCACCGTAACACGTCCTTTAAAATTTAAGCACCAACATTGCAGTTGCTCATGCCATCTAGGAGCTTTATTTCTCAGTATCAGGGGATCCCTTTTGCCCAGAATTGATTCAAACGAGTCAGCGAGGCTAGTTGAGCTGAATTCAACAAGGGGCTTCTTTGATTTTGATGTTAATGTTGAATGAAATAGTTCATCATGGAAATTTGTAAAATCCATTGGTGTTGGGGCAGTCCCTCCCTCTTGAATTGCAGAAATGGGAATTGATTGCAATGTGCAATGCATCCTCCTTGGGCCTCTAGTATGGAGGACATTGAGCTCATAAGATATGGCACCTACTTTATAATTTATAGCCTGCACCTGTGGAGATACCTTCATAGAATGGATTTTTTGGTTTGTCTTACAATGGGACTGCATTGCAGGATGTGGTGGCTGACTGTCATATATTGTGAACTTGGTTCCCAGGAAATTGGATCTGTTCAGAATTTAACAATCAATTCCACAACAGACAAATATATAAATACAAAGATAAGACCATAAGTATGCAAGGTACCTCAGTTTTCCAACATAAGTATTGCTTGTTCGACAAAAGTTGCCATTAATGAATGATATTCGAAATTCTGTGCATGTTGCCCTTCTAATTTTCTTTGCTGCAAGCAATAATTTACTCATATCACCTGACAGGGCTGCAACTTAAAAGCAAAAGATGTTAGCAGCTCCAGGACGTTGTCTACTATACTTTTCAGGAGTCTAGTTGTAGAACAAACAAAAGAGAAGAGACGGAGGGTGGACAAATGGAAATCCAACAGAGTGAATTACCCTACAGTTGCCCCAACTTTATAGCATCATTAGAACATTTGAATTTCAAATTTTAGCAAATATTACATGAATGAGAACCAGAAGCTTTATCCATTAAATTATATCCCACATAATTTTCTGCCAAACACTCAATATAAGACTTAGTCTGCTATAACATGGACTAGATGAATAATTGACATAACTAAGTCAAGACAACCAAGAACATTTTGAACAGATAATGACTCAAGAATAGAGCCGATGCAATCAACTCCTCTGTTCAAAAATTCAATAACATAGAAGCCAGCAGTGAGATGTTCCAAAACCAGTATAAAAGAGTGAAACAAGAAATAACAGAAATATTTACCGGGGCTTAAACCGAGATACAATTGATACGTCGAGGTTGCCCTGTCTCTCTTGATGAAGCATTGAATAGGAGCATCTCTCGGCCCAGGCTAAGGAAGAAGAACCCGCCACACCCCCCCCCCCAAAAAAAAATAAATAAAAGAAACAAAAATTGGTAGCCATAAGCAATTTGTGAAAGAACAGAAAAGCTAAAGTGAGACTTGGGTGAAACAAATAAACCAAAAAGAAATGCACCTGCTTAAGTGAGATGGGGAAAGTAAGACAGCCGCATTGCTCAGGAGTCTTAACAACATCTTTGGTGATCTGCCTCCATGACTTGCAAACTGAGGCGCAAGCAATAACGTCCCTCCGATCAGGCCACGACGTCTCCCTGCCCTCTACTCGCTGTATTATGCTGTGCAGCAACTCAGGTGGCAAGTTTGCCCAGGGGCTGCTCTGGTCTTCATTCAAATCACAACACGACACACACAATTTGTCGGACCCAGCTTCAGGCGTGATATGAGCCTGCACCCGACGAGTCATTCTATTCCTTTGTAATCTCCCGATCCATGAGGTGCTAATGTCATCTCCTATCTCCTTAACCTCACGTACCAAGCGTTTCAGTGACATTTCAATCTCTGAAGATAATCAAAAACAAACAAGAAAAAGAAAAAGAAGAAAGAAACAATCAGATTACAAACAAATATTGATATAATTCATAGAAAATTTCATTCTCTAATTTCTTGATTGTACCTTACGGATCGAGTCAGGGCTCGAAATGAGGTCAAAATTTCCAAGAATCCGAAACTTCTCGGAGTTTCCGGATGCCCAAAGACGCAATTCTGTGAAAATTTCAATTTATGAACGTTAGATCCATTAAGCCAAAAAGCAAGGCGAAAGTGGACAATGAAATTTAGAAAAAAAGAACAAAAAAAAGAAAAGAAGCTCAATAAAGCGGAGGATGGTTCGCGCATTTACGACAAGCTCCTCGGAAACAACGAAATTCTCGATTCTAGGTAGAATTTTGAAGAAATCGAATGGGATTGGGAGGAGAGGAGAGTCGAGTGGGAGGAGGGACGCCTCACGTCTCGGCGAAACGAAGGCTGTGCGTTTGGATGGAGACAGATATCATAAAAATAGTAGATGGCTATAATGACCAAACACCTTTGTATCGGACCGATACAAGGGGAAGGCGGACGACGGAGCGGGCGGGCTGCTGCTGCTGCTCCTCCTCCTTCACCGCCAAACGACCAGAGCCTGAGCCTGAACCAACACCCGAGCTCTTAAGCTTTCTTCATTTTTTTTTTTCTATTTTTTTTAAAAGCTTTGGCCTTTGGCCTCCGATCTCTGCACAACCAGCGAGACACAACTAACTGCTTCTTCCAAAGATACAATGTATTTTTCTCTGATCCCAATCTTTCCCTCTTTATAAAACAATTTAAAAAAAAAAAATTATTTCAAAATATTTGGCTTTCTCTTAACTGCTCTCTCCTCTCTCTTGTCCGTTAATTTAATGGGTTTTTGCTAATGTTACTGCACGGTGGCTCAAGCCGTATCTTATACACGTGTCCGCTCTCTTCGCTTTTATTATTAAAATAATTATTCTGTATTCACGGTTATTTGTCACATGATTGTCGACGGCAAAAATGAAAAATAAAAAATAGAGTTGACCAAATATTGACCAGGGGTATTTTTGACAAAATACCTTCTTCTTTTTTTTACCAAGTCCTTGACTCTTGATACTGCTCCGATCGATCAGAACAAAAATAACTCTCATTCAAAAATCAAGTTCTCCACTGGTAACAACCTCTTGAGACACGAAGATTAGTTATTGACTTTAGAAAGACGGAGGCTCCTCATATTCAACAACTCAGGTCCCAGCAATGAGGTCTGAGAATGGCCCCTTACTGGTATCGTAAACCAACCATACCCGCGTCACCAAAACTACCTTCAAAGAGTTTCCCGAACCTGGTTCGGAAGCTTCAACCAACAAGGCAGTCAAATCGGAGAAAAGAAGAAAAATGAAACTCCGAGGATCTGGGAATTTTGGGTTAAGATTGACAAACATGTGGAGGTGGATTGAGATTATAAGGAAAAGAACTCGGAATGGACGGAAAGAAGTAGGGGAAAGACAAAAATGAACATGTTGTCCAAAATGCCCTTAGTCAACACCCCGGTCAACTAACGGGGGGCATGATATGGCAAGTAACTGGGAAATATAACGGAACAATCTTATTTAATTACCAGTTTAAGAATTGACAACTTAAATGGACTAAATTTAAAATTCACTGCCTAATTTAATAAAATGTATAAAATTTGTAACTTAAATTTTTACTTAATCTAAAAATTAATATACAAATAAATTAGTAATTTTTGTATTTTTTAAAAAACTAAAAATTAATTTTTGCTACATACACACATGTATTTTAAAATAGAATTTTTTTATATTTATATATTAAAAAAATTATTGAATCATAAATTATATAATGAAAGTAAATTTTTTCATTATTTTGCATTGCAATTATAACTTTGAATTTCATAAATAAATGTATAAATTTTTAATCTCTAAGATATATTTTAAAAATAATATAAAAAGTTGAGTATAAAATTATTTAATATTTATTATATATAAAATAAAAATAATTATTATAATTAATTTATATTATCTATAAAAATTAAACTAAATTAATATGATAGGAGATGCATGAAAAACAATACAAATTGAACCAATAAAAATAATTTAACTTTAAGGTGAATTAACTCTATTGTTATTTCAATTTTATCAAAAATATTTTATTTATATTATCATTAATAATTTTTATAAAAAATAAAAAAAAAGTTATTGAGAAAATTTTTATTATTTTAGTTACAAATTTTTTAAAAAGTCATTATATTTAAATTTAAATGTAAGTAATTATTAATAATAAGATATTTTATTTATCTATAAAAATTTACAAATAAATTTTTATATTAATATATTATTTTTATTTACTTAAAACACATTATATTTTTTTAATAGATGAAAATTAAAAAAATTATTAAAAACATAAAAAAATATATTTTTTTTTTATTTTGTAATTTATTAAAATAGTAAAATTATTTAGAAATATATCAGTTAAAAAATAAATTAAAATTAATAAAAATAAAATAAATTTCATTGTTGTATTGTGAATATAATTAAATTTGTTAAATTTTAACAGTAATATTATTATAATAAACTAAAAGTATTAATTTAAAAAAAAATTATATGACTGAAAAAATTAATATATAAAATTAAATAATTTAATATAAAATAAAAAAAATAATATAAAATAAATATATATATTAATTTATAATATAAATAAAAAAAATTAAATATATATTAAAATATTAATTTTATTATAATATTAAAAAAATATAAACTAAATATTAAGTTAATATCTTAATTTTAATAATATAATATACCTATAAATATATCTTGATTTTTACAAAATAGTAATTTAATAATTCAAGAATTTTTCATTGACAAATCTATCATGTGATTAATTGTCTAAAACAGAAACTTTCAAGTCTTATGACATAGCATGCTAATATGTGAAATTTGCTAATGTGGAATGTTATTTGACATTTAATTTTAAATTAAAAATAAAAATGCAATTAAATGATAAAAATATAAAAAAAATTGTAAAAATATGTTTGAAATAACTAACAACAAACTAAATTTCTTAAATTTAAATTAAAATTATCAAATTATTACTTTTTAAAAGTTAAAAAATATTTGTTAAAACACACAAAATTATATATTTATTTGTACATTAATTCAAAAAAATTATTTATTTTCTGTGTTGTTATTCACATAATATTTCTATTTACGCCACTTGATGCTATAAATGTAATAGTAATTTGATTTACCCTTTTCTATATTAGCTTAATTTCAAATCTTTAAAGTTGAGTTTTTTAAGTGAATATTTTTAAAAAGTTTAAAATTTCATATATTGTGACATTGTGTAAAATAAATTGAATTATTAAAAATAAGACTCACAAAAACAATGAGTAACATTCTTAACATTCTTCATTTTGTGTGGAAAAAAGAAAAATCCCTTCACGCTATTTTAAAAAGTTAAATTATAAAAAGTAATATAAATACAGAATTATTTTTTTATTATTATTATTTTAATTGTGTAAGTATAATTTATTTTTAGAAGATAAACTCTAGAATTGTCAAAAATGCTCTTTACTAGTTTTTTTTTTTTTTTGCATTAAGAATAAAGAAAAAAAGAGTACCAGTGAAATTTAAAATCACTAGTGTGGAGTTGGTCTCAATTGTTTTGTCTTAGGAAAGAAAAACAAGAAGAAAAAAAAAATCCAAAGAAAAAAATGTGAGAAGCAAAAACAACTCCAATAGGTGGGCATCGTTTCGGCATAGAGATGCCTTTCGCGATCCCTCCGAGGATTAACAATGTTGGAGGAATACTGTTGTCTTCTCCAAAGAAATAGTTCATGTTCATCCTTGAGATGCCACCGTTGAACTGGCTGGCCTTAGAGATCGGCGTCATCATTTGACTTTGTAGGAAGACCCCCCCCCCCCGAAAGAATATCCCTTTTATGGATTTCTATGCATTTATATCGTCACCCTTTATTGTAACAGCATCCCGTTATCGCACCTTGAAGTCAAAACAGCGCGATCAATAAAGTCAAGAGAAGTGCTACTGTAAAATAACTTTATATTATACTTAAAATTTTTTATATTATATCTAAAAAATTTTGTAAAATTTTGTATTGATTTACGATACATTTCTTATTTATTATATAAAATATTATTTACATAATATAAATTATTTTATATATGATATAAAAATATGTTACTGTATATTTATATTTGGGTTATTACTTTGGTAAAGGATTTTCCTGAGTTAAGTTGCTTCTAGTTCAAGGCACACTCAATGGGTAACGTAGAATCCAGCATCATTACCTTGAACCTAGCCATCTGCTTTTTAAGGGCATCTAACCTTTTTTTTAGAAAGATTTTAAATGAGCCGTCTGTCTACTCATACCAGCGTGAGGAATTCCTTTTCTTTTCTGTTTTTTTGTCTGTGGCAATTATCATTAAACAGCAGTGGCATACGACACCGCTGGGAATCGTGGTCTCAGAGAAAGTAACTTAAAATAATTACACTACTCCACCCTACTGTCACTGTTGCTTCGTTAGATTCATTCAGATTTTCATTGTGAAAATCGAAATTCAAATTAAACTATACTAAGATTTGTTAGAAGAAGAAGAAGAAGAAGAAGAATACGTGTGTATATTCCCCAGCTGTGACAATTAAATTTTAGGTCTAGATTAAGGTTCTGACTGGGGAAGGAAGTTCTAAGACTTCGCGTGGCCCATGCTTAGAACAAGATATTATGGTCAATGTAACAACAAAATTACAGCTCTAACGTTGAAGATCCCGTTACCAATGACCTTTAATAGTAGAGTAAATTTATTTTTGCCACTGAAAATAATAATCTACTCAGTGATTCGATGTGTCTTCTTCCCTTATATTAGCCCAGCACTGCAGTTCACCCTAGCAAATATAAGTCAAAATATTTAAATTCAGATTTACTAATATTAAGGACAGACATGAAGAAGATCTATTAAGATATAATAGTATTTTGAATATTTGAGTGTTAGATTTTCTCTATAAAGGGGTATACTTGCGATTTGATCTACATATGCAATAATCAATGTACCCACTATCCACTTTTTTTTTTTTTTTATATTCTTTGAAAAATGACCATAAGATTTTTTTATTAGAGTAAATGGTGTCGCTTTCAGGAAGAACACCCATAAATACTTTGACATAAAAAGTACAGTTGTTGAATTAATCGGCCCTCAACCAGGATCATGAAGTGGCCAACAGATAATTCTGAGCACCATCTAATGAGTGGGCTTAAACCACATTCTCTTATAGTTTACAACAAAGCCTATATCGAGATTTTAGTTGGTCTATCCAAAAGCATCAATAGAAGGGGTGGGGCAAGGAGCCTGCTAGCTTTAAATGAACCTCACGCTGCAATAATGCAAGTCTTGACAATAACAATGACTAACTGCTAAGAGCTTTTCCGCGAAATCAAAAGTACATCGTAACAAAATGCAGACAGTTAGGTCCCTGCTGCTTCAACACAGCCTGTTTTTTTGGTTAGTTATGTAACCACTGCTTTATTTCATATCAAACATTACAGTACTTCCAATCTTCGTATAGACCCAAACGGATGTGAACAAAATATTTAGGTGTCCTTTGAAAAAGAAGAAAAGACACCAGATTCCTCATGGAAGCGAAATGTGGAGCCCCCTTTGGTTCAATCGTTCAAGGCACTACGCTAGCTGGTTCTATCACACATGCACGCCTACAAATCGACCGATAAATTCAGAGATTGTGTGTTCTTTTGATTGGTTTGATGAATTTGATGCCTCATCTATAGGCAATGCCAGCTAAAATGTGCATGCAATGTGACTTTTGAGTGATAAGCTGTGTCCCCACTTACCAAATGCAGTGCATGGTTTAATTACGTGAATATGGCTTCCCACCTTAATCAAGACTCTACAGTAGTGTCCACCCACATTTACTTGACCGAGTTTGATGTCAAAGTGAAATGAATTATATATGTGGCCCGGCCTTGTTGTCCTTTTCAAGAGTGACCAATACGTTAAATTAAAAAGAAAATTAATAAAATAATAAAAAACTTGACGTTTTGCCAATGTATTACGAGTCAGGTAAGGGTAGGAATTCATGCTTGGCTACTAAATTGAGTTTCTTGATCTATGACGATTAGCAGGAGTATAGCAATCACGGGAGAATAAGACTGCGCTGGTCCAAGAAAAAATGGCTATAAAACACTGTCATGAGACATATCCTGATGATTGTCTAAAGGAACCAAAAGATTTTCCTTTCGAGTTTTGGAAAATTCAGATTAAAAAAAAAAAAAAAAGTAATTTGAGCTTTTTGTTACCCTGCTGGTTAGGCGCCAACATTAAAGGCTCTTTTTTTTTTTTTTTTTCCAATCCCTTTTATTTTTATTGATGAGCCCTTTAAAGTACGAACTAAAAAGCCCTTAGCTGCTGTTCCCATTTACTGCATGCAGAGCGCCAGCCTTGCCATCCGCCAACTACACAACTTATTTAATCACACATAAGATATAAGGTACAAAATAATCATACACAATAGGAGCCTTTTCTCTCCTTTTGTTTTTTCTTTTTTTTAAACAATTTTTTTTTTTTTTTTTATGTTGCTGCAATAAAAACATTTATGGGGCCTGCCTGCAGACGCGCCTTCTTCGGCTGTCAACAACTTGCTAACTACGAGGTTAATTTTTGATTAAAGATTTTAAGGCCCAGTTTCCAGTATGCATTGGACCAAACTTAGTATTGGTTGAACTGGAAGCCCAATGGTGAAGACAGAAAGCTCTGTACTTTGCCTCCGAAAAGCCTGCTTTAGCCTGGCCCATTATTCAGGTCAAGGGATCAAGTTCTACGTTTCATAATCGTTCTTGTATTTATTATATGGGTGGCAAAGTTATAACACTATATAAGTACCGCCGAGAACAAGGGCACGCGGCCGTCGCCGGAAGCGCCTAGGCCGCGCTTGACATGGAACAATACGCCAGATCCAGGCTGTCCTAAAAATTGGGCCATGCCAGAAGACGTACGGAAATGGCTTACAAAAATAAGAACACTGTGATAACTGGGGCTTTGATTCGATCAGGCTCAATTGAATATAAATTTTTCATAGAAAATATCTATCTTTTTATTCTCTCCCCTGGCAGCTTTCATAAAAAAAATCTGTGGGCTAAACAGAATATAAATATTTGATAGAAAATATCTGTTATCTTTCGATTCTTTCTGCCGACAGCTTTCATAAAAATCTGTGGGCTAAACAAGAATCGGTGGGACAAAGGTTGGTGGAATTGGTCACAACCCAACCAACGATGCGGGAAAAAAGATGCTATGGGCCCACGTCAAATAGAACGATTTTATCCGATCGACAAGTGCTTCCAATCATAACGCCAACTTTATAGCAAAGTCCTGGTATTATTGTATTGTATCTGAGAAGGACGTTAATAAAGAAATGGCATCTCGATGATTGTAGACAAAAATTAATCAGGGATAAGAACAGGAAAGTGGATAAGATCCACCAAGCACCAACAGCATCAGATCATCGTCATTCAGCCCTGATATTAGACGGTAGGGGATCAAACACTTTTGCTCCCGCAACCGAAAGATTTCTGAGCAATGGGTTCTCTAATGGCTGGCTGGGACTCACCTGTTCTGGATCGGGATCCAAAGTTAGGTAGGTAACATTTTGACCATCCAATTCTTTTCGATATGCATACGCTCTTGTTTGGTTTAGTCAAATGGTTTTCAATTGGTCAATTGTTCCAGCGAAATACAAAAGGAATTGGTCATTCACGAAAGAAGAAATTGAAGCTTACTGGAATTCGAAGAAAAAAATACAAGAAGAACATCTCAGAGCAATTTCTAGTCCATCGGAATCCGAGAGCAGCCAGGTTTAAAATCATTTTCCATATGTAGGCATCTTTTTATATATATATATATATATAAATAATTTCAGGAGGGGTATGTGACGGGCCTGATTTGATGTCAGGATGGCACGGAGAAGGGAGATGGTTTAAAGCATAAAAGATCAAACTCTTTACCCTCGACCAAGACAAAGCGGAGCTTTATAGACCTGGAAACTGAAGCGAGTTTGGAGAAACTCGTACAGACAAATGGCTGGTGAGTTAGTTAATTAATTAATGATCGACTCAGCTAATGCCATATTGATTCATTTTACAGTAGGAGCCCAACTGTTCAAGATTTTTGCAATTTTTGTACGATTTACATCTTTCTGATGATCGCAGGTGGACTAGGAGCAACTGGGCTTTTCTCAACGAACCTCCTGTAATTGAACGCTCTTCCAACACCTACGCAGCGCAGTTCCACATTGCCAATCTTGCCTCTTCTAAAGCTAATGCTTGAATTAGTATTTAGAGGAGGAGCTACATCGTAATATGAATCTATCCACGTGTCCGTTTTGGTGTGTCTTCAAGTATATAAGCTATAGTTTGCCTTTACGTGCAAATCTAACTTGGATATTTATATATCCTTATAAAGATTCAGCCATGGTTAGCAATGTTAATCAGGTAACAGTAAGATTGAGTGTAAATATGAGAGATTTTTAAGTGCACTGTGTGAATCTATATGTAGTTTTGTTTTGTTTTTGGTCTTCTCCTCGTCTGTACTTCATCTTTTCCTTGTACTGAAATATGTTTTGGTAGAAACTTTAAGCTGTAAAATTGCTTCTTTTTTTTTTTTTTTATTGCCCTCCACTTCATGCACTTCTAATCAAAGGAAGCACAGCTAACTGGGGCTATGGCCCAAGGGTTTGAAATTATAACGCTTTTTTCTTTGATAAATTACAAAATGCAACTTCTCCTTTATAAAATTTTTTACTGTACCTAGAAATCTGGGGACTCGGCCTGCATACAGACCCACGGACATATCATGTTTCCATTCAATCACCTTACAATTACAATTCACAATAGCCCACAAGGTTGGGGGATTGAAGAAAATTTCTCTCTCGTGACGAGTTTGAGGCCAGAGGTTGGATTGATCAGGCAGGTGGGGCTAGCTGATTTTAAAAAGGGCAAAAAAAAGAGATTAAAAAAAAAAAAAAAAAAAACAAGAGGCAAAAGCTTAATGGCCCATTTAACCCATCAGGTGGATATGCAGTAATTTTATCGAATTAAATTAATTAATTTTAAGAATCAGGTCATTAGAAAAAAGGTGAATAGGACAGTTGGTACAAAATACTGAAACTTATAAACATGGAAGGACTTGCCACCAAACGATGTGGTATAGCGTTGGAGGCTTGTATTTTTTCATGTATGTTTCTGTTGGAGTTTTTGCCAAAGGATTTGCTGGTAGCAATAGTAACATAGTTGGTTTATGTTCGATTTGAGGAGTGTACCCTTTCATTTTCATCCAATGAGCCTACTTACAAGTGTGAGGTCAATTTGGGTGTAATCTTACTTTGCTTGTTTATAAAACACCATCGTATTTACCTATTTTTCAGAAAAAAAAAAAACTTAAATTGGAAATTACATTATCTTCTCCACATGGCAAGGCTTTTATTTGGGCTTTATGGCTCTAGGAGACATTTATCATCTGTGGGTCTATTTGAAAATACATAATCTTGGACTGTTGGCTATAAGCAACACGATAAGAATTAAACTTTTTTTTTTTTTTCTTTCCAAGAGCTTCAGCCTTATGAGAGCGTTTTTTTCTCTTTTATTTATGAGAGTGATTTCTAGTTTGTTAGAAATCTGATTGCATTGTGGCATGGTGTAAATCTGATTCAAAAAAGTCAGAACAGATTCGCAATCGTGAGATGAGCTTTGTGTTGATTAATAACGTTTGTGTTTTGACTTCGTTTTTCTTTTTTTTTTTTCAAATGAAAAAATACATATTATATTTACCCTTTATCACGTGATAATCCCATGTGACAATTTGTGTTATCTTAAACCTCCACATCAGGAGATTAACAAAATATGTTATTTAGACTTAAAAAATGTGATAAATTTAGATCCGATGTTGGAGTTCGTGAAATATTTTTTTAAAAAGATAATAAAATAAAATAAAAGTATATAAAATATAATATATTTTATATTAAATTTATTCAACTTACATTATTTATATTTATAAATATATTATATTAATCAAGTTTTTAATTTTATTATATATAAATTATAAATATATATAATATTTATATTTTATATATAATTATATTTTATTTATTAATATTTTTAATATATATATATATATATATATATTTTTAATATTAAATATTTATTTTATTAATTTAAATTTAATTAAATTAGTTAAACTTTTAACTTTAAAATTTTTTAATTTAATTATTACTTCAATTTTTAAAATCTTAGTTGATAGATTTGTTTTGATGCTTTTTTTTTTTTTTTTTTGACAGCATTATGGCTGTGAACCTTGTGCTCTATTGTTGCAGAAATAAGTGGCCCATATGTTTTTTTGTCTTTTCCACTACTTCAAAGGCAGGATGGTGAGGAGATTTTTGCTAAAAGTAATACACTGGAAGCATTTTGTGGTAACAGGCGGACGGTGGCTTGGATACTCCTCTGCTGATCCCCATCTTTGTCCTCTGGTTACCAGCAAGGTTACAGAATGGGAAAAATTGTGCGCCAGATCCTTTCATTTTAGACCCATGAAGAACCCTCAATCCCAAGCAAAGTAAAATTTTGATGATACAGTCAACGTGGATAACATGTTATTTGGAGCCATGAAAAGCCACGAATTGTCATTTATTGGGGTAAAAAATAAAAAAAAAACTCGTAAGTGCCATGCTCTCCAAGACGCATTGACTTTGGCCAGGGAGGCCAGATGGGTGCCTAATCATGTGTCGACTGGTACAACAACTCTCCAACGACTGAGCAACAAACTTCTCTGAAATAATGTTTATGCCACTTGACTTTGTAATGAAAGGGCAAAAGCCAGAACAACATGCAAAAGTTTTTCATATTTTATAAATCAGAACGTTTCTTAAACATGGCCAGCTCAGAGCGTGCAAGAGCGGTCGTCTCTCTCCACATTCTCAATAAAAAGTGTCCACAATATCAAGTTTGTTGCTTATCCCCCATCAAATGAGTGGGAGAACTTTTGTTTTGATTTTCTTCTTCTGGGCTGTCCTCACGGTTGTCACTCCTACGCTTATTCTATTGTCAGAGTCTTCAAAACCTGACCTGGATTCCAATGGTAAGTTACATGCGTTCAATGGTCAAAGAACTATTCTCACTTTCCCGTATCAATTTTGATGGGTTGGGGACAATTGAGTTCTAAATTCTGTGTGCTTTTTCCTCGCTTGATTGTTGCAGTTGAGAGAAAATGGAAGTGAAGGCCAGGAGAATGATGGGATCCGCTGAGAAACAACTAAGAGAAGAAATGGTATCTGCGCCAATGGAGGCACCAACGCCTGCACCAGAAACAGAACCTGCTGTTTCTGAAAACAGAAAGGCTACTTTGACAAGGATTCTTACAAGGAAATTAATGGGAACTTGCCAATCATGCATGTGATGTGTGATGCTTAAGTTCAAATTCTTTTCTTGTTCAAACAGCTCCTTATGAAGGTTCTGCGCTGTCATCTGTCATCTGTGGTTCATCATCTGTGGTAGAATAAATGTGAAAGTATATATATATATATATATATATATATATATATATATATATATATATATATATATCTGTGCTGGAGAAAACAGTTGCATCAGAAAATTTGCTATGTTATAAATTCAGTACAGGAAAAACAGAATCCTTCTCTTTTCACAACTTTGCACCCAGTCACAGACGTTCTGACACAAAACAGAACGACAGAACACAAAAGGTTTCTTATATACAGAACATGATGGAAACACCAATGATTCATTGGTTCGCAGAAAGAAGTTGATGATGTCCTTACCTAAGTGGAATAACTAGGAAAATCAATCAGGAATGCTGCCATTCATATTGCAGCAGTGCCCTTTTTTCCCCTCGTTCTTTTGTTCAAATTTGATTTACACTTATAACAGACCAATGGGAAGAAGTTTACCAGAACTCAAAGGCATTGCCAGCACCACCGGGCAGACATCAAGTGATTAAGGTGCTGCAAAATGAAAAGCAATTCTCCAGTCTAGTCTTAGTCGCGCAATTTGATATGGTTCTGTACTACAACTCTTTTATTGACAGAATAATAACATGTTTAATCCACTATTTCTGAATACCTTTCGTTTTTGTCAACATGATTAATACCTCATTGGTGTGAAAGATGTGTATTGTTCCGGGGAACTTGACTAAATCTCTTGCTCTCAATACAACTGTCGAAGAATGTGACTTTTTAACTGCTCCATTGCATTTCTCTTTACAGCAATCATGGTGCAGGCATTTTGAAGTCCTTTAGTTCTAATGTAACTGAAAGTTTAAGTCTGACTAGTTAAATTAGTGGGGTTAAGTGCTTAACTTCTAGTAGAAGCCTGTTAGTGGATAAGTTGGACCATATCAGACCTGGCCACACTTCTTAGATGAGAATGTGTGGCTACAATGCATCAGGATGTTCTACTTTTGAACTCCTTGTTGCTATGTAAGCCAGACACGGTCGATAGAGTAATTTGGAGATGGAGATATCAAAGGAATGTGGTTTATTGTCTAAGATTCCTTCTCCCTTCATCTTCATTACTGTTGTTGTTCATTGCTGTAGCAACAGTGTCTCTCCACACATGTTCATTGCTGAGATGGAGAAGTTTCGTCCATTTTCTTAAGGCCTCGAAAGCCTACAAGGACCATTTATTATTATTGGTCAAATGCCTGGGCCATTACTGCATAAAAGGCTGGAAGCAACTGGGATTGGCTACTTTGCACGTGTTGTTATAAAAAGAGATGAAAAGTCCAAGTTCATTCCTCAGAAAACTATCGCCGTAGTGCGACAGGTACTCTAATGTCAAGTATCAATTACCATAATTCCTCGATGCTTGAACTGTGAACTTGTTTGGCTGATATTTTTTTTTATTTTATTCTATTTTTTTGTACAATGCCAGATTTGAAAGCTTGCACAAACAGAAACTTATTCTCTGCAATAGGGAGATTCACACTGAAAGATTCAGCGAGTAATTTTCCATCAAAATCAATTTGCATTTGAATTCTTAAAAGTTTCACTCCTCCTGAAACTAAAAATGACAGTCGAGGATTGACCTTTTGATTTAGTTTCT
This sequence comes from Rhizophora mangle, assembly GCA_037832345.1. NCBI lineage: Eukaryota > Viridiplantae > Streptophyta > Magnoliopsida > Malpighiales > Rhizophoraceae > Rhizophora > Rhizophora mangle. The sequence goes on from JBAPLJ010001973.1 coordinate 450,771, forward strand.
GATGAAAATGGCCACATTTGGTGCTGATTTTGTTGCCTTAAGCATGACTAATCAAACCTTGCAGCATGTTTCAGATCTGAAACTTCATTCAAGTTCAGAGGAATATGTTTTCAACCGATGCAACTTTTAAAATTTCAAAGTTGTTGGTATTATGAACTAAACAAATGTTTTCTTTGAAGGTTACAAAATAAATTTTTTTTTTTTTTTTTTTTCGAGAATTTGAGCAATAGTTAGGAGATATTGATGCGAGTGAGGAATGAACAAAACTTTAGAGATAAGCTTGATACACTTGTTGGTTTTCATAGAAATTATCCCTTTGCCTACAGATTCAACCATAACACCATTTCCAAGCTTGGCATCAACTTTAATGCTTGATTTTAACTCTTTACAGAGTCTGGAGTTGCTGCAAATATGAGTGGTGTATGCACTGTCAATACCAAGGCTTTTTTCAGAAATCCTTTTGGTTTTCGCCAAGTAGTATGACTTGGTTAACAATCTTCATCAGTCGGTCAACATAATCTTTCATATTCTCAAATTCTTTTATCTTCAGAACTTCAAATTCTCTTCCAAGATTCAGAACTTGCATCTTCTCAGTTTTGAGATTTAACTGAAACTCCTCTTGGAGCTTGTCCCAAGCTTGATTTGCTGATTCACATGTCATGATTCTTGTGAACTAGACATCTGAAAGTGCAGAGTGAATGCAAGTGAGAGATTTGAATCCTTTTGAGCTTTATTCATTGTGAGATCTGATTTGAGCAGGAGGGGGGATTGTGTGGTAGGGCTAGAGGTTTAGCTCCTGTTTCTACAACCTCCCACATGTCCAACGCCTTCAAAAAGGTTTAGAATGTCATCTCGTCCTCAATGAGTGTCAAGGATACCTTTCTCGATTTTCTTAGTAAAAATAATAATTCTCAAAGTAAATTCTAACATTCTAAAATATTAAACTAACCACTAATTCAAGTACAAAAGGACAAAGTTATAATTTGATAAAAATTGATGGAGTTATAATAAAAATGTTAATTTACATAATTGTCTCTTTCTAACAAAAATGGTTAAATAACTATTATAAAAAAAATAAAATTATAATCCAATAATTTGGGCTGGAGCTAGGATGGAGAATAAAAATTCAAGACTTTGGGCAAAAATTCCCAATCCTTAATTAATTTTCTTTTAACTACGCTCCCATTGGGGCAAAGAACATTGCCATTCTTAGAGTGCAGCACCAAAAATAAGCAAGTTGAGAAGCAAAACTAAGTTCTGGAGATAATGGAGGAGAACCACAATTCTTCCCCTGTAATCATATGAAAAGTAAGGATAAGGGATTCAAAGTAGACCAGCCTTAATGTTACCAGCTTCTTTGATGGCAGCAATGATCTTGGTCTGATCCAGTTGCATAGCCCCAAATGTGGATATCACCACGTCCACCTGCTTAAAGGCTTTAACCAAGCTCTCATGATCGTAAATATCTCCCTGCATTACCACAGTATATAAATCCATCGTTGAAGTTCAAAACTCGCAACATGCAGTAAAAAGCATCACAAAGTGCCATTTTGTTTCATTTACATAAACTATAGCGGCGCCCCAAGTTCTTAAATTTCTCAATAACTTGTCCTTTCGCAGGATCAGAGACTGTGCTTTCTCTAACCAAAGCAAAGGTGGGGTGACCTTCCTTTGCGCTAGCTTCCAACATGAATTTTCCGATGTAACCAGTCCCTCCGATGATCAAGATCTTGCTTTTTGCTAGCCATTGATCCAAACAATCAACTATGACAGACCAATACCAGTGGGGACAGGCGTTTGAACCTAAAATTTGAACCTTTGTGAACAGAGCTTTCTGTGATAAGATGAAGGAATTGAAGCTGTTTAAATTTTGAATTTTGTCTCTTTTATTTTTCTTTTCACATATATATAAGATATATAATTTTTCCTCTAAAAAAATTATTTAACTTAATTTTAAGAAATTACAAAACTCACAAACTTTCTATAATAGTGTGATGCGCGAGACAGGCATTGCCCCAAGTCGAGATTTGAGAGTCGTTCCTGGCGGCTACTGCCCTGGATCGGGATGGTTCGCTTGGCCGTTATGAGTTGATGGTTCAAAAGTGTTTGGTGAGATGGCGTATGTCAATTTTGTAATAATTTTCACATGTCTAAATTAAGCCTATGACCGATGTCGCGACGGACCGCTCGGAGAGAGGACAGCAGATGCGAAGGAAGGCGTGGTGTTCCAATGCCTCAGGGCCCCCCCTTTTCCTGGGTGTTTACGAGGAAAGTGACAAATCGGAGTAGGTGAGGCGTTGTTACACCTACTTATAGGTTTCCAATTCACCATTAATTTTTTTAGTTGTTATTAAAATACTTTAATAACTCTTTATTTTATTAAGATTTATCGGGATTCAAGAGAGTAGTTAAGTTTGGTAAAACTTCAACTAACCTAATTGTACCTTCTTATTTACTTATTTTTTTTTTTTTTATATTTTTTTATTATATTTTTTTTTTATTTTTATAATTAATTTATTAATATATATTTTATATTTATATATAAATAGAATAATAATTATTTGCAAACTTACTTGTGAGATTGAAACACTTGAGAGCGATGCCACGGTTGAAAACTTTATATTGCTTCTTTTAGCTTTTTTTTTTTTAAAAGAAAATATTATCTTAAAATTAATTTAATTTAATTAATTAATTTTTTAAATATTAATTAACAAATAAATTTATTTTAAATTATATTTAATTAATCATAAAATTTAATATTTAATATTTTAATATTTTAATATTTTTAATTAGATATTTATAATTTATACAATACATGAAGTCCTAATTTAGTAAGTATATATTGTTTAAATTGAGAAAAAACCTCAATTTTTATTTATGTGACATATTTTTATAAATTTAAAAATTAAAACTTTTAGAATATCTTATAATTATAAAAATTTTATTTACAATATATAAATTATTTAATATAACTTTAATTGTAATAAAATAATTTTTTTATTTATAAAAATTTTATTTTGATTATAATTAAATTTTTATAATTATAAACTTTTTTTACAAAGAAAAAAAAAAATAAAAAAAAAAAAAAAATTCTCACTCACATTTTTTTCTTAAAATGGAAAAAAAATACACTTGTTAAAAGAAAAAACCCTCAATTTCCTACCTTTTTTTTTCTCTTTGTTGGTTTCTTGAAAAAAAAACTCAATAAAATTCTAAAATTAAAATAATTTAGTTAACTATTTTTCAAATCAAATTAACTAGAAAAAAAAAACTTAAATTAGATTTAAAAAGAAAAAATTTTAATTTTTTTTAAAATATGTAATTGATTTTTTTTATTAATTTTTATTAAATAAAATATAAATAAATATAAATTTGTCAAAAAATATAATTAAACTCATATATTACGTACTTTAATATTACTATATTACTATTACCAAAATTAAGACGAAGTCATTGAAACATTTATATGATAATTTTTATTTAATTTTAACATTATTTAAGTATTTAATTAAGTTATAATTTTTTTAATTAATTTTTATAATTTATAATATTTAATACTAACTTAATAAATAGTTTGTTATCTTTCCTAGTATTTTATTAGAATTAAAATTTTAATTTTCATTCTTGAGCCAGTGAGTGTGTCCATTTCTTATATGGTCAAAATTTTCTTTCGAAAAATATAGGATATCTTATGATAAAAATGTTAATTGGATATAAATTTTTTGACACGTTGACATGGTCAATTGAAAACTATTTTTATATATTTTTCTTAGATGAAATGATTTTTAATATATATGACTATATGTGCTGTGCAAGTCAGAACAAAAAAGGCTTTGTAACGAAGGTACGGATGCTTAAAAAATACCCACCAGAACTTGGCAACCTGACTCCCACCATAACTTGCTGGATGGTTGTCGCGGATGTTGCATACCAAGTGACATAGACAAGGCAAACGAAGCGAGTCAGTCAGCTATACGATTACCTTCGCGAAAAACATGAGTGATTCGAAAACACCAAGCTCGCCCCTGACCAAATCTCTACAAAGGTTAACCGGATTGGCATAGGGATGTGTTAAGGGAACCCCATTTTGAATTGCGTCTATGCTTATGGCTATCTTGGAAATCCACTTCAAGCCAGATCTTCATTACCCCAAGTTTCCAAGCAAGCTCTGAACTCTGTACAACAACCCATAATCAGTGGCTGGGCGTACTTCTTTTTTTTTTTTTTTTTTCTCAAAAAGGTTTAACATAAACATAAGAGAAAAATTTTGATGATAATAAAGTCAGAATAATATAATAGATTTGTATAAATGTGGTGTAAATTAGTGAAAAATTATTGAATTAAAAAAAAAAAAAGTATGTAGACGTTGGAAATAAGAGTTCAAACTGTTAACCTCTGTCTCCCCCTCCCTGCAGAACTCTTACATGAAATTTGAGGTGACCAAGAAGCCAAAGCATGCTGGTCATAAGGCACATAAAACTGTTCAGAAAAAAAAAAAAAAAAAAAAATGTATGATGCTCAATAACATTAGGGCTTATGCCACGTTCTCACATGGTTAACCACCTGTAGCAACTTCTTCCATAACTTAAGCGACAATGAATCTACCATACATGACCAGTGCCAAATATCTTGGAAGTCAAGTGACTTGAAGTGGGACGAAGCTTGTCTTGTCACCAAGATCGGCACTTGTTGGAAAATACATTAACCCACTTGCTGCAAATCCTTACCATAATGTCTCAAGTAATTGCTAATGAGATAGAACAACAAAGTCTAACATCCAAAAGAGGAATTCAGAAAGAGAAAAGCCTACAAATCCTAGATATCCAAGATATGTGCGGATGCATTCCAAGAAAAAAATGAAAAAAAAAAAAAAAAAAAAAGGGTAGAAGCAAAATACAAAATGGAGCTGGCAGGGGCATCTTTGTTAAATCGGAATGTCGGGCAAGACAATGGAAGTCCAAAAAGCTTGGTAGATGGAAAGGCTGTCCTTTACCGGGCTTGCCGGATGGGCCGAGGCTACGGACTTGCGAAAGCACTACAACTAGGCTTTAAATCCTTGGGTTTGAAAGGACTCATCCACAATTTGTAATTTAATAATTAAAAAATTCATTTATGGAATTTGAATTCTCGTAAACAACTTAATAAATTTCAACAAAAAATTTAGTCCTTTTTCTGAGAATACTCGATAACCCTGATTTGTTATTTTTTAGGTTAAGTGTAGCAATCTAATTTATTACGCAATGAACTAATACAATTCTCATTTTGCTAAATTGTTACTTTATTTCTTATTTTTCAGGAAAAAAAAAACCCTTAGTTTCCCAAAAAGAAATAAGCTTAATGGGTATAGAGTTTGGAATAAAAAAAAAAAAAAATCCAGCACTAACAATTTTTTCGCCCAATTTCTCTTTTTCTTCAATAATGGCAGAACATTTAATAAATAAAAGCTACGATCAACCTGTGAATATATGCAAATACTTGGCTCTAAAATTTTTATTTTATTTAAGAAAACAATATTCTACCACTGATAAAAACAAAAACATTATCCCTGCTGAGACAGCTTTTTCAGTGATTCGGTCCAATAAATTATTATTATTATTATTTGAGTTTAAAAATTATTAAAAATTTCTAGTGACAAGCACGCACCTGGAGTCTATTACCGGGCGGCGGGGCATGGAAAACTCGCCGCCAGGCCGACAAGTGAAATTGGAGGAAGAAGAGGAATGCGAATCTCCCCTTCTTACAGTCGCTCATTATCATCGTCAATCAAACGATTTATCTTGCTTGATCAGGAGAACATGGCTGGAATCAAAGAAGATATGGCAAATTGCGGGTCCCTCGATCTTCAGTCGCCTCGCCATGTTCTCCATGACTGTCGTAACCCAAGCATTCGCCGGCCACCTTGGTGACCTCAACCTCGCCGCCATCTCCATCGCCACCACTGTCATTATCTCCATCAGTTTCGGCTTCCTGGTAAAAGAATTATAGGACTAAGCTGATCAAAATCTCCTCAATGTTGATTGCATTTTAAGGTAATTAAAGTCAGAACTGTTGTGGGTTTTATCGTCTTTACCAGCTAGGAATGGCAAGTGCATTGGAGACACTGTGCGGACAAGCTTTTGGGGCGAAGCAGTACTCCATGTTGGGAATATACTTGCAACGTTCGTGGATCGTCCTAGTTTTATGTTCCATTTTGTTGCTACCCATGTTTTTGTTTGCAACTCCATTGTTGAAGTTGATTGGACAGTCTACTGAGGTTGCTGAGCAGACAGGTGTGGTGGCATTGTGGTTAATACCATTTCACTTTAGTTTGCCGTTTCAGTTCACATTGCAAAGGTTCTTGCAGTGCCAACTGAAAACAGGAGTGACTGCCTGGGTCTCTGGGGTTGCTTTGGCGATCCACGTGCTTTTGACTTGGGTTTTTGTTTACAAATTAAGAGTTGGGATTGTCTGGACTTCACTTATTCTTGATTTCTCTTGGTGGGTTTCTGTGTTTGGGATGCTTGGATATTGTGTTTGTGGTGGGTGTCCGCTTACTTGGACTGGTTTCTCGTTTCAAGCCTTTTTGGGGCTCTGGGAGTTCTTTAAACTATCCGTGGCTTCTGGGGTCATGCTTTCGTATGTCTCATATCTCTTTTTCTTGCAAATTTTCTGAATTCACTATTAATTGAAAGCTGGAAGTGATCGAAGTGGATGCATTTTGATGTTTTAGGTTGGAGAACTTCTATTACAGAATGTTGATTATAGTTTCTGGATATATGCACCACAATGAGGTTGCAATAGATGCCCTTTCCATCTGGTTTGTACTTCTCACAATTCCTTGCTTCTTTTTAACTTCACTTCCTGCTCAAGTTGTCAGTTATGTCAATTGAGATTCTCTTAAATTCAACTTTGCTTGGCAGCATGACCATCTATGGCTGGGAATCCATGATTCCACTGGGATTTTTGGCTGCAACCGGGTATGTTACTGGTTGGATGTCTGTCTCGCTCTCATTTGCTCCCTGCCTCATTGAAAGCCAAAACAGTTTATGATCAATAGGGAGTGATAATTTATGGCTCCTGTCCTTCATGGTCAGAAATCCAACATGAGACATGAAATATGAGGACAAAGAAACATGGAAAAAAAAGGTCCTATTTGTGAAGACCCACACAATTATTCTCCACTTATTGTTGCTCCACTAGGAATTAACATTTGAAAGGCAGAATTAGTTAGTTTTTTTCTGAATTCTCTGAAACCTTTAAGTAGTGCTCTGAAATTCTGGTATCATGGTATCAGACTATTTACTATCATGCCTAATGATTCGTTTGATTCACCTCCCATATGGGCATACGCTGGTTCAACTTCAAAGATTCGAAATTGAGTTCCTTTTTTATGAAATTTCTCTGACAAATTAAAAGACTAAAAAATGGACTATAAGCACAGAACTGAGATGAAGTGTGCATAAAAATAGTCATTTGCCTTGAAATCCATCACTCCCTTGTAACTGAATACATGGCAGTAACATGTCTATTGAGTATTGAGAGAAAGGTCTTGGTTTCTTTCCAATGATGTGTGGATTATGAAAAATTGACTCATTTTACCATCACTTAAAAGTTTCTTATGAGTCTGTTTAGTAGATGCATATTGTCTTTCTTCATATTTACACATATTCTTGTGGTTTTAGAACTTTAATAACCACCTGAATGCACAGATTTTTCCTAGTATATTAAGTGTAAGTTCATATTTACTGTTGAGATTTGAACCAATTTTTAGAGCAAATAAACAATGCACTAGTAGTAGTCAAATGATGCTTTAATTGATTCTCCCTACTTAATTGCTAATATTCCCGTAAATTCTCCGTGAATCTATGAAAATTGGTGTTTTTCATCATTTTATGTAAGGTATGCTTCCTAAATATGGCCATCTTTCTCCTCTCCCCTTTATAAGCATGTGATAATTTCTTCATCTAGGGTACGGGTCGCCAATGAACTTGGGGCAGCCAACGCAAAAGGTGCCAAATTTGCAACCTCTGTGTCAGTGTTGGTGTCCCTAGTGGTTGGGCTTTTATTTTGGTTAATCATCATAGTTTTCCCTCAGAAGCTTGCAGCAATCTTCACCTCAAGCTCCTCCATCATCACAATGGTGAAAGGATTGGCAGTCTTATTGGCATTCACCATTCTTCTTAATTGTATTCAGCCAGTTCTTTCAGGTGAAAAACACGAAAATTATCTGGTGCTATATATAGCAGCAGAACAACTCGGGATATTATCTTATCACTGTCTATTGCATTTAAGGTGTGGCTGTTGGATGTGGCTGGCAAGCACTGATTGCTTTTATAAACATTGGTAGTTACTACATAGTCGGGTTACCTGCTGGGATCTTCTTTGGATGGTTTCTCCACCTTGGACTTAAGGTAAGTTAGGATGGCAAAAAGAGAAAAATTGCAATCGGTCTATTGTGTTAGTTTTTGTATAATTGACCATAAAGGAAGTTGCCGAAGCCCTTTTGAATTCTCTGATTGACATGTTAATAGACTTTTGTTATGCTGAAACCTTTCAATGGGTGTTGAAGTTAGTATAACGTCTTTTCTAATATGTAGCATTTCTCTATAAAATGCATGCTTTGTCCGAGCAGGGTATTTGGACTGGCATGATCGGTGGGACTGTGGTTCAAACATTGGTGCTGATTATCATCACCATGAAATGTGAATGGGAAAAGGAGGTAATTGCAATGCAGTAATTGTTTCCCCATAATGCTGAGTTTTGTTTGTCTTGTGAGAGCAATTCACGGCTTGTTTTATCACATGTGATTCTCAGGCAGAGAAGGCTCGTGCCCACGTATCCCAGCAAGCAGCTTCCAACCTATACACTAGTTGTTCAGATGCTGGTTAACTTGGTGGCTTTGTCCATTGGTTATGGCAATGTTAAGGCATGTTAGGCCTGTGAAATTTGGTTATTGTTATTTTTTACTTTTTGGTATTACAATTTTATTATTTGTTGTCTGCTTTGTCATCTGCTATCAATAATTAGTTTTGTCAGTAAAATTTTTCTAATAATTGTTGTTAGTAGGAGACAAGTATCAGAAGTTCAAATGCGTGGAGAGGAAAGAGGATGTAGAGAGTGTGGAGAGACAAAATATCTCGAGAGGAGAGAGTATCCGAGAAAAACTGTGAAGAGAGAAAAAAAAAAAAAAAAAAAAAAAAAAAAAAAAAAAGAGACCGAAGAGAAAAAATAAACGTTGATATTCTTAAAAAAGGAAAGACAATAGAAGAAAATTTAATTATAGATAGTTTTACTCCTCTGTTTTTTACTTTTAAAAAAAAAAAGAGTTTTCATATTAAAAATATAAAAACAAAAGATATTCTATTTTCATTTAGACCATGGAAACTTGGACCTGATCAACATGGTATGCGACCTAAGCTTTGGCTTTTGATGATTATTAAACTGCCCACTTCCCTGGAAAATAGTTGCGTTGTTCTCTCAGCGTTACTCAAATGCTGGAATTCAAGCTCAACTATCTCGACTTTTTGTTTTCCTTGTTGATATAATATTCCAATTTCGCTTTCAGCTCGGTAATCGCCAAAAGTCGGCTTACGAAAACCAAAATGCATAAAGAATTAGCGATCCAATTAGAGAGCAAATACAAAATAAAGAGCTTTTTGGTAAATCGTAAAGTAATGCAAGTTGAAGAGTTGAAAGCACTCTATATTCTCTACGCTGCTGTCCCCACCTTATTTTTTATTTTTAACCCTTTTGAGCAAGCTTTTCACCTGCATCACATAAACGGAAGACACGGGCATTTGGACCTCGTATGAGAACTCCACATTTTCTAGAAAATCCTATGGAGTTAACGAAAATTTAGAGGAAAACTTTCCTGATAATGTTGGCTTTTGACCAAAAAAATCAAAAGTCTTTTTTCTTTTTAACATCACTCATCTTCTTATGATCTTATCTAATAGTGATAATTGACAATCTACAATTAATTTTTATTGTGTGGCAATAAACTATTTAGAGTATCTTCGTCTAAGGAATCGGTATTCTCTTATTACAAAGTGCCACGTGCTGCACCCATATGTCAAAGAGGATACGAAAAAACGAACGCAAAATCCTGACTCGGTTCAACCCCTCAAAAAGCAGGCAGGCTGCTGCCTACCAATCAGCATTCTAAACATGGCCATCAGCCCTTACGTCTACCTGACGATCTTTCACCAAACTCATCATTTTCGTTGCTTCCGACATCTGTCCCGCAAAATTAACGATCAAACGGTGATCTGATGGACCTCGAGAATCTTTTCAGTGTAGATGCATTCACCTCATCGCTTCCCGTACCAACAGTCCCTTTATAGGACCGGATCGACCCGGCTCTAGTAATAAAAGGTGGTGTAATCGCGCAGCCACAAGGGTTGGGCTGCCCTTCGTGGTCGAACCGCTCGTAATGAGAATGGTTGCTAGAACTCCCAAATCCACCACTTCTGCTCCTGTAACCTCTCCTCGAACTGCTTGCTCTTGGAAAGGCCACGCAACTCCGTGCACGATGCAAATGGGTGTTCATTAACTGACTCCGCACCTCTTCTGGGAGCCTTAGCGTAAATCGCTCGCAATTATCCCCTGGTTGGACCAACGAGTGCCCGGTAGAGTGTGATCTGGGAAATAATCTGCCCAGCTGCCACCCAGTTGACCAAGAGCGAGGCGGCCGGTTTTTCTGGACCGGGTTCAGTAAATTTGCATCCGACAATTGTGTTTGTGCTGCTTCACTTTCTCTATCTGAATTAGTGTTACTATCAGCAATATGAATTACAACCTGGTCCCCTGTCTGGTCTGCAGCGTTGGACCGCTGGTTTTCTTGAACCGAGGTGTTATCGGGTTCAGCCGCAAGAACCGAGGCCAAGGCCACATCACCCGGTTTCGGAACCAAATCGGCTCGGCAAACGGGACAGGTGGTGTGGGAGGCCAGCCACTCGCCGACGCAATCAGGGTGAAACACGTGGCTACACCGGGGGATTAAACGCAGCGTATCACCATCTTCAAACTCGTTTAAACACACAGCGCATTCCAGGGAGCCATTTCCGATTTTGAGGCCTTTGACCGCTGAATAGAGAAAGGTCGGGAACGTGTCGATGACATCCTTGTCGAGCCCAAGAGGCGCCCTCCATGATCTCCGGCCTCCGCCCAAGAGAGCCGAAGCAGAGGCAGGGTTTGAGTTCGATTCGCCGCTTCTGCAGCCGGAGCAGTGGCGAATGTAAACAGATAAAAAGCCCATCATGAAGAAAGAACTGACAATAACTATCATGACGACGGCCAATGGGGGTTTGAACTTTTGATATGGTGGAGGCCCCGGCGGTGGAGCATTTCTCGGCTGCGCGTGAGCCAAATGCAAGGGGAAAAGGAAAAATAATAAAATGAAAATTCCATGATTTATCAATCCCGTTGTCATTACTCCCCGGAGGTCTGCTCTGAAGGAAAAACAAAAACAGTCTATATATATATATATATATATATATATATATATATATATAGAGAGAGAGAGAGAGAGAGAGAGAGAGAGAGAGAGGGGATGGGGAAGTTGGATGGAAAGTGCGAGTGAGTTGGCTTGGACAGTGAGCAACGTGAAAAAAATTAGAGAAAATATGGAGACGTCAGGTCGGCGGTGGCTTAAGCGGAATAGTACATTCTCGTGTGGCTTGGGATTTTTGACTTTTCGAGTCTGTCGATTAGCACGTTTTGCTTTATTAACTAGTTGCGATTTTCCCAATCAAAAACAGTAAACAAAATGGATGGTGGGATGGTAACCAAATCAAAAAAAAAAAAAAAAAGATAAAAAAAATTGTAGGCTGGTTCGGACAACTTCGTTCCTTGAGCCATCCCGAAAAATGATAATACCGAAGGTATTGAGCCTTTAAAAAGTTTTTAAAATTCACAAGACAAAAACATAGTGAATCAGACTATAAGTCTTTATTGAACGTATTTAATTATCGTAATTTTAAGATAGTTTAGTTTTTAAGTTTACATAATACTTATGGTTAAATCTATTTAATTGACTTAAAATTTATTTCAACGTAAATTAAAAAATATTTCATGACTACTACTTGAAAAAATTTTTAATGAAATTAAAAAAAATAAATAATTCATATATTTTTATATAATTTAATTAAAATTTGTAATTAAATAAAAATATTATTAAATTATAAAATAAAAATTATAATATAATTTATAAAATAAAAAATTAATTTTTAAAGATGTGTCTTACATCAAATTCATTATGTCAAACACTTATAATTTTGTTTATTAGAGATATCAACTACTGTCTAGACATAACTCATCATGTTACGTAGTGCTGTCTAGACTTATTATGTTGTGACTTATATTCTGAGATTTCACTGCGGCAATTGCCATTCACACCGAAAGCGGCGTCGCAAGGTGGGTTTCGGCGCTTGCCAAGATTTACTATTGCCTTCAATGACTTTTTCAGTTTAAAGACCAAAACCCAAGACTATTTTGGATAAGAGCAATTCTATATTGCCTGAAGTTAGGCAGATAAGAATTTGCCTTTGGATAAACTGTGGTTTCTAATCTTTGATGGCGGTAACTTCAGGTTGGCTCAAAAAGTGCTTGCCTCCTTTTGAAGCAATTGCGACCCACTGCCACCCATGGTAAGTTATCAATGTAAGTTTATCAAAAAAAAAAAAAAAAAAAATAAAAGTTACAGTTGTTTCTTAAAAAACATTAGTAATTGAAATTTTAAATTTTTATTATTGAAATATTAATTTTTAATTCAAGAAAATGTATAATTTATAAAAAAAATAAAGAATTACTTTATTAGGTAATTCACAATTTAATAATTTTAAAAAAAGGTCATAAAATAAAATTTAATAATAAGCTCTAATCCGGTCGTTGCTCTTGTTCTAGACAACAACAAATTCTATAGGAACATATTCGATGGCTGGTTTTGCTTGTTAAGCTGGTAATCTTTTTTTCTTTTTCTTTTTTTTTTTTTTTTTTTGAGCAAATTGTTAAAGCAGGTAATCTAATTGATTCTTGTAGTCAATTATAAAGAAGCTTCTACCTGTGTTTCTGACATTGGAACGAGTCAATGCTTCTGTATTGCAACCCATAGTTGATCATTATTGTAAGTTGTAAACAGTAATTCCAGGTGCCAAAATGAAAAAGGTCATCTATCCTTAAGAATATTTTATTCTCTGGCACAACATAGCGGCCAAATGCATTATTGGAAAAGAAAGTACATAGCATTATTTATGTAAGAACCAGTCAAAAAAAAAAAAAAAAAGGCTGCCTCCGATCGGTTCGAAAGTCGTGATAAGGCAGAAGAAAATAAGATGCTTTCAACAACCATATAAGTAGAAATGTTTTTTATTTTTGTTTTTTTCTTATTTGTTCCATAAAAATTGTGCCCCACTAAAGGACTTTGCCTCAAATAGCTTTCGTGATTCCTTTTTTTTTTTTTTTTTTTAATGAAATTATGGTCCATGAGGATCTACATTTTGTGTGCCATTAATTACCTTTTTATCATTTTTCACACTAATTTTTTTTATTCATTGACAACGATGTGATGTGGTATGATAAGTTTTATTTTATATGTAATCTATAACTCAAAACTAAGGTGATATGGTAATTTCACATAATTGCATCGTGTCAATTGGCTAAAAAGAATACGTAATTCAAACTATAGTACCTCGAGCATGATTTTTATTCTTAGCATGTTCTTTTCTAATAGAAAATAAATAAGAAAATTAAAAAAAAAATCATGCTTTTTTTCATTCTATTATAATTTATAGATATCTCAATGGATTGAATCGAAAGACATTGCAGAAATTGGACCGTATGTGAGGTGAGGCAGACGCCTGGCTTATGAACGATATTGATTGGGGGCCTGTTCAGCGTAAATCTCTTCTTTCCGTTTTGGGCTCTCTCCATGTTATTACGGACTTTTGGTCCATGGCCCTATTCCATTGCCTTGCTCAATGTTGGAAATTCTGAGGTTGAGACAAGAAATAAAGGAGAAAGCTGAGAAAATGAACAAGAAACAGGGGGCAGAGACAGGGCATACACAAGGGAAATTTTTGTGTTCTGAATTATAAACGTTAGAAAGCCAAAAAACAAAAAAAAAAAAAAAAAGAAGTTGATTTCCGGATCAAAAGAAGTCAAACAAAACCCATGTTCTATGATCTGTTGGTTGTCTTGTGGAATTGAGGTCTGCTTATTGAACACTGTGTTATTGTGAGATAAATGACATATAAGTTGAGAATTATACAAGTGAAGAACTAGCTTAAGAAACATAGATTAATAACAACCGAGTTTGCGAGGAGGGTTGGTATGGTGGAAATAGGAAGGATGTATCGATACAACCATTATTATATATTGATTTTCCTTTCTCAAACCGAAAAAGGAAAGCGAGGACTTGGACCGTTATTGGTCAAATATTTCAGAACGCCGGCCGAGGCACATAACACGCCACCCAAGATGGGCCGTACGGAACATTGTTCATATTGGGTCCACAAAGACAGAATTTCCCTTTCAAAAAAATGGCCGAGTGGTTGGACCGTTGTTGGTCCAATTTTTTAGAACACTGGCAGAGGCACATGGGCACCCCCGATTTTGGGCTGTACGTTTGTCTGCCAAGACAGAACCATTCTCGTAGCCCGAGTCCCGACCCATCTATCACTTTAACTGGGTCAAATCTCAAAACCTACTTCTTATCTTCTAAAATAGAAGAATCGTGGTGTGTGACACCATGGTACCAAGTACCCAAAATGATCTTTTACCAGTTACTGATCAGTGATTGGAGACTGCAAAAGAAAATGTCGAAAAGCTCCGAAGGCCCATACAACAAATAGACTAATTAATCACGCTCAGCTGTCATGCAAGGGCAACGGACCCAACAAGTATCCTGAACAATTGGATTCCCACTAGTTCTCGGGATGGGGGAGCTCGACGGACGCAGAGGAAATGCGGCGTTCGACAACTCTCGTGGTATCAGGGGACAGCCGAGGTGTGTTCGATGCAAGGCCCTGCTGATAAATTGTGAGTAATAGGCCGTCAGTTTATCACAGCAACGTCGCTATGACGAAGACGACAGAAGTAAACTATGTGGGGTGTTCTACCTAATTTGTCCTCATCACTTAATTGGCTTACTTAATGTTTGTATCCATTTGAGACATGGCTACCTTAAATAATTTTCAAGATATAAGCGTCGTCATCGGGCATCAATCAGTTTAAGTATGATTAAAATATGTGAATAATTTGGTCTATTTCATCAAAATTTTTCAAGATTCAAAAACATAATTACATTTAGTAAAAATTTTATTTTTATATTTTATATTAATATTTTATTTATTTTTTTTCTCACTTTTGTAAGTATAATTTGTTACAAAGTATGCACACCATAATTTCAAGAAATTTAGATAAATAGAAAAAAAAAATGGAACAATTTTTAAAATTTTTTTTTTTTTATAATCCAAAGCATCAAGAAGTAAAAGTGCTGTCTCGACCCATTTTGTGAAGTCATGCCCTTTATGCCCTCTTTATTTTATTTTATTTTATTTTATTTTATTGCTTTTTTTTTTTAATTCAAATAAACAAGTTGTAACCTAATTACAATTGTATTTTGTCCAATGAGTAAGAGAGTTTTTTTTTTTTTTTAAAAAAAATTAAGACAAATAAAATAGGTTGCAAGTGGTTGTCATGGTATCGGTTGCAATTCAAACTCACAACACTTGCGAGTGCCACAAGTTGGCATGACCCATACATAGACAAAACAATATCTTTCATACAAAAATACATTGGAAGCAAGAAGTTAAAGCTGTTGTGTCATGTGAATCGGACTCACAAGAAGGCAGCAAGGATATGTGGGGTGAAATATATGTACGTAACTATGAGCAAATGTGGTTAGGCGAGCTTTAGGTTTGAATCCTTTCCGGCCCACTCCATTTTTTAGAAATCTTGAAATTTAAAGTTGCTTCTTTGTGTTGCGTCGGGTTATTTATATACGAGTAAAATTTTACTTCAATCCTTTTTTTTTTAAATAAATTATAAGACAAGAAACATATATATATATATATATCAGCAAATATATGTGCATTATTCATTTGTGACACTTACAACAAACGAAGAACGCAGAGCGGCCCATGGTTTTTCATTCTGCCAGTTGCTGCCGTGGTATCAATCGGTGTGGGAGCCCCAGTGCACGTACGGGCTGGCAAAAGCCAACTTGTTCGTTGTCCAATCATAACAGACGATCGGTGATGTCAATGTCAGGAATCACGCATACGACTCTATACAGATTCTTGTCCCCAGGCAAAATATTAGGGGCCTGCCTACTTCCCTTCTGTCCTTTTGTCGAACAACTTGCAGTCGATAATTATCAGATTAATACTGCTTGGTTTGTCTAATTATTTTTGTTCATTTGGCCAATAGACATACCCCTGCGTACTAAAGACAACAGCCGTGGGAATCAACTTCTCAAGCACTGGGCCCTGTCAGCGAAGAAATATGTTGTACAGAAATGGGAAATATGTATATCGTGTTCCTGCCTCATGCATGTAGTTCGTGATGTAAGCCAATAATTCAAATAGAAATAAATGATAAATGAAAGGCATGACGTCCTTATGCGTTAACAACCACAGGGCAGTCTTTTAAGTTACGCTACAATAATATTTAAGAATTTCGAACTTGTTTTTAGCTTTGACGTTAAGAGTATAATGAGACAAAGTTTTGCATTAATTGAGGCCAAATCTCTCTTCAATAATTTTAATTTTTTTATAAATATAATTTATTTATAATTTTATATCATATGATAAATAAAATTATTTAAAATAAAAAATATAATTATATATATATATATATAATAATAATAATAATAATAATACATAAAATATTACTTGTACAATATAGGTCATCACCTAATAATTTTTTAAAATGTTAGTTCCAAAAATTTTGGATCATTTACTTATTTAAATTTTCACGATAGGCTCAAATGCTATATTTCACCAATGAATCGTGACGCCAGGTAACCCAACGATGAGTCATGTCATGAATTGTGAGTTACTGTTTGAAAATTGAGACTGTTTGAAACCGTTATCAATTCTTTATTTATGCTACAGGGTATAATTGGTTGAATTTTCATACAAAGCTTTTAGCTTTTTATTATTATTATTATTATTATTATTATTATTATTATTATTTTACCTCTTTTCGATGAATTGACAGAGTTTTCAACGTGTATTGATATGAGCGACTGATGCGTTAATATCTTCCTCTAATCTTTTTTTTTTTTAAACCGAGAAAGAGACAGTATTTTGGAGAGGCAGGGTTTGACCCTGATGCTGCCCCTTAAAGCCTTAGCAGGAATATCACATAGAAGATTGCAAAATGTCTCATGTTAGTCAATAATTTGATCACAATTATTGAAAGTGTTAGCATGGACGAATGGAAAGGGAGCCTGTAGACTAAGTCGCTTTTGTGTTTAAACATAAAAAAGAAATCGTCGTAATTTATTAACTGTTCATAATTTCCAACTCCACTGAAGATTTATATATACATAATTTTATTTATTATATTGTATAGAATTATGAATGAGTTATATTAAAAAAATAAAAATTAAATTTAGACAATTTATAAAATGTACCAAAAAAAAAATTTAATAACTTTTAGAACATAATACATACCAAAATTATCCTTAATGTTTAAGAATCGTTGAAGAGGGGATTTTAAAATATGGATCCTTCTTAACGAATGTGAACAGAGAAAATGGGACGGTAGAACAATGGAAAACAAAACCTAATCCATTAGAAGCCTTCCCTCTCCTGGATTTAGTCATACGATGATATAATAAGCATGATATTATTCTTATTATTTATTTATTTATTTATTTTTTCTATGAGGGTAGACATAAGCGTAACATTAGAAGAACTGTGTGGTCACAAGTGAGAATTCAGTAGCTGCATTCCTTGAAGCAAGTGGCAGTTATGAAGGGGAGAGCCGTGCTGGTAATCCGAAATTCGGAGGAAGGATAAAAAATGATACGTAAGTTCCGCAGGTTATGATCAAAAGGAAATAATTCTATGGATGAAAGACAAAAACATTTTATAAATTTAACATTGCTTTCTTCCGTCCGTCTTCATATGGAAATGTTTGTCTCCAAATTGGCCTCATTCTTTCTTGTCCATTGCATTTTGATACTTGACGCCTTTCATAGGTTCATAATTGCTAGGAATATGATGTAACGGTGTATATTTGAGCCGTTTCTTCGAGGAAATCAATTATTAAGGGCATGTCGGCCCCAATCTCTCACGTCATTCATACAACGGTGGGCAGATCAGTTGAACTTTCAAGTATTAATTATTTGATTAAAGAATTTTTTTTATTAAAAAATTTAAATCAAAATATAATATCAAATGTTTAAATTTATGTTTTATTTAAATAACAAGAAAACAAAATACAAATTAACGGGTTGCAATCGAGCCACGCTGGTGATGAAAACTGAAATTTTGATTTAAGCGGTTACTCTTGGGTGTTGGAATCAGATGTCACATCGTGACTTTTGTTGCGTGCGTTTCGCAGCTTTCCAAAATTCTACACAGCTCGTTCTGATATCTAAATTAGTTTCCCAAGAGTTGGATCTGTTTGCTTATGAGTGCTCTGTTTAGCTAATCCAGCACACTCTTGAAAGACCATGGTGGCACGGTGCACCGGTCGCTTAGGCGGTCCAAAAAGGAAAGCATGGACTCAAGATCGGAATTCTCCTTTTGCTCAACTTGGTCTTGGAGAAGACTCGGCTTAATTAGCGCCAATCTATTGGTAACGAGGCAAGCATGCTCTGAGCGGAGAGTATTAGAGCCGTACACATTTCCCTTTCGAGAATCTAGTACGCTCCGCAAGTTGCAGCAGACAAAATCCAAAAAAAAAAAAAAAAAAAAATGACAAAAAAAAAAAAGGGTAGCAGTTCCCCCCACAATCTTAGGTGACAGTAACACGTTTGCTTCATCAAGTCAACAAACCCAATTCTATTATATAAATCCAGATTTCCAATATAATCAATAATTAACATTCTGGAGGAGACGAGATTAATATGTATCATCAGCCTACATGTGTAACATACCCAGAGAACATCGGGGTTAGAAATTTATGTTGGCGCACTTCGCGCTGGATGATTTTAATTTGGGGTTGATGCTATGGGTGATGAGTTGTGATTGATCACTCCGACCAAGGCCTGTCCGGATAAAAACGCAAACAATTCCCGTAGGTAGTACACGTAGCCTGAAATAGGCATGAAAAACCATGCTACTAGGCGTTGGCCTGCATACTGACCGCAAGATCAACGCCTTCTTCTTTTGTTCGATTCGGACAACTACAAATAGGTGTGGTCCCTTGGTTTTAGGCCCTAGCCCAAATATCTATTTCATCAAAAATTTTCCGAAACGTGAAAATTGCTTGAATATAATCAATTTGATAAACAGATTAATATATTATATATCTTAAATTTTTGATGAATATTTATAAATATACATTCTAAGAATCATAGAATAAGCTGTAATGAAGTCTTTCTTAAAAAGCCGCTGTAGAGACTGAAGATTAATTGCTGCATCAGTTCGTTAAACCGACAAGTCTATCGCTTCCGTATGTCAAGGATTTTCTCAGATATTCGCTACTGGGCTAAGCATTTGTGGCCCAGAGTTTGAGGTGTTCTGTTTATTCGTCAACTCATACGCTACCGTATAAGGAAGCGAGCGTGTAAAGAATAAAATGCTAGCCAGTATATATGCTTTTTATTTTTCAAAAAATTACAAAAATTTCTTGAAGTAGGTTATGTAGAGCTTTGATTGGTCAGCTAAAATTTATCTTAATTTGAAAACCTCGGTCCTTGAATTTGCTTTGCGCTACCGGTTTAGTTTTTTTTTGTTAAGTTATTAAAGCAAAGTTTTAAAAAAGGGTCAAATTGTTAAAAACCCGAAATAGCCCCGGAAGTTTGTTTTAAATCTACTTTCGTCCTTATACTTGTTTTATCTCTATTAATTCTTTAGTTGTTTAGAAACTTAAGGATCCAAAAATAAAGTTTAGACTGACCACACAGTTCTTTTTGGAGATTTCTTCTGGAGTAATTTAGAAATATCAGAAATTTTAAAAAATTTATATTTAACATACTTTATTTTAAATTTAGTAATAATTCATATTCTATATTTTCAAATGTAACTAAAAAATATATTAACATTTGAGTTGTGCAACAATTAACATATTCATGTGAGTATTTGTTAATAAAAATTTTCAAAATAATTACAAAAATACCATTATATATGTTATAAAGATATTAAATTGCCCTTAATTTATATAAATGAAATAAAATCATTTTTGGACTAAAATTTGGGGTTGGATTATTTATTACATTAATTTTCTTAATGATAGTATGATTAGTGTGAAATGTTAACCAAATAATATAAGTTTTTTTTTTTTTTGCTTTTTGTTAATTGTTTGAGCTATTTTTTGAAATATTATAAACTTTATTAAAATAAATGGGCAAATATGTCTTTTTACTATTTTTATTTAATTTAACTAATGATTATTAATCATAATATTTTTTTTTATTACATTTCAGAATATATAATGTAAATTGTTATAAAGTGCAAAATATAGTATGTTAAATGTAAATCTTTTAAAGTATTTAATTAAGTAATTTGATACGTTGTAAAACCAAAATGTCTGTCATGCTTAATCGTATATCCTACATACAAGATAAAAAAAAAGAAAAAAAAAAAAAAAGGTCTGATCACGTCACATTGGATACAAAGTCAATTATTCATTCTTTTAAAACTTTTCCTTTTCTCTGGTACCGTTGCTCACGGAACTGTGGTTTTTTTTTTTTTTTTTCTTTTCTATTGTTAATAAGCATTTATATTTTTTGGGTACTTTAAATACACATTCATATTAAATACGGTAGCGATACACATGCAGAGAATATGACCTGGCTGTCCTTGAACTCCGAATGAATAATAACTTCGGTGTACATAATATTCGTTGAAGTACAACCAAGGAGAGAACTGAGGACGCCATCACGAAGAATGTCGTATTGAATACGCATCGGTATTATTACCACAACGATTTAGGCTGTAGCCGTCAAAAGAATGATGGATTTTTTGCTTAATACGAGAAAAGAGACATTTTAATTTTTAAAATTTAATTTAATTTAATTTTTAAAAAAAAATTAATAAAATAATTTTTTTCTTATATTTTATTTTTTTAAAAAATAAAAATTATATATTTTTATAATTTTTTAAATTATAAATTATAAAAATTTTAATATATATATATACAATATATATATTAAATTATATATTACATTATATTTATATTTAATTTTTTAAATTTATATTGTTATTTTTATATTAAATTATTATATTTTAAATAAAAATATATATATAAAATAAAATTTAAATATTATAAAATATATAATATATTTTATAATAAATTTATTTAATTTAAATTATTTATATTTTATAAATATATTATATTAATTAATATTTTAGTGTTATATATATATATATATATATATATATATATTAATATTTTATATATAATTATATTTTATTATTAATAATTTTTATATGGTATATATAAATATTAAAAAAATTTTATATATAATATTAAATATTAATTTTATTAATTTAATTTTAATTAAAATTAATAAATCAATTAAAATTTAAATTCGTAAATTGTTGGTTTAACAATTAGTTTGATTTTTAAAACTTTAGTCCAAACACATAATTATTCTAATTACCTAAAGAAGCTAAAGTAATTCTACAGTTAAAAGACCAAGTTAGCATTGATCATATTGCGGAAAACTCTAATGTCATTAATGGAAATTGGGGTCGTTTTGGGACACTAACGGTAAATTATCTAAGAACTGATTATTAATTGGACCCACTTACATTGTTTTCTTATTTATTTGGGCCAGTCCCTCCAGCGTGTTTAATTTCCAGCGGCAAGCAATCGACATACACGATTGCCGAGTTAGCCTCTTACACATTCGCTCTCGTCTAATGGGCGGCACCCAAATGCAATCTCACGCGTTACATGCTGTAGCTTTTTGTGGGATTTCTTCGTAAAGTCACTTGGCTTTCTTCATAAAGCCATTGATTGGGGAAAAGAAAAAAACAAGAAAAGAAAAAAAAGCCAGTTTGTTTGGTCTTCATGGTATGTTGTACTTTGAGGGTTTGTGTGAAGTTCCTTCGGGTTTCTTACAAGGAAACACTACCACTTTCAGTTCTTCACCAGACTCCCTTTCTTGTACTCTAGTTGGTGGCTTTGTCCAACTCTAAAGCCTCCCTCTTTCTGCTTGTCTGCCTCTAATATTGAGAAACAAACAATAGATTAAGACAATACAAAAGTCTCCCCAAACTCCCCTGTTTTCCTGAAGAAAGTAAACTTAGACATGGCACTAGAGGCCGTGGTGTACGCTCAAGACATGTATAGTACTTATGGCTACAGGGATACTTGGTTCTGTGGTGACTCTGGCCTACCACAAGAAGATAATAAACATTTTAAGGGGATGCTTTGCAATAATATCAACAACGCAGAGCAACAAGCTCCCCAAGCAAACTGGGATTCCTCGACTTCTTCCGTGAAGCAACATGACAAAGATCAGTGGGATCCTAATTCTCCATCACCTGAGGATTGCGCTGTTGACCAATCGCCTGGAACCTTGTTAACTAAAATGGAGGAGCCACCACTGGTACAAACCAATATCGGCCGGAGAAAGCGAAGGCAAACAAAGAGAGCAATGAACAAGGAGGAGATTGAGAACCAGAGGATGACTCACATTGTTGTTGAGCGCAATCGAAGGAAACAAATGAATGAGTACCTTGCTGTGATGAGGTCTTTGATGCCTCCTTCTTATGTCCAAAGGGTCGGTCCCTAAATAATTAGCATGTTAATTTCTGTTTCGAAAATTAAATAATATATTGGAGATGAACAACTAAATTGTGTTGTTTTCGTGCTCTTAGGGCGACCAATCATCCATAATTGGAGGCGCCATTAATTCCGTGAAGGAGCTGGAGCAGCTCGTGCAGACCATGGAGTGCCATAAGAGAAGGACCAAGCAACAAGCAGAGGTTAACAATGCCTTCTCTTCACCATTGGCCGGGTTCTTCTCCTTCCCTCAGTATTCAACACGTGCAACTCGGTCCCCAGCCATGGCCGACGAGTCGTTGTCCGAGACTGTTTTACTGGCGGCTGCAGACATAGAAGTGACCATGGTGGATAGCCATGCCAATCTTAAAATATTGTCCAAAAAACGACCCAGGCAGCTCTCGCAGATGGTGGCGGGTTTGCAAAGCTTAAGGCTCAGTATTTTCCATCTCAATGTCACCGCCTTTGATCAAATGGTTCTCTATTCAGTTAGTGTCAAGGTATGATGTAGTCAAATCAGTCGCCTTTCCCTGTTGACTTCACTTTTTATTTTATTTCCTTCTATATATATGCATATATTTTTTAGAACACCTCTATATTTTTGGTTATACATTCTTGCTTTACCGTTTCCTATCATTGTTTGCAAAAGTTAAATACACCCAATAACGAGCAACAAACGGTATACTTTGTATTACTATAATTGCTGACGGTTTTTATATAAATATATAATAAATAGTAATAATATAATATAATATAAGTTATCCTTTAAAACGCGTTAAGTTTACTAGGTTGTAATAAAAGTCATTTTGATTTAGTTAATTACTTGTGGACTTCACTTGTATTTCTTGGGCAATCGAACAGGTTGAGGAAGGTAGCCACCTGGCTACGGTAGATGAGATCGCAGCCGCTGCTAACCAACTGCTACGGAGGATTGAAGTGGAAGCTGCTTCAGCAGAAATCAATTTATAAACCCAATTGCGTTATTCACATGGAATTAGTGACGTCAATTATTGTTTGTTGTAAATTTTTTTTTTTTTTTTTTTTGTGTATTAATTTCAGCTATGGCCTCCTTTGCGATTATTTTGTGTATGACAATATTAGCTAATTTCGGTGTGCTCTCTGTCAAGGTTGTCCTAATCTTCTGGCATAAATTGCAAAGAATTTCATATATTTATTTCAACGAAGAAAAGTGGAAAACTGCAGCCATATTTACAAGTCTTAACCTTCAACTGGTACCTGGCAAAATCTCATTTAGAAAATGTCAAGCAAAGAAGTGAAGGAAGAATAACCTAAATCTCTTTCTATTTCGCTTCCATATTGATCTCGACGTCAATGTTTAGCAGCAACAAAATCTTCATGTAAACTATCAGCTGCTTCATGATTAAAAATAGAAGCGAATTAAATATTAAGCACCCACTGTTCCCATTAGTATATATAATTTTTTTTTATAATCAAATTAGTGATAGAATAAAATTTTAGAACATCAAATATGTAATTTTATCTCAGTAAAAGCTGCTAGTTCAATTGCCTGGAAACCTACCTACCAACTAAGTTCTAGCAATAACATTACTCTAAGCTTGATTAACTGGTGACTAAGAAATCTGTGTGCATTGCATTATAGTCTATCCACACCATAGTTAGTCAACATAGCTGGTTAATCAAGTCAAGACTCGTCCACGATTATTTTTCCAGTGCATTTACTTCAATTTTATTTCGATATTATGTTTTCTTGTGACACCATTTTACGGATCAGTGAACAAGATATAAATATGTCTCGAGGCTGGTATCCCAGAAAAGGAAAAAACAGTCAAGGACAAGCTTCAATTTTACTCTTTAATTATTAATGATAAAGACTAAATTAGGTCCAAACAACTTTGTCCCTTCTAAATTCCTCAACTTCTAATTGGGCTCACAAAGCCTAGCTATAGCTTTCTACGGGTTCTTTGTGTTCCATGTGATTAACACTCAGATAAGCAACGGGCCCTCACCGGAAAGCACCTCATCAATTAACTCGATTATGTTCCTAAATTGAAGTATTCAGCTAAAAATCAAGCAAACCAATCGGCTAGAAAATGTTTTCCTGCCTAAATTGTAACGAAATGACTACCAAGTGACCCTCTATAAAGTCTGTGAAAACAAAAGCATGCGTCTTATTGGGTCAATTACAGATGAATCCCTAGCTCGAGGACAGGCAACTTTGGAATGGTTTGGTCCACCGTAAGTCTCGCACTGTGTTGTTCTAAATCAGTGCGGCGTTGTTCAAATTGCTTGAAGTATCATTCTCACACGGCACTTCCCTAGACATGCTTCTTGCCAAAAGCATAAGCTTTCATTTATGAAGAACTTACGTTTTTGTTTTATTTTTCCAATTCGATGGCTTTTTCTTCTTCTTCTTTTTTTTGATCATCTACCCATCTCGACGATGATTACCCACCATATTGCTCCTTCGATTATTTTATTTTATTGTTCTGGAGTAGTACTAGTGGTGTTTTCCTCTGTCTCCTCTACAGTCGCACGCACATGACGATGATATAAGCAATCCGCTTGAACGATGCATTGTTTGTCTTTTCTTCGTCAAAAGTTGGTAAAAAAGGTAGACTGCCTGTCGTCCCAAGAATGTTATCGTGCTGCCTTTCTTGGTCACAAAATGGGCATATATAATTTTTAGTCAACTTATTTACAAAATTCAATAATCCCCAGCTGTGGAAAATTTTTTTTTGAGCAACATTGTAAAATGTTGAAGAAGCTCGAGATTATTGTTAAAGTATTATTTAGACGTCGGGCGAAACAAATAAAAGTTGGGGAAAATGCTTGCACTTCTAAGTTCTAATTTTATAATTTTCTTGTATCAATTACTGGCAGAATCAGCCATGGGTCACGTTAATTACAGTCTTCATAAAAGGAGGAAGAGGAAACCTACAAAAAAAAAAAAAAAAAAGGGAAATTGTATAAATTTGCGTCTTAGTTTAGCCGAAGTTATGTTCCGAACCTTAAAGGCTGAGCTGAGCTTGTCCATGACAGGCCGGATCCAAAGCTTTCTTTTGTGTTTTTCTGACTTTAACACACAATGGATCCGATCCAAAGTTAGATTATATTTTTTGAGGGCTACGTTTTGTCAAAACTGACCTCAGTGGAATGGGCGGGAGTGGCCTACGGCAACTCACGTTTCCTCGTTACGGTCCATAATTAGAGCGCATGAACCTGTCTGGAATATATTCCCATGACTCTTGACCCAAAAAAAAAAAAAAAAAAAAAATATATATATATATATATATATATATATATATATATATCTCATGATTTTGAAATCTGGGGGAGTCCCCCTAATCTTAATCTGACACGGTATTCAAATAAACAAGGAGGGAAAAAAAAAAAAAGCAGGAGTTTGCCTTTTAGATAATATTTAAATGATTAATTTTTTTTTTTTGGAGTTTTGGATTCTGATCATGAAAAAATAAATATAAATTTATTGAAATGAAAAGACCTATTTTATTGTGTAGTTTATAGTTTAATGAAAAAAAAAATGATAAATAAGGGTTTTGTAACCGGAAAAAAAGGGACAAAAAACCAACATATTTTCCATGTGAAATAATGGTATCTTTTTATCTGTACTAGCATCTGGTTAAGATTTTAGAATCTAAACCTCGTTCACTCATTGTCTCTCGCTGTTTACAGCACAGGGATTCTTTGGATTTGTGGAGTAATTTTTAATAATACTAGAAGTTATACTTAATTATTATTTGGATGATATTATATTAGATGGTAAATTTCAAGTGCACTTTAGGAAAAAAAAAAAAAAAAATCCCAGTGAAAGAAATACATACATTTTCCAACAATTTCCCATTTTTCATTTTTGGGAATGGTAATATGCTAGTATACCAACTTTGTGTACCCCATGGCCCCAAATCAAATTCATTTTTTCCATTAGATCAAAGATAAGTTTCCATACTGAATCAGAGGATTCCAAACGGATTATCTCTTTTTGACTTGGTCCCAACTCCTAGGATTTCAATCTTGGTGAACAAAGTGGAAATCATACCCATTTCGCCAATAGAATTTACCCCAGTTAATTCATCGGGCCAGACTATCTGCCTAGTCAAACAGAACCCCAGTTGCGCACGAATATGCGTATATTCAACAACCGGGAAGAACTGCAGTTGGTAGAATGTCATATGCTTCAAGGTTGTTCACAAACCAAAACAGTACATTTATGTCAAAAACATCTTTACACGCAAAAAAAAAGAAAAAAAACAGATAATTACTTTCTCAAGTCATCTGACGAAATTAGAGTATTGAATAAAGGGGTCCCCTGGTGAAATAATTTCTTTGTCCTCTTTAGGCACCTAAAGCAAATCATCACCGTTGGGGATGCAGCTTCTTAACCTCACTGACATACTATGAAATGAATTTGTTCATCTGATACAGTCTCATGATTGGATAATGTCCTGCAGCTGTTGGATGAGGCAGAACTAAAGAAAGCCCAGCTTAGTGAAATTTCTCGAGATTATAATCATTTTTTGACAGATACCGCTTATATTAATTACATGCCAAAATAGTGAAATCTTTACACTTACAGGAGTTGAAGTCAATTCCTGCTTTGGTTTTGTCTTGATGAAGATAACCCTTCACCAGGTGATGAGGATCTTTTCTTTGAAACGGGAATTGTATGCAGGCATTGTCCGTTGGTTTTCTTCAAAACAACAGCCGAATCTGTTTTCTCTGTATTTTCTACTGGAAGAACCGATCTGCCCTGTGATACAATTGGGCAAGTCAAATGATCCATTGACAAAGACCTTCTTATTTGCTGCATATCATTTTTCATCAACTCATGATTATCTTTAGACCCCACAAGTGTGGGAGCCTTTTGCATTGGGAAGTCCTTTTTATGGTTATCACCAGGATCACAAGGCAGCTGCAGATTACCATTACTATCAGAATCGACATTCCCCTTCAAAATTCTTTCATCGCCAACATGTCGTATCTCGCATTCCTCATCTGCTCCACCCCTGCCTTCACAAGCCTCGTTTCTCTCCTGAGCATTACCCAATTCAACATTAATCTCAGGATTCTCCATCGGGGGGTTGACAATTGCGTTCGAATTGTCAGGATTTCTGTTCACTGAAATCACGGGAGCCCCAACTACTTCATCAACTATACGCGCGCGACACAAGGGGCAGTTGGTGTGAGACCTCAACCAAGCATCAATACAAGATATGTGGAAGGCATGGCTGCACTTTGGCAACAGCCTGAGAGTCTCGCCTTGTTGAAATTCATTCAAGCAAACTGAACAGACAGTCCCTTCAATCAACCCTTCATCCTTCCTGTACTTAATAATAGTTATGGAATTGATAGTTGACTGGTGCAAACCCATTCTGGCGATAAACCATATTGGATGAGCAACCGGCGGGATCTCATCAACAAACTCTTCATCTCTACTCTCTGCTTGTGATTGCAGCTGCTGCTGCTGCTGCCTGTTGTTCCTTGAACGGAACCAACCACACGGAGACCCCCCAGCAATAAGATAATAACTGACAGCAAGGAAAAGGATGGCTAGAATGATGACAACAACGATCACATATGGTACTATGTTGTGGTTTTGGGTTGAAAGAGGCTGAGGTGGTGGTGGTGAAGGCCAGAGATAATAATCTGGGTAAGGGTTGCAGTTATAGGGACAGGCTGTTTCACAGAAACCTTGGCAATCTTCAGTTTGGTTTACTGCAGTCAGAGCTGGAAAGAGTTTCCTGTGTCTCAGTGCCATTGATGAGACCGAAGAGCTCAAGAAAACGAGAAGCCAGCACCCAAAAAGGGCGAGCAACTATTTACTTACGTGGGGTTGCTGATTAGTTTGTTGTCTTTTTGTTTATATTAAAAGAAAAGAAATCTACAGGCTGAGGAATCCCGTCACTTTCCGCTTTATTGGTGAATTAAAATTGATGTGTTTGGTACGCTGCCACCGTTGTTTTAGAAACTCATGCCCTTGTCCTAAACCTCTCTCTCTCTCTCTCTCTCTCTCTCCTAATTTTGTGTGAAATTGTTTCAAGGCCTGAGTCCTTTCCACCATGTATTTTCTAAACGGAAATCATGTTTGGTGCAGAAAAATGGAGGCGCTCGTGACGCATATCCCCCATCTCTCTGATGTCAGCAATGATATATATATATATTTAAAAAAATTAATTTTTACCATAAAAATTACTAGATATATACGTGAGAACCAATGAAATATGTCAGTTAATAGATTAAAATGTACAAGAAAGACAAACCAGTTCTTACCTACTTTATATTCAAACTACTTGGTTCATTTAATTCGTCATTATTCACATTAACTAATACTTTATTTTAAAAAATATACTTTTAAATAATTATTATAATGGGATAACCAGGAGGGCCCAGGGCCCGTGTCTAGGGTTGCACCCCAGTCCTGGCGCCCTTTCTGATGTTGCAGTCAGGTTTACGAAAGTTTTTCGTGTACATGAAACCTTTCGATCAGATGGTTGAAATAAAATTAGAATAAAAAATTAATTCACAAAATAAAAAAAAAAAAGAATAATTTCTTCTCTTTGTCAAGCATCCTAAAAGGAAACGTTTTGAAGTTTTGAGCCCTTCGATTCGGCAGGAAGTCAATTCTCGTGGCCAGCTGCTCGGTAATTTCTTACAGTTGGTGCATCACGGTGGCTCTTACAAATTTTCATGAAAGTCAACCAAGTTACGTAGCGTGTGCTGTGGGGTGACATGGACCTCATATCTGCCATACTATGATAAAAAAAAAAAAAAGAAAAGAAAAAGAAAAAGAAAAAAGTGATCAAATCCCAAACTTTTCTTACTTTCAAAAAGCTTATTGACTCAAATACTCTTCTTACAATTTTTCATTATTAGAATTTTTTAAGTGGTAATTTTACATTAGAAGAAATAGAGCATGGGCCTCTCGTCAAATTTAAGAGTTTTTATTTATTATGCATATTTAGGTGGCAAATTTTTATTAGATACTACACAATATTGAAATCCAAATCAAGTTCACAAGCTCACATTTAGAGTTCTCAAATTAATTTTTATTTTCTTATTTCATGTGTGAACAATTGCCAAATAAAAAGAAATATTGATTAAATCAAATAACAATTACAGGCAGAATTGTATATTAAAACTCATCTATACGGCAATATCCTTTGCATTGTTGCAGATTTGCTGTCCACCCAATGGGACAAGAAGAAAAATTGTTGTCATGATGCTACTTCGGAGCTGGAGCTGCTGGTCCTCAAAAGGGGTAATTGCCGGTAAGGACTGAGATCTGAGACCTTATTTTCGGTTAATTAGTAACATCTCTGATTTGGGTGACCCTATAGCCCAAAGCTAAAAAAGGTAGAGCACAATGAAAAGGGACACACCATCTGTGTTAAGCAATTATTTAAAAAAATAATTTTTTTTTTTTTTGTAAGAAGTAATTAAATGTATAATACAATCGTTTTAAATGTACAATAAATCTAATTGAATGTGTAATTAATTGTTTAAAAAAAAAAATCCAGTAATCTTTTGTTACACATTCTACCAATGTTGTTGCATATTTAAAATTATCATGTTGTATATTCAATCATTTTTAATTGAACATGGACGCAAACATGAGACATATAATAGTTAACGAGTCAGAAAGAACAAATAATTCAACAATTCGAGGAGTTTTGAGAGCCCACGTCTTATTGACAATTTTGTTTGTGGCAATAGGTTAGCTCGGGAAAAGGTAAAATTGGCAGCACTTCTAAAAGTTTGAGAGTTAAAATTCCATTCTTGTAGCTTGAGTTCAGTGGCATATCGACATCTTGTTGACTTATTTGTGGATGTACTCTAAAGTTTGGCTTCCACATTAGTCAATGTGGTCCCTTAAAGTATCCGTGACGAGGGTAAACTTAATATTTTTATCGAGGAATGAGGTAGCCTAGCTACCTACCATTTTAGTAACATAATAATAATAATAATAATTTTAGAACATACATTCTCGTATAAAAATTATCTGAGAGAATAATTGGATTGGAGTAGGCTCCCCAGCGAGCTTCCTTATTTTGCCTTCTTGCTCTAAATTCGTGTACATAGCCGTTGACCAACATAATTTTATTTTTATCTGTTCGATTCTGCCAACAACTTTACTGACCTTTTTTTTTTTTATATTTTTTTTCTCTAATTATATACGGATTTTGCGGGAATAAAATGAAATTTCTTTTACTCATTTTCCTTGTTAATTGAATGACATGTAAATTGAATTAATATTTTCATTTTCAATGCACAGAATCACTCTATCAGAATTTACATGTGGGTCTTGATTTCATTTGTGGTTAATGTAAAGTAACAACCAACTCGGAGCTAAAAACCGTGATAAGTAGGCCCAAGAAATATACATATTTTGGGTTAAGCCACAACCAATAAGAGGTTTGGACGGCATAGTTGTCTAAAGCAGGGACGTGGACTGCACAGATTCCTAAAGTTGTTACAAGAAGTGAAGCTAACTTGCCCTGCAGTAATTCTTGTCCATTAGCATAAGTGTTCGCGTCAATATTAAGTAGTGATCTGTGGTTCTGCATAGAACACTGGACTGTGAACAGATGTTCGTTACCCAACTGACGGAAACAGCAACTTGAATTGTCTGTTTTCTCCATCCTGTCATTGCTTAATATTGGCAGGTGCCTGCAAATTGGCTTAATAGTTTGGGAAGATTGATAGGCTTACCTATGTGCTATAATGTAAAGACATAGTTTGAGGTTGATTTATGCAATTCTAATTATTTGGCATATGACAATTTTCTTCTCATTGCAATATTTGGAATAAGGAATCTCTTTTTCAAACTTGGTTTAAGGAACATGGGGTGGAGAAGGTGACGGGCCATGGAGAATGTTGCAAAAGTGGCGGAAACGGTTGCTGGGTGGCCAGGCATGATTTTGCTAAGGTGGCTGGCAACTAGACAAGCTTCCCAGCTCAGACGTGCAACACTCAAGTGTACAGCCTTCACGGTGGAATGTCTCTCCAGAGAAGCAATTAAAGGTGTCCATTTAACCAGGGACCTCATACACAAGTTCTGAAGGCAGTTAATTATGTTAGACTTGAATAATTAGGCTTTTCTGCATGATTTGAAGCCCAATTTCTGATTTTCAAGCTTTTTACTGAGTAACAGTCTAGCTTTGTGCCATACTGCCATTACAGGTGCATGACTGAAGCAGGAAGTCGTTGTCAGCGCGCCGAAGCCACTTAACGATCCAGGGAATCTCCTGCACAAAGAAAATAACAGAAAATAGGCCGCATTTTCATTTCCTTGACAGCAGTAAAAAGATCCTCTGCAGTCTGCACAGATTAATAGACACTTGCCTCAGCATATGAGTTCGAGGACATTATGTTAAGCTCACTGTTGTTTATGGATTACAATTCAGAACAGAAAATAAATATGTCAATTGGATTGCAAATACTATACGAAAGTCTCATAAGCTAGGAAGCAAGTCTTCATTATTTAAAAGCTGATAAAACACCTGCAACGTGCACTTGAATCAGTAAGCCCATCATTCTAGTCAGACCATCTCCAAGTTCCCAATATCCCAGACCGGATAATGGGTCTGATTCCGTTCCTGCACCCTTTCGGCACACACTGTTTCTGAGGGACCAATAAAATTAAGCAGTGTTATTAAACTTGGCCCAGTCCAGTCAGTCGGACCGATGGTCCGGCCAACAGGCTACTAGACCGAGTCGGATTGGTAAAAAACCCAATTTGGACAAGAGAACCAGGACACATCCAGTTGACCCAGATGGGTTTTTGAAGACCGTGCGACCTGTCAATCCGGTAGACCCAGATTTGCACGCTTTGTGGTCGTTTCGGGGACCTGATTGAGGTTGGGCCCCAGCATGGATGGCTTCAAGTGGTGTGCTGTTTCCTTGCTTCCTTGATTTCTTCTCGTTCTTGGTGTGAGAGAGACATGCAGGGTCAATACAGAAGCACTAGAGCAAAAGACAATAGAGGGAGCCAAAAAGATAACCTAACAAATTAAGCACAAAGTAAAAAAGATAAGGAGAGAATACGTGTTGACGATGACGATGGAGAAGACAAAGAAAACATGAGAAACATGAGAACGAGAAACAGGGTTTTCCTCATAAGATATGCTCTTAAATATTTTTTCTTTTTATTCAATTTTTAATTAATTAATCATTAATATTTGTTCATACGGGTGAGATTTTGGAATGTGTAAAATTTATTCTTTCTGTTTTTTTTTTCTTTAATTTGGAGTAAATATTATTGTCATCTATCTATCCTTAAAACAAAATTTTTAAAAGAATTTGTCCAGGGAGACCCCTTATAAATTTGTTGAAAAATGTATGTAAACTTTTTTTTCCTAATAAATACAAAAACTAAAAAATATATATTTTAAAATTGATTCGGTTCAATTATTAATTTACTCATTAAATCAGTGACTCAACGATTCAGTATTTTGTTCAAATCAATAACAGAGTTAAATAACTATGAAATGAAAACCCAAAAAGAGGATAATAATAATAATAATAATAATAAAAGATGAGTATTTATGCAAAGAGGACAGCTAAAGATCGGTCTACATCTGACCATTATTCTTCACTGGTCCACACAGTATCCTACCTAATAAAATAGTCTGAATTTAATGTGTACACAATTCATCAGTTCCGTTCAACTGTTGGCAGGGAACCGAAACCCACGATTATGGTTGTTTTCTTCTAAATAATTATGTAGAAAAAGTGTTGAAGTTCCCGGCTTCTCCCTTGTTCATAATTCCAGCATTGGAGATGGAATACAAGCTGAGCTGCAGGGTGAAGCTGACAGCAACCTCTGCGGCGAGCAAATGAATATATTTTTTTTGTTTTTTCGGTTTAATGATGTATTTGGTTATCTTGTAACTAACTTTGTTTTCGTTTAGTTGATGTAATTACAAGAGAATCAGTTTGTAATGTTTGAGTTAGTGTCAGTGGCTGTCATTGCTGGAAAACCTTGTTTGTGGGATTACGTGGACAACTTAATACTTTGCAGAATCTTGGTCTGATTAGTAGCTTTCCCTGTTTTCTTGTTGTTATTATTGCTGTACACAGGATATGCACATTAAACCCTTTTTTTTTTTTTTTTTTTTTAACTAATACAAGAAATAAATCTTTATAACTAAAAAAAAAAATGGACAAGTGACATTGTGTTTCACTCTTAACAAATAATCTTCTAACTTAAATAAGAAAGTATTTTTCCATGTAAATAAGAAGGTTTTTGCAACTTTTTTCCATTACATTAAATTTACTTTTCTAAAATAGTAATCTTTTTTTTTATTCCATTTTTATTTTTTTTTCTCTTTGTTTTCTATTTTATTTTAACTTTCTTTCGGACCAACTGTTTTTTTTTTTTTTTGCCCTCTAAAAACCGAAAAGTTGAAATTCAAACACTTTTTTTTTTTCAAAGCCTAAAACAAATTCAGAAATACCAAAAAGAAAATAGTAACACTAAGCAATGCCAGCGTCATTGGCAAGAAGACGCCGAACGGAGATAGGCGAGTCGGCGCTGCGTATGCTCTGGTGACGAGGCGCGGTGGAGGAGAGGCGGCAAATCTTTCTATGCGGAATTTGGTTGACGGCCACCATCGATTGAGCCGTGGAGATGTGGCGGCGGGGCTCGGAAAAGCGAATTTCTGGCTTCTTTCCGGCGCATGGGTAACGGCAACACGTAGATCTGCCGAAGGCGATGAGGAAAAGAGTGTCAGATCCGTCGGTCGGAGATCGGCGGCGGCGAAACAAAAAACAGCGTTTTAAACGATGTTTTTGGATAGATGATACCAATCTGACGTGGGGCAAAAACAAACTAGAAAAAATAAAATAAAAGAAAATTTTTAAAAAACGTTTTTGGATAAACGATTTCAATTTGACGTAGGATAAAAACAAACTAAAAAGAGATAGAAAAAAAAAAAAAAAGAAAAATCCACTGAAAATAAACATTAAAGGTTAGAAATCAACCTAAAAATAAATTTAATGTTTTATATCAATTTAATATTAAAGACAAATTTATTTATAAAATAAAATCAAATAGTTCATCCCATGGAGTTTATTACATCTCACGTTTATCTTGATTTTATATTAAGATCACGTGTAAACTGGACAATGCAAAGCTTGGTAAGAACCTTAAGGAAGTGACCATTTCTCTGTAAAACAAAAATGGGTTTTAACACGTGCAAGTAAACTAGGAAACTTCTAAGAAGTCTTCTAACATTGGAATGGTTAAATATTATTTTGGTTCCTAATCCCTAAAAGCCGAGTTGGGCAAGTGGCAAACATTTATATATATATTTATATATATATACAACCTCTCCAGAGCCGTATCATTGTATATTCTTTCTTTTTCTCCTACTAAGCACGTTTTGTAGCAACTTCAACATCTTGATTCATTTTGGATAAGCAATTTTGTGATCGTCCCGGATTCTGTAATTTGGTTAAGCCTCAAAGAAATCAGCAGACAACAATATGTTGACAAGCAGCTCGATCGCGTTTCACAATTTCTGCTGCACTTATATCAGAAGCTGCAGGAGATCTGAAGCTAATCCCAATCTCAGATTTCCTTTGACATGCTTAAAACAAAAGCAGAAATGCCAATTTCTCGGAAATTCGATGTTTCAATTTCACATCAGCGGCCTGGAACTCCAGTACACAAACAAGTCCAAGCCGTAAGCTTATTTTCATTTGCAAGGAATTTTTCATAAGATTATCATATATATTTTTATATATTGCTCTTTGCATCCGTCTTATGCAAACCTGCTGTGCAGATCCTGCAGGAACATATTTGTCTATAGTGGTGTTGAATCTGGACCGCCTCACGCTTCCCCTGGTTCTTGGTGAGTTGACTTCGTTATTATACAGAGTGTGATATTTTGATATTGGAATGACATGTTATGGTCATATACTAGCAGGAAAATGTGGATACTGGGAATGGTAATTTCAGTAATCCTACCCTTCTGGAGAAACAAATTGTGGCCATTACAGCAGTTAAAAGGTAAAGACTAAAAAATTGATCATCTTCTTTAGAATTGGTACCTGATTGTTGTGTTTGGGCTAATTCATCTCTAAATTGGCTGTA
This sequence comes from Rhizophora mangle, assembly GCA_037832345.1. Taxonomy (NCBI): domain Eukaryota; kingdom Viridiplantae; phylum Streptophyta; class Magnoliopsida; order Malpighiales; family Rhizophoraceae; genus Rhizophora; species Rhizophora mangle. Next base: position 486,757 of record JBAPLJ010001973.1, read on the forward strand.
CAGACAAAGTTGAATCAGTGGTGGAGACGGCAGAATATGTTGCTGACATTGTCGAAGACGTGGCCGAACAAATTGAGAAGGTGGCTGATGATATCGGTGATAATCTGCCGGAAGGTGGGAAACTTAAAGAAGTGGTAACGTTTGTTGAAAATGTTGCCGGAGAAACAGCAAAGGATGCTCATATGGTCGGAGAAGTCATTGATAAGGTAGTTTTACCAAACCCCTTGTTTTGTACCTTTGCATTTCACCTAATGCTACAAGCACAAATAATCGTGTGGATACGACTTTTATTTCCCATCTGTGCACGTCTGCAGTCATTTTTTTTTGGTATGAATCTATAACTAGCTAGCATTTTTAACCCCTTAAACAATTAACAACTTGCGGGAGACGGAAAATGTACATTGGTTGAAGATTCGTGTTGTGTCCATGGTCTTTTTGATGGGTTGCTTGCTGTTTTCAGTTTTAGTTTCCTCGTTTTTTAGCCTAATTTCATTTATTAATCAAAATTTTTTTTTATAGAGATGCAAAATAAATATGAAATATAATTATTAAAATGTGATAATTGATAAATGATGTTTATTTTATATTTATTTGGTGTGTCTGCCTAATTTTTTTTAACCAAATCTTATTTGCTTATTTTATTTTGTTAATGCGAAAAAGTCAGCCTACGCTGGCCTAAAGAATAAAATAATACCAAAGTAGACAAGCGCGCAAGGTTTCCAGGCTTATCCCCTCGTGAAACAGCCTGGCGGTTTCCTCTCTTTCTAGCTGGATCTTTTTTTCTCCCTTATAAGTCGTATCTATGATTGCTTGCATGAATTTTCTTTCCTTCTTTCTTTCTTTCTTTCCTTTCTTTTTTCTTGTTGATAATTTGCATGAGTTTTCTTTTGACGGGTTACGAGTTGAACCAAGAGAGGTAATTGATTGGTACATGCCTTGTTTGTAAGATTCGATTTATCATATACTTCTTTGAATTAAAATGCAGGTTGAAGAAGTGGTAGAAGATGTGGAAGAGGCAGTGGAGTCTATGATCGAACCAGCCTCTGACCAAACACGTGGAACCAGCGAAGAATCAGAAAGCTAACCTCTGTAGCAGTTTGACCTGCAAATGATAAAAATTCAAGTTAATTACGATTAGCCGTTCTTTTGTAATCTTATCTGGACGGACAATGTTTTTTCTTACAAAATTTCTACAGCTCCCTTGGTGCCATTTTGTTTTGTTTTTTTTTTTTTTTTTAAGAAAAGAAATTAAAGATGGCATATATACTAAACCAAAGGATATCCACAAGGTCGGTTGTCATGTCTAAGTTCACCAAGTATTTGCAGGACTTGGTGGCGGTGCCCATCCAAAAATCGTTATTTTATTTTATTTTTATGTGCAAATGGACGAAATTTCCTTAAAGAATTATATAAAAAAAAAAAGAAAAAATTCTCAAAGGCAGGTACTTGCAATAATCGTAGGAAGTCGCCAAAATTACAATGATGAGTGTCCACTAAACATTATGAAATTTCCACTAAAATTTTGATGCAAAATTTTATAATTAATTATGATGGTCGAGCCAAAAGTTTCTATTTCTTGGCTTAGGCCCCACGTTTTTATTACATTTCATTAACGACATTATAATGCACTGCAACCAAGTTGGATCCGACTTTTATTTTTCTAGTTCCGCTGCCTGTCCCTCGAAAGAGAAACGAAGAAAACAGATTAAATGTGCCCCTAGAGCAGATCAAGAAGTCAAAGCAGACCAACTGGTGCGTCCAATAATCTGATAACACGTATATTTGACGAAACTTTCTAAAGTTAACAACGACTATGATTGTGCTTGATTTTTTTCGCCACCCACGTCTTAGATGTGTGGTCAAGATTTAATCTATGGTACTGGCAATATGTCAATTGGAAGATCAAGACTCCCAAAAGTCCCACTAGACCAGAGGAAGATGTCTTGGTAACATGACATGCTTGAACAAGAGAGAGAGAGAGAGAGAGAGTGTGTGTGTGGGTGGGTGGGTGTGTTTGTTGGGTCTTCATGAATAAGGCCTTACAGTATTACTCAGTACCAAAACTCCCGAGATTCTGAGATTGTGCGTCTGCAAGTCTCAAATAAATCCGAAGAAGCAGAAATGTTGACAACAGGACCAATTGCTCCCTGCAATTTCACCAACCTTTGTCTCAGAAGCAGTCACGGAGTTGAACCTGGGAGTCCCAATCGCAGATGTCCCACGGCAACCTCAAGGCACAAGCACAAATGCCATTTTTTGGGTAAACATTTGCAGCTTTACAGTGCCGCCGGCCTGCACCTGCAAAATTTTAACATTCCAAACAAGTAAGCACATCCATTTTTCGCTGGCAAGAATTATTGACTTTATGATCGTCAATTAACTGTATGCAGCTATGGGCTTCTGATGCAAACATAATCGCGCAGGATCATGGCTGTCCCAAATGGCACTGAATCCGGATCAAAGTCTCCCTTTCCCTTTAATCCTTTTTCTGGTGGCTGGTGCGTTGACTCAAACTAAACTGCCTTTTCTAATTGGGTGTTGCTTACAAGTCCACTTACTTATATATATATAAATTTTTTCGTTGACGCACTGGCAGGAAGGCTTGGATTCTGGGAATTCTAGTATCTGTGATCCTACCCTTTTCGAAAGGCAAATGGGGGCCATTGTTAAAGATAAAAGGTAAAGGTCCAAGAGAACTTTTAGTTGCCTAATTACCCGATACTGTCGTCATTATTGGTATTAATTAAGATATTTTTTTGAAAAAAATTATTATTTCGTTTAATTAACTCAACTTTTAAATTGGCTGTGTAGACAATTTTGAATCAGCGGTGGAATCAGCAGAAAATGTTGCGGAGACGGTAGAAAATATAGCCGAGGAAGTGGAGAAGGTGTCGGAGAAAATTGCTGAAAATCTGCCAGAAGGTGGCGAACTCAAAAAAGTAGCAACATTCGTTGAGACTATAGCTAAAGAAGCAGACAAGGATGCTGAGCAAGTAGAAACAATCATCCACAAGGTTTTTCATTTACCCAGAACGCCTTTCCTTTTTATCTGACATATTTGTGGCATTCTGTCTAATTCACTCCCATCGTGGATGATGCATAACGTGTCCCTTTTTATCTTTTTGGGCCAGTGGAGAATTATATCCTATATTTCTAATGCAGAATTACTAGGACTCGAATCTGGAACTTCATATTTCTCAGTAGTGTGTGCCTATCTTTGTGTGCTATTAGTACAGGATCATTAGCTGCTGTCCTTTTAGAAATTAAAAAAAATATATATAAAAAAAAAAAAAAAAAACTGGATCACGGTCTTGTAAAGATGCGATGAAGTTGGCCCATGTGCTCTCATTTGCAACCTGATTGTCGCTATTACTCTTTGTCATATAGTGTAGCTGATTTACTCATTCTAGTGCCAAGCTGACGGTCTTAAACGAACCACCTATGCTACTGGGTCAGATGGCTGAATTATGCTTAATAAAATCTCTCTAGCCTTCTTTTAAGAAACCAATCACGACCCACTTGCACTGCGATTCATCCACAGTCTTCTGCCGCCTCACTGTTTCCTTCCGCGGCCACCAATCACGAGTAAGGAACTATTCACGTGTAAAACGATTGATGCTAGTTTAATGTTTATAGATTATCTGTCATGACCAGTCAGCTGAACAAAGGTAAGTTGCTTGGACATAGCAATAGTACTTTTCATTCTAATAAATTTTATAAATATGGTTTCAAAAAATTCTGATTTGTGGTCTAAATGAAAGTTTTGAAGTGCTGTATTTATGTGTGAGGTTAGCTTGTAAGCAAAGTGCAATGAAAATTGTTAATTATAAATTTACAATTTATTCGTGTCAAAAAATTTGAGTCATTTTAAAATTTTTTTGGGGTAATCATTTTTTTAGAAAAAAAAAAAAAAAAAAAAAAGATTAACAAACTATTTTGTTTACTGGAATTTGTATCGTTTAAGACATGACTTGTGATTCTTTGAATTGAAATGCAGGTGGAAGTGATGGAGAAAGGCATGGTGGAGTCATTGATTGACCAAGCTAGTGACGCAACCAAAGAAGAGAAGAAGCCCAGTTAATTGTCGGAGTGTGTTACCTTGTTGTGTAATGATATGCCTAATAAGAATAAGGTTCGGTTCGGGAAGTGATTATTTTCTTATTCTACCTTGTAATCTAAGGATTTTGGCCCCTCCTGTGCCGTTGAACTATCATTTTAGATGAATCCAAGCCGTTTATTTTCAAATGAAAAAGGGGATATTAAACTGCAAAATAGTTGAACAATGTAATAATTCTTTTAATTTTTTTTTTTTTTTAATTTATCGACGTTAATTGAAATTCGAACTCGAAATGACTCTGCTTGCCCTTAGTACTGTTTGGGCCTCACGTTACGAAAGAACCTGGGGAACAATGAGAAAGAGACAAAAAGTACAGCTGCATATTTATTGACAAGTGGGAACCGACACCTTCTTTGTAATGGGCCGGGCCTATGCCCAAGAGCCCTATCCAAATTGCTTTCTAGTCACGTGTTGCGATATGCATGCTCCACGTCATCAGAGATCCTTCTTATAAAAGGGCACTCTAACCCAACGGCTAGTGCTCTTTCCTTTCGAAGTTTGAATTCGCCAAGAAAACATAACACACCATAAAAGCAAAAAGAAAAAGGGGTGGAAAATTTTATAGCTTGAAGTTATCTCAGACCAAAACTCTAGTCAGAGATTTTCCCAGAAAGTGATAGAAAAAAAAAATCCCTCTTTCTATCGCACTTTCTTTTCTTTTTAGTTTTTTCCTAATTTTTTTTTTATTTGAGACCAAAACCGACAATCGTTTTGGGTATTTCATTTCTCAAGATCATTTCTTTTTTTTTGCCCTTTTTTAGAGGCATCGAAATCAATAAATTTTAGGGTTTTTGTTTTGCTTCAACCAAAATCAGAAATGGATATTCCTCAAGAAATTGATGATTACATAAAAGAAACGATCGATGAAACCCTAGGCCTGCCTGTTTCTGCACATACTCTCCAATTGAAGCTTCGCGCCTCCGAGGATGCTCGTCGCCGCCTCCGTGACCAGTATCTTCGTCTCCTCGAGAAGTTTCACCTAAAAGACCAACTCATCGACCGTGCCAAGGTTCGTATAATCATTCATCTATTCACACCCATTTTACTTCAATTGGTTTGTATTTGTCACTTGTTTGTGGTGTTTTAGGAGGAGGCGAGTATGAATGCGGTGGCGGTGAAGAAGTTTGTGGAGGAGAATCAGAGATTGGCGGCGGAGTGCGCAAGTTTGGTGACTCAGTGTAACAAGTGGGAGAGGGAGTGCTCGCTTTATGACAGTGATAGAGAGGCTTTGATGGATTTTGGGAACGAGGCAGATGAGAGGGCGAAAGAGGCAGAGGTTAGGGTTCACCAATTGGAAGATGAGTTGTGGAAGTCATCAGAAGAATTGCAATTCTACAAGCGGGAACACGAGACCCGAGGGGTAATTTTCTTATTCTTTTTTTTCCCTTAATTTTTACTTCAATTGATCCTATGGTTTCTGGAGGTGAATAATATAATTTATGAAGAGAAATTTGATGGAGGGTTTTGAATTTCGGTACATGAGATGCTTTCCAAGGACAGGTGAAAGATAAAGGAGCTTATATGGTGGGTTTACTTGATGTTGTGAGCAGTTAAAGGGTGGAAAATGAGTTTTGGGGAAATTGAAAACTTTGGAAGTTATGTTTGAAAGTGGTATGATTTTGATTTTGGATTACAAGGGAATCATTTCCACCTTAGAAGGAATTGAGGACCCATTAGAATAGAATGATCATTGTTGTATTGTGGTATCTAGTTGAACATAAAAGCTTTTGCCTTTTCTGGTTTGCTCCAAATAATGGATAGACAGCAAAGATAAGGTGTGACCGTACAGATGAAGAAAAACTTTTGTTGTTATTGTATTGAATTCCTTTGCTAGATTATTTATGGCAAAGCAGGCAAAAGCCAGATCCAGTGATAATATGCATATTCTCTTGACTAACAAAAGTTACAATAAATGCACTGCAGTACTAAGTGTTGCCCATATTTTCCTGATAGTGGTTTTTTTAGTTGCTTATACCTTCTTGATTGGTAGTCCCTTCTACTTGAGAATATAGAATAGCTTTTGTGAATCAGGTATTGCAACTTAATTTTATGTCTTGTAAAGGGTGACCTATCCACGGTTTTGCTATGTTGTAGGCTGATTCATTGGCTGAGAATGGAGACATGGAAGAGAATTTACTTGACTCCCTCTTAGGCTCTTTGGTCAGTAAAGATGAAGTTGAAGCTGCTCATGTGTTTCTGGAGGTAAACAGTAGGACTGAATCATGTCAAAAGTTGCTGAAAATGTGGAATGGGTAAGAGTATTTGTCATTGTTGTATGTTGTTTTTCATCACTTAATGGTCTGGGAATGTGACAATGTGTGTCATACTATTGCTATGTTTGCCACTATTACGTTGTGCTATTATATAGTTATTTGTATTGCTACTTCTGTCAATTTGTTTGTGAGGAATCTTTTTTTGTTCTCCTTTTGTTGTGGCAGCTTGAGGCCATCAACTCAGCAGGTTTTAGCATTAATTGCTAAAGTGAATGGTCTTCAAAAAGATAAGGAACTTCTCAGGATCAATCTTTCTAGAGCAGAAGAAGAGGTGAGAAGACTAAGAGAAACCCTTCTTTCTTTTGGTGTTGGACTCCAGTTTTCCCTTGTCATAACTTACACAATATACTTAATATTGCAGGTCAAGCTGCTGTCTGATGAAAACAACATTTTGGATGAGGAGAACAAGAAATTGCTGAGGCAACACCACAGAGAACGGAACCTTGATGGCTCTGGTGGAAAACGAACCAGCAGTGCATCTGGCAAGGTAATCGTAGTCAAATGCCATCTTTGTATGTATGTGCATATTTGTGCTGGATGTTTGTTATCCTAGCTGTGTGTTCTGGTGTTCTCACTGTTTAAGTTGGATAATTTGCTTCGTACTTTGCAGAGGAACAAGCGAAAACTGAGTCCAAAGATGAACAGCCCAATTGAAATGAATATGGATTTTAAAGACTTGGATTCAGTGAGACAGCCATTCTCACCATTGCGAAACAACGCCCCTGACAATGGGATGCATAAGAAGTGATAACAAATTCGTGGTGGGCAGGTAACTTTTACATGAATGCCGTTTTGAAGAGTACTAACTCACTCTAACTGGAAGGAGAGATATTTTCTGCTTTTTTATTTTTCTCTTTCCTTTAGCATTTTTTCATTGGTCCTTTTTCTTTCTTCTTTCTTTTTATAATGGAAACTGGATACAATGAGAGGCAGAACTTTGTCGTGTAAGTGATTGTGAAGAAACTATACAAATTGTAATAACAATTACATTGAATGCCATTGGGGCACTCCGTGAAGTATTGTTCTGCATATTAGGCATGCCTTTTTTCTCGACTCTCTGATTCTTATTTTCCTGCCAAGCCCGACAGAACAGAAGTCAAACTTGGCACGGAAAAGATGCAGAGCAAAATGAAATACAAAAGAAGAAAAATTTCCCTTTTATTTGGGTTTGAAAAAGTAGACAAATTTCGGAGCACCAACGCTCTCATTGGGCCCATTTAGAGAGTTTAAGCATCCATCTCTGACCCAAAATGACTTGAAAATTGATAGGGTGAGAGAAGTTGTAGCCCATTCTGTAGGCACTGGTTTCTTTATCGTGGGTCAATACAAGGCTGGAAACAAGCTCCATCTCTTACTTTCGTACAGGCTCAGAGAACGGGCCCCAGAGAAAGCCTTGGCTGCTGGGGGCAACCCAGCTTTCATTAGCTCACAAAAAGGGTAAAAAACAAAAAATAAAAAATTACTAATCACAAAATTTTAAAATAAAATTAATTAAATTTTTTATTTTAAATTTAAAATTTAATTCCATTGGGCCCGATTAAATGCAGCAAGCTGACATCCTTCGGCTTTGAACATGTCAGTTGGGTTTAGTCATCCTAAATTGCAAGCCCACTATTTCAAGACTCTTTACAAACTACTAATTTATAAAGTTGGGTTCGACTTGGACGTTTCCATTTTAAATTCTAAAATATATTAGAAGCTCAATTTATTCACCTTATGACGATTCTAATCTAGGCACATGCAGTCTTGCGTACAGCACATATAATCATTTTCAACCAATTAATGTCTCTGGGTTTTATTTGGTTTTTTAATTAGTCAAAATAGAAAATGTAAACCATATCAAACAATTTTTCACTTTAAAAATCCTAAATTTTTTAAAATTTGTGCAACTAAATTTTAAATCTTTTTAAATTTTCAAAGCAATTTAAACCTTTAACTTTTTTTTTATATGAGTTATTTTTCTCTTTTATAAAAATTAATCAAACTATTAAATATATAATTTGACTCAACAAAATTGTATAAAAAAAACACTTAAAAATGCATTAATACATCTACATGCATATTTTACTAAAATTTTCTCTTTTATTTCACATATAAAAAGTAAAAACCTTAAATTCCTTTTACATGAATTTCAAAAAGATGAAAAAAATTATGGCTTTACCTTATATATATCTTCAGAAAAAGAGAGAATTTAACAAAATATGTACGTAAAATTATTTTTAAGATGAAAATTCATATGAAATAAAAAAAAAAAAAAAATTTAAAACTTGTTAAAAAAAAAAAATTAGTTTTAACACTCAATTACAAAAAATTTAGGACTTTCAGATATCTTATCCCACGCCACAACTCAACAAACGAACTCCTATCGACATACTCATTCACATGACATTCCTTCTTTAAAGTCAATTGAATTAAATTGATTTACAATTTAACAAGCAAGACTGTGGTGCTTCATTTTGAGCTCCCAAGTACGAACATGTTCTAAGAGTATGTTGCGTTGGACATGTTATGCGTATCGGTAATGGGATGAGTACATGTCCGAGATGTCGAGAACACATCCGTGGAATTTTTGTAATTTTTTTAGTAGAAACCTAACCGAACTCCCTGTTTGGCCTGTTCCTTCTTCAGCTTCGTGGTGCGCTGACTACCTCAACGGCACAACCACGCCACCGTCCAGCTGCTGCAGCCCCATCAAAGACGCGGTAGCCAACGATCTTCCATGCCTCTGCAAGCTCTACAACACCCCTGGTTTGCTTTCCTCTTTTGGGATCAACGTTTCTCAGGCCCTCCTCCAGCTCACGTAAACGCTGATCTCGGGGTTTTGAATCTTGGTGACTTGTGGGTTGGAGTTGTTGGGATTGTGACTTACAGGTTGATTTGGTAGATTGCCTACTTGACCCTTTGGGATTTGGAGAGGAAAGTAGGTGAAATTGCAACTCGTTAAATCAATTTAGATGGCGCTTTTATAATAGTTTTTTGTTTGATCCCTCTCTCTCTCTCTCTCTCTCTCTCTCTCTCTCTCTCTATATATATATATATATATATATAAACACGCACACATAAACATGCATGTGTCTTAACAGTATCCGTGTCTTAATTTTTTTATTTGTGTGTTGCGGTGCACTATGCCAAGTGCTTGGGGATTGGGACCAAAAATTTCCAAAGGAGTTGTTAACTTTTCTTTCGTCTGGAGTACAGGGACTGAGGAAGATTCACGAATCCACTTTGGAAAAGCTGTCGCGCCACAAACACACGTGAAAAAAAAACCTAAACAAAAATGCCGCCACATGGCGTGGGATCCTTATTCCTCAAAGGGGCATGGTGTGGTGTGGACAACACCAGAACTACACCAAATAGATTTATTTGCCAATAATCTACATAGTCAATAAGAAGCCACCTTAATTTGTTTTATTTCCAGTACGTTACCTTCGGCGTTTGTTTGGAACTTCACTAATAACGGAAATCAGAAATAATAATAATAAATAAAAGAAGCTTCACCGAGTAGTTTTATATAAAATTAGCTGGAATTAACTCACAAAAGCGACAAGGATGGTCTACAATTTTGTGAAAGAGCCGTTTTGGTAAGTCAAGCCTTTTCAGATTCAAAACCTGAACCCAAAGCCTCTCTCTCTCCTCTTTCTCTTTCTCTTTCTGAACATGCAAGCACATGGGAGTCTGAAATTCAAGAGATGAGTTGACTACAGCTGTAAAACCACATGACAAGGAAAGAGAGAAGTCCCACCCGGTGGATCACGCAAACGAAAACGAAACTGCCAAAAAAAAGAAAAACAGGTACAGCCAGGAGAGAAACGCTTCCCGGTCCTTTTTGCACAATCGAAAAAACAAACAACCTCAAAACACTCCCATGTTGCCAACACTTTCCCCTCTCTCTCTCCCTCTCTCTCTCTCTCTCTCTCTCTCTCTCACACACACACACACACACACACACACACACACACACAGAGGCCAGGCCACATCTCATTCTAGAGAGACAACAAAACTATAATCAATAGAAACAAAGATGGATACATCAAAGCATAAGATGTGATCAAATAGATGAGTAAACATCTACAAATAAGAGTGCGTGAACGATAATACAATCTCCATTGTCCAAATACCCAAAGGTCACCGCCACCACCAATCAAATTAAATTAACAACCCAAAAAAAAATAATAAAATAAACAAAATGAGCAACACAAGTAAACAAAGAAAATAAACAAACGGATAAAGAGAGGCCTACTGAATTGAAAAACCTACATAAACAACTGCTAAGAAAGCATCAAATTATCAGATCTACAGCAACAAAGCTGAGGCGCACAATGCGGCTCCAAACACAGACACAAGAGTGACGCCTCTGTTCAAGCCGGCACCGTTTGGAGAAGACCCAACGGGAGGAGAAGCCCCAGCTGGAGGAACGGCGGAGGAAGGCAGTGAGCCGGGAGCGGCGGGAGCAGGAGGAGAGCCGGTTGGAGTGCTGGTAGGCGCGGACGTAGGGGCTTCAGAACTAGCCGGAGAAGGGGCAGACGGCGGTGGACTCATGGTGGTAGGAGCAGGAGTTGGAGGGGGCATAGTCGGCGCTGCAGTTGGAGAGGTTTGCGGAGCCTGACCCAAAGCCGACGTGGCAAAGAGAGCCAAAACAACCAAAATCACCAAGCTTTTGCACGCCATTGTCAATCGAAGAACTGACAGAAAGAGAGAACTGAGATGAAGAGATAGAGCGAGAGCAAAAAAGAGAGAGAAAGCGAGATATAGAAGCTGAACAGAGACACCTGAGATTGATGAGACAGACACACATGTATGATTTATATAGCAAAACCGAGCCGATGTGAAGTAGGTTTGATTTCTTTCCCCGGCTTCTGAAATTACTATTTTTTTTTCCCCTACAAGTAACGGACCTGGTCTAGAGATTATTGCTTGGAGACAGCTACACGTAGTGACGATAAAGAATTTGGGCCGTTGGATGTTTCTCCTCATTATTATTATTATTTTGTGATTCCAAAACGCGATTGTTTTACCGTCTTTTGCCTTATAAAGATCTCTCTCTTCCCCTTTATCCATCGGATCTCGAAGAAACAATAAAAGAATAAGAGAATAAAAGAAAAACAAATTTTATTAGTTAAAGAAACGGAAATTTTCTTGATCTTAGTGCTTTTTAATTGATGATGACCAAAAATTCTGCTTATAGTTATGACTCGTTTTAATATTATTGTTATAATTATAAATTTATTAGTTTTTCGAATATCCATTCAAAAACCATAATGACCAATTATTCCTTGACGCGATCTAGAGATTGTATATATATATATATATATATTTTAACCTAAGATACGAAATTAGTCAATATATCTTTTAATAAGTAAATCGTTAGGTAGACATGTGATGACACGGTCAACTACAATAACTAGTTTTTTGTTTTACAAAAAAATTAAAAGTTTCCTCGTTGCAGTAATAATTTTTTTTGGTTATTTTTTAAAAAAATATTTAATTATTTTTTATTTAAAAAATTAATGTTTTAAAAATAAAAATTTAAAAAAACCTAAAAATAAAATTTTTTTCAATTTATTATTCATCTGTTTAACACCATTAATATCATTTTGTATCTTTTTATTTACCTTCTTAATCATTCAATTTATATTTATTTATTTTTAAATTTTTCTCTTTATCCATGGGTGGCAAAATTACTTTCAATTTCATAAAAAAAAAAAAAAAAATGTATATTAATCAATCCCCGTTTACAAAATTGCCCTTTCTTACAAAAAAAAAAAAAAAAAATTGTGAATCGATCGCTCAACGGCTCGAGAGAGATTTCTATATTAATGTCTAATATGGGGGATATTATTGACCCAATCAAAATGAACTGGCCCACGACATTTTTGCTTAGCAATTCTCTGTATCTGAAAGCTCGGTGGACTCTCTAAAATAAAAATAAAAATAAAAAATCTGGTGGGACAGATGTTAGGTGTAGCACAACATCTTTCATGTCTTCCGTGTTTCGGTCATACACTAATTATATTGGATTGACCTGCACAAATGTTAGTTTGCTTGCAAGTTTTGCCAGACAACTGCTCTTTTTATATGGGTATTTTATTTTTTTTTTTTAATCCAAATATTGCACATTCCAGAATGCAACGAGATGCCACGTTGCCTTTGTTGACCACTTTACTAAATTATTCATCAATGAAATACTCAATAGAACCAAAATATATATATATATATATTTGGTGTATGACTTAAAATATAAATATTTATTTTATGCACATTAGGCTAAACAAGAGCTCTCAATAATCAATCAATCAACTTGCTTTTTGGTAGAATTATCTCATGACTACTATTCATACGGACAACAATAAAATCATCTAAACTCTTAATCATATGTTTAAGGCATGCTAATCCTAATTTGGATAAAGTGAATGAAGAGAAATGAACAACCCCACATGAACATTAATATCGGACGCGTTGCATTACTTGCAAAATGCCATATTTTCTTTGCTAATGCAACCAAAGTTACCTAACCCATCAATCGAGGCTCAAAGAACGGGGATTGCTTGTCTACTTTTCTATATATTCGCTTAGATCAACAGATAATTGACGAGCGAAGCGAACCGAAAGGCTTTAGCTTTTTTCCCCATTTCCATTAGTGTACTGGCATTTCCGCGTGTTTGAACTTTGAAGTTGACATTAAGCAGGAACAAATAAAACGAGGTCAATGCTGCAACCAGGTCAGTGTGTGCTGGGGCAAGTTAGTCCGATCGCTTAGGTTTTTCACTTTTTATTAAAGGGAAACAGACGGTAGAACAAAAACAGAAGGTTCGTGGGGATTGTTGACTTTGCAGGATGAAGTGATGCATTCGTTTTTGTTTTATGGCAACTGGCGCGAGAGTGGTTATTTGCCGCCAGAATGTGGGTTATTCACAGTCTCATTGTACTTTTGAGGTTGCATTAACTGGCAACACGATCACACCTATTAATGTACATAATAATTACAAAATTGCTTATAAAAAAATTTAATAATAACATTTTTAAAAAAATACAATTTATTTAATTTTACAAATAAATAAAATTAAATAAAAATTATTCTTTTATATTTATTATATTGTTCAATAAATATTACTACATAATAATATTTATAATATTATTACTCAGTTAAATTTATTTATAATAAAGAAATATGATTTATTTACAATTTCTTGTATCTATCACATATTTCTGAATGAGGTCAATTAACGTTTCTCTATTACAATTGGATGGTCATGATACACCTGATAATTTCTTTTTCAAGTCATCGAGTCCGAGTCTTAGGACCCGTATTCTCTCGGGTACGTACACACTGCTCCGTTTATATATCTAACAATTTTTCCGTTAATTGACGTAACATAATTTGCACTTTTATCATTTTCTTATCAAAATTTTATTACATTTCAAACATTACTAATATTGATTTATGTCCATTTAGCATCATGAAGCGTTACTTTAGTATAAATAATCATTGAGCCCACGTAATCTTGTTTAATAAATTTTGTACGCAATCGCATTATATAAATTCAAGTGAACTCAGATTCTTCACTATGAATATAATACGCCAAAAAAATGAAAGAGAAATATAGAGAGCCACCGACAGTATTTCTCTGTTTGTTGAAACACTCTCCACAAGCCCATGTATGGATCTCGTAACGTTCCATTCAGCACCGGCCCGAGATGGAGCTAACCTCGGCCAGTGGCACTCCACAGCATGGTGGGCTGGGATGCAAAACTTGGAAGTGTAGTAGGTCCAGAACAGGGTAAAAGTACAGGCAACATCCCGAAGACAACAGAAGTTTTTGGCACTTGCAAATGCAGATTTCCGGAAAAAAACACTTCTTGACACTATCCAACCTGCGCAATTGAGCTACACCTATGACCAGACATTCTGTTTGTGGTACAAGCTCAGATCAAAGATTAATTAGTGTGTAACTATAAAAGGTGCCATATATTGTACATCACGATAACAATCATAAATCCTGGTGTTTTCTCTGAGTTTAGTGAATTCATTTAGGATAATCAAAATGCTCATTTTTAACAATGACCATGACCAGCATGCCATGGAAACCCTTGGACTTTCTACAAGCTCAATTGTCCAACCATCCCAGATTAGCCAAAGTGATCATAAAATACTTGTTTATTGGTACCTTTATCTTATGACAGTTTAGCTTCAAGAAGAATAGATGAGTATGCAGCCATATTATATGTGCTTCCAATGCCTGGAATGCCACTAGGGACAAAATCATTTGGAGATTCAAGATTAGTGTCAACCTGCAATAGACCAAAAATTTTCATTAATTAATGATTGAATGCCACTATAAAGACGAATGATTTAGTTAAAACTAGAAACTCAAAAGAATTTGTTAATCATGATACTTCATTCCTAGTAGCAATGAAGTTGGTACGGTTAATCATTCAAGGAGCAGGTTCATATGTGCAATCCCCTCTTCTGCATGTGGATTATCCAATGAAAGGAAGTAAACTAATTTAGTTACAGTTCAATTAGTGCTAATAAAAACTGCAAAGCAATGTCACATAGTTTCTGATGCATATTCCCAGCAAGAGAACATCAGAACAGACCATGAGGTCTAACAAAAGGCAAATAGTGATAGGAGAAACATAATTTATATGCAACATGATAAGCTCGTAATGAAGTTTAATCAACAAAACTAAGCATGGCGTTCAATTGGCAGCACCAGCCACAGACTTTAGCACAGTTTTTTCTTATTAGTAGCGCACACTGCAAATCCAATTAACATAATTCCGAACTAAGCCGCCAATCCAAGCTTTCAAATGTCATGAATAACAACAGCTAGATCTATCTAGAAGATGTTAATATGGTTTGAAGGCTGAAGGCTGAATGGGCAGCTCCAAGACACAAATTATGGACACCATTTCTGGATCATCAATAGTCATTAAAAATGTACATTAACCATAAAAGGCAGCTGTGGCAAGGCAAAACATAAACTTACCACACGGAGCCAATGCCTCTTGGATGGTGGTGGGGGTATTGAAACTTTAACAAAATAGTCATGTGCATTGAATGCCAAATAGATATCTGAACCATCACTGTCATGAAGCCTGCATAATGGACATTTCAGTGAAAGTTATTTCATTTCCCAATACAAACTCCCATTACTTTGGATGTCAAGGTATTATTCTCCAGGAAAGGATTTCAATTCAAGTACTAGTAGCAATAGATAATAATAGTAAATTAAATACAAACAAATATAATAAATTAAATATAAAAAATGAAATAAAATAAGTTAAATCTTAAAAAAAGTATAATCTTGTACTTTTGATTTACATTCTAAGAAACATTTTCTGGGTACATCAGGAACTTATAATAAACATTTTTGATCTACCATTAAGCACAAAGTAATGTGGCAGTAAATGTAACAAGATAGCCAATAGGATGAGTAAGCTTTCAGCTCAATTAACTTGTCAAAGTTTGTCCTATACAGTTTTGGGCCAATATCACAGAAATTCTAGTCACTCAAACGGGTTACAACAGCATCAAAGCCTAAAAGAATTAAAATCCATAAATGCAGAGTGGAATTAGAGAACATTATTAGAAGCACAAATACTTCTAGGTCCTCCCAAAAAAGGCCAAATGCAGGTCTCTGGTTCAAGCCGATGCAGCAATAAAGAAAGTGGGTATACTGTTCTCTATTTTTTCTCTTTCATTTTAAAGAATATGAAGCATACAATACAAAGTATATGAACACCCAAGACCCATCTGTTTTAGCAACCACTGTCTCCTATTGCAAGCATTTCCAATATAAAATTCAAAGTAAATAGTAATGAGACAACACTGCCAACCAGACCACAGAGTTGTGAAAGATGCAACTACTAAGGAATTAAAGCATGCCATCATGATATGTACAAACAAATCATATCTAAGCAAGAACTATATGATTGCTTACGTGAATGCAAGGAATTTGCTTTCATAGTTGTCCCAGTTGTCCTCATGCCATGTGACATCATTCTGCACAAAGCAGAGTATTTGAGGAGCTCTTTCAAATAACTTTAACATAACAAATTCAACAACATTGGCAAGGAACCATTCAAACCAAAGCTTGAGCTGATGGGTGAGGCCAAGGCGTAGTTTATATAGCAATTTCTAGCACACCACTTCATGTGCAAGAGCATGAACAAATAATAGGTCTAACGTAACTTTTGCAGAAACTCAATCTTAATCATAAGTTGTGGGAGGGTGTGCTTGAACCCAGGAATCCCTGCTCTGATATCATATCAAGGAATCATTCCATTCAAAAGCTTAAATTGATGGGTGAAGTTCTGAAATAGTTTCTTTATTAATCTCCACGATATGAATTGCAAGTCTTTTTGAGAATTGAATGATTGAGGCTTACTTTGCTAAGAAAATTGTCATGCCTAAACACTTGATGAGTTTGCTGGAATTTTATTGCCTCAGAGAAAAACCTGAAGTGACTGCCCCTTTGTCCATCCAGCTGCATTAACAAAATTTTGTCATTTGGCCATTAAGTGCACCTAATCTGTCAAAAGGCAAGAAGGAGTATAACTTACAAGCCCCCACTGAAAATTGTTAATACAGGTGTCATGCCCATAGCTGTTATTATTCCCATTACGAGTATGTCCATATTCATCCCCCATTAGCATCATAGGCACTCCCTGATGATAATGCACCCCAAAAGCATATTTTTGAAGTAAGTACATAGATGTTATAAAGCATATACTTGAACACTCTGGTTTGATAACAGACTTGCAATATAATTCAAATAGTTTACACAGAGACAAAGATGGGGAACCGGGGTATTACACCTACTCTTTGATAAGCATAGAACTCATGAAACCCACGTAAAAAGGCAGAACAGAAAAGTAAATGGACAAAAGATAGACAGAAATATCATGCAGCCTATGAAGATCACCCAGCCACTATATGGTATCAAATTCATATGGGAAGCAAAAAATCCTATATCCAAGGTAACAATGTTTTGAAGGCATCACATTTTGACTACTAGGCTTATGAACACGTGAAAATGGATTTGAACTTTACCTGAGATATCATTAATGCTAAATGGAAGTTTTTCATTTGCCTAGAACGTAAAGCTTTTACATTTCGATCATCAGTTTCTCCTGACACAAAAATCATGTGGACACACAAAATTCTCAGTGACCTAAAAATGAAATGACAAAATAATCTATTACACAAAAGAGATGCTCTTCCCAACAGCAAACAACAATAAGTTGCTCATAGATGGTGTATCACAGCTTTTGAATGGTAAAAAGAGATTGTGCCATGCCTGGCACTCTTTCCAGTATGTTGACATTCTGCAATTGCTGGTTATTGTCATCAAGAGAGTGCTCCTTCATTTGATCCTTATGGTTTGATACTTAGCAAGTAATAACCATTCAAGAAATAAACACAGAAGTAAGCACAAATTTTAAAGCATACCTTCAAAACCACAATTCCAACTAAAATTGTCATTGCTTCCATCATTTCCACCTTCTCCATTAACATCATTGTGCTACAAACCGAAAAAATAAAGCACAATGCTAGATGCGACATGAATCTAAATCAAGTTCATGGTTTAGAGGTTTGTAAGTACCTTAAAATTGTATGAAACAAGATCATACAATGTGAACCCATCATGTGCAATAATGAAATTAACACTGTGATAGGGCTTGCGCTTATTTACCTGGAGAACAGAAGTAAATATTAGTCAGCAACTACAAACAGAAGTCATAAGCAGATGTGATAAAATTTTCTAGGAAGCACTGGAGTAAAACTTCTGAAAGGATTATAGACTCAACTACAATTCACAATCATTATATCCAGTTTGAAGAAGGTAAGAGAAGGAGAAAATAAGAGAGAAATCAAAAAGGAAAAATCATAATGGTGAGACATTAATCATCCTTACTCTGTACAGGTCAGCAGATCCAGAAACACGAGTGGCAAAAATCCCTTTCGTACCACAATCACCCTATAAAATGTAAAACATGTAAGGTTACCGTAACATAAACATGCACAAAAACCAACTTAATTGATCTGCGGTGATAAAAATCAACTGCAAGAACAATCATTCCATCTTTTCTGTTAAAGAAACAATCATAACTATCACCATACTAGAGAAACAGACAACAAAAAAATTATCTGCCCAGCCCTAAATGAAGAACAAAGTAAATACAAGGATATGAGAAAAAGGCAACTAAAAAGCAAAACAAAGGTCAAGGGCTTCAAGGCAAAAGGTACTGCCAACTTTTTTCTTGATGACTAAGTATTACCAATTTGTACACTGATGTAAAATCCTATTGACAGATCAAGGAGAATGAAAACCTTCAGCATCTAAATCCAGGAATCACGAAGTATGTGACAACTGTTATTTAAATCTTAAGCCTTAGACACAAAGGTTTTAGGGATACCAGTAATCTATTAGCCCCTATGGCAGCTCATTTAGGGGCAGGATGAAATTCATCATCAGTTTTGGTTCCCAAAACAGATGCCAATTTGTTGCCCACATTTCATGGTGTTAAGGTGCCTTTGAAATCTGAAGAAGATACAAGCAAATCACTAGCTAAATTTTCTTACTCATCACCTTAATAAATCTTCTTATGTCATCACGGTATTTCCCATTCCACTCTGCCCACCTGCAAAAAACTTTTGATGCAGTTATGCCAAGCTCCAAAGGAAAAGAATTCCAAAAGGAGATAACTTTCAAAAGAACTGCAAAATATATGGTATGCCAAATGTGAAGCCAATTAATTATTGCCTCAATAAAGCCCAACAACCACCTAATATTACTGTAGGATGGGAAGGGAAATTCTGAAATCAATAATGAAATCTATTTATCCATGTAAAAATTAGGATAAATATAATACAAAAGAATTACCTGTCCCAATTTGGAAATTTTCCAACCAGATAAAGGTCTCTACAATCCCAAGGCTCAGCAATAATTTTACATCTGGATAGTATAGCATCTTTTGCAATTGCCTGGTCCATTAACCAATCATACATCAACATAGTAGCTGCTCTTCCAACATAGATACCAAACTATCTTTGGCATTTAACTAGCTAGGTTGAAAATTCAAATAAAATGTGTAATTGAAGAACTTGAGTACTCAACTCAAACGACATTAGACACTATGCATTCATACTAATTGAACAAGGAAAATTAAGCAATGATGCATTTATATTGATAGTCAAAACTGGTGGAGGAGAGAGAGAGAGAGAGAGAGAGAGAGAGTAAGCATCAGAGTTCTCACCTACAGGCTTATTTTTGATATCATACCAAATAAACAAATTATACACATTTATGGAAAACCTTAGCCACTTGAGCAGTACCAAGATTTTAGAATTTTCCTTTTTCCTATATATTTTTCTGCACAAGTGAAAGCAGATTTTGTCCCCGAAGAGTGGCAGTTGCATGCAAAGAAGGATAAACATACCAGAAAAGTTGGATATCATAATAAAATGGTTGTGTGCACACTTGAAGATGCAGAAGCTTGAGTGCAACCACATCTGACTGGCCAGGCTGGCTGTCCGGGGACCACATCCCCTTAGTATGACAAATTTCTCAATATTGATTAGGACACTATTGGCAAACATGAAGATATGACAGAGCACATGTTTCCACTCTTTCAAACAATATTCTACTAATTATTACATTTTTCTGTAGATATATGCTGATGGTAGCATTCTCATATTGATGCATGAAAATTTTTTACCCTAATTAGAGGAGGAGAATTAAGAGGAGAGCCATCTGTTCCTCTACAAAGTACACTGGCAAGGTCAAATCGAAATCCATCCACATGGTACTCAATGGCCCTGAATTTCAGTAAAATGACAGATAATCAATGGATTATGATCAAACAGAATGAAAATAACCTATGACAGATATCCCAATCTCATGGTATGATCTATTCTAATGCCCTCAGGAACAATTAAACGGTACTAGTGAACTCAAACACAATTGGTGACATCAATATTCATTGTGTCCAAGCTGCTTGATTAAGTTGGCAAGCATAGAGAAATGAAACAGATTGCTATTCTAGAGAAATCTAAACAATTGCATATACAGAGTTTGAGGCAAAGTTACCATTTGTGTTAGCCTTACCAGTGTCTTAAGCTGTCTAGGATGAGCTCCATGACGACCGGATGATTGCAATTCAATGAGTTCCCTAGGAATAGTAAAGTATTTCAACTGAGAGAACCCTTAAATGAGCATTCCAATGACTGAATGTTTTATTAAAAGCACAAATTTGGAAGAAACTAGGCTTTCTGTCAGCTTAAAAGGTAGCATCTGCACATTATCCAAATCAGCAATAAAAATCAGAAAACGTAGCAGCTCAGACTTCTTAACAACATGATCTTCCAGTTATAGGTTATGTCAGATCAAAATTATCTTCCAGTTATAGGTTGTCTCAGAACGTAAGCTACAGCCTTGGCTGCTGTCTGTGTCTCCATAGGTGTAGTTCGTAAAAACCAAAGAAGATTTAGGATTTCAGGATGGAAGTGAAAAAATTTCTTTGCTCCATAATGGCCATAGAAATAACTGTTTTCTTACTTGCAATCTACTGCCAATGTGGTCCTAGATAAAGATGAATGGCAGAAAAGTAAGCTGTACAAACAAATCCCAAAGCTTAGTTGAATTGAGCTAAGCAGGCTTCTAACAATAGAACCCAGGATGGCAAAATATATGCTCAATTAAGAAGCAAATGTAGCCAAAAAGGTAAGCCAAAAGCATCCCAAGAAAAAGGGGATAAGAAACAATTTGAGAAGGATCATTTGAATTACCACATCCAGAAAAGTTTAGCAACTGGCCACCATTGTTTAGATCCACCATGTAATAAACCTGTAGATGCAGTTAAATTATATAACTTTGAGCAATACAACTCCCTGTTAGATTAGGATATACCTGTTTCAAACTCCAGACTTTTTTACCGTAGAAATTAATATAAGTGCTCAAATTAAGTGCTATATTGTCTCATAAAGCTTTATAACAAAACATCCTGAAATCAGTTCCTATTCATGTAAAAAGCAATGCAAGCAACACAATTTGCAAGAAACAAGACTATAGATCTATAGGACTAATGAAAACTAGACTAAATGTGATAAAACATGAAGCAACAACCTGAACCAGGGAAGGCATCCTCAAGCTTATTCTTCACATAATTGCATTTTTTTTTTTTTTTTTTTGGTTTCTTCTCAACAAATTATGAACTCACTACAAATGTGATACAAAGAGAAGCACAAGCACCTTATTATCTATGCCACGAAATGAAGTTGTATAAGGATTTTCATCATCAGCTTCATTTGTATGATTATAGACAACATCCAAAATAACCTGCAAAAGGATGAATATATTTCACTTTACTGTTTAATTGAGTATTTCACAAACAACCCATGCTAGTGACTTGCATGGTACAAATGAAAGGATCTGCAGCACCTCAATGCCAGCATGATGCAAGGCTTTAACCATTTCCTTCAACTCTTGAGATGCCTTACAAGGCCCTCCACCAGCACTAGCATAGCGGCTCATAGGAGCAAAGAAATTTATTGTTGAGTAGCCCCACGTATTAATCTAAGAGAAAAGTTTTACACTCACAATATTTAATTACAAGACAAAATATACTGGGCACACCAAAACTTTGCATGAATATTGAGAAAATACAATGCATTTTCCAGCTTGATTTTCAGATATAAAGTATTTGTGTTCACTACAATTCCACCCATTCTAATCATACTGACTATACTACAAAGCCATGATGAATAGTCTTGCACTGTATTTGGTAAGCAATTGCCCACATGTGTGTGTGTGTGTGTGTGTGTGTGTGTGTGTGTGTGTGTGTGTGAGAGAGAGAGAGAGAGAGAGAGAGAGAGAGAGAATTGCATGATGACTTGCCTGCATATGCAAAGAAAAAGGAAAGCCATTTCATCATAGTGTTTTAAATCATACCAATCAAGAAGGTTGTAAGACATAACATCCAAAGCAGAAAACAAAATGATAATGGAAGAAACATAAAAATTCAGAGCTTTACTACAGAATGCAAACAATAGATTAATTATACTTTACCATGTGATCCCTGGGGTTTGGTTGCCTCTGAAATTCGAATTCATCAAATTCAAACACAGGCAGCAATTCCACTGCATTGACACCAAGCTCTAGAAGGTGTGGGATCTTGAAATTGTAAGAAAAGTAATAGTCAAGAATTGGTGTTATGCAAAAGGCAAATAGCCACATTTTAACAGTAGAGCACAACCCAATAAGAAGCTGTTGTTGCTAACAAATAGTAACCAGATTGATGGCTGAAATACTTCTCATGTAGGAGATATTATTGCTATGGATGTCATGTGATGCATTGCCATCACAAGTAATGAATAGAGTGCTCAAAAGGCTATCCATAACATTCTACAGTTCAATCTTAGTAAATTATTACCTTCTCAATTAAGCCAAGATAACTTCCCCGAATTCTTGGATCCAAGCCACTAGATTTATCAACTGTAAATGCACGGACATTCATTTCATATATAACAAGATCTTTCTGCAAAGACACCAGCACACACATTGAAAACAAAAAAAAAAAAAAAAAAAGAAAATTGAAATGCAAAATAATGAAATTTAAGAAAATGCAGCTATGTCAGGCTATCAATCGTGACATTTATAAATGCATTACAAGGACATTAAAATGGAACACATTAATCAGCCAATGAATTACACATCAACCCTTAGTTGTAATGGGAACTCCAGGAGGAAGGGAGTAGGAAAGGATCATATCGAAATATTCCAGGGGACATAAACATGTACATTACACTACCACCAAAAAAGCAACTTTTAGTACCTCATGGATATTCGGAAACTTGTAGTTATCACCCCAGTCAAAAGGCAAGCTATCAAAATCATAGGTTCCAAGGAATTTAGCCAACTTCTGGCTGGCGTCTCCAAAAGATCGGCGACCTTCAACTAACTTGGCATAAGGATCCACAAGCACAATGCTGCTGTCAAATCGATGCCCTTGATGCCAGTCTCGAGGACCATCAATCCGGTAACCATAAAGAACATTACTCCGAGGCAAATCCTGAATTTACAGTAAAAAAATAGACAAAATATACTTCAGAATGCTGCCATCAAAAAAAGTAGAAACATATAGTGGTGAGTTTTAAGTATAAGCTTCTGGGGTGACGTCATATATTCTCTGTGGTTACCCCACAGTACATTGCATAAAAAGAAAACTAGCAAAAGTATCATAGATTGGAAGGAAGCACAGGGCCGCAGTGCATTTGCAGCAAGCCACAGCCTCATAGATCAGCCTGACCACTAACTATGCTTTGTCATAATATGTTGGACATTAATTGCATACAGCCTCTGATCCACGTAGTTGATATGCATTTCACATCTAGATTAATAGCAATTGAGTTATACCTCCAATAGTAAGTTTTTTTTTTTTTTAATTTTTATGTAAACAAGTTGAAAAGCATGAACTCCGTTTCCAGACACCCATCCAACTTGCCACTCCCACATTGCTCCCAATAAAGTCAATTCAGAGGAATTAAATGGTGTCAATAAAATCAATTCAAAATAGCAATAACAGAGTAACATTTATATCAGACCAACAACACCATGAGTGGAAAGTTCTTAGCAATCTGATAGCACGAACACCTGAATACGCACCTCAATACAAATGTGCCAAATGTCTCCAGTTCTATTAACACGAGGATCCAGAGGCAGCTCAATCATCCTACCTTCAAGCTTTTCTAGCTTTCCCCTAAGCAGTAACATTCATTGATTTGACAGAGCATGGCAAGGAGAAATCTTAGTTAGTCATAAGTGAGTAAAGGATCAATGAATTCACTAGCATACAAGGCACATGTCAATAATGAGACAGAAAAAAAAAAAAAAAGTCAAATAAGAGGATGAACTTCTTGGCATGTGCTCATACACACAATCCTGAGTCACATTCTTCTTTTACCATTGTAAATTTGGTGGAGAGGGAGAGAAAGTGATAAATTGCACCATGCATTACCTTTCGGGAAGTGATAAGCAAAGCGTGACAGCAGTAGCATGCTGCGAAAAGATAGCAAAATTGATCCCATTCTCAACTTCCGACACGCCAAGTGGAAATGCCTGACCAGTGAAAGTTCTAAACGACAAGACAGTCGTTTCGGACATTTGTTGCTCCTCTCCCTGAATTAGAGATTAAGACCAAATCACATTATGCCTCTTCAACAAAGCCACTAACATCACAGAAGAGATACAGTTCTTGAATACCTCTTCTTCAGGCAAACATTGTTTAGTACTCTGAGCATAAACATTAACCGTTCTATGCTTAAAACAGTCCTTTCTCTAACGTACATACAGCAGAAACAAAGACGCATAATTAGAAATAATACAAAAATTTGAGCTGAAAATCCAGCATCCAAGAAAGTAACAAAAGGCATGCCTTGCTGAAAGGTGATTGGCCACTGCAGATCGACGCTTGTTTACTAAATTTCAATCTGCCAAATCAAACCGAGTCAATAAGCAGATTCTTTCACTTACTAAACTACTTGACTTGAAAAAAAAAAAAAAAAAAAAAAAAGAGTTTATTCGATATTCTATTCTCAAACGCTCTTTTTTTTTTTTTTTTTTTTTTTTTTTTTAGAACCAACAAGAAAATAAAAAAAGAAAAGAAAGAAAACAAGAAAACATAAATGTGAAGTAGATGAACAGAAAGAGGTGTAGATTCTTACCCCGTGGGAGCGGCCGAGGAGGAAGGAGCGGCGACGTGGTTGTTTGAGAAAGGAAAAGCAAAGAGGGGGATTCGAGTAGGGGTGGTGGAATCGTAGAGAAGTGAATGCGGGCAGCGGTGAAGTATCATATTATTTCCCACTTTCTTTCTTTCTTTCTTTCTTTCTTTTCAGTTCTTGCAATTCAATCAAAGAACCAAAAACAATCCCAAACGAACGAAAGAAAAAGAACTAAGGCTCTCACTCAAAGCAAGCCAAATGGATTTGGGATTCTTGGAATAAATCTTTTCTTTTTCTGTTTCCAAGATTTTATGTGAATAATCATTTTTATTTTTGTTTATTTATTTATCGGTCTCATGGGATCCATGTGAGTGAATTGTTGGGATCCGTGCGTTCCAAAAAGAAATATCTTATGAAGTTCTATTCACTTCGCCTTCTTGTGAGTGAACCATCCTCAAACTTCTTCGGAAGCCGGAACCCGGCCAGTCGTACATTCCCGGTGGAGGCGAGATTCATGGCTACCTGGTACTTTAAGATATAGATGACATCTTAAAAGATTTTATCAATTTCGAGGGTTTTCTTTGAGTTCCCCGCTTCTTCCTATTTTCGTCCCCCTTTCTTCTTCACTGGGTCCCCCGAATTTCTGTTACATTTTTCTAAATTTAATAACCAATATAAAATAAGCTGTTGCTTCCATTTCTATTAAAGCGGCAGTTACCTGGTACTTTAGTGATTAAAAATACTAAATGAAGTAATATTGCGCTTCAAATCTCGCCCTTTTTATTATTTATTTATTTATTTATTTATTTTGTGGTTGTTACTGGAATATATAATTAATCTTGATCGTGGCTTAACTGCTTTTGGTTACACCGCGTGCTAAAAAAGAGAGAGCCTTCTTATTCAAAAGACAAAGGACGCCACTCGTGAGACATTTTCTGCCAGATAAAGCTCGTACCCAAAAAAATGATCCGAGTTTTGATCATTGAAGCTAGATGCAACGTTGAAGTGGGGGTCAGGTTCCAGGTATGTTTCTCTACGGTGGTGCCGAAACTGCTTTGCCTCATTCTGTGTCACCCTCGAAATGAATCGGTGGTAAACGCCAACGAGGATTTTTATACGCAGCTTCAGGTCAGGCATTGAATGGAGATACATCGCATACTGCATTTGCATGGATAAATCTGCAAACCATCATTCTTTCTAGTTTCATTGCATGGACTAACCTGGAGTAAGCAGGCTCAGCTAATGCGTGTACGCATTCAACCTGCATTTGCAAAAGCAAAAATTTTTTAGGGATGGATCCTTGCTGAGTCTGTCTTGCCTAGCTGGTGGAATGACAGCATAAGGATGAAGCACACGAAAGAGAGAGGGAACAAAAGGAAATACAAGAAACAAAGATAAGCATCCACAACCAGAAGCCAAAATCTGATATAGGAAAAGTTAAAAGGAATACCTTTTAGCCAACACCACGTAATACGTATCAATCTATTTAAACAATTAAGAGAACGTATGGGTGGCTTGGCACAGAGATGAAAACTGGATAATGCTTGATTCATTGATGAATAGTTGCTTTAAAATCTCATGGACATAATGCTCAATGTTTAGCCTGTCTAATTATTACAATGCCAGCACATGTTTTAAAATTACCAATGCTTTTCTGCGGAATATAATGCAATCCCTCTCACTCTGATCTTCTCCCATAAAGTATGCTTGTTTATTATTAGAAGAACCGAAGCCACTTCTTGGTTAATAAATGATTTCAATGAATAAAAAAAATGCTGATTATTTCAGCTAGGGAACCCTAATTATCTCCTTACAAAATATGCCTGAGCATCCATGCAAGTGTCCTCAAAGATGAAACAAGCAATCCAAACTATCAGAATAGAGCTTGTGTAAGGAACCTGTGTTTGTTAACTGCCATTTTGCTATTAGAAAACAGTATTGTGGATGGCACACCCAAGCAAAACTAAACAGAGAGCCTATTTAACTGCAGCAGAAACTGAGGCTGCTGCTGCATCTCCAATTAAGGAAACTGGTTGACGGGCCTGGAGAGAAGCACCTATGTCAAAAGGATGCAATTCAGATCCATCAAAAATGAGATTGACACCAGAAAGAACTACTTCTCTACTATCAGCTTCATCAGGATCAGCTTTTGTACTACTCATTAGTGGGGCTTCTTTAATAGGTTTTGTGGCAACCTCATACACTGGAGCCAAAGTATAGGATCTGAAATATTGCAACGACTATAATTTTGAATTTTTCTCAAAATTGCACTGGTGAGAAAAAGCAATCATTGTTGAGACACAGTATGAAAACAGATTTCCATGTATCCATGGAAATCTGTTTTCAGTCACCAGTCGAAGAAAAGCCAATGCTTCTGACACTGGAGGAATCAATTCAAATCCAATTAAAGTTTGCCTGAAGACAAACCACGATGTCATGGTAAAAATTGCCATTCTTCATTTTTCTGTGCATCCTTCAATCATTTTGATTCATAAGTTTTGTGCTTCTTTTATTCAAACATACTCCTTCACTGTGATTCTTGCACTCTATTTGTTTCAGGGAGTTGGTTGTCCAATGGATATTGTTGTTTGCATTGCTTTAGGTGCGGACATGTTTGACTGTGTTTTTCCCACTCGCACTGCCCGTTTTGGCACAGCTCTTGTACCAGAGGTGATGGCCTGTGTTTTTTGAATATGTTTGAATATAGGAACTGCCACCTAAAACACTTTAAGAATGTATATTCTTTTGCTTTCCTGTAATCATTGGCCAATTAGTCTTCCCTACATTTCCTTCAAATTTCACCCGTCTTGGTTTCTGACCAGCATCAGGAACGAATGCTTGTTGAAGTTATGATTCTATCTTCTCACTTTCTCTATGTTGTCTTTTCGTGATTTTTTGCTTGTAAGAACATATTGCTCTAGTTTTACAGGCAAGGATGATTTCAGGAGCAAACAAGGATCTAGTCCTTTGCTTTTCAGGAAAATGATTTCATCTCCATCAATAAACTGATTGCTTCATGATGTACTTAACAATACTTTGGCAGTAGGTTCAATAACCATAGCTGTTCTTCATATGAGTTTGCATGTACTTGCACATCATGCGGAACCTGATTTATTGTTCCCCGTCCACGGTTAACGCCTCTAATATTTAAGACTTTTATGCAGGGAGTTCTGAAACTTAAACACCAAGCAATGGCTGAAGATACCTGCCCCATGGATGCATGCCCTTGCATGGTACGCTAATAACAAGACAATGACAACCTGCAGCCACTAATTCACTGATTGCTGCAATGTTGATTTTGATTGGTCATTTTCCTTCTTTGCAGGTCTGCAAGAATTATACTAGGGCCAATCTACGTTGCCTTGTTACAAGAGATCCCATGGGATCGCAACTTTTGTCATACCACAATCTATATAACATGATGAAGGTACATGGAATAAATAGCAGTTTCTTGAGCTTTGTTCCATTTTTAGCTGAAAGGTATTTTTTTAACCTTCCTTGTCAAAATTGCAGCTTAGTCGAGGCTTGCACTCATCAATAAATGAGGGGAGATTTCCAGAGTCCTTTTTTAGTTTTTGGCACTGTTTCTAGTCTCTTTTAGCTTGTCAGTTGGTCACTTCATGCTAGTTAGTATGCTAAATACTTCTCACTGATTGTACTTTCTTTTACGTTTTTGTCATTTTTTCGCAGGTTTGTTTGTGATTTCCTGCGGAAATTGGTATTTTTCTTTTTTCTCTCTCTCTGGCTGTCACTGCGAGTGTTTTTTTTCCCCTTGAGAGGGGAAAATTTCATGGGAGTTGCAGTATACCCCAAAATGAGGGAGGGATAGCTGCATAGGCTGCTCAAAGGCTTCTTTTCATTCTTTTTATAAAATTGGGCTTCATAAGATGGATAGACGGCTCAAGTCATCTCTGTTGCTTGGAAGAAACAATGGGCTATTCTTATTATTATCGATGTGAAGATTTCGGTGTTGCTTTTAATTCCCAAATAGCACTTCCTCGAGACAGTAATCTCATAGCCATCATCAGTAGCCCCTCTAGCCATGTGACTTGCATTTCTACTATGTTTTTATCTACCTTCTTATTTTGAATGTGTACAGCTTGCCAGACGATGCCAGTCCAGCTGGGGCCTTGGTGTTTCTAGTGGCAAACTAGCACAGTTGTTCCTTGGCAGGTCTTAATGGATTCTAATGGGCTGTAAAGATGCGTATGATGATGTCTTGTGATAATCTATCACTACACGGTATCTGATTGTATATCACTTCTATCTTGTAGTTTCCTAGAGGTGATGTCCCTGAATGGGTTCACAATGCCGTGAAGGTGGCTGGTGTCGATATCTCCTCCTGCTGTGCCCCGTTGCCGTCGTCCCAATAACCTGATTTCACGAAAAATGCAACAGCAAAGGATCTGGGGCTTGGCTCAGTCTGAAAAGAGATTTAACATCGACGAACTTACAATATAGGTGACAAACACAAGGCAGCACAATTCTGTCTAACATGCTGCTTCTTTGTGAATTAGATCCCAATTATGACCACGTTACAAGAAAATTTTTTGCAGGATATTTTAGTCCTGAAACTGTTAAAAGACTTTTAAATAAGAAATTGAAGTGCACACGACTGGGGCATTTCTTTGAAACCGTTAGGACTTTCTTCTTCAAAGCAAAACTGGAGATGAACCATGAAAAGGGTGCAAGTACTCTTCTTTTCTGCGCAGATTATAACAATTAGGGCATTATCTGCTGCTTGAGCAAACGACTTCCATGTTCAAACATACCAATTCCTCATCTTCCCACCTTTCTTCCGAGATGGGTGCAGTAACCTGAGGAAAACGTGTTCCGGTCCAATCAGTAGTATTCCTAGTATTTTCCTTACTCGCAAGCACAAAGATCTTAATTTGTTGGCATTTTAAAGGTGTGAACATGAATTTGGCTGTCAATTAAAAAGCACTTTCCTGATATCTTTATTCCGAATGTTTTATTTGAGCACTTCCCAAAGGTCTACGAGAGGAAATTTAGTTGTGTGAATCCCTGAATTCTTCTCTCTACACCCACAAACACTCTCCCAATTAAATCGATCTGATGGGACCGTACCTTTTTGAAACAATGATCCATGGAATCATGGAAAACTCATCGGTCTTCAATTATTTTTACATATGATTAGATTGGAGAACACGACGGAGACAGAAATCCAAAAAAGGAGAGATTCGATTTCCGTAATTTTCCAACCCCAATGATGGGTTTCTCTTCGAAAATACAATAGAAAGACCGAAGTGACATTGCCCTCCATGATCCACTGTCCCGAACCTATCTCTTCGCTTTCTTCCAACGTGCATGCACCGGCAAATCCTCGCCAACCCTGAAATGGAAGACCCTTTTTTCCAACTTTTCTTAAACAGCCCACTTTTTTTTTTCCACTAAAAAAACGTTCTCCACGAATTATACCCTTTAGTGCTCTATACAGCCTTTTCAGCCGACATGTTTGAGCTTTGACAGGTGTCGGTCGGTACTGGTTGCTTGCTAAATCTATGGTCGGAGTCACTGTCAGAAGTAGGAACTGGCCAATGTGGATGTATTGTGGGCGTCTTAAAGCATATGGTCATTTGTAAACAAATTCAACGATTTGTGGAGTGTTCACCGACGCCATCAAAAGAGGCAATAAGAGGCCTTAACATAAACGGGTGAATTGGAGTACTTAATAGACAGAAGAGGACTGCAACAGTCGCGCAGCAGGTTGGTCTTTCAATGAAAGCCATGGAATTGTGATTTTTTTTTTCTGGTTGATTTTGAGACATTCTCTAGTTATGCATATAGTGCTGTCCGCATCAGCCGAATATCGCAGGACTGACAATTACAGACTGACAGCAGCTTGTATCCAAACATTCCTTCTCCCATAGTACGATGACAACTGTTTAATTAATGAAGGCTGATGGTTCGATCATGACTGGATGCTTCTCCTGCATCAACCTCCACTTGCCCTTGGAATTCACGTGTTGTTGTTGAAATGAACGGAGTCTAGAAGATTGTTCGGAGTTGCGACGGCATTAGTCATGCTTAAACAACCGTAATTCCGCATCAAAACAATCAATTTTCTTCTCTCCTGTCAGCCAACCAATCAAATTGCAAGTTGTCGTGTGATCATCTGGCAAAAAGTGGCCAAATGCCAAGTCTGGATCTATCGTACAAGACCCACACAATCCATTTTGTGCATCAATTCTCTTCGAGATGTGGCCCGTGTTTAGGACTGTCTTGTCATTCAACCAATCAAATTGCTATTGTTGACTAATCATCTGGCAAAAAGAGGTCAAACGCGAAGTCTGATCTATCGCTCAAAACCGACACAATTATTTCTCTTCCGAATGAGGCTCGTGTTTATAATCAAATAATTATAAAAATTTTCATATAATGTTAATAAATTATTTTAATTAAAAATTTAAACGATTAAATAATATAATAACATGAATCATATATAAAATATCATACTACCATATCATATCATGCTCCCACAAGAACCAATAGTCAAAGCCCCATCGCCCATTCAAGGCCTAGTGGCCCTTCTCAGCAACTCTTCACTGCTAACTCGTATAGGATTCGTCTGGAAAAACCTTGGATGATCCCATTTTCATTTAACTTGCCGTAAAATTTGTCATCTTGGAACAAAATTCTGGTTGAAAAAAGAAAGCCATGATCTTGATAACCGAATTGGCGGCCGTACATTGGGCTGAATTTAAATTTTATTTTTTGAAAAAAAAAAACTAAGTATTACATAAATGGCTGCCTCTGCCTGCTTCCCTGGGAAGCAAACGGGAAAAGTGCATATAGAATAGATCCTAAACAACACCGCATCCCTTGACATTTGCACTTCTCCTGTATTGTTGCTTTGCTTTGCCCACCACATGCTTCGACAAATCCATCCTTCTCATTAAATTAAAGTGATGGAATTCTATTCTTGCTTCCACACGCGTATAAAGAAATGGAAAAAATGTTTGGGCTATTTCCGGCTTGCAGTCCAAAGGCATTAGGGACCATCGCTTCTGGAGCCCTCCCGACTAGCAGATGTGTGCATTTCCTCTTCATGGGTATATAGTCCTTTCATGGGGTATTACAGGCC
This sequence comes from Rhizophora mangle, assembly GCA_037832345.1. Lineage (NCBI taxonomy): Eukaryota > Viridiplantae > Streptophyta > Magnoliopsida > Malpighiales > Rhizophoraceae > Rhizophora > Rhizophora mangle. The sequence goes on from JBAPLJ010001973.1 coordinate 518,976, forward strand.
GGTCCATTAGAACCTAGCTTTCGAATCAACGTTAGATTTAGGTAAAAATGCAAAAGCTTGATTGGAACAGCTAACCGCTGCCTAAATGCAGCCGTGATCGGCGGATACAATATTATCAGACAGAGGTCGTTAAAAGGCCGAAAATGAATGCTAAATGATGACAGATTGAAGGAGCTTTATCATGATTTATTAGACTACCAGTTGGCCAAGGAATCGGGCACCGTCTAATTGGAGAATCCAGCAGCGATTTCCATGGTGAAAATCCTTATAACCCATCTGCAATCTAACTTTTGAGGTGCCATTACTTTACAATCCTCAGATACAACCTCTTAGAGATTCTTCGGTTCAATTAAAACAAAGACACAGTGAAGCAAAGGAAAGACAAGCATCGTTTTGAGTCACGAGTTGGCTACTGAGCATTAAAGAAAACAATAAAGATTGGGGGCCACAAGAAGACAGCTACAGTAGAGAGACAAAAGACTATGTCCAGACAGCAGCACTAATCCCCTTAAAATAAAAGATATATGATTCTTCTCTAATTATCTTCTTATGTCTGCCAAACAGAGCTCAGAGTCAATCTCCTTGCCAGGACAGAAGTACTAGTCTGGTTGCTCGACTGGTTAACATCCAAACTTTGAAAGGCTGGGCATCCTATGGGATTAGAACTTGGTTGGCACGTTCAATCAATTCCTGATCATTACGTCACAATTTGATTTGAAAGAGCTCAGTACAACATCCCAAACACCAAAGAATCATTTTGATTTGAAAGTTTTAGTGAGTTGCTTATTGAAATTTAATACTTCTTCGCTGGGTAGCATAAACATATCATATATCCTCATATATCCTACAACTGCCTTCCAACTCAGAAGACAAAAAACCTGCAGGGTGTCCATGGATGCTGAGTTTGCGGCTCGAAAAACCAAAACAAAGCGGCACGACACACAGCAGGGAACATAAGTGGCAGCGATCAATAGTTAGAGGCTTAAGTTAACATTTTTTTTATAGTTTCCCTAGTGAGTTCAGCTCTTAAAAGTGGTGCTTTTCTTGTATTGTTTACAAGAAAATCAAATAATCCGAGAATCAAGACTTCGGCAAGAGGCTAATTATTACCGAGTTGAGATAAATCAACAAAGGACAGACAATGTCCACCGCCCAGCGTTGGATAAGAAACCACCTAACAAAACCCGAATAACAATCCAAATATTAAAGAAATTATGAATTTATGTCAGTTTCACAGCCTACAATCGTAGAAGGTTCAGGCTTTGTATTACTGGCGGCTTCACTGTCTCACCTTCTCATTCATCTCATTTTCTCTCTCTTCTGCCCTTCCATGATTAAACAACAATGATAACCAGCCGTGATATAAAGCTTGCTTATACTTGGTTTGCCGCGCGGACAACTGAGAAAGTGATCCATACTCCCTTCCAACTTTCAGTGGGGTTTTGAGAGTGAGCAATATTGGGAGAGTTGAAACGGCCTGTTCTAACTTTTCCCTTCTGCTCATCGATAGTCAATGGTTTATTTTGTTTTAGTGGTTTCTCTAGACTAGCAAGCCACCCTGTTTTCAAGTTCGAAATTTTCTTGAACCCATTTATGTGCTTATATTCTTCATTTCCATGATGAAGCGTTTCAGCTCCACGGATTCTTTGGCTGCTTTAGTATCCATCTCAGGTATGCAACCCCTCAACATTTCTGCTACTGTTTCTCATGTTAATTTTACTGACTACAAAGGATAAATTTTCCATAATTATGTGCATTTTCCCAGAAGAAAATACTCAAGAAGCCAACCAAGGTCACAGTAAAGAATTTCAAGCACTGTTGGATAGCATAGAAGAAGAAGACTACATGGAAGAACGTAGTCATAACGTTGGGAAGAAACGAAGGTTAACTTTGGATCAGGTTAAGGCCCTGGAGAAGAATTTCGAGGTGGAAGACAAGCTTGAGCCAGGGAAAAAACTGAAATTAGCAGAAGAATTAGGCTTGCGACCTCGGCAGGTGGCCATTTGGTTCCAGAACCGCCGTGCCCGTTGGAAGACTAAGCAATTGGAGAGAGAGTACAGGACCATTAAAGGCAATTATGAAGCTCTTGAGGTTGATTACAATAATCTTCAAAAAGAGAATGAAGCTCTAATTCTGAAGGTTTGTACAAGGGAAAAAGCCATCTTGATGATAGTTGTTGATGTTCAATTCTAATAATTTCAAATTTTTATGGAGTACCTGCTTTGTGATTGTATTGATTTCGTGCTTGAATTTCAGCTCAAACAATTGAAAGCTAAGCTGAGGAAAGAGAGTGAAGAGAACTGTCACTCTTTTAAAAAAGATCATCCTCTCTCAGTGTCTGCAAACAATGTTGTAAGGCAGAGTCAGGACCAGGATTTCAGTGAAAGAAACAACTCCAGTGGAATCATTTCAGACCACAGCAATGCTTCATCTGCACATAGATTAATGAACTGGATTCAGTTTTCTGACTCAAGAGCCATTTTGGGCAATGGGTGTCAAGTACGCCATCAACCCCATCATGTGAAAGTAGAAGAGCTCAGTTTGTTTAGTACAGAGGAGTCCTGCGATTTCTTTTCAGTTGATCAAGCTCCCACACTTCATTGGTACTCTCCCGAGCAGCAAAACTAGCATGAGGTCAAAAATTAAAGTTGAGGGGTTTAGAAATGAATAAGTTTATGTTGGGGAATAATGTTAACTTAAGCTCTCTTTCTTTTTTTTTTCTTACCCCTCAACGTGGTGGGAATACCATAGTTTTTTACTTATTAAAATGCGTTTCTTGTGTCCGACACTTTCACGTTGTAAAATGGTTAGATGTACCTACTATTGATGCAAAATTCATAAAATTAAGCAACCAATACTTTCTAAGTCGTCATCCGTCTAAGCCATTTTCCAAGAAAACTCTACATTTTTCTGCCTTAATTGAATTTCAGAACAGGAAACATCATCTTCTGAAATAGCTTGCTTGACTTGTAAGTACTGCTATTGCCCTTTCAGATTCGGAGATTACTGGCTGCCCCATATGAAGTCTAAATTGGCTGCTAAATTGTTGACATACAAAAAAATTGGTAAATTCTGAAGAAAATATGTTAAATTTAATACGGTTAATGAACATTAACATTTTAATTCTCTCTTCTTAATAAGGCATTGAGTGTCTCTAGGAATGATTTTATTCGTGTCACTCACAACCGATGCATTGCAATTGTGCATCTTGGGCCTTCTATGCAGACCCTTACGCAGCATGCACAATTAAGACACCCCGGACGTTGATAAACAGTATGCGTGAAGGATTTATGTCAAATTGTCTATACCTTGTCGCAAGGAAATTGTTTTAGGCATCTCTTGGAATTTCAATAGTGCAGGACGTTCTTTTTACACAAATTTCTTCTGTGGACATCTGTGAAAAAACCTGGGCAGCCACTGAACATCTGATTTAGAGCTGCTATGGCTGAAGACTAGAAGCACGATTCGCATTGATCATAAGCCTTAAAACTCTGGAAGCAACAGGCGAAACCCACCCACGCGGTCCAATCCATGGCTTTGTGTTGGACTTCTGATGAACACTTACCAAAGCATGTGGCTGGTAAAATGTAGATCCTGACCATAGCTAACTGTATCAATGGCAAGACTATGCCAATAGCCCTTTTTAGTGGGTACCACTTCTACACACCGTAGCTCTGCGGAAAACTATAGGCCATCGCCATATTCCCGAAAGAACACTGTCATGGAACCATAATCGGGCTTTGAGAGACCAACTCCATGTTTGAAATTTACCTTTCATTTCCTGATGCAATACGTTTTTTTTTTTTTTTTTTTTTTTCCCTTCATCTTCTCTTTTTCTTCTAATTCTCCATATATGCAGAGAAATCCCAGGCAAAGTTGTGTACCATGTACAGCCATTTACTATCAATGTTACCAAGTAGGATGACCACGGTTCCGATGTTTGTGATCTTCACCTAATCCACTGTCATTCATAGTTTGGAAAGTTACACAAATACATTGACTCGTATGCGTGTCAGTCACAATTTATTGTACCCATCATCTATATATTAATTACATATTTGGCTTTTAACACAAAAAAAATATATATATATATATATATATATTTAAAATATCATAATAATATAATATAAATTTAAATATAAAATATATTAAATTAAGTAATAAAGTTAGACCTTCCCAGTTGAATGAACAGTAATGTAACAATTATGAGTGGTTTTCCTCAAAAGATCAACAACCCTAGCCGCCTAGGCTAGCCACTATATAAGAGAGGTTTTAGTTGAATAATCTTTTTGTGAACTAAGTTGGATGACTTTTACTTTGGATGGAACCTCCTTTTGTGGGAGTTTTAGGCCAATATCGTTGGAACGCGTCAAGATTGAGAAGAGAGAAGTCGGTTCGCTGTTTTTCTTTTTGTACGAGTGGGGACGAAGCAGAACCAAAAGCTGCCGCGACGACTCTTTATTTCCTGGAAGTCCCTGTCGTGTCAGGTTCCGGGACCCACAGCGTCACCTCTACGAATCTAGCTTTAGGTAAGATTGTCCCGACGTTGCGTGTGGCAATCCCTTACAAAACCACCCGCTGTTTTTGAGCCTTTACTGGTCATTTCAGCGACTTGCCCCTGAATAAAGCTTATGACGTGAATTTCATGTTGCTGAATAATCCTATATCTCTGTACATGCCCCGGGTTCAATGTCAAGCTTGGCGGCTGTAGCAAAGAAATAAAACATATTATATGTAATATCACACATGTTGGAACTCGAAATTAATATGATTATATATTTAATAAATAATATTTATTATTTTTATTCATATTTTTTAATATAATATATATTAAAAAATATTTGTGGAGGCCAGGCAAGAATGGAAACTTCCACCTCTTCCATTTTTCCCTTTAATGGAGAATTTATTAAAAATAAAAATAAAAGAGAGAAGGAAAAAGAAAAGGAAAACGCATTGACAAAGGCGTTTCGAACCGGCCCAAGTTGAGGCCCTCTTCTAGCCAGTCCTCAAAGCTTCCACGGGCCCAATTAATTGGGTCGTAACTCCTGGTGCAATTCGACCTTTTTTTAAGAGAGACCTAGACGGCTAGACGCTGCTTTTCATCTCCTCAGTACTGTGCCAAGAATCCGGCAACCGAACAAGGGACCAAGTCTCTCTACACAGATCAACGGCATGAATTTGTTTTTCTTACAGAGGAAGATAGTTTAGTTCTGGGTGGTGGGGCCGTTGGAAAATGCCGCTGGGACTGATACTGGGAATAGGAAGGGCAACGTTTAGGAGGAAGAGGACGTCGTCGCTGGGCATTCTATCGTCCAAACGCGCCCCTCGTGATTACTACAAGGGAAAGAATTGCAAGCCTACTGGTTTCCACACTCGCAAAGGTCTCCATCTCCGCTTTTTCGTTTTTATAGTTATGCTTCTGCCTCTCTCCCGCACACCAAGTGTTTGCTTGAATGTACTCTGCTGGTCGTGACCTTAGTAAATCCATTTTCATGCAGGTTTTCTTGTTTGTTTGGATTTCTTGTGAGATATCAAAATCTGGGTTAGGTGTTAGCTTGGTTGGTTGTTGAGGGTGTGATTGCTGACTGGTTGTAGAACTAGGCACTAATGAAATAGAAAGTTTAGCAGAAGAAGGGCTAGAAGGGAAATATGTATGTGTGTGTGTGTATATATATATATATTAAAGGAAGAGTTAGGTTAAATGATTGAAAGGGTCTTTTTATAGGTTAAGGTTATTGAGATGAGATTTCGAAGCATCACATTTAGATGCAAGGCTGAGGCTCTTTATGTCAATTATTGCAAATTTATTTGCCAAAAATCTTTTTTAAAAAAAAAATTGAACTTGAGAATAGCATACAAAGCTTCCTCACTTAGGTCCTCTTGGATTAGATGCAAGGCTAATAGTTAAGTTCTTGCAGGTGGATATGTTGTTGTGCCAGAGAAGTTGCCTAATTATATAGTCCCTGATTTGACCGACTTCAAGGTAATATGGCTTTGCTTTCTTATTTGTGCAATGTAAATACTATTGTTTAAATGGACAAATATATGAATAACATTGTTGATGATGATGATGAGCTGCTAAAATATAATGTAATATGGGAATATGTTAGTCTTTCAACTACAGTTTTTTGGCCACAATTTAGTTGAGGGCAAGTTATCATGTCCTTGATTGACTGGTAAGGAAAAAGTGATAATCCCCTTTTACTCCTTTTATTCAAGAGGTTAATTTGCTATGAACATTTGCTACATGAAGATGTGGCATGATAGCCCATAAAGTGGAAATGTAACTAATCCAATTTTAGTTTGGAGGCCAGTTAGTCTTTCTTATGCCTGCATGGTATCTTGACATTATCAAGGATTTTCATTTCTTTGAATATGCAATGTGAGAGATAGTGGGTGCTATGGTTTGCAGGAAGCTCACTATCCCTGCATAGATATTTATGCTTGCAGATCAGCCAAGTAGAAAATTCTGCAAATACATACTAAATACCGACACCAAAGATTGAGCAGATTCACCCCCCCTTTGGGGGGGCATAACTGGATCTCTCATTGCTAGTGATTTATTAATAAGGCTTATTGCATGTGTTGCCTGATGGCATTTGTCTATTTCTGCTTCCAGCTCAAATCATATGTTTCCCAATGTCCAAGAGAAGTTAAAACAATGGAATCTTCAGAATCAGCCAAATAAAGAAATGGAATAACTGTTTCATTTTTGCTGGATTGTTAACTGCCTTTACGTTGGTCTCACTCGAGTCGGATGTACTGTCTGGTACTGATATAAAAGGGGTATTTGAAAGTAGTCAGAAAACTTGTTGGTCTTTGTTTGCGTGTATGGTGAACTGATGAGTTCATAATTTCCTTAGTAGCTTGAAACTTACCATCAGCAGCCATATTTTACCCACACTGACGTGCCAATGGATCTCGGCTATTTTGTGGTAGGAACAATGTGCGAGATTGAAAAGCATACCTGTACTTTCCTCTTCCCTTGATGGTTGCTGCACTCCTTGCTTGATATTTTTGTGGAGTTTGTGGATTTTGGTGGATGTTAGAAGATTACGTGCCCTTTTTAATTATGAAACCAATTCACTCATACGAGAGAAGAAACTTTGAGCATGAAAATCAAGCAAGAATCCGTTAACGACGAGAAATCCCTTTTGGTAAACCCCAAATTTCTACCATGTTCCATCAATCGCAACTCATACTTAATAAAATGTATTTAAGGAGATTCAACCTTTAGATGGCAATCACTAAGCTCACCATAGGTACTTCAAGCATCTTGGCCTTAAGTCTAGGTAACAAAGCCAATTTCAATCACCCCAACTTTGAGGAGTCTTCGTAGCAACTGCTCCTTTTGCTATGATTAAAGTTCCTCAGGTAACAGAAATGCGGTGCTTAGTTGAAGAAATGCATATACAGGCGAAAGATACGTTTTAAAAAATATTTATTCATGCGTTATTGATAAGTTCATCTTGATCAAAGTGGAGCATCTCAGAACCTGCAGAAAATGCCAAGCATATGCTCTGAGGTCGACGAGAGCCGTACCTACAACAGCCTTCCTTCCTGCAGCTGGGTTTTGACGTGTCATGGGTCAGTGTGACGGTGAATATTTCAGCCCTACTTGTCAGCTGCCATTAGCAGGCTTTTGCGCGTCCTCTTCAAATCCCGGTCTAAGATTTCTGGACAGATAGTAGTTGTTTTCAACCAGACATTGAGACCTGGTTTAACTTTTTGTTTTTTTTTACTGTTTATGGCTTCACTTTGGTCGTAATGAATCTTATACTTCCAAGTCTCTGGTGCCTTATTTCCACTAGGAGGTAGGAGGTAGGAGTGGAAATAACGAAGTGGCCAAAGTGGATACGTAGCATTCATTAATGCTTTTCCTTTTTCTTCCAGGTTAAGTGGTTAATGCACCTCCTGTTTTTGACTATATATATATATATGTTTTAAAAATATGTTAGTTATCCAACATATGAGCTGAGGTTAAAATCGTTTGCTGGTTTTTTTTTTTTATTATTTAACTTTCTTAATAGGGATAATTTATTATCTTAATTTATTACTTGAATATTATTACATTGGAGTGAATCCTTTTTTTATGTATATTTTAGTGTTAATAAATGTGAAACTCAACATTATGCATTCGATATAAATTTTTTATTTTATATCCAAGAACCAATGATAAAGAGGAGATTCAAACCAGAGTAATAATAAAGAGAAAAGTATACCAAATCAACAACAAGCCTATCACTTCCGACGGTGATAATGAACCTCTTAAGTCTTGGATGTTTAGACTTTAAATATATAAATAAATATGTTTCGTTTTAAACACGATAAATATATATATATATATATATATATATATATATATATATATATAATTTTATTGCCCGTAAATTAATTCGTTGTCCCATAATCATCTACGTTCACCCAAGATCTCTTAAGACAACGTTTCTCTGCATGAACAACCCTTTAAAGTTATACTGACATTGTTCCAATCAGAACAAGTTCGAAGAATCAAGGGCGCTTAGAATTTTGAATAGCTTCACTAAATAAATATTAAAGAAAGCAGAAATATCATCTGTTCTATTCTTGTTTGACACGGAACGGGAATGTTGGACATTGGTTTGCTCGGGGCAACTTTCTTTATTGGTGTCGCTCTGATTCATCTTTACACTAAAGGCTCCGTTTTTATTCATTATCTCTTTTGACCCACGTCCAGGACACGTGGCCCCTCTCCTTTTTTTCTTGCTGCATGGATTTTCCGCGCCGCCCCTGGAGACTTTTTTAACTTTCTATCTAAGGTTTAACATTCCACGGCCCTTCCTCCGGCAACACAGCATAGCCACCGACTCGAAGGACCCCACATATCATCCTTTCCATCATAGCCGTACATTTATTCCCGACAGCCAACTTGTCAGTTTCCTGCTCAAACCGTCAATGAAGCAGTTAAATTTACACAAGTCTACAAGGAAACCTCCCATGAAGTATCATGGAAAAAGCATCATATATGCTCTCTCTCTCTCTATATATATATATCCCGTACGCCCTGTCGCATACCAAAGATGACCACAAGGAGATCAAAGCCAGAAGCAATGAATGGTGGCCGTTCAAGGCCCGACGGCAGGTGCAAGAGCCACCCCAAACACCAGCAATCACCGGGCGTTTGCTCCCTCTGTTTAATCGAAAAGCTCTCTCAGCTTTCAAGTGGGAGCTCGCGTGCAAAGGGTCACTGCTTCTCTTCTTCTTCTTCCTCTTCGTCATTGTCGTCCTGTTATTCATCCCTTTCAGGCTCTTCTTCGTCGTCTCCAGTGTGCCTGTACCGAAAAGCCACTGCAGTGAAGGGATCTTTACCCTTGTTGTTTAGCGGCAAGTATGTGCTCACCAAGAGCAGATCGATGGGTTTTGTTTCAAGAACGAGAGGTAATAAAGAAGGTGGTGATGACAAGAAGAAAGGTGGCTTCTGGTCCAAGTTGCTACGTCCAAGAAACGAGAGGAAAGAGAAAATTTTGGCTCACTCTGGGAAGAAGGCGATCATCACTGATTAGGGCTGACAATTGACATACTATAACAAATATATATCCATTATATTGATACATATATAAATACAGCTTTTGGATCAAGAACAAAGTTTTATTTCTTATCTTATTTTTGTTAAAACAACTAGGAAAATATTCTTGCATTTGTATATATATAAATACATGATTTTGAGTGATCGTTATATTCATATGTTTTATTTCTAAAATTTGCTAGTATCAACTGTATTATGTTTGTTTAAACTTATTTTATGATGAGTATTTTCTTAATAGACAAAAAATAAAAAAAATAAAAAAATGGCAATGCTTTATTTACTCTTAATTTCGAGTCTGACCCATTTCAAACTATTTATTGGTGGTCTTTATAAGAAATTAATAGACGGATTCATTAGACCAAACTAGTTCATTTTTTCAAATCAATTATGATCTAATATCACTCTCAAATGTATCTAAGTTGATCTATCGTACATACAACATAGCGCATCGTTTTCCTATTAAATCAAATTGGAGTGGAGGAGAGAAACTCAGGGGAGGTATGGAATTCAAATCCAACATCTCCCCACAAATTTTCTGCTTAATGGCTTGCATGTGTTGAATCTACACCTACCACATTGAACTTGTGCTAAGCTTGTGATTCACACTAATTAATTAATTTCACACCGCACCAGTTCTCTGCACGTATTTATTATTGTGGTTATTTACTAATTGGTACACTACAACGCCTGGAGAGACAATACAATATAATGTACTCTTCTTATTTGCGTTGTCTTGGAATTAGGAGAAAATAATAGTCTTCTTTTTTAAACCCAAAGAGAAGTTGTCTGATTTTGTCTCTTTATGAATAGAACCAAAATTCCAGATGTGACATTGAGAAAATTTTTATTTTTTATGTATGATATTGACTTAATTTTACTTACTTTTTAAGCCACTTAAATTAATTTTTTTAAAAAAAAAAAAATTATTTTGATAATTTTTCTGCGTTTGCCGAATCAAATCTTGAGAACCCACGGGACGACCGAGTTGTTGTGCCAAGGTTCCGCGCAGCTTCCTCAAAAGGAGAAAATCTTAGCTGGGAAAATAACTTTTGGAAATGTCGACATTTTTTCCTTTTTGGTGGTTGTTTCTGTCATGATGGCACGGTAATCAACTTATTTTGCAAATAACTAAAGTCGTATACTATATGGAACTTTGTGGAAAGTAGACCGTATTGTCATTTTAGTTGTTTATAAAAGCGCCGTTCGACCCTCCAGCCACGCTACCAGGTCTTCAAAGATTTTGGGGGCATGTGGATATAGTTCATTTAGAATTTAAGAAAAATATTCACTTGATAGAAAGATAGGTTTTCTATTATTATTATTATTATTTTCAAAGAACAAGATGCTAAAAATGAAAAAAGAAAAAAATGAAAATTCCTAAATGCACTTGGTCGATGTGATATATATATATATATATATATATATATATTCTCCTGATTGACAAATTGAACAAGTTTACAACAAGAAATACCCTGGTTTTCAAATTCCAAATCTCTTTTTCTTCTTTTCTTACGTCTCTCCAATGTCCGTCCAAAGGAATATATGCTTTGATTGATGAATCGGGTGCATTGATCTTAGCTTTAAAGATTTTATGGAATTGTAATCTTTGTCGATTCTGAATGAATCCAGATTTGTTTGTTACGGATTCAATGAGCATTATAGTTTTGTACCTCATTATAATGGGAAATGGTAAGAAGGATGCTTTTAAATATTAAATAAGCATCGTCTCTTCGACCCACCCTATCACATATAGATTTTGTAGGATTGACAACAAAGGAAGAAAAAGAAACTTTTTGGACTATGATGAGATGTTGCTTCTTTTATATGGGAATCAGAACATGATGTCCTATCACACACCTGTCAAAAACGATCCTCCAGGACCTTGGCAGCATTGAGAGCTGTTTCCCATCTCAAATCCAAGTTTTATGGAGCCCGAACAATGACCTAAATCAGCCCAAGTGGAGTTTCACCTTAACCTGAGCCCATCTCTAGTATTTACTACTGGGCCGACATTTGTCAATTGCACAAAGCTCGGATGGATTGTTTGGTTGTATGCGACTCTTTATTTGCGCTCCCACCGCGCGTTTCTTCCCCGTTGATTAGATTCGAATCTTTACTTCGTAGCCTTCCTATCTAAAAATAGATAAGGTTATTTGGTTGAAGTATTAATGTTAAATTTTTATTTTTTTTTTAATTATTATAATTGACTGTAGATAAAATTTGCGTGATTTATAAATATTTAAATAATAACTAAGTTTTATAGAAAATTTGGATTAAAATGGTAACAAATGACTTTTTGCTTAGATATTTTTTTTTTTTTTTTTGCAAAATTTAAGTTTTAATTTTGATGAACCAAGAAAAGGATTATTTTGTTTCTATTTTAAGGTGCTGAATTATTTTTGCGAGAGAAAAAAAAAAGAATTATTTCTACTTATTTTGGTGAATAGGGAATACTAATCTGGAAACTAGTAATTTACATTATATATGTTTAATTCAAAATATCACTATCCAAATTACAGATCAACGAGGATTAATGATAGTTTATTAGGGACGGCAGGAATATCACATCCACTCTGTCGGTGTGGGATTCCAAGCCAATCAGATGGTTTCAAAAGTAGTTAATATTTGTCTTGAAGTGATTTTTTTTTTTTTTATTCCTCTTATTTCTGTACTTTCATTATTTAATCATGAAATTTCTCTGATTTAGTACTGCTAATTCATTTATGTTTATGTATGAACATGATTCAACTTATAAACGACATGTCTTTTTTTTTTTTTTTTTTATGATAATAACAAATAATTTTGAATTAGCCATCATTGACAAGTGTTTTTATTATCAAAATTGTGATCCGACAATAAAAAATCGAGGCGTTCAGTGTCGGTAAGGCAATATTAAAAGTCAAAATAGACGTCTTTTACCGTTTGCACCGAATGATGATTCCAAGTAAGAACGTGTTTTTTGCAAATTTTTATGTTGGCTGCATGTAACATAGACAATTTTAATGACACCTTTTGCGCTTGCAATTGTTCCCACCGACAGTTCTTACCCCACTCGTCTACATGGGCACTTTGGAAACAAGGACAACTTAGAAATGGTGGGGTGAAGGCGACACGAGTTTGCTTGGCAGTCCAAGTCGTCAAAGTGTTTTTTTTTTTTTTTTTTTTTTTTCCCTTTAACTGATTTTGACGTTGCATAAGTCAAGGAATTAAAACACTTGTTTGCCGACTTGCCGTTGAGCTCATTTAAGGCAAGAATCACTTTTTGTTCCCCCAGAGTGTGAGGGGACAAAAAAAAAAAAAAAAAAAAACCTCTTAGTAGGGTAATAAAATATGCCGACGCAGGTTAAATTTAGAAATTATGCCTTTAGTTTTCCGACAGATATGTCCAACATGTACGAATTTAAATCTTTATCTTCAGAATTTTGATTTCAATCTTAGAGAATGAGTATAAAATTTATAAAAATAATAATAATAATATAATAAACTATTCTTATGCTGTAGTTTAATAGGCAAGGGATCTTTTTAATGGATAAAAATGATAAAAAAAAAAATTTTTTATTTTTTTTGGTTTTTTATTTATTAAAAAATTATTTTACTTATTTTCTTTATTTTTATAAATTTTATATTACTCTCTCTAAAATTAAAATTTATAACCTTTAATTTTGATACGAAGAAGCCTATATTTATGGTATAGGCATTAGATGGAATATTCAAGTGCAGTGAGAGAAATGAAAAATTTTTTAGACTAAATAAATAAATAAATATATAAAAAAAAAATGATGAGAACCCCACGCGTGGCATCCATTCTATCTACTTATGGTCTCAATCCTAAACGATTGTGATACAAGCTGCAAGCCTGCCATGTGACCAAAATTTATTGGCCTAGCCGACGACGGTCCTAATCCACGTCAACAACAGTGCACCCTGTCCCGCACCGTCTCAATAATCTTTTATTTTATTTTTATAATATAATACTAGGATGTTGAATTTCTACTAGAATTTTTAAACCCAAATAAGAATGTCGGGTGACTTTCTTCGTCAGCAAAGGATTCCACTAGTGCCCACGAGTCCCATCAATCAAGGTTAAAGCTATAGCTGCCGTCTAGATCAAGGAATCGATTTCATTTCTATATTTTTAAGGATATTTTAATAATTAAGATCTTAAATTCGTATCTTTTAATTTTTGGATTTTAATTTTAAAAATAAAATTATAAAATTAATAAGAATGAAAAAAAAAAATCAAATGAACTTTTTAATAAATTAAAAGAAATTAAGATTAACTCATTTTAAGGCAGCTGTCAGCAGGTTTTGCCGGCAACAGGCAAATATGCCTTGTTCCTTCCTTGCGGTTGAGGTCAAACAGTCATAGGCAATTGGATCCACTTGGTTTTGATAAAGTGCACATTGAAACTTCAAAAGATATCCCCGCACGTCTCGCTCGCATTAAAGCCGTCACCACTCTTAATATAGATATAGATTTTTTTTTTTTTTTTCTTTTCCTATTTTTTTAAAATTTTTTATGGACCACCGCCTTGCTAATTTATAAAACTAAAATTATGTTGGCGCATGCAAGGTTTAGTCTGACAAATAATTGGCCGAAAGAAACATGCCGATTTGTCATGTGATGTTAATGGGGCCGGGATTTGATGCCTTACCTAGCAAACACGTAAAAAGGTAGTCATTTCAAAGGAAAGAGCCAAGTTGCCCACGGGAATCATCAGGAAAATATGAAAAAAAAAAAAAAAATGCTGGGGGAAACATAACGTTACGTGTCATCTTTAAGATTTACCGTTCTACAATCTCCAGATAGATACACACCCATGTCAAATAAATAGAAGACTATCCTCTCTAATTGAATTTAATTACTCCAATATTGGAATTGCACAGGCAACGGAAGTTTTTTTTTTTTTTTTTTTTTATTCGTTGACTGAGGGTGCGACTGAAGTGGGGTCTACTTGAAATAACTTTTGTCTTGTATATATAATTAGTTTCACAGTCCCTTTTTTGGCATGCAAGTTGATCGACCACGTTGATAGTTTGACACTACAGCAATGTTATAATTATAAGCAATTACTGACATTTGCAAAACATGCACAAAGCGAACGAAGGGGAGATGAGTCCCGAGACCTGGGAAATGGTGCTTCAGGCCAAAACGCATAAAGGGAGATCGATCCAGACCAAAAACTTTATATTTATTTTGTCTTCTTGTTCAGTTATTCATGATAATGTGATGGGTAATTTAACCCTTTGCTAAAAGACCAAAATACTTGAATTTGTGCCAATCTTAAATTTTGGCACAGATTTAGCCATTGGGTCGGGTTCAACCCGACATTCCCACAGTCCTTTTCACGTGACAGCCCCATCCCACTTTCCCAATGTTGCTAAGGCATATTTTCCTTTATGTCACAGCCTTTTTTTTTATTTTTTATTTTCTAGGTAACCAAGCCATTTCATCTAATCAAGTTAAAAAGCGAAACATTGGATGGAATTTAATAAACTAGTATGAAATCTAGTTCAAGTGCGTACACTACCTTAAAAAATTATGTGCGCATGCTTGCTATCTGGTGGTTCAATGCAAGTCGTCTCCTTGAGGTCCACGCTACCCCGGCAACCATGATGGACACAAGAAAAACCGACAATTTATGCAATTTTATTGGATTTGGCAATGACAATTGGATCAAAAACAAATGGGGTATGTCAGAGATCGTTTTCCTCTTGGCATTTGGAGGAAGGTGTTTGAGCCTTTGTTCAATGGCTCTAATGAGCTTTGTTACACGTAATTAATTTAACGTGTTTTAGACACGAGTTTAAATTACAAATTTAATAATTGTTAGATGCACAATCAGGATCTTCGGTGTTAATTACTAATAAAAAATAAGCCAAGATGGCTTCCGAGTCTGATTTATTTCCTTCCGTCTGTTTAGCCTGGAATTGCGACTTATGCAACAACCTGCAAGTTACAAACTCAAACCCAACTAGAATCCACGAGAGATGCTCAGCCAATATCTTGAAACTCAATCATCTCACCCATTTCATCATAATTAAAACTCACTATTGATAGTATATTTCATAAGCATATAAATAGCCCAAACTTTTCCATTTAAAGTTATCTTCCCAATTCAATCTTTAACTATTCTTTAACATTTCCGGATAAGTAGAAGAAACCCTAAACGCATGATGGATTGTTGCTTCATTGCTCTTTCGCCATATGATACCTAAAATTGAGAGACATTAAGCAGACAATAGATCTCACCGCATAAAAAAACTTTTACATAATATAAAATATTAGTTATGTAATATAAAATTATAATTTTTGGCGCCATATATTAGTATTTATTATATTATTGTAGTATGATTAATGTTAATAAATGATTACAATCATATTGAAAGCTTTTTCCCTTACATGTGAACTAATTCATTTCATGAGATTTGAGTTTATGCAGCTGAACTTTGAATGAAAATTCAAAAAAGAAAGAGATTGTCCGTACCTGCATTTTCCTCCAAAATGAGTCACTTGGGGCTCCATGCCTCATAAATCAAATATACATATCAAAATTTTTTCTATTGGTTAACTTTGACAGCAACATTTATTTAGCCAAAAAAAAAAAAAAAATGAAACTTTTGATACTCTCGAAAGACTATCCCGCCTTTTTCGGAATCGGAATTCAATAAAAAATGTAAATTGGTCAATTTGTTTTGGCATTATCCGATAAGACCTGACGTCGGATCTAGTCGACTCTTGAAAATAAGAAAAAAGGTTAGTCCTCCTATGTAAAAATCATGTTTCAATGTGCCCCCCCCCGTTGCCAATTGTCAATTCGATGGGACGTAACTGGTTGAATGCTGAGCAGTAGCCAATTGCCATACCGTACATTGTATGTATGTCACGAAAACGGAGGCTCGGCCTTCCATTTCAAGAACGGAAAACCCAAAATCAGATTAGGCCAGATTAGATTAAAGGTCTCTCGTAGAGGAATTTTTGACAAATTTTAATTAATTAATTAATTAATCGGGCCGGCCCCACCATTCTTTTTATTTATGTTAACAACAATGAAGTCGGAATTTTTCAATTCCACCTGATATTTCCGTCACCCCCCCCCCCTCTTCCTCTCTTTGTCTCTCTTTAAATTTTATTGTTCTTCACGTCGATCTTCCCTGAATAAAATAAAGAGAAAGAGTGAAGTAACCGACGACGGTAACTGCTACTGCTACAGTACAACAAATCCAAACAGCTAAAAAAAAAAAACAAAATTAATTAATTAATTAATTAAATCCCAAGTCGGCGAGGCGCTTCGAAATCGCCTCCCTCTTCGGTTTGACAAAGGCTTAATCACGTACATTGTTTTTGCTCCGGCGTGATCCTTTCTTCTTTTTATCTTCTTCTTCCCTTTCTTTCTAGAGCCAGAAGAGGCGGCGGTGGACTGTGGGCGCGGAAAGTTGGGAGGAGGAGGATGCAGAAGCGGCGGTGGAGAGAGGTGGTGGTTTTGAGGAAGATGCTAACGTGCGCCATATGCGCCATAGCCATGATGGCACTCATGTCCGTGCACCTCCACGTTTTCCCTTCCTCCAGAGTTTCTGAGTTCCCTGATTCTTACTCGCTCTCCACTGTCACAACAGCGACTACTGTATCTCTCTCTCTCTCTCTCTCTCTCTCTCTCTCTCTCTCTCTCTTTGTGTTTGTGTCTCTCTCACAGCTCGATTCAGCTTCCCTGAAAATATGTTGATTTTTTGTTTCTATGTTTTTAGCTTCTTTGTTTATTTATTGATTTTCGAAATTTTTCATTTATATAATTTACTTAACTTTTTTTTTCTTGATTAAAATTTTTGAAAAAACCGAAAAAAATTTTCTTCCCTGTTTCTTTAATCTTCGTTCAGAGTGTTTATGTGATGTTAAATACACACACACACACACACACACACACACACACATTAAACTAATGAACTGTGTGGAAATGGAATTGAAATTACCAGAGCTTCAGGACTGTCACTGAGGAAGGGCATAGCTTGAGCACTGAGCTTACTCCACCCAATAAATTCAAAGGGCCACTCCTGTCTCACGAGGTGTTTTTATATCGCCGCAACATTTCTTCTTTAATCAATTTCCTTTTTACATCTTACGAATTATAACAACTTATTAGTTTCACAAGCATCAAATACAATTTAAGTGATTGAATTTCGCTTGGTAGACGGTATGGTATGGGATGTAGTAATGGACACCTTTGATATGGATTGAGTCTCATAGATACACATGCGTATGTCTATGAGACAAAGCAGTCATGTATCTTTCATGTTTTCACACCGTTAGATTTCCTGTTGCATAATGCTGCTGGGAATTCGCAGTTCGCCATGCTATGGAAGCCTCCGCTTAGTCGTGGTTTCACGCCCTGTGTAGAGCCTAGTCCTAACCATACTTGTATGTTTTAGTTATGTTTTTTTTTTTTTTTTGTCTTTTTATTTATCCTATCAATGTGGACTCATTTTTCCAATATCATATCCTCACACAGCTCCAGGAGAGTCAAGAGGTTACCTTCTAGTTCATGCAAATGGTGGTCTCAACCAGATGCGATCTGGGGTCTGTATCTGCTTTTTTTTCCATGTGTGAAATTATTAAGTTTTAATATCCTTGCCTGCATCTGTTGGATCAATTCCTGTAGCTGAAATAGTATTTGCTAATTTACCCTGATTTAACGGGGCTGAAGAGAGTGCCAATCCTGAACACAGATATGTGACATGGTGGCCGTGGCCCGCATCACAAATGCTACTCTTGTAGTTCCAGAGCTGGATAAAAGATCGTTTTGGCGAGATTCAAGGTAATTTGTTTATGTGAAGTTTACCAGATGTTGGCATATATCTGCATTTCAGGTCTTAATTATGCCATTGTCTGCTTGATCTGCAGCAATTTCTCGGATGTCTTTGATCAAGATCATTTTATTAGTACTCTAGCTAATGATGTGAAGGTCATAAAAAGGCTTCCTGAGGATATGACTACTGCAGCCAAGGTGGTTATGCATTTTAGAAGCTGGTCGGGTTTAGACTACTACCAGGAGTTGATAGCAAGCATGTGGGAGGATTATCAGGTTTATCAATTTGGATGCGTCAGTGTGTTCCTTGTGTGCTCTCTATTGCAATAATCTAATTGCAAATTTTCCATAGGTTATTCAAGCTGCCAAATCTGACTCGCGCTTAGCAAATAACAATCTCCCTCTAGACATTCAGAAGCTTCGTTGTCGTGCTTGTTATGAAGCCCTTCGTTTTGCACCCAAAATTGAAGCAATGGGAAAGGTAACTGATTAGATTTGTTTACATTCTTTTTTCCTTTGGTCTGGATGCTTCTTCATTTTTCTTAATTTATGGATGGACCAGCTTTCTTGAAGCATATTTGATGAATCTAATTTAGATTTTTTATTACATCTTTGTTTTAGCTTTTGGTGGATCGTATGAGGTCCTATGGTCCTTATATTGCTCTCCATTTGCGGTATGAAAAGGACATGCTTGCATTTAGTGGATGCACCCATGGTTTATCTCCTGCTGAAGCTGATGAACTAAAGAACATCAGGTGCTGTATGGTTATATAATATGGTCCTTAAGAATGATAGCTTGTGGAGTAAATAATTTGTCTATGATTTGCAGAGAAGAAACTGATCATTGGAAAGTGAAGGAGATTGATCCCAGGGAGCAGAGATTCAAAGGTGCCTGCCCCTTAACACCAAAGGAGGTTGCAATGTTTCTAACTGCTCTTGGTTACCCATCAAACACTCCCATATACATTGCTGCAGGGGAGATATATGGTGGTGACTCTCATATGGCAGATCTACAGGCCCATTATCCCATATTGATGAGTAAGGTGTGCTTGAGAGATTACTTTTCAGTATAGATGTGCTTTATTTTCTGCTTTTACGTTTCTGTGTTTTATAGTTATTTGAAGTACATCTTGCCTAGGATAATGGATTGTCTTTTGTAGGGCTTTTTATTAGCATGGTCTGAAATTTCAAGCTTCATGAAAAGTGACATTAATGAAAAAATCTGTATCTTGAAAATGGCATGCACTTTATATTGTATTTTCTTGTCCATTTTTGGTTTTGAAATGTACTGTCAATGAACTGTGTTGGGAAGCAAATCATAGAGTGGCCTTAGGTATTAAGAGTTCCATCAAGGAAAACATTGTGGTAGTTAAGCCAATAATCAAGGTCTTTCCAGGTGCTGAGAAGTTTATATCCCTCTGACTCATGCCAACAATCTCTCTGTTACTTTTACTTTCTTGACTTTAGGCTTGAGCTTGCTTCATGGAGATATTGCTTACAAAGCAACAACAGAAAGCGATTTCTGTTTTTAATTTCTTATTTTGGGTAAAAGGCTCAATGCTGCCAATCATGTGATTATTTTGCAGGAAAAGTTGGCATCTGCTGAGGAACTCGAACCATTTGCTGATCATGCATCGCGAATGGCTGCACTTGACTATATTGTGTCTGTTGAGAGTGATGTGTTCATTCCATCATACTCTGGAAACATGGCAAGAGCAGTTGAAGGTCATCGTCGATTTATGGGACACAGAAAAACCATTTCTCCTGATAGGTATTCAAATTTCCCTTGGAATTTCCTTTAGAATTTCCCTTTTCCCTTGAGCATGCTTCCATCAGCTGCTCTGCGTTGAATTTGACATTGTATTGGTCCCTATTGCTTGTCCATTAGGAAACAACTTACTCGCCTGTTTGATAAGGTTGAGAGGGGAAAGCTAAAAGAAGGAAAAGGGTTATCAGATTATATTATTGAAATACACAAAACACGGTATGTGATTCTAGTAGAGCATCTTTACATGATCAAATGAATTCTGTCTGTGTTGGGTAGTTTAGCACACCTGTCCACTAATGGTTAGCACTAGAGATTGTGCCACTTAAATTCCTACATTGGTATCTTTTGTAGCACTCCTTCATAACCAGGTTGTTTTTTTTTAGAGAGTTGTTGTGCATTCTGTTTGCTTTGCATTGCTGGAGTTCAGTGATATATTCAAGGTCTTTCATCTGTATCCCTAGATTGAAAGAACTCTGAACCCGAGGAGACACAATTTACTCATCCTCATGGCCTCACCTTTCTATTAATTGCATTGTTCTTTCCATGTTTTAAGAGCTCATAACTTCTTCATTTATGCAAAACACAACAAATGCTGGATGTCTTTAAGGTCCTACCTTGAACTTTGATCACTAGAGGAGCCAGTTGATGGTGCACCAGTCCACAAGGATGGTTGTAGGCGGGAGAGGCTAATTCTCATTGGGTGGGATGCCATTGTTTAGTAAAACTGATAGGCATCTCAAAGTAAATAATTATACCGCAGAGAAGAGGCCAAATCTCCCTGATTAACAAACTTGCATATAATTTCCTGGATCATGAATTCTCAAATTTATGATTTGTTTCATGTGTTGGTTCTATAGGCAAGGCTCCCCAAGAAGAAGAAAAGGCCCTGTCTCGGGAACAAAGGGAATGGATAGGTTTCGGACAGAAGAAGCCTTTTACGTAAATCCTTTGCCAGATTGTCTGTGTCAGAGAACATCTCCAAGTCTGAACTCTTCTCTCAAGTAGTTTATACATTGCAAGTGCTTCTTCATGACAAGATCCCCATACCGGCAAAGATAATGGCAGATTTGACGAGTCATTAAGCATTGATGCTATTGGAGCCGGTTGTGCTATACTGGATTAGGGAAGGCGGATTTTGTACATACGTGTTGAGAGTCGATATGGCTGCCAGCTTATACAGAGATATAGATGAAAAGGAAAGGACAATGAGATTGGTTGCGGGAAAAGCATAGTTTAACCGAAAGAACGTACCTCCAATCAGTGGGTACAAGGGATTCATTGGGTATACTTTATTTGGTTCACCACCCCGTTTCAAGAATTTTCTTTTGCAAATGGTGTACCTTGATTCATGGTAATTCAATGCAATAAAAGCAGCAGAATCATCGTCTTTTTCTCTGTTTTTTTTCTTTTTTTTTTTTTTTTATTCCTTTTCTTTACATTTGTCAATCTTTCTTCCTTATCATATAAGAGTCTGTTCAGCCATGAAAAGTTATCTGGGTATTTGCAAGTGTTACTTACGGTTTTGCCATTTAAAATAGATGGACCTGATAACCTGGAAGACTGGGAGACAGACAGACTATTTAGTTCGTGTTCTGTTTTACATTAACTTTATATTATATAAATTTATTTTATCAATTTTTTATTTTATTTAGGTCACTCAAATTATTATTATTTTTTTAAAAAAATTTCAACTTAATGAATTTGAATCATGGGAAAAGGTGAGATAAATCAAAAACTTTTTCTTTTTTCTATTAAAAATTTATCAAAATATAAATTATACAATAAAAATAATTTTTATTCGTTTTTTTGTACTTTTAAGATAGAGATTTGAAACAACACCAAATGGTGTACTGAATAATGAATGTAACTTGAGTAGGAACCGAAGCCGTTTCAAACTCGAATACGGGTTTGTCTGATCCAACTCCAAGAACTTTGCGGACCCCGCAGACAGTAAAGCAGGATCAAAGACTGGATAACACAGATATCCTACCCTTCCCGTGAAGTTGCATGTGCGCTCCACGCGTATGGTCCACGTAGCTCATCGACCCATTATCTTCTATTTCTTTTCCCTCTCCACATGTTTGCAAAGCTGGGAGTGTATTCTGGTTTCTTTGTACAGAGATAGAGGGTGAAGGGGCAACTATGGGAGTCTCTCTCCTTTCAACGCTACCTTCCCTGGTTAATGCCTCAACTCTGAGCATCGCCAACACTGCTACCGCTAGATATCTCCCTCATCCCGTAAGTCCCTTTTGTTTCCAAGATGCCTCGTATGGTTATTTACTGATTTCATTACTTTCCCTGGGGACATGATGGGTGATTAGTATATAGCGTTGTGTGAGTAATGCAAGCATGAAGGCTTTTTTTCTTCCTTTTTTTTTTTTTTTGAATTTTATATTTACCTTCTGTTTTTGCATTATTGATTAGGTTGCCATTCGCTGTACTAAAATTGAAAGCGATGTTATTGGTGACGATTGTCTACGGCGTAGAGATGTTTTGAAATGCCTTGGTGCTACCATTGGCATGGTAAGGGAAATTAGTCCTTGGTCACTTCTCTGTTTACTTTTGTTATAATGTGATTGCCTGCTTACCATAACATTTGTATAACTCATGTATATGGGGCGTCGTATCTAGTATGTGAGGTACAATTGAATGTAATCGGTTCTTCATTCGCCCCCTTTTTAACCATAAGTACATTTTATTTAGATAAAACTTTGCTACTTTTGCTTAAGCTTTAAAATTCAATAAATTTGCAAGCGGCAATGCTGTAAAACTTCGGTTTTGCGTCGAAGCAGCAACAATACCAAATTTGTCTAACCAACAATGGTAAAAGACAATTTTTTCTGTTTTTTTTTCTTTTTGGTCCACTAGGAGAGCCAGCGAATGTGCATAAGCCACATAATGAGGTAGTTATCCTCATTCCCTTAAATCCTACACCCTCATTTCCCATGACTAGAACCTAGGACCTCAATGTTAGAGTTATAAGTTCTTAGTCACTGCCCCCCTGAGGGACTGAAAGACTGCTGTTTTGGAACTCTTATTTGTAAGCAAGCCACTTTACGTTGCTTATCATTCATTTTAATGGGGAATAATACTTAAATTTTTTTGTATCTTCACCATACATAAATTATATGAATATGCAATCTACATAAAATTATACGATAATGAGCTTCTAGCAGTTGTGGTTTGATCACCTTAGGAACTGATATCAAGTTCAGGATCATTTGTTGAAATGGCTAATGCAGCTGACATAATTCAACAGAGGCAGCGGTCTGAGTTTCAATGTAAGTGACTACTTTTAGTTTTCCTGTAAAACCAGCTAGTGCCTGTTTGATTGAAGGTCTATTTTCCCTTTTACAGCAAGTGTCAAAGGGACTCTTTCCAATGCTTTAAAGGTAAACCTGATGACCAAGCATATATACTTCCTTTAGTTTGCAGCATGGTGCCATACTCACAGTTCATTTAGATATCCTATATACGCACTTCATTGTGCTCTTATTGTACCGCCATTGGCTGTGTTGTGTTCAACTTTCTGTCTATATGGATTTCAGGGAAGACCTGAAATTATCCCATCCATACTTACCTTGGCACTGAATGACGCTTTGACATATGATAAGGTCAGGAAAGTACCTTTTCCCATTGAAGTATCCAATTTAAAGTGAAAATAAAGGAAAACAAGAAGACTGAACTGATCCTCTGCTGATTAACTTTCAGGCTACAAAAACTGGGGGTCCAAATGGATCTGTACGTTTCAGGTATTTCCTACATAGTGTATACAATTTTACATTTTCCACCCTTCACTATCTCTCACAATATAATTTGAGTTGGTCATTTGTTTGTTAATGCATTGTTTGGCTGTCTGAAGGATCAATTTGCCCTTCTGAAAACTTAATCTTGTTTGATTTTCCCTCCTCATTTTCTTGCCTGAAGCTCAGAGATAAGCAGACCTGAAAACAAGGGACTTTCTGTAGCCTTGGCCTTGTTAGAGGAAGCAAGAAAGGAGATAGATTCATATTCCAAGGGTGGACCCATCTCCTATGCTGATCTTATCCAATATGCAGGTATATATGTTAAATGTTTCAATTTTGAACCATATTTTTGCATATTATGACCATCTCAAATGAACTAATTTAGCTACAGAAAAGTCAACATTCCAGTTCTGTTGACTAAACTATCTTCATATTTTACAGCGCAAAGTGCCATTAAGGCCACATTTCTGGCTTCTGCCATTCGCAAGTGTGGTGGTAATGAGGAGAAGGGGATCTTGTTATATACTGCTTATGGTTCCAACCGCCAGGTTAGCCTTCTCACTTGGTTGATTGTAATGGAATAATATAACCTGCATCAGTACATAATATAATTGGGAGAGCCTCCCCTGAATTCAATGATCATTGAGCTAAATGCTTTAATAGTGGGGCCTGTTTGATAAGCAATTTGGAAGGACAGATACACAAGAGCCTGACCCAGAAGGAAGGATTCCCTGTTGGGAGAAAGCAACTGTGAAGGAAATGAAAGATAAGTTCTCGGCCATTGGCCTTGGTCCTCGCCAGGTAACTTCTCAATTGCTTTCTCCACCGCAACTTCCCCATTAGGCTTTTGTTTATTTAAATATTTGTGCACTATTAAATAACTGAAAAGCCTCTTTGCTTTTCTATTTTGTTTTGGGGGTGGCACATCTCTGCTGATGCAAGACTTCCTTTGATATGTAATTGCCAGTCTTTGCTGCACAGAGACTCCTTTTGAGTCTGCACTGATGCAAGAAATGCTGAAATGCCTTGTGTAATCTACTTGAGAAAGGCACTCTTTTTTTCCTGGTTGGTAGGACTAGGATTTGAACTCTACAGCTAGTGGCAAAGGCCCATATTAATGGTTACTGATCTGGGTCTACCATTTGTTTTCATGGTTGGCTAGTTGGCTGTCCTGTCTGCATTCTTGGGTCCTGATCAAGTAACTACTGAGGCCTTACTGGCTACTGATCCAGATGTCTCACCATGGGTCGATAAGTACCAACGTAGCCGAGAAACAGTATCCCAGACAGATTATGAGGTCAGTTTTGGCAATTTCCAAAAGAAATGTAACTACCTGCTAAAATTAGGCTGTTTACTTGTTAAAATTTACCATGTTCATGGCATATTCTATTGTCATGGAGGTTCTTTGTATTCTGTTTCAGGTTGATCTGATAAATACTCTCACCAAATTGAGTTGCTTGGGCCAACAAATAAATTATGAAGCATACACATATCCTGTACAAAAGATTGATGTGACCAAACTCAAATTATAGGAGAAGCAAGCATCGTGTTCAGAGCACCTCTAAGGGCTTCGGCGGAGAGAACCTTTTTCTCTTACTATTTTTTCAGGCAGAGATATCTATCAGCCTTAAAGCGTCCAATTTTGGGACTAATTTGTTTCTACTGTGTACGGTAGGTACACATGAATAATGCATCCAAACATCAAGAACATCTATGCTTGTTATTCGACCCTTCAATTACGTAGAGCAGCTTACATAAACACGTATATGCATGATGTAGATGCTGTTGTATTCTCGTGGGGATTGTACATGTGCTATACAGCTATTCGCGCAAGTTGGTAATTTTCTAGGGGTAAATGCAAAAAATGCAACAAGGCATCGTGGCCTTAATCGATATCCCAGCTACCAAGTGCCAAAATGCATTGCCAAGCAGAAAAACATGTCTGAAAGTGGCCATCGAACGATTGCCCCAGCAGAAATAATTCCCGTCAATCAAGCATAAGAATCCAATCAACCTTTTCGTAAATCTAGGAACTATAAGCTGCAGCCCACCCATGAATGGCCTCAACGGCTCAGGTATAACAAGAGAGCCATCTTCCTACTGGTAGTTTGCCGGCAAGCATACTATCATCCGAGGAAATGCACAGGCCGTTGCATTTAAGGTGTGGTACAAACTGCGTTGGAGCGAGGTTGCTGTTCCCCTTTTTAGTATTTACTGGAGTTGATCTGACGGACGAAATCGGATTCCCAGTCGGCAACTCTGGTAGTCCCTACAATTTGATGCGCTTGAAACCTGTTAAACCAAGGAGTACTCAGATTATGGAAAGCATTCCTTAATTGTTCAACCATTAAAAATGCCTAAGTTATGTAAATTGGTGACCCTGCAAACCCGAAGTCAGCTCACTATTACAGCATATGTACTTTCACCACCTCACCATGCTTCCACGTCAAACTGTCGGTAAGCAGGTGCACCTAAATCCCCAGATGCTATGTCCATAGTTCTGCAGAGGAGTAGAGCTTCCAGTTACGGCATAGATGGAAACATAACAGCCTAGCAAATCACTCACGATGAAGAAGCACCAACTTGTAATGTAATCCAAATGAAGAGGAGAGGTCTTCTTCAATCTTGATGAGCTCCTCCTGGTAGTACTTACTCTTTATGGTCCGTAAAATATGAACATCTCCACCTTGCTAAACTGGTGGACTCCATTAAGGCCCCTGCCCATGCCCAAAAATGGCACTGTGTAAGTGAAAGCAAACGTCTCTAAACATGGACAGGATTCGATATAAATAAGTAAAACTTATATCAACAGGCAAACGTTCCAAGCCATAGGAGGGCAAAGCGGACTAATGGCACATAATCCTTACACGATATTGGGGGGCACTGAACTACCTAAGAATTTGACTTCGTGGACGAAAACATCTCACCCAGAGTTTTGATAAGCCGATAGTTAAAACGTGACCCCTTCATTTTGCTGGTAAATATACAATAATGCTACATAGTACCAGAATATGTTCTTGGCAGCAAGCTCTTAGCACAAAGTTAGATAAATATGATTAATAAAAACCATGCCAGGATAAATTACCATGCTACTGTACCTGCAGCACCCGCTTCTAAAAGCTACATACTTCAAAGGCAACAGTGACTCAGAGAGGAAAATAAATAGATAAATAAAGAGAAAGAACTGTGAACCTGTGTCTTACCCCCCAACGAGAATTAATTGTTTTATTGTTTTCTCAAAAAAATAAAAATGTATATATAGAATTAATTGTATATTGGGCTTTGCGTTTAAATAGGGCCCAAATATAGGCCCATGTAGGAGCAGTCGCATGTGTACACTGCTCGAGCAAAAACCAGAAAAACACGTTCCGTTGCGAATCCACGAGTGAAGAGGGGGGAGAGTGGGTCTAAACGGAGCCAATAGGAAGCGAGAATTTTCGCTCCACAATCCGACACGCATTAACCGTCAATATGACTCTGCGAAAACACCGGAAAAATAGAGAGAGAGAGAGAGGGAAAGAAAGCATCGTTTCCAACCGTGCGATTCGGCTTCGAAAAAAGCACACCGGGACGGAATCTTGGCCGTACGTACGTACGTACGTCCGGTCGCGAGCATGAAATCCACTAGAAATAGCCGCCCCCCCCCCCCCACCCCCCGGGGGTCAAGTTGGTAGAATCCATCTGCGGTTATTCGTTTGCTCTGTCATCTTTGCATTACAAAGATATTTCTGAGGTATGTCTTTTTTTCTCTTCTCTTGAATTCATATTGTATAGTGAGTCGTTTATACTATGATGGAGGTCTCATCGTTTCGGTGTTTGCAAGACAATGGTAACATCAATTGTCAATGTTTCATGCTTCGTGCATTAGAAGAAGAAGAAGAAGAAGAAGAAGAAGTATGGCCCGTACAAAGCAAACTGCACGCAAGTCCACTGGTGGCAAGGCTCCAAGGAAGGAACTTGCTCGCAAGGTACTACTAATACGGCGGCTACGTACTGCGCAACTTGCTTACGAGTTTCTTGTTTTTCTTTTCTGTTTACTTTGATTTGGTTTCTGGTATCGTTTTCTTGCACCCCGCTTACCCCTAAAACCAGGCTGCTGTCAAAGGCAAGGCCCTCCCCTTAAGAGGAGGTGTGAAGAGGGCCCACAGATTCCATCCTGGGACCGTCGCTCTTCGGTACATATAATCTATATATTTGCTGACCACATTCCGTTGCGTTGCGTTGGAATGTATATTTTGCTTGCATATCGTTTTGTTGGTTCGAGAGTGTGTTGATTTGATGTTCGTGAATTTGACCTAATTGTTTTCCCAGTGAAATCCGCAAGTATCAGAAGAGCACCGATCTGCTGATCAGGAGGCTGCCATTCCAGAGGCTTGTTCGTGAAATTGCCCAAGATTTCAAGGTATAGTGTTGTTGCTTTGTTTCCCCAATCGTCTTAATGTTTACTCTTTTATTTTTAATTTTTTTTTTGGATGTGTTGCAAAAGAGATCCTTGCAATTTGATTTGAATACTAAATGGGGGGGCGGCATTGCTTTGGGTTGCAGCATGATCTGCGCTTCCAAAGCCATGCAGTCTGGGCTCTGCAGGAGGCAGCAGAAGCTTATATGGTTTTACTGTTTGAAGATACCAATCTCTGTGCCATCCATGCCAGGCGCGTGACCATCCAGCCCAAGGATATTCAGCTTGCTAGGAGGATCCGTGGCGAAAGGGCATGAACCTCTGTCCTATCTGCTGGTTCTGGTTGTGGTGGTGATTGTTGGTTTTAACTGATATCATGCTATATTAGAACTCCAATTAGGTCAGGAACGGCTTTCCCTTAGTACTTAGTCGCTATATTACCGTAATGTACTGCAGGCACACGCTCGTTATTTCTGCTCTCTGTTAGATGATGCATGTTATCACTTTTTAGTTGCCTTGCTTTCTCCCCACCGACCTTGACCCGTTCGAAAATGCTGTGCCTTATGTGTTTGACTGTTTGGGACGGCCGATGATACCGCAGTTTTTGTTGTTGTGCTGACAGTAATATATAGCCTGTGGCACTTGGCGGGTGTGGGGAAAGATATAATTTATGATACATAGCCCATAACCATGTGTGTTAATTTATGATACTGGCCGACTGCAGTGATACTGCTCTTTCTCTGTCGCTTCAGCGGCACTTCTCATGGTCCTCAACGCTCTGTGATCGCGTTGCTGACTATGCATGCATGAGTTATACGTATCCAAGGGAGCAAGCGGAGCATTAAATATAAAAGAAAATTTCTTTGCAAACTTACTTAAGGCCCGTAAAAATTCACTGGAGAATGCTTAGTGAAGTTGTGCACTGAATGCGGTAAGTGCATGCCAAAATTTGGCAATTGACATTGAGGCATGTCTTTTCCCATGTCCAGTGTAGTTCAGGGATGTCGGCCGTCCTGAGCTTCTTTTTCATTATCTAGTTTCAGAGATTTTGAGTCTAGCCATGCGTGGACGCTAGGATTTGTGAATGGGTTTAAACACGGGCCGTGCTAAAAGGTCTTTCGACCTTGACATTCAAGCCTCCCACATAAGGCCAGTGTTGACTCTTGGCACAGATACTTTTCAACTAACACAATCTAGTTGGGCATCGTGCCATTCAAAACTAAGCTTAGCCCAGCCCGATCCCTACCAAATACACTTTTTTTTTTTTTTCTAAAAAATATAAATCTCACACATCGGATACACCCCTATCATATTCATGCACCCTAATTAATTTTTGTTATATATCGTGTCATCTTAGCATATTATTATTGTTATTATTCCATATATAAGTTTAGCATGATCTTTGGTACTACTAGGACGACAGTAAAATAATCGTCAGAGCGTTGGGGAAAAGTTTACATTGCCGGTACCCACGGTCGCACTGACTGACATCTACAATACCCACGGAAAAAACATGGAGAAAAGTCTGATGATGGTGATTTTAGCTCAGGATACTTGATTAATCCAAAAAAAACACTTACCTCGAGGTACTTAGCAAGGGATAATCCTTTATGACGATCATAATTAATTAAAATTTCATCTTTCACAACAGTGTGCGCCTTTATTTTTAGCGTTATATTCAATTATTATTGATCTGGGCATGGCAGCATTGAGCAAGTTGAATACCATCCCGATATGTTTACCACTTGGCTGTCCCTTCTCCTTGGCTGGCTTCCTCCCCGGCATCAACCAAGAATTGAACGTCGATTAATCACAGAGAAAATTACACTCAACAATATTCATAAAGGGAATAAAAAAGATAAAGGATAATACGAAGGGAAAGGAGCCACAGCAAACGCGGTAATGTTTTAGAGTTGATGAGACTTAGAAAGGACATCCGAAAAAGCAAAATGTACTGCTAGAAGATTGATGAAATAGGATTAAAAACTGGAAAATAGCTGTTTTGTTTCGTCAGCAGTAACTACTGGGGGCATGGAATACCAAGTTGATTCCATGATCATATCCCATGCGCGCAGCTGACTGACTGACTTCGTTCTGCACAAACATCTCAACTTTCTTGAACATGATTAACGAGCAGTATATCTTTATTATGCAACAAACATTGCTACATATTTCTTTTGGGTTTTAACCAATTATCAATGACTGCTACAGGAAGATAGGAAAAGTCGTGCAGCATCATCTTAAAGATGACAAGTCTTTGTCTTATACCCTTAAAAGCAACGCATTCTGTACTCAGACTTGGACTAATTATAATGGCACTCCAAAATTTCTTGTTAAATCTTTGATTCAAATAGGATACTCCCTGAGGATGCACTTCTCTTCCAAGAAATTCGTGAGGCGAGAGAAACTTGGATCTAGTTGTTCAATGGAAACTGCACATGGGTCTTCAAACAGACACCAACTACAAGGGACCTGGAAAAGTGCCACTCTCCCCCTGCTCATTCCACCTCTCTATCTGGTGACCATTAAAAAACCAGAAAAAAAAAAAAAAAACCAACAAAACCAATTTAGGCTACCAATGACAGTGATGCCAAAATTCAATACCAAGAAACTTAACATAAAGCAGTTTTTTAATTTGCAAAATGATCTAATATGTCTAAGCATAAAAGAAAATCTTTAACCATAGTTTCCAGCCATCAGATGCATAAGTTGGAGACAAAAGTGGTCAACAAGGTTCTGTCAAATTGATTAATCAGTTTCCAAGTTGATTAACCAACCAAATCAGCACCACAACCTCCCTTCATCCCACTCTCAGACACAACACAATCTGTCCGTCACATGCTTGCATTTGCATGCCCGTGCACACACACACACACACACACACACACACACTTACTTTTGCAAGCACACAACCTTGGTGATGATATTAGCTTAATCTCAATAGAAGGCAGAAAACACGGACATAGATCCAACAACAGGATGGCCACAACGCATAGAAACTTTCATGAGATTCTTACAGCTTTGAACACCTTTAAAATGTTTCCTTGTCAGCGTACAAGACTGCAGGACATAATCCACAGTTTATAGAATATGGAGGAATCTGTAAATACATACCCATTCTCCAGGGCAAAGAGCACGATATTATTTAGCAAACTTGTCACACTCTTGAGCTCCTTCACCCTTAGCAGCTATGCACCTGGATAATCATCAGAAGCAGTTTGGTTGATTGGAGAAAATGCCAACACCAAAAGAGAAAAACAAAAGATACATGATGTTGCAGAACAACTTACAGAAAGCTTGACTTACCGGTGGTACTCAATGTACCATGTAAATAAGTGCCTTGTTTGATTTGTGGTTGGAAAACAAAAATCAGCGGGAGCAGTCTCAAGCTGTATACCAACCAGGTGACCCCATCATGTAAGTTATCGTATGGGTATAAAATGGAAGTTGCACTTCTATGGTGAAGTTAAAAGAGTTCCACAACTAAAATTTAAAGGATAAATGGCCGTACCTTTATCTCTGGTGCCTCTTCGGAAAATTCCTCTTCACCTGATTTTTCCTCTTCAGTTGTTTCTTTGCTTTCCAATGGCCATACCTTTATCTCTGGTGCCTCTTCAGAGAATTCCTCTTCACCTGATTTTTCCTCTTCAGTTGTTTCTTTGCTTTCCTCAGTGGGAGCAGGAGCAGCATCACAGTTATCTTCAGCAGAAGCAGGATTAGTTTCAGTGCTTTGTTCAGAGCCATCAGAAGCATCAGTTTTTACTTCAGAGACAGCTGTTGATATTTCCTCAGCTTTTTCTGCAGCAACTTCCTCTGGAGCAGCATCACTGGATTCACTTCCTCATTTGCTTCAACCCACATCTAGCTTCTCCTCTTTTTCCTTCAATTGATATTGCTCCACATGGAAGCATAAGACAATATAAGAATTGACACTTATTTATGACCAAGAAAAAGAATTGGCATTTAGTTGAAAAAAAAAAAAAAAAAAAAAAGGGCATCCCAATGCACAAAGTTCCTATATTGTGGGGTCCATGTAAGTATTAACACTAATTAGCAGGGAAAAATTAGCTTCTATTACCATCAAGGAGGAAGAAAAAATTATGTTTGAGAATTCTGAATCGCAAATGCTTGAAAATTTAAACAGTAAAATCAAATCAATCTCCACAACATGCTGCTGGTCTATTGAGCATCACTAGCTGTGACATTTTAACAGTTGAGATGGAAACCTCATTGCTCAGAACAAATTCAAATTGATTGTCAGCCTTAGGCTAAGAGCATGTGGCACAGAGAATTTTAAGCTCCCGACACGGGATTTGAAAGTTGTTAACATCAAATGGGAAAAATTTTCTTTGATTGGCAAAGCTCTACCAGTTCTCAAACAACTCGGATTGACTTAACAGCACTAACTATGGATTAGAATAGGCAAATGCATCTCCAGTAATCAATTCTAAGTACCAAAAACAAAGACCGTGAAAACTATAACTTTGCTCTATTCCACTTCGCATAAACATTTCTTATCTTTTTTTTCTTGTTATTATCTTTATTGTTCTAAACTTGCATTCTGGACAATCAGCACAATTTTTTTTTTAAATTACTAAATTTAAACTGAAAACTGAAGAAGAAAAAACAGCAGGCAATAAGATCCAATATTTACGTTAAAAGAAAAAAAATGACGGAAATTCAGAACTAATCGGGAACGCAGCAAAAGGAAAAAAAAAAAAAACGAAGAAATGAAAGAAGGAAATAGATCAAAGTAGAGTAAAACAGACGATACTGATGACGATAGAACGAGGGAGAAGGTACCTCAGAGAGGGTTAGGTCGGTTTTGTTGTCGGCGGCCGCTTCCGCCATTACTTGGAGGAAGAAGCGAGTCTGCTTTGTTCGCTGCTTCCAGGAGAGGGTGGGGCGGCGCGTAATGTTTGTGTGTGTATTAAGACCCGGGGAGAACTTTTTACTTTTTACCGAGCTACTCACTGTTATTGTTATCTAAACGTATCAACGATATGTCGTTTTAGCCTGGCAAGAAACCGATCTCCCTGTTTTTGAGATCTGTAACTGACCAAAAATTGAAAAAAAAAAAAAAAAAAAAAATTTCCCTGCTTTAATTAAATGCAACAAAAGGCATCCCTTTATTATTGTGAATCGTCGTCTCTTGCAGCAGCCATCAAAGACATGAGAAAAAAAAGTACAATAAAGGCAATTTAGCATTTTAGCGACTTGTCCATCCAAATGACGCATCGCAGGCTCTTCCCTTGAAGAAGCAGATCAAAGGCTTTGTTAATCTCCTTGAAGCTCACTTCGTGCGTTATGAAGGGCTCCAAATTAAGTTCCTGCAATGAAAACAAACACCCATTGAAGCACTTGTTTTTTTTTTTTTTCTTTTTCTTAACAATATTTGCCCAATTGAAGCACATTATATCATGCGGCCTATTCCAGCCTCTCTAAGAATCTGCATGTATGAAAATGGAGAGTAGGCAAGTTAATATCTCAGTGTCACCTTGTCCATGTACTTCTTGGCAAAGAATGGAATATCTGATTTGGGCTTCACACCTCCGGCTAATGTACCAGTAATGCTCCTGCCTCTAAGAATGTCGTAAGGGCCCAGAGTCAGAGGCTTTCCGTGCATTTCTACTCCCAGTATCACTGTCTTGCCCCAGCCCTGGACTCTCTCCAAAAGCAAACGATGTCATGTTAAATACTAATAGCCTGAGGTGAAAGACTAGCTACATTTAGTCCTTTACAATCCCAAGTTGGAAATTTTCAATTTACGTGTAACCCCAAATGAAAAGAGAAGAAAAATAAACAAAAGCATAGGTTGTCAAAAACTGTTCAGCGAGAACTTTAGAATTGTTTTATTTCAATCGTTCAATTTGCTTCAAAAGCTGAAACTTTCACTGAAATTTGCAAGAATCGTGCGTTTACAGCAAAAGGGTCTACATCGCCTCGTTGGCGGTAACGAGATTTTTTTATTTTTTTTTTATCAAATGTCAACTAACAAGGGAGAGAACAGACCTCTCGGCTGCTGTTGAAAGCTTCAGTCACCAGTGACGACAATCCAACGCACTCAAAGCAATAATCGGCACCTCCATCCGTCATTTCCCTTATCACCTAGATCATCATGAACGCATCATCTATATATGTATAAGTCCAAATCGATGCAAATTGACATTTCCAATGTAACCATTTTCGTTTTTTAACCATTCAAACCTCGCTCACGGGTTTTTCTCCACAAGCTGCAGGGTTGACGAAATCAGTGACTCCGAACTTTTTTCCTGCAATAAGGGAGCTTGTTCGACATTTCATGTTTTCCCCAACCATCTTGTATTGAACTAAAGCCAGTTTAATCCTTGGTAAGTATCGAACGTACCCATTTCGAATTTCTCCGGATTTAAGTCCACGCCTATGATCCTGGAAGCTCCACGGATCCTTGACCCCTCTGCAACCTAACATACCATTTATTGAAAAGTGAACATTTTCATACTCCAAATCAGTGTACCAAACCGAATCCTTAAGAGTTAATAAGTCTTTATCTTCGTCTCCGACACTTTGGGACCTCACTTGGATCTCTTCCGTAAGGTTTTTTGGGTTGGAGGGGCCCGGGAAGTGGGAAAGGGTATATTCTATTGCCAGCGCGTTAGGAAGTCACAGAAAACTGACGCAGAGCATCAAACTAGCATTGATTAATTATAGTCAAGCCCTTAAATTCATGTTTGCTTTTTATTTATTTTATTATTATTATTATCTTGATGCAGACGTTTTTTTACTTTTCATTTGGGCATAACTAATATATGAAGTTCAATTATTTTCAGAAAGTACCGCAAGTCCCACAACTCCCAGTCCGAAGATGGCCACCGTGCATCCCTCTTCTACCCCTGCTACCTTCCATGCTGCTCCTACCCCTGCATTCACACATGTACCATGAAAATTTCATTGTTAAAAAAAAAAAAAAAAAAAATGAAAAAAAAAGAAAAAGGGATAGGTGAAAATTCCTAATTAGTCAATTCCTAGTCCAAACAGATTGGTGCATTTGGGTCGAAGAGGACAGAAAAAGAAAGGTACATTTCTTTTTTCAAGATGCTCAAATTGTGGTAATCATCAATGTTTTCTAATTTTAGCCTACTAAAACCCATCTAAAATCAGCATATAAGATTTAAAAATGTCAAATTAAAGTAACTAAATTACATTTTATAGTAACGTGGGACTCAAGTTTGGTAGGTTTCGTAACATCATGTCTAGTGATGAGAACTTGGATGTTCAGCATATGTTAGGAAACCCTCAGAACACAGAATTTAACTAGATACAGTGTTTTAATGAGACTTGTCATTCGGTCTCCATTCAGGAGGATGACTGGCCTTGAGGGGTGGTTAATTACTTACTGTAATTTTTCCAAATGACAAGTGATTTCGGTGATCCATCAGTCAGTCGGGGTATCATTTTGTGGTGGAAATTGAGCATCAAACAATGACGCACTTCCTTACGAAATCTTTAGGATAAGGACCCTTTAAAAGCACACATTGGCTAACAATAAGACACATTTAATTACGTCTGCTTTTCCCATGCAACCCCACCTATGGTGGAAGGTTGGTGGCATCGATGTCAGAGACACAGACGGATCCAGTGCAGGTACATGTTTTTTGTTTTATTGTTGTATAAAATTGTAAAAAAATATATATTTTTATAAATTAAAAATTTTCTTATCTTAATTTTAATTATGTCATATTATATATATATATATATATATTTTTTTTTTTTTAAAATTATTTGTATAATTTTTTAAAATTTCAAATTTAATATGTATTAATTTTAAAAATATCATCATATTTTAATAAAATAAATTATTAATAATAAAATATAAAATAAAACAAATATAAAAATTTTATTTCTTGGAAGATTTTTATAAATTAATGCTATTCATTCATCTTCAATTGTTAGAAGTGGATATATACAAGAGGTCATCCATAAATTTAAAAAAAAAAAAAATCTAAACACCTTTATTTGTTAACTATATTGAGTGCTTAGGTTAAATAAATGAAACTAAAAAATCAAGTCAAACATAATTTAGTCCAATTTAACCTCAAAGTCCCAAATGTTTTGGCTAGATGGTTACTCATATATAAAAAATATATATTTAATATCATAACAGTAGAAAAAAATATATTCAAAAATTTTAAAATATATAAATTCAAAGAAAAAAATTGTAATATTTATTTTTTATATATTAATATTTATATTTATTTTTTGGTGCGAAGATAATCGCGTGCAACTTAGGTTTAACGTGTAATTTTGTCCGTTTAATATGTACATCCTAATTTCTTCTTTTTTTTTTTCTTTGGATTCACTGGTCAAAAACAAAAAATTCAAGAGAAACAGAGAAGAAATCAAGGAAAATAGCTACTGTTTCAGGGATTGACAGAACTCGAGGCGGGCTGGAAGTATCATTTTCCAAGCTTTGGTCATCAAGAAGATGGGTATTGAATTTTCAGTGAAAATTTGTCAACAAAGAGTGGTCCCAATTGCTAATAATAGAGAGCGGAACTTCCTAGACACAAAAGGTTGAAAAGAAAGAAAGAAAGAAAGAAAGTGTGGTGGGGTTCATTGGATTGAGCGTAGTCTCACTCACCTGTTGACACTCCACAGCTTAACAAGCAGGCTTTATCCAGCGGGATGTCAGGGCTAATCTTCACCAAATGCGCGACATCCACCACGGTATACTCTGTAAAGCTTGATACACAAAAGGAATGGTGCAGAACCTGGCCTTTCATGTCCCTGAACCTGCTTGTTCCATCCCTTGGCATGGCAAAATATAAAGAAAGGCCACTGAATCTGGTGCAAATGTTGCTCTTACTGGACTTGCAGTCCCTGCAATCCCCGCAATTTGGAGCAAACACAGGCAACACCATGTCTCCTTCTTTGACTTCTTCCACATGCTCTCCAACACTCTCAACGATACTAAAGAACAGGAGGAAAAAGATGAAACTTTGAAAATAGTAATAATAATAATAAGAAATTAGAAATTGGGTAATTGTAAGTATGTGAAGCTGAATTAAACCCGGCGGCCTCATGCCCCAAAATTCTGGGAAAGGCTGCAACAGGACCCTGTAGGAACAACGCGGAAATGGAACTTATAAGAAATGGCATCACATAACAGAGAAATTAGATGAACTTGTATTTGTGGCTTTTTCCTTTTTTTTTTTTCGCTTTCTTTTTCCCTGGTTGTGACTGAGATCTTACTTCACTCAATTTCCAGAAGGTTAAGTCGGTGTGACAAAGGGATGTGCACAGAATCTTAATGCGAACCTCCCAAGCTTTTGGTGGGTCAACTTCAATCTCCTCTATCATTAATAGCTCTCCAGGATTTCTACATATTGCAGCTGTTCATGTCAAGCCATGGAAACATCAGAAGGTAAGATGTGTGGTGAATCATTAGATCGCATGATGATCAAGGAATGTTCAAAGAAGATAACCTTTGCATCTGATAGCTTTTCCCGGAGTTGCTGATGCTTTACATTGCTCCATAAAGAAGAGTTTAAAAGTCGAAGATGAGAAAAGGTTGGATTTTACTCTTTTTATTAGAGCACAAAATAAGGGAAATTTATAAGAGAGAGCCCTGACTTTTCCCCGCTTTCTTTCACTGGTTTGATTCGTACCCCCGGCTGATCTTCGAATAGTCCCTGGCCTGCAACCTGCCTTGCGTTCAGGAAACTCGAATTTCGGCAGATGTCTCCCGAGCTTATTATATAATAAACAAAGTAGGTTTCCCTGTCCCCAGAGACTCCCTCGATAAAGGTTCCGAGACTAATTAAAAAAAAAACCTAAAAAACAAAGTCTCTTTTTCGGAAAATGACATGAAACCGAGAGCTGTTATGTTAAAGCTCCAGATGGCAAGGTCTTGTATAAAAAAAATGAGATTTCAACGCAAAGTTTATATGAATTTGAGTCTTTGTTAGGATTCTAGTTACAAGGAAAATAGCAAATACATGTGCACCAGCATTCTTCTCTCACCACCTATCAACATCTACATACCACCATCTACCTGTTCCGGGAATATTTTATTTTCAGTCCAATCTCATGAAACAAAAATCGATTACATCACCCCCACGCCACAGAATTAGCCCGAGAAATCCTTTCACAAGATGACAGGTCAAGAGACCAATGAACTCTTTTAGCACAGCAATAATTGAGTCGTTTTTCAGATTAAAAATTCAGAATTCCAGTAATTAAAATAACGTAAAAATTACGGTGAAGGGTGGGCAAGTAATTTAGCCATATTGAAAGAATCTGGCCAGGCTGCTGAAAACATTTCCTAATAGCAACAAGTCAGCAGAATAATGGACAAGCTCGATTAAAATTTATGGATTAGTGGCCCTGCGCCCCGGGAGAAGGTGGGGGGGATCGCTCTGGGGCCTCTGGCCTCCTTTTTCCAGGCCATTCGAGGCTTGGTGGGTGTTGCTGGGCTACATGCGCTGGACCATTTGTGTTTCTCTCTCTCTCTATATATATACATAACGTTTATCTCTCCATGTGCAAAAGATGGTTACTATATCAATAAGTCAGTGAGTTGACTTCATTATTTTGCATGAATAATAAATAGTAAATAGAAAATTATGATCCTTGCTAAGATTTTATATATATAATCCTTGCGACTATAATATTTAGACAAAAGAACTTTCAATCGTGTTGTGATTAAATAGCTCGAAACATTTGTAATTGGGAATAATTCTGCTATAGGGTATCATTTCTAAATTTTTCTTCATAATTATGTTATAGGGAACCCTAATTTTTCTTTCATTTACTCTCTCAAAATTATAGCATTAAAGAAAACCATTACACAAGACATTCTTTTTTCCTTTGCATCCTTTGCTTTAGGGTTAAAGGGGAAAATCAATGATGAGCTTAGAGTTTAATAACTCAGCTGAATATGCTTGGCTTAAATTTCTCAAAACAAGACCCATCTAGTCAACAAAAATTAAAGCCATCTTCGCATAATACGCAAGGTTATTTTTGTACTGCAATGCATAGCATCGATCCCTTGCAGCCAGTAGCCGAATGGTGGACCTCTGTTCTCCAGTATAGACGATTAGATGCTCTGTATCAACCAAACAAATAAAAGAGAGAGAGAGAGAGAGTGAGTTCCAATGATCTGGAAAAAGCCCACCATTAGTCCAACCATCATACAAAGAAGCCTACTGGGCTACGTCAAGGAGACCCGCGTTTGATTTCCCTGAACTGGCCTGTGCTTAATAATTGCACCTTGAAGGAGTCCACCATGGTCCATTGATGGCATGTGGAAGAGACTGGCTTAAGTTTCCAGCCCCTGGAAACTACCGTCCACCCTTTCATCCATTCCGCACAATCCACTTTAAACAAAGGGAAGTCAAAAGAAGAGAATTAATTAAAGAAGTAATTAAAGATGGCAACATCGGGACTGTACAATATTCACTCTGCCGGATTTGTCCTCGTCTGTTTTCTCCCGTAAAAGTACAGCTGGAAGTTGTTTATCTTGCACAACTGGGCGTATTCAACAAGGCCAACTGGCCATGGTATTGTCTTTTTGTGGACAATTTCTAAGCACAACTCCCCAGTTGCGCTCGCCAAAGTTGATGCGTCAAGGTTACGTGTCTTGAGCTGGTTAGTTCTTTCAACTTATGCAAACTCCTGCATCCTTTTGAATTTCCGATTTTCTTTTCTTGTTTGATCATAGGCATAGGTGACAAGGAAAAAAAGAAATAAAGATATTAAGACTTCACAAAAAAAATCAAGAGATTGTATAAGAGTCACCCAATTGATTGTGCTAAAAAATACGTGGCAACAAGGCTAAGACGTATACCGTTATTAGCCACTTCAATAGGGAAAGAATGTATTTTTTCTTTTTTTAACTACTGGCAGAAAAAAAAAAAAAAAAAAAAACACAAAGTCATTGTAGCCACAACAAGGCTTGCATAGATGAAATGAAAACCAACAATACAAAAAGTACCAAAATGACAGCGACAACAAAGGAGTAGGGGAAGAGTAATATTTCCATCTAATACAAACAAAGATAAGAAGATGGACATTGGACAGGTACGGGTACGTGTCTTCTTTTACGGGGAAGTGTCCTTTCTCTTATTTTCACAAGCGACAATCGTTACCCGGAAGGCAACCCCTTCCTTTGTCTCTCTTTCGCTAAATAAGCACAAGACAATCCCTTGAGTTCATACAATTAACAAAACACGTAAGATAGATATTAGCCATACACCATTAGATTTCAGATCTAGAGAAGGAAAGAGAAAGAGTAAGAGAGAGAGGGGCAAGAGGGTGTTTTTTTTTTTTAGGCTTTTCAGAATGGATAAAAGCTGTCAATCTTCTGGCGACTCTGCTATCAGCAGCGGTGGCAGCAGCAGCACCAGCAGCAGCACCAGCAATAACAAGAACGGCAGGAGAGTTCACCATCTCAGTCAACTCAACAAGCTCTCCCACAAGATCTCTAAATCCATCGTCTCCAAGAAACCTCCTTTTGATCAAACCTCAAATATTAATCATCAACAGCAACAGCAACAGCAACCGCAACCTCGTGAGCATCAGCCACAGCAACAATCACAACAACAACAATCTACACAACAGCAGCAGCGACAGCACCAGCCGCCGGTTTACAATATAGACAAGAATGATTTCAGGGACGTGGTCCAGAAACTCACAGGATCTCCGGCCCACAAGAGGATCTCTGCTACTCCTCCGCCTATACATCCGCCCAAGCCTCCCAACTCCCGCTTGCAACGCATCCGTCCTCCGCCCCTGGCGCAAGTTAGCAGCCACCCGCCTCCTTTGCTAAACAGCAACGTCCCTCCTCAACAGCCGCCAGTTCCGCTCAACACTGCGCTGAACCCCATCCCAACCGGTAACAGCTTTATCCAGCGACCACCAGCGCCCCCGTCGCCGCTACCGCCATTTCCTGCAGTCCACGCTGCGGCAGAGTCCCCGGTTTCTGCTTATATGCGGCACCTCCAGAACTCGATGTCCGCCGTCGATCCTAGCAAGCAGTTCTCTGGATTCTCTCCGCTAGCCCTACTGGTTTCTCCACGCTGGAACAATCTGGCTCCTCCACAACAACAGCAGCAGAATAATCAGCAAGAAGTGGCAGTACCTCAGCAGCAGGAGATGATTCCTCCGTCACAACCACCGTTACAATTGGCGGCGTCGCCGCTGCCATTCGGGTGCCTGAACTGGCCGAGGTCGCCTTATCCTTTGCTTTCCCCGAGTCTTTTGTTTTCACCATCTTCGTTCCCGCTCTCGCCGACTCGGCCAGTGCAAAGCCCCACATGG
This sequence comes from Rhizophora mangle, assembly GCA_037832345.1. Classification (NCBI taxonomy): domain Eukaryota; kingdom Viridiplantae; phylum Streptophyta; class Magnoliopsida; order Malpighiales; family Rhizophoraceae; genus Rhizophora; species Rhizophora mangle. Next base: position 560,554 of record JBAPLJ010001973.1, read on the forward strand.
AGAGGCCATTAAATTTTTTCTTGCTTTTTTTTTTTCTTCTGTTTTTTTTGGTATATTTAGGGGATTAGGGATTGATTGGATTATCACTGGTTGGATGGGACAAGTGTTTGACGCTGGTTAATTAGACGGTTGCTTCTTGTTTGCATATGGCATATGGGTATGAAGAAGACAGGAAAATGTGAAATAGCAAAATTCCAGATTTGAATTTACGTTTATGTTGTGATTAAAATTACTGAATTTTAGTAAAAAGATTACAATGATGTTTTGTCTTTTGCTCTTCAGAAATGTTCGCGTTTTGTAAAATAGAATCAGAATGCCTATGAAATTCCTTGAAAATCTATCTTTTTAGTAGTGGTTGGATTTAATGTTGCAGCATTGCTCTATTTGCCCTTGGCTGTGGGTTCTAACGTTAAAATGGAAACTTGGTTACATGCTTACGCATTTGCTTGGGTCCTCTGGGGTGCCTTTCTGAGACTTGGTAGATGCATCCTTTAATGGCCTTTTGAAGAAAAAAAAAAAAAAAACTATTTTGACGACGCCTCTTAGAAATGCTTTGCCAAATATGGTTTTAGAAACACAGTGTGGTTGTTTGGGGAGTAAAGATGTGTTGTTTTTATGGTTTTCCAAGGCAATAGTTATTTTGACTAGTCTTGTAAATTTTGTACTTCAATAATGCTTAGCGTATCAGAAAAGTTCTCAAACGTAATCTGAAGGGCTAACAGCCAGCAGCTTAATTTTCATGTTCAAATTATCGTCCAGCAGGTATTCATTCTTCCATAGTTCTTTTTCATTGTCAACGGCAGTTTTGTGTCAACCACGTTCTTATGGCGTGTAGAATGAATTTTCGGTTTGTTAGTCCCAGCGAATGTTTGTGGGTCCCTGTCTCTTGCCTACTTCTACAAAGCTCTTCCGTCAATATGGATAGTGGCTCTTCAACTCTTTTACCTTGTCCAGGCAAACACCTTGACTGAGTCCCCTAATGGGCCTTTTTTCCTTGGTTTTTTTTTCCGGGGGGGGGGGGGGGGGGGGGGTTGGGTGGGGCCGTAGGCGGTTTCTTGATTAATGACCGTTCTCTGTTCTTTCTTCACCTTGTATTCGTTTCAAGTCACCCCACTGGTGACTGGACTAATGGTTTAAGCGCCGTTGTTTTAGAGTTGGGGGGGGGGTGTCGGTTGAAGTCTCATCCTTTGTCCTAAATGCTAGGCCACGAAGACACAAGAGTGGTTTTTATAAATTGATCCAATGGTATTGTGATACAATGGTCTAATTTGGGGATGTCTTGTATTGGACGACCAACTGGCATGGACCGAATCCGCTGGCACTTATGGGTACCGTAGCAAAACCCCAAGGAATTTTGGTAATTGGTGCACGTGATGCAATTATATGTCCAAGAACGCCAGTCTCTTGTTGATACCGTAGGTTAAGGGTGTAGAACAGAAATGGGTGTCCATCCGCCTATGGTACAGAAAAGGGTGTTTGAAACGAGATTATATAGAGCAATACCAACAAGAAAAGCATAGAAACCAGCAGCTTAGGACAGCTTGCCACCCAACCTCTCGGTCTCGACGTCTGGGTTCTAAGATGCTCTCCTTGATTAAAAAACAAACAAAAAATAGAGAAGGTAAGCATGGAATATAACTCAAATAGCACTTGTGGGATTTCGCTCTCCCTGCTCGGTTGATATTTCTCCCTTTGCATCTCACGAAAAATCAGGGTAAAATCAACTTAATGCATCCTTCAGAAATCAGTACAATCGCAGGGCGCAAGGTTGTCACTCTCGGTTCAGTTTTCAACCCGATCAAGGATTCAAATCATCGAGTCATTAATTTAACCAGTCAGTTAGAGTTGTGCACGTTCGGTTGTTATCCGAAAGGGACACATTTTCCATCAATCAAACCCATCACGACTGCTCGAGGAGAATATAAACAGTGACACATCCGTGACAGCTTGTAAATTATGATTAGAACTAAGTAACAAATATATATATATATATATATATATATATATATGTATATTTGACTCAATTCATTTAACTATATATATGTTCTTATGTTTTAGTACATTATGGAAACTTCATTAATTAATAATTAAAATAATTTTGATTTCTAAAGCCTCAATTGTAGGAGCTTGGTGTGTATATTTTAAAGTTAAATTGGGCGTGTCACTCACTCGAGCAAAAACCCGGCTCACCGGAGTCTTGAAACTTTTCATGGGAATTAATTATACACACAAAAAGAGAGGGCAAAAGTGGAATTCACAAAAAGTGGATTCCCGTCACCATATGTGCGCGCATAGAGTTTTTTCTTTCGGAAGATGCTACCTCCCAACTTTCAAACACCTGCCAGGGAAAGGCCGAGTTCCTAACCCCCAGATTTTAGGTCCCACTGTCTAGCACGCTTTAATAATCATGACAAACAGCACAAATGGAGAGACGACGCCTAGGATAGTCTAATCAAAGATCTTTCCGGGTATTAGACTGAATAATTATCCGTTCCATGTCATATCCATTGTCCTGTCATCCTTAATATTAAATCACATGTACTATGAATGAACGGTACAAACCCCCCAAAAGACCATTCAGAACGCAACACCAAACCACGAAAAAGGCCATTACTAGGCATCAGAACGCGTCTTTCGGGATGGATGAAACAAAATCAAAAACAGATGACGATAAACTCACAATCAACTATCGTGTCGGGAACTGAGGTGCTCAAAATAGAACACCACCTATTCCTCCATGCACTTTGCCCCAGAAAACTGAAAGCAACTTTGGCTAAAAGCCAGAGAAAATCCCAACTGAATATTAGATTGATCTGGGACTCGAATTGGCGGGCTCTTAAAGAAAGCAGTAAAGGAAGGATATTATTAGGCAAAAGACAAATTCCAATCGCTGTATGCCCATGGCAAATTCAAGATTGCAAAAGCTCAAAAGACCCAAACAAGGATAGAAAAAAGCTTCGGCAGCATCATTCATCAAACAGATAACGCGCATTCTACAACACAAATTGATATGACAAGCTAGAAAAAGAGGCAGAGAAAAATAGGAGAAGCTTAATATTTCCATCATTCATGACCCCAAGACAAGAAAACCTAAAAGAAGGATTGAAATAACAACCAAATTAACAACGAAGCATCTTCTCCTCTTAAAAGATATGGAGGAAAAGTTCAAGTGTTCAACTCCTGAACCACAGCATCCTCACTGTTGTTCCTCACTAGGTTTTGGGGCTGGGGCTGCTTCTTTAATCTCATCAATTCCATCATCCTAAAACAGAAATTATGCATAATCAATGTTTAGGGACAGAATTGAGAATGGCAAAACAAAACGTAACGAGACTCAATTAGCCACCTGCATATCAGAGGTCCAAAGAGTAAGATTGTCACGAAGAAGTTGCATGATCAAAGTGCTATCCTTGTATGATTCCTCGCCCAAGGTATCCAACTCAGCAATTGCTTCATCAAACGCCTGAACATTTAAGAGAACATAATCATAAGCAAAGTCTAATAGCTCAAATAAATATATGATCATTTAACATGTTAACAGACCAAAACATTGATGGGTTATAGTATTTTGAACTGCCACAATATGTGCCACGACTAGAGCTTACAAAGGTAAGTTGGAAAAAATTAGTGGGGTAAAAATCCAATCCCCTAACCTGTTTAGCAAGATTGCAAGCTCGATCAGGAGAACTCAAAATCTCATAGTAAAACACAGAGAAGTTGAGAGCCAATCCTAGACGAATTGGATGAGTTGGAGCCAGCTCTGCATTTGCAATGTCCTGCAAGCAGAAATCAACATTCCAATCAAACATTGCAAAGTTCAAATGATACAACAGCCCTTTTCCTGAATAAAAACGTACCAAAACACACGCAAACATGAAACAACTATAACAATGCTTAGAACAATTTTATTAAACTTCATAGATTCCTAAGTGTATATCATCAAACATATTTAAATAGCACATTAATAAGAGCCTTCAAAACCACAGAATATAATCACAACTTAGAATTTACATGGCCACATACAGCAAGCGATTCGAAAACTTACAGTAGATCTAACCGACAAAAGATAAGCTAAAATTCACATAAGTTACGAGATAAATTCAACAAAAGAGCAACTAAAGCGAAGCTATAAGAACTTTGCAGAAGCAACGAACCGTGAATTAAAAAAGAAAATAGAAGGCTATACCTGAGCAGATTTGTAAGCAGAGAGGGTACTCTCGGCAGTCTCCTTTCTCTCAGCTCCAGTCTTGAATTCGGCGAGATACCTGTGGTAATCTCCCTTCATCTTCAAGTAAAATACCTTGGAATCGCCGGATGAGGCGGAGGTAATAAGCCTGGATTCAAGCAACTTCAAAATCCCCTCGCAGATCGTGGAGAGCTCCTTCTCGATCTTAGCTCTGTAGTCGCGGATCTTGGAGACGTGGTCCTCGTTCCCGCGGCTCTCCTCCTTCTGTTCGATGGAGGAAATGATCCGCCAGGAGGCGCGTCGAGCTCCGATCACGTTCTTGTATGCAACGGAGAGTAAGTTGCGCTCCTCGACGGTGAGCTCCTCGTTCTCAACGGCCGCCGAGACCTTCTCCATGAACTCGACCATCTCCTCGTAGCGTTCGGCTTGCTCAGCTAGCTTCGCCATGTACACGTTCTCTTCTCGTGCCGATGGTGCCACCGCCATTGTTAAACAAACAGAGATTCACAGCGAGAGAACGCGCAATAGAGACTAGATCTGATTTTCGCAATGAACAGGACCAGAGAAGTTAGATATATATATATATATATATATATATATATTAATAGAAAGAGACAGAGAGAGAGAGAAAGAGAGAGAGGGGGGGGGCTAAATTTGACCTGGAGGGAGTGGGGTGCTAATTTTTGGGGCTAGACGGGGGAATCGTTGCGCTTGGGTTAGAAGTGTGTATAATTATATATTATTATTTAGATTTTATATATTATTTTGTATGAAAAATATATAAATATTTAAATTATATAAATAATTAAATGTTTTGTTTATATTTTTATATTTTATAAAATACGTGTATGTAAATATGTGTATATAATATAAATATATATATATATATATATATATATATATATATATATATATATATATATATAATTTTTAAAATGTTACAAATATGTAAAATAAACAAATAAATGTAATTAATCAAAAGCTATGTATAATATATAATAAATATGTATGTATGTTTGTATATAATGATAAAACTCAAGTAGTATGCGTCGCGACGTTGAATGATTGTGTATATAATATGCAAAAGTATATAAAATAATCAGTGAAAGTAAAAAAAAAAAAAAATAAATTTATTTTGTTTTTTTTAAAACAAATATTCATTGAGAGTGAAGAAGAGATGTTTGGATGATCCGATGGTGACCGTTAAAACCAAAAGGAAACACGATTCAAGGAGAGAGGATTGATTGAGCTCAAGTCCAAAAAAAAAAAAAAAAAAAAAAAAAATCCAATCGCGGTTCGAATTTTGTAAAATAAAAAGATGGATTAGGAATGGGCCTGGGGCCTCTATAAATTTCGCGAACTGAGATCAAGGCCCCAATATTTGGGCCTAAAGCGGCTTTCAAGAGACTACAAAAGGTAATCCAGCGACTGCTTAGTTTTTACGAATCCATATTTTAAGTCTCCTTGCTTTTTTTTTTTTTTTTTTTTTTTAACTTCGGAAAAAGACAAGGCCCATCAAATTTATTCTTTTTTTTTTTTTTTTTTTTTTTTTTTTAAGCACCTTTTTGAAGGCAGAAAGCGTCTACGTTCGAACTTTACTTTCGGTGAAAAGTGGCTTGGTTTTCCTTTTTTTAAAAAAAAAAAAAAAACTAAAAAGCAAGTGGAGCAACTTCATTTAGCACAAGCAGAAGCGGTACTTTAAAGGCATTCTGATAATTTATTGACCACCAATTGTGTTACCAACTCTAATAATAGCAAACTGCACGTTGTTGGGTGGTGAGTTGTCGTACAAAGCAGGCACATAATCAAACAGAAACTCAAATCCTGGAGCCGTAACCTTAAATCGATTGGCTACAACATCAGTTATTTCGAGCGATTGTGTACAATTGCTAAGTCATTCAATTTTCTTTTGGGTCTATGTTAATTAATTTTATAAGAGGAATATGAATGCAAAAAAATTTATACGCAGAATGGAGGGCAAAGGCGCAATTAAGAGACGGTGATACGTACAAAATTAGCACGTTTTTGTGAGGTAACATTTTCTGTCCCTACCCTACAGTACCTTTCTCTCTCATTTTTTCCCATTTTTGTGAGGTAACATTCATAATCCAATTCTTGCGTGTTAAACAATACTTCTAATAATACCTCGAAACGCAAATGCAGTGAAGCAAAGCAGCCAACTTGACAATGAAGGGTTTAACATTTTTTGTTTTTTTTTTTCAAAAATTCCATTGTTTTCCCATAAGCAGGTCTGAACAAATTACAATGCTTCTTTGAAAATGGAAGATAATTCATAATTGCCGCCTGTTTCCAGCTTGAAAAGGTGGGCTGCCGTGAACCAGGCTCGGTTGGAGTAATATATTAGGGGTGTAAAGTCACTAACTATAAAATCTAATAATAAAATTATCTGTTTTTTTTTTTTAAAAAAAAATTTCAAATTTATGATTCAATCTTTAATTCTTACAAACCAAGAAAAAAAAAAGGACATTAGGGGTCCTAAATGTGACCTAGGCAAAAATCCCAGGATGGCCACAAAGAATTTACTTTCAGTTTTTCAAATTATTCAATGGTGTCTATCCAAAACAAAAAAGGTGTTTTTCAATGGTATTGCTGATAATTGTTATTTATGTCGAGTACCATTTTGAGATTGGCCACACATTCCGGTCTATCGAAGCTATCTGTCACGCTGTCATTAATATACCATTTCCTTTCTGATCAAAATCTAATCATTTTCACTCTCCAATTTCCTCAAAAGTAGGCATTTATTCCAGGGTCATTTGGGCCATAGATTGTTGCGCATGGCAGGAATTGGAAAAATTGCACGGACTTCGACCATAAAAAAGAAAATTTCCATGGACGATATGATCACTTGATTTCACGTTTTTCTTATTGTTAGCTTAGTCTCCTTATAAATGGACGGGGAGGAATGCGAGCGTGGTCCTGAGTGGGCCCTGTTATATGTGTAATTTGTAAAAAACAGTCAAACGCCACCAGTAGTTTTCTATACAAGCTGCTTACTACGGGATTTCCATGGCCTTGTATTAATCCACGGAAGAAAACCAGGGGGAAAAAAAGATGCCCACCGAATGATAAAAGTCAAGGACACGAGCACCCAGGTTTGGTTAGCGTAGTTTTATATATTTCGGTAGGTCCTCCATCCCTGTGCTTTATTATAAACAAACAGGCAAGGTGAAAATTCTATTAGACTAAAAAGCTATGGACCTCCAAACAACAAAAAGCAAAGTGCAGATGCTGTATGATGGCTGCAGTAAAATTCTTGGGCAAAAAGAGCTACCAACTTTTCAACAAATTCAATTGCTTAAAGATCTCATGGGTATGGAATTGCTAGTTGCTACCTTCAGTTCGGGCTTATGGTTTCCTGTAGTTATGAGCTTAAACGTGCAATACAGAATTCTGATCAAACTCTAGTCTTAAATGCAGATAATATTGAAGCTGTTGATGTTGGTATCGATGAATTCAGCTTGCCAGGACTTCCTTCCTCAAGCCCAGAAGACATGAAGGGATTGATTTGTGGGAGAGGAGTCCCTGAAATAACTTACATTCACATACATGAATGTGACAATTTCTCGGTGAGTGTCTATATACATAACGCGAATGCTATTTTTGTTATTTAAGTAACTTTAGTATCATTCATGTGGGCGTATATAGGATCTAGTATGATTAATTTCTCTTTGGCTCTAAAAGAATGAATGATCTTAAGTTCCCTTAATCAGGATTTAGTTTTACCGAGGCAAAATTAACTATGATAGGTTATGTGATAGTATTTTATTTGTTTATTTGCAGATGGGTGTATTTTGCTTTCCGGCAGGTGCGATGTTTCCTCTTCATGATCACCCAGGAATGACAGTTCTTAGCAAGCTCCTCTATGGATCTGTTTACGTGAAAGCCTACGACTGGGTTAGGGTAGACAACTCTGGTTTCCGAACAAGTAAGAACCGAGGCTCTAGTCCCAAATCATCATATGCAATAGCTTAAATATATTAGGAAGAAACTCAAATTTAACTGATCGTCAGATTCATTATCCTGGGTCAACTACGTGCTGTTATGTGCCCAAGTTGTGATTTGCCAGTTTAAATCTTCCATGTTTCTGAGTTTGACTATTTATTTCCTTTGGAAGTTCGAGAGAGGAATGAACTCTATTTCTTTTGACAAAACGATTTAATTATAAACATGACAACATTAATATAAGTTAATTATGCCACTACCCATTTTCTTTCTCTATCTGAAAGTTGGGTCTTACAAAATTTGTCTTGATAAATTATTAAGTTAGTTGGCCAGTTTGATCACGTAGTTGCAGACAGCATCAATTAAATTTTATCATATACAAAGGAGAAGCAAATACAAGAAGAAGAAGAAGACGCAAATCAATGACAACCCATTACAGTTGTCCTTGCATGGGACTACACGGTAACCCTAGTAAACAAGATATAGTCAATAATTTTAAGGGCAAAGAGGCTTCCAAGTAATTTATTTATTTGTTTTTCTTTGTCATGGTAGAGCTTTACATGTTACAAAATCGGGTCTCACTTAATTTAGTTTTAACCGATTTGATTTAAAAATTCTTTCATTTGCAACATTTGTTATTGAATTAACTTTAACTCTCTAAGATCTTGTAATTTGTACTCACCAAACATGGGTAGAGGTGAAGGCATTGAAGCTATTGGCAGCGTTGGACAAAAACGATCATGTAGTATCCACATCTGAGCTATCTAATAGCTTCTTTATTTGTATTCTCTCGTCTTCTCTTAAACAAAGGAAGGAAAATTAGACAAAGTTTTGAACAATGCAAGACACAGATGTCATACACACACACACATCAGACATGTAATTTTGTGCGTAACCTTTTGGTTTCTCAGTCAGCTATTCTAATATGATGGAACACTTGCAGTAGGGCTAGCGGGGACAGTAACTGATGCCATTCTGAGTGCGCCTTGCGAACCGTCCGTCCTATTTCCGAGAAGCGGTGGAAACATTCACTCTTTCACTGCGTTGACTCCTTGTGCCATCTTGGATGTGCTGTCTCCACCTTATTCTGAAGAGCTCGGGAGGCCCTCTAATTACTACTCAGAACTACTCATTCCCTCTCTTCCCAGAGGTAATATGACCAAATATATATATATATATATATATATATATATATGTTAAATGCTACCATTTACCTGCTGAATTAACGTGGCGCTTTTTCTCATTTTTTTGTTGTTATCTTATGATCCTGCAGGTTACATGGTGCTTGAGGAGAAAGACCTTCCAGATGAACTAGTTGTCGTAGGAGCACCATATCTTGGCCCTTCTTTAGTCACCAAAGATGATCCTTGTTAACTTGGATGTAAGTGATATGACAATAGACACCCTATAGAATGTATGCACTGTACATACAGTATGTGTGTAGAACAGGACTGATCTCGGGGCCAAGAGTGTTCTATGTTATGTGAAATTTTGCCCAAATGATTTCCATGCAAGACACACAATTTGGGAACCTGGGATTTGCTTGAACTTGAAGTGGCATTTCAGCTTTGTTTTCTTATTTATTATGAAAATGCAAGTCTCTAAGGTAATAATAAACTTATTTCATTGTTAGTGACACCAGAATTTATATAAAAATAGAAATAAGACTACGTTTTTTTTTTTTTTTTCCCCACAATATAGGAGTTTGGTATGTTTTGTTTTTCCCCTTATTTGCTACATCACTTCTAGAAATCAATAGGACACATGCAGACCTGCCTTGTCTAGGAGCAAGTCTTTCATTCTCAACAGTGGAGAAGGGATTCAATCCCTCCCATCACATACCTTAGTCGTTACGCAAGAGCTCCCTTCATTTTAGAATTGTTGACGGGGATTTGGGGACGTCACTCTCATACTTGAATTGGCTGATTAATTTACCGGCATAGATTCCATGTAAGCAATCACACAATGTAAATGTATGCTAAAATTTTTATTAAAGGGTGTGAAATATTACAGAATTAAACACATGTAATGCTAATTAGTAGAGTTTATATACAAGAAAAATAAGTAAACTACATTACATTTAACATAAAATATTCAAAAGCACGATGGCGCAAAGAGACTAGGATATATTAATCTATTCAAAAGCATGCTTGGATTTAGGCTTTCTAGACATGTTATCCAAACATAGAACATACTTTCGACACACATCATTCTCACCGATAGATCTTAATCATCGTAAAGCAAGATTCCATGTTCTACCAGCAAACGGCCAACGATTGTAGCCCAAAAAGGAAAGGTTTAACGAAAGAAGACAAGAGAAATATGTTTTCTTTTTGGTATTGTAAAAGGAAATATAAGTTACAACTACTAAAACTCGAATCTGGAAGCAACTGATCCTTGAATTGGTGTTTATTATATTATCCTACTAATACTTGACAAAAAGAGAAGAATTAGAAAAAAAAAGTGACATAAATTAAGGGGACGTAAATATAATTTAGAGGAGAAAAAGAATTTAAATAATATCCATTTGATATTAAAATATATATATATATTAGTTTTATAAGACATAAAAGCAGTGTCTATTACATTCACAAGATTCAGACCCATCATATTGAAGACCTTGGTACACCAGCACATGAAATTTCAAAATGGTCAAAGGGAAAACAGGAACAGACGAAAATGCCCATGGTTTTACGAGTTTTCTAAACTACAACAATTTGTTGATTGTTTTGTAGCTATAGCTGAATCCACCCCTAAGGCAAGTTGTATTAAGGAAATTAGAAAAAAAAAAAAAAAAACTGACATTTCCGATCATTTTCCTTCAACAATTTTAATGCCGTTGTCGCCGTCCACAGAAGCTCAAATTTCTTACTTTTTTTTTTTTTTTTTTTTTGGGTAAAACGATTATTTATTTCTTTATCTTGTGCCGTGTATTACACGATAAGGACGTGGCTCTCTCCGGAATTCTATTCCTGTCGTGAATATTAATGAAAACTGGACCTCCTCAGAAAATACTAGAGAAAACCTGTGGCCCAAATAAGTGGGCCAGGGGCCGGTGCAAATTGCTGGCAAGAAGCCATAGGCCATTTCTTGTTATACTTGACGTGGTCAAGATGAAGGGATGAATCTTAACAAACAGTTGGCGCTTTTTGACCTCCAGGCTCGAGGAGCACAATTGATGTCGCCTTTCCCACCACGACTATCCCGCCCGCCGACAAAAGTCACCGGCTTTGGTTTGCTTTGCTTTGCTTTTGTTTTTCTTGGAGAAAAGCTAGCTATTTTTGTCAAAATAAGCCTCCTTTGTCTAAAAAAAAAAAAAATTGAAAAATAGTCGCCAAGAGATCTTTGGCTGCACCTATTGAAATATTCACATGGCAAAATTTTTGGAAGAGTAAAACGAGATGTGTGACAGTTATATTCATACGTATCCCCCTGAAAATTCCCGTCGTGGCACCAAACTCTAATATTTCTTCCTTCTATGCACGCGTCTACCCTCTTTCTGTCTCAAATGTCTAAAACTGCAGTCAAGCTGGGGGCCGATGCCACCCGAACTTCGTAACCTTATTTATAGGTAAAGTAGCTTTTTTGCATTTGGTTATCTGCTAGTACTCGAACGTATGAAGTGAGAGAGAGAGAGAGAAAAAGAAAAAAGATAATTATATTTTTAATTTTAATTTTTTTAATGTTATTTTAAATATTTTAAAATTTTTAATTTAATTTTAAATGTTATAATTTTATTTTAATTATATTCAAATATTAAAGAAATATGACAATTTTTAAAAATTAAAATTATAAAAATAAAAAATTTTAATTGAAGAATAAAATATTAATATTTAATTTTTAATATTAAATATTATATTTTTATATATTTTAAATTTTTTATAATTTTTTACATTCAACTTATATAAAAAATTGGTCAAATTATCTTCATTCATAATTATTATTAATTAAAAAAAATATTTAAAATTAAATTAAAACCGAACATATGTTTAAAATTACATTAAAAAAAAACACCGGAAAGTTTAATATAAAAATATGCTTATCCCGAGAAAAAAGTCTGTGCGTTCATACTTCATACACAGTGACAGAGAGGAGACGGATATGGAGATAGAAGAATAGATTGACGCAGCTTTTGTCATTTTAATTGTGAGTGTTTTCTGTAGCCATGGAGCGTTACGAGATTGTGAAGGATATTGGGTCTGGGAACTTCGGGGTGACCAGGCTGGTTATAGACAAATGGACCAGAGAGCTTTTTGCTGTTAAGTTTATTGAGAGAGGTCAAAAGGTCTTTTTTTTTTTTTTTTTTTTCCCATTTTCACTCCTCAATTTCAGAATTTTCTTTCTTTTTCTTTCTTCTGTCTAGCTTATGAAATTTTATTTCTTTGCTCTTTACATTTTGTGCCTGTTTTGGGCATCTGGGTAATCACCTATTGTCATGTTGTTATTGGGTTTGATTAAAGGTTGCATTTGCCGTTGTGTAGATTGATGAACATGTGCAGAGGGAAATCATGAACCACAGGTCATTGAAGCATCCGAACATAGTTAGATTCAAAGAGGTGTGTTATTGAACTTTGTTGTCCTCTAATTGGTAAGTCTTGAGACTGTTGCATGATGCAGAAGACAGAAGTGCTGTCATTTGCTGGGCAGCGATACTTTTCTAGTTTCGATGGTTTTGTCTTGTTTCTTTTTTATTTATCAGGACTCTGCTCTGCTTTGTTTCTCATTCAATAATTCTGTGCTACTGTGTCAACTTGTATACCGATGAGTTTTGACAAGAGTAACAAAGCTTATTGGCATCTTAAAGCAGCCATTACTTCTATTAAAGCAGCTATTTGAGAAGTTCTTTTTTGAATTTGATACTTATGGAATTTAGCCTATTAGAAATGAGTGTATATCCTCTCCGTATTTTCAGTGTTCCTTTCCCTTTCTCTACCCTATTAACGTTCAAAAATAGTGGAGCATCTAGAGCTGATGTTAAAACTCTCAGCATCAAGTTATTTCAGAGGCCAGACTTATGCGCTTCCCCTTCCCTTTTTTTTTTTTTTTTAACACTTTATTGATAAGATAATAACAGTCATTTTTCAACTATTGAAAATTAAGTATTGGAGCCAGTATTTGGACAATAATTACTCAATTTGAGACACTCTCTTTGCAGGTCCTATTAACACCTACCCATCTAGCTATAGTCATGGAGTATGCTGCAGGAGGGGAGCTGCTTGAGAGAATATGCAAAACTGGTAGATTTAGTGAAGATGAGGTAAAATAATGCAAGTAAATTTCACCCTAAATAGCTTACCAAGAGAGAAAACAAATTTGGCCTGGACTTCGAGTAAAAGTGATTAGGATAGCAATTTGGCGCCATAAATCCTACTTTTTCAAGCTGAATTATATTAATCAGCGCAACATTTGATCGATTTTACTGCTTATGATCAGGCAAGATTTTTCTTCCAGCAGTTGATATCAGGAGTTAGTTACTGCCATTCAATGGTATGACCTTCACTCCTCAAAAATCTGACTTCTTTGATTTGTGATTGTTTGGTACTATCTCATGTGATGAGTTTTTCTTATTGCAGCAAATTTGTCATAGAGATCTTAAACTTGAAAATACACTCCTTGATGGCAGCACAGCACCACGTGTTAAGATATGTGACTTTGGGTATTCTAAAGTAAGTTTTGACTTATGCTAAGTATAATGTGCAGGCACTAAGCTTCATAAAAGTCCAATTGCTGATACTCATGCCTTATTTTGCAGTCAGCTGTGTTTCATTCTCAGCCAAAATCTGCAGTAGGAACACCATCTTATATTGCACCCGAGGTCCTGTCAAACAAAGAATATGATGGGAAGGTGATTCTTTATTTATCATTATGTTTGTTAACATGCTATAATTTTCATCTATTCAGAAGCCATCTCTACAGTCTGATCCTCAAGATTTACAGATTGCAGATGTTTGGTCTTGTGGGGTTACTCTATATGCGATGCTAGTTGGAGCATATCCTTTTGATGATCCTCGTGATCCTAAAAACTTCAGAAAGACAATTGTTGTGAGTAAAAGCTATCCATTATTGAAGTAGATGAAATTAGCCCCCTTATTGATGGCAGGCACACTCTATTGTTGATTTCTTGTGAAACTGTCATTGGTTCCGTAGATTACTACTGTTGTTCATTGCAGAGGATCCTCGATGTCAAATATGCAATTCCTGATCATGTCCAAGTTTCTGTGGAGTGCAGGCATCTTCTATCTCAAATATTTGTAGCAAACCCTCAAAAGGTACAATGTCCTCTCATTTGCCTTAAAGTGTCATGTACTTGATTTACAGCATTTGCATTCTCGTCAGGTGACAAAAGGTGCAGTCTATTATTACTATTCACTACTTTCAATGAGACATCCTTTGTGGCATTGAATGATTGTGAGAAAGGAAAATACTTCCTATTTTAATTCTTCAGATTTGCACTTTGTGTACTTTATTTTACTTTTACTTTATTGGCATTTCTGCAGAGAATAACCATTCCTGAAATCAAAAATCATCCCTGGTTCCTGAAAAACTTGCCCCTGGAGTTCGTGGATGGTGGAAGCTGGCAGAGCGGTGATGTCAATAACCCATCTCAAAGCATTGAGGAAGTGCTGGCTATAGTACAAGAGGCAAGGGAAATTCCTGAGGTGCCAAAGCTCGGAGGTCATTTGCTTGGAAGCAGCATAGACATAGGTTTTGACGACTTGGATGCCGACGCAGACGCTGATATTGACGATATCGAGGCAACTGGCGATTTTGTGTGCCCAATATGAGCCAAATAAATAGCGAAATTGTACTTTCCAGAGATTTCGTTTCACCGATTAGAATTATGGCATATTTTGTTTTGAGTGGATGTTTTCCTTCCTATAGACCTTACGTAGGCTTTGGCCTGAAGGTGCCCTTTTGACAAAAGATTATATGGCTAAATTGGTGGCATGTAGACAATTTCTCGCGTTCCATCTTCACATAGAGCAATGCTCAAGAATTTTCCTTCTAAGTTTCCAGTACGGACATCTAGGCACAATTGCTTCTGTGGGTTATATCGAGAGTTGTGTATTGTCCGATTATTACCAAAAATCAAGCCCTTCACAAGCAACGCAATTTTGTTTTTTTAAGTGGGTGAGTGGTGTCAATTTTAATTTTGAAAACCCGTCTATTGCAGAACCAAGAGAGTCAACTATAAGTGGTCACCTACCTGGAAGTCGTTGTTGATGATCATGGGGACAGTACAAAATAAAGTGGCAAACAATGATATGAGGAATTGAATCTGCATGACATGTTCAAAAGTAAACTTCGAGCAAGCCTTTGAGTTAGCAAACTCCACTGTTGGCATTATGAAGCCATGTAGAGCAGCAGCACTAATGGTCATAAAAAAACCCAGCGCTTAATACCACTTCATTTATCGAGCAATGCGTGAACTTATGCTTGACGACAACGTATGCAAAAATTGCAGTGAAGGCCAGCTGAGTAGAACCAAGCAGAGAAGAAACAGAAACAGGAAGATATGACAAACCAAATGAGTAGAGATAGCCATCGAGACCAAGAAGAAATCCCAAGACAGCACTAGCTGCGACAAGCCATCGTGTGATTAGTAATCTGCTATACGAAAATTGGGAGGATCAGAGTAGGGAAACCAGCTGTTAGTAACCAGACATTGAGCCATTTCCTCTTCCCTCCATGCAAATGGTAAAGCCGCAGGAGCAGTGGACCCGCCACTTGACCAAATGACATTAAGATGCAGTTCAGGATTACTAGAAACGCCTTGACATGGTTGCTGTTTCGATACTGTCCTGGCTCCTCGGTGCCTTGTTGCTGTGTCTCCATTAATTTCTACTATAAGCATTGCCTAGTACTATTGGCCCAGTGATATATATCCGGTAGAGCAAAATAACAATATTTGATTTCGATATCTGGTACTTTTATTTAAAATATATCTTAGAAAAGCAGAGCACCATAAACAGTGGCGTAGCATTATCACTTTAGAAAAAGAAAAATTATAAACAAGGCTGTAATACCCAGAAGGCTGAAGCCGCTGAGCTAGATAAAGCAAGACAATGCCATGATCAGGTTCCTGTTAACACAATCGTACCATTCTGAAATTGACTTTTAATATATAAGAATGGAAAAGTAATAATAGGGTAGGACATTGGGATCTAACTAGAAAAAGCACCATATCAGTATCCAAGACTTTGTTTGGGGGCCATAAACGCAAATTGCACACCTCAAGCTACCGCTAGTATAACCTTTTTAGGGTCACAGTGCACCATAAAAAGCATAACCTTTTGACTACCTCGGGTCCGAAAATGACTCAATTAGAAAGACTTCCCAAAAGGGTCAGAAGTATTGAGGATCAACATTAGAAATACTCTTGCTCTACATGAGTACTGAGCCTACCTTGTTGAATTCCGTCAAGCCATGAGAGCTAATTCTGTCTTGTTACCCTGTCCAGTTGAGCAAATGCCCTCGGGTTTTGGATCATATGTATAAAGTGGTGCGACCTTGACATTATAAGTCACATTATGCATTTATATTTGTGGGTTCATTACAAAACTCACTGCAAACCCACTAAGTAGCGAATCGCACCAGTCTTTCTTCAAATTTGATGCGGCATCTAAAAGTATACTACATAAGAAAATGGTCTGTCTGCCGGTGACATTGACAAAAGATTAAAAGGCGAAGGTGAGAGTTAAATGAAAGTTGTGACACCGATTTTTACTACATAGAATTCTATACACTCATAGTAGTTCATGGTTGAAATATTTATCTTAGAGATTCCAGGTCTCTATGATATGGTTCATCTAGCAGGGCAAAGAACATATAAACTGCCTGTTGACTAGATCCTTATTTTGTGGCTTCTTGTTTCTCCAAGCTTGCCTTGTCGTCTCTGTAGAAATGCGAGGCAAAGGCGCACAGGCACATGGCCAAGGCCATGCCCTTTTTGGAATCATATCCCTAATGCAAGAAAATCACAACAAAAACCTGTTGGACTGGCACTAAAAGAGATGAAACGAGACCTCCCAGGAGAGATGTGGAGCTGAAGATCACCCCAAGGCGTCCTATAATCAGGAGCTGCAATGCTATAGCTGCAAGCACTAAAATAGTATACCACTTTGTTATATTTTTGAGAGAATTATTAGATTTACTTTTTTTTTTTTTGTAATCAGCATTATTATTAGATTTACTTTCACAAAGGGAAAAGCGAGTATAAACCACATATAAGGAAATTAATAACGAAATGTAGATACAACGGTTCCGATGGACCCTCAGATCATGGACCACCTTAAACATAATCCACGTGTACGGAAATAAACAGCGCATATGTAATAGATACGAGAATCAGAGAAAAAGTTCACGCATCATTATAAAAAAGTTAATCAATTACAATTGTTGAGTGAACTAACGCATCCAATTTTCTGGAAAAAGAACTCTCTTAAAATTCCATTTTTCGGATGCCCGTTGATTGAATATAAACAAAAGAAAGTGCGGAAAACCCCAAGTAAGCAGAAGCAGGGTTTCTCCTAGCCGCGCTTTGCTCTGGCACCAGCCAATAATGAAGGTTTGATCTTCTAAAGCTTTTTCTTTCTCTCTTTCCTTTTTGTCTTTCTTTTGGATTCAAAATCAAAACTATAATCGAAACGTAGGATTCATATTAATGGCTCTCTTAATTCGATTCTTTGTTGTTTTGGCTGGGTGGTTTTTTTTTCTCTGGTGAGCAGTTCAATATCGCAAATCCCACGACGGGATGCCAAAAGAAGCTCGAAATCGACGACAATCAGAAGCTGTAAGCCCTTTTTTATTTTTTTTTTTTTCTGGTTTCAGTATTTGTTTCTTATTAATCTGTCTTGTTGGCTTTGTTCGTCTCCACGAAGCTGTGTGCACTTTTGCATTTTTATTCTTTTTGCTTGAACTTGGTTGGTTGGCGCTTCTTCGGTGTTTTATCTGGTTAATCTTATTTAATGATAAATACGACATCTTAGGCTGCTGGGTTGGGTGTTGTTGATGACGACGGCTTTGTTTGAGATATGTTTTTTGTGTGAAGAAATGAGAGGATTTGTGGATACATTTTTTGATAATCTGTGGGCTGAGTTTATGGTTGGTTTGTGGCTTTGAATAAATAGATTGTAATTTAATTTGTTTTACCAAGTAGGATAGCTGCTGGGTCTCAAGGGTACATAAGACTCGTAAGGCTTCTCTAGTCACACTTTGAATGCAAGTACACTTCTACTGTCTCTACTCTACCTCACAACTATTGAGTGTGCAGCGCTGTTGGGTCTGGTAAAGTAGAAATATAAATCTGCACATGCACTCAAAGGTGTATCTTCAGTGATCTTGTAATTGGTTAAATTGTTTGATCTGCCACGCTTCACTCTGATTATGAATATTGAATGAAATCAGTAGGGGGAAGGTATGTTCCATGTTTCTAACTTTTTAGTCATTAATTCTGCATCCGTGCCTTTTTTGACAAGAGAATCTCACAGGAGGTCAGTGGAGATGCTCTTGGAGAGGTATGCATGGCATTGCATGCTTTATGCAAAGTTCTTATATGAAACTCGCTTGATTTTTTTTTCTCTTGATATTTGACAGGAATTCAATGGATATGTTTTCAAGATCATGGGAGGTTCTGATAAGCAAGGATTTCCAATGAAGCAAGGAGTTCTAACCCCTGGCCGAGTTCATCTCTTGCTTCACAGAGGTTGGTAAATAGTTCTTTTTAGAACTTATCAAACATGTTTACCATCTTCTTACTATTGTTTTTCTGTTATACTGCCTACTGGGTTAAATTACCCTACTAGTCTTTATTTTCTTAATTTTTGGTAATTACCATTCATTTTTGTCTGCAGGAACCCCTTGTTTCTGAGGACATGCAAGGCGCATTAGAGAGCATAGGAGGAAGTCTGTGCATGGGTGCATTGTAAGCCCAGACCTTTCTGTTCTGAACTTGGTAATTGTTAAGAAGGATGAGAATAACTTACCTGGATTAACTGATATAGAGAAGCCAAGAATGAGAGGTCCTAAGAGGGCATCCAAGATCCGCAAGCTCTTGATATAAGGAAATATGTGAACACTTACTGTAGATCTTTCTCAACAAAGTCAGGTACACATTGTAATTATGCTCAGTATTGAGAGGAATTTTTTTTCCCCAGCTTTATTTTATGTGAGAAGAAGGGCTGTTTAAAAATTTTTCCTTCCTGAACTCTGGCCTTGTTTGCTCTAGGAATATAACAAGGTGTTTGGATTCTGTGTTTCAGGAGAGAAGGTAAGTAAAGCTCCTAAAACTCAGAGGTTGGTGACGCCATTGACTTTGCAAAGGAAGCGAGCAAGAATTGCAGAGAAAAAGAAAAGGACCGCAAAGGCAAAGGCAGAGGCTGCCGAATACCAGAAACTCCTAGCCACAAGACTTAAGGAGCAGAGAGCGCATCGCAGTGAGAGCTTGGCTAAGAGGAGGTCCAGACTGTCCACTGCATCTAAGCCATCTGTAGCAGCTTAGGTCAATACTGTCTCAAGTCATTGCGTGTTGGTAGCAAGATGAATGTGATTCATGGTTATTTTCTATTTTCATATTTCAAGTTCTCCAATAATGATTCTGAAAGTGCTTTTTAACATTCCTTTGTTTATTTGAATGTCCAACATGGCATTTTGACATTATCGCATGTTCTGAATGATTCATTGAGTTATTGTTCGTTTCCTTCTGAAATGAATCTCATTACTTCAATTTTAAAAATGTTCAATGTTCACTCATGTTTGCACGCAGACCTTGTTTGGAGCATGGTTTCAACTTCAAGAAACAGTTTTTGGATGGACAAGTGCTAGATTCGCAGATACAGTTTTCATGATTGTAATCCAAGTTGACTTTTGTTTGTATGGATGGACCTGGAAGGTGCTCAGGGAATTATAGGTGTTTGCAACATTAGTTGCATGTTGGGCGCCTAGTGTTCGGCATTGTGTTTGCCCTTTAGAACCTCAGAATTTGAGGAGTTGAGTGTGGCGGGACACCAGGGTGTAGCTAAATTTTCCATGTTGATTGTCTTCTTTATTATTATTAATATTATTATTATTATTATTATTATTATTTTATACAAGGTGTAATTTATATAAATTTTGCATCTAAATCCAAACGAATCCTCGAGTTCCATTTCTCTTTCTTGTCCAAGTTTCATCTAGTTACCACTGTTCCTTATGTTCGATCTGTCATGCCTGCCCAGTACTTATACTAGCAGCTATACGTGACGTTAAACCATCAGCAAGTTTTAAATGTAAATGGGTAGTCTCTTATTTTATTCCTCTCAGTTCAGAAAAGTCAGAAGGCACGCTTGTTGCCTGGCATAAGCACACAACAGAGGCCATAATGAAGGCAAAATTACAAGACAAATACCAAGCATGCACTAATGGCTCAGTAAAAAGAACAAACATACTTGGGGGACCATTTCACAGGCCTACAGAGGCAACAGCTGGTTGAGATCTGATCCTTCTCCTTCTAAGGCGTTCTGCAATGATGAAGGCAAGCTCTAGAGATTGCGAAGAGTTGAGCCTAGGGTCACAGTGTGTGTGATAGCATGAGCTCAAATCATCAAATGTCACTGTCCGTGACCCGCCAATGCACTCTGTCACATTTTGGCCAGTCATCTCTAAATGAACCCCTCCTGGGTGACTTCCTTCTTGTTCATGCACATCGAAGAATGCTCTGACCTCCGCCTGTCCAATTGAAGACACATAGTTAACACCATCTTCATGATGATGAAACTATATCTGTAAGACTATAAAAACCTGTTTTCGAACGTGAACAAGCCGCATGATTTGGGCACAGAAATTAACTTGTGTAGGAAAAACAATCCACAAGAAATCGAGCACAGCAGGAACAATGTCAATGATTTTACAACTGCTCTCAAACCTGAACCGGTCGTAAGGAATAAAATTTTATTTTCAAAATTGGACAGACCATAGCTGAAAGCAGCACTAGAAAATTATATTAATTTACATACAATAAAATGCATATGAAAGCAATCCAAGACACTGAGTCACCACCTACCACCCACCACCTACCGCGGGCATATCATGATTAATTATATTGACAATATGCTTAGGTCGATCTCATTCAGCTGCCCTACCCAAGACCTATGAGAATCAGTCTCTATCCCACCTGCCACACCTAAATTTTGCTGTCTTGGTATTAGTCATATTTAGGAAGAAAATGAATTCTCTGTTCTTTAAGGCTACAAGCAAAACAGTTTTGCAAATGTACATTTGTTGTCCTGCCCTTGATTGATTCAGATTTTTTTTTTTGATAATTTAAGTATATGGTTAAAATCACTAAGGATTCATAACACTGGTACCATATTCACTGATAATCCCAAAGTGCACAGAAAATTTGGTAAAACTGTTAAAATCTGCTACTATAAGATAGTAAATTTCTGAAAGAAAATTTCTATGGCTAAAGGAGAAGTGTAAAATTCTAAAAGTAAGAAAAAACAAAAGGGATGAAAAATATGTAATCAAAAACTAAGAACCATTTCAACCTCCTATATGCTGCTAATTGGTTAACAAATCTAAATTAGAAAGGCAGGTACAGAAATGGGCATCCATACCCTGATGGCATCGAATGGACGAGTTTTCAGACCACAAGGCGCTTTTATGGTGTTTCCATGCATTGGATCACTGACCCATGTGACAACTTTTCCCGCTCTGCGGACAGCCCTAATGAGATGGGGAAGCTTCACTCTCATGTTCTCAGCTCCCATTCTGGTGATAATAGTTATTCTTCCCGCTTTGTTCTGAGGATTTAAAATCTCAATGAGCTTAACTAGCTCACTTGGATCCATCTTATCACTCACCTGCGATACAAGTTAGCCAAATAATTAGATGATGATGATAATGGTGCTGCTGCTGCTGATGATTGCAGGAACAGAAAGGATAATGTCAGTGTACCTTAATGCCAAGGGGATTTGCAACTCCTCTAAGGAACTCAACATGAGCACCATCAAGTTGCCTAGTTCTTTCCCCAACCCAGAGAAAATGAGCAGAGCAATCATAGTATTGGCCAGATGTTGAATCCAGCCTGGTGAGTGATTGCTCGTATGGTAAAAGCAAGCATTCATGGGATGTCCAGAACTCAGTTGTTGTCATGATTGGATGGTCAACAGTGAGACCAGCCGTGGCCATGAATCCCAGGGCCTCGTCAACCCGGTGGGCAAGTTCCCGGTACCTACCATACACAACGATGCTATGTAACTTCCCCAGATTTATGTAATTAAATGGATAGCATTAGGGACATGGATACCATGGTATGTCCACAACAAAAAACCATTCAAAAGAGAGCATATTGTTAGTTACGACACACAATAAAGTGCCCCTAGTTTCTGAAAATGCAGATTCTTAAAAGATCAATCACAGAGAAACATGTTTGCAGATTTTCAACACATTATGTCTGTAACCCAGGTGTATGTATCTTTTAAGCATGAAACTTGCCAATTATTCTTGATTTGTTCCACTATATATCTGGTACGGTCAATCCAACCCTAAAAAATGCAGGCAAACATAAAATCTAAGAATCATTGTTTTGTTAAAAGGAGCTCTAACTCTTGTCCACAAGAAAACTTCCAATCAATAGCAATCTAAGTTTAACTCGAGCAAATAAAAACATATAACACAAGCTGATTGATTTGAATTATACCTATCGCCCTGCTCGCTGTGCCCAGTGAAATCTAGATTCCACTGTGTCACTCTTTGCATAGCGGCATAACCACCAGTAGCAAATGCCCTGAGAAGATTCAAGGTAGCTGCTGCTTGGCAGTAGGCCCTGATCATTCTCTGTGGGTCCGGAATTCTTGACTTCTCGTCAAAAGCATCTCCATTCACATTATCCCCTCTGTAGCTTGGCAACTTCACTCCATCCTTTTCCTCATAAGGCTCCGATCTCGGCTTTGCAAATTGGCCTGCCATTCTCCCCACCTAAAAGAAGAAACAAAGCCCACCAAAATTATCAATTTATCCAAATTCCTGTATCAGTCAAATAATTGATCAATAAATTGGAGAAAGAAAAAACCGAATATTCCATCCAAAGAAAAATATGAAACAAAAATAAAATGAAAAATCAGAAGAAAAACAAAACGCATGCATCGGTGACTTCTGATCGTAAGCATTAAAAATTTCCTTCCAAAGAAGGTGGCGGATGTAAAATAAGTCACCTTGACAACGGGCATTTGACCACCGAACATCAAAACGGCGCCCATCTGAAGAAGAATCCTGAAAGTGTCTCGGATGTTATTGGCGTTGAACTCCTTAAAACTCTCGGCACAATCTCCTCCCTGCAACAGGAAAGCCTTGCCCAAGGCAGCCTCTCCCAGCCGCTCCTCCAATGTCCTGGACTCACCAGCAAACACAATCGGAGGGAAAGTGTCGAGCGTCCCGAGCACCGATTCGAGCTCATCCTGATCCGGGTATTCCGGGAGCTGCAGGGCCTTCTTCGACTTCCAGCTCTCCAGGCTCCATTTCCCTGAATCCACATTGGCGGTTGACACGTCCTTTTTCGTCAGCGTAGGCGCAGTTGCTGCTGCTTTAGCCGGCGTTACTGCAGGCGGTTGTTGCTGGGGCTGTTTCCCGGAGACAATGGAGTTCTTTGCGGGTTCGGTGGGGTGAGCGGCGGAGATGTAGAAGAAGGATCTAGGCTTGCCGTTGACGACATGCTGAGATTTGTTGGACGGAACGAAAGATGTAGCAGGAACGATGGAAGTGCCAGCTAAAGACATTTTAGCAGTTGTGCGTTAAGTCTGAAACGGGAGGATTAGAAGAAGGTTTTTTTTTTTTTTTTTTTTTTAAGGATGTCCCTGAAGAGACAGGAAGATATGTAAGGAAGGGATTTATAACGTAAGCTTTTGGGGAGTTTAGGAACTAGGACAAGAAGCGGACATTGGGCTCAGGTAGGAGGATGGCATGTCAGTCTGGTAAGAGTTTTGATAGACGTTGGTGGATGGTGGTAGTTGACGCCGAAGGGCACTTTTGGGATTCAAATCTGAAAATGGAGTTTTTTCTTTTTTTTTTTGTTATGTCTTTGGTTTTGTTCATTGGCTTTGGTATCAGTGCTATCAAAACAATGGATTTGGGATTCGAGTGCTCATTATTTTCTAGATTCGCCGTCTAGATTCGCCGTTATAGCTTATAAATGCTTTTAAAGTTTTTTTTTTTTTTCAGCAAAAACGCTGTATGTTTATCGGTTGACTCTCCGACGCTTGTTTTTTTGATTACATATTGGTATTTTGGATGTCTTCTCTGAGTAAAGAATTGGGAAGCATGCCGCATATAGATTACCTAATTCCGTATATCTTATAAGGAAACTACAAGAAACGTGGATTGAGAGAGAGAGAGAGAGAGAGAGAGAGAGAGAGAGAGAGGGGGGAAATTCCAAGTCAGCCCTTCCCACCAAACCTTCTGCACTTCATGCATCCGTCTTACCCTCTCCAACCCCAACTTACGGTAAGGCCGCGCTTACCTTCAAGACAAGTTTCAATTTCACTTGGTGTCGGCATTTTCTTTCCATCTCTCGGCCAAAGATTACTAAAACTCAAATTGAAGAATTCTCAAAGGGTTTTACTGCTTGTTGCCTTGCACATGGTGATATGATTGGATGAGGTCAAGCTCATTCAGCTTGCACATCCTTATTAGACCAATTTAAAATTTGGGCCAACACGTGATTAGGTGGGAATAATAATATGTTCTTTATTTTTTATTTTTTATTCGTGGTTCTTTTTTTGAGCTACTGCAAAGACAAAGCGTTGAGATTTTAGACTGTTCATTGGGATTGGAAAGTATTTGAACAAAAGCATCCATGATTCACGAGGCCTTCTAAAGAATAGCATGACAAGCTCATAAACTATTTGGCAGCAATTTTTTTTTTTTTTAAATTTTTTATTCTGTCAATGTCATAAGATGCGTCCCTACGACAAATAAATATTTAGATACGTTGCATCTTACAGCGAACAAATAACGACCGTCTATTTTTAAAACAAAAACTTATGGGAGTTGCTACCAACATGCAACTTAAGGCTTATAACAGTTATTTCTGTCACATGTCATAATAAGATAATTTTCATCACGTCTTAATTAACCATTACTTTTGGTGAAAAAAAAAATTTTTTTTTGCAATAATTTATTAAATTTTACTTGCTACCATAGCATTATTTATTTATTTATTTATTTTTTTATTATTATTACAACAAGGTTCAATTTGCTGCACAATTTGGGTTGTTGGTCGTAAAATTTCTTGCAGTGATTGTCATAAATTAAACATACTCATTACGAAGGTTTTGGTCTCTTCACTTTCTACTCTATTTGGGGCGCAAATACTTTTCGTACGTTCACATTGAATAGAAATTTTGATGCGGAAAGGGTATTGAGAGTCTTATACTAAATGTGAGTGATTCAATCGTCTTCTTTATTTTTTTTTTTTTTTTTTTTTTTTATGAGCTCTTACAACTAACATGATGTGCATATGATTTTCATCATTTTGTACAAAAATTTTAGTATGTCTAACGTTACTCAATTGGAACCATCATCAATTGCAAAACAGAGATGCCGAGAAGTAAATTCTAAATTAATACAATGAGATAGAGTTGCTAGACTTGTAGCGCTAATAACCAGAATTGAAATCCTGACAAACTATAAAAGACCAAAGAAATGTATTAAATTGGCCATATTGCTTAAATAATCCGAGTCTGAGATCACAATGCGTGTATATAGCTGCAAAAAAAGGGAAAACGCCGTGCATTCAGTGAATTTAGTTTCTACAGATGCGTGACCATTCGTAAACCTCTTACAAGCGGCCTGCTTTGAGCTCGTGGACGGGGACCTACAGCCACCTAAAATGGGTTAAAGCCCAAGAATCCAACTGTCACCACCCATAATCATGACCCGTGTGCTGAAACGTTATATGTGCTTTTTTCTGTTTTCATTGCAGATTATTATCTATGTCGTGTAGATATTTATGAGCCATATTTTGCAATGATAAACTAACTATTGAATGAAAAATTAAAATTTTAGTTACGACATAAAGAGCCCTGGAAAATGCGGATGAGGCCGAGTGCTTACAAGCATGAGAATTCTTTGAGGTTACTTCACAATTTTGCCAGCAGCCCCTTTCCTAATAACCACTGACCATCATGAACTACCTAAAGAATAGCGCTGGGACGTGTCCCTGTAGGCTGTGGCAGTATTTTGGGTTTTTTTTTCACCTGATAGACGTCAGCGTGCAGTACAGCTCGAACGAAAAAGACCCAGCAAGGGCCTAACGATTATAGAACTACAGGGCCCTCGGACATTTAAAGCTTTTCTTTTCTTTTGTTTTTTTTTTGTTTTTTTTTTTTTTTTTTGAGAAAACTTTTTTAAGTCAATTGTTGAACCAGATTAATCAAGTCTGTTAATGCTCCAGAGTTGTCCAAAAGTTCCTATCAAAGCCGTGCACATATCACGCTTTCACTCAAACATTGGCCCACTAATTGTCCTGAAATATTGGCCCCTTCCAATTGAGAATTCCCAATCCTTTTACAGAGAAACAATACTGAAATTCGCCAGCCACATGCCCTGATTGTGTCCAGCAATTTTGTCGGCAACATAATGCTGATCCATCACGAAATGCTGGCTCTATACCCCTATTTGGTCCATAGTCTCTCAGTCTCTCTCTCAAGCTGTTCTCGATTTCTCCTCGCTCTCTCTCTCAATTGGTGGGAATTAAGCCTTGAGGCCCAATAAGTGCTCCTGGAGGCAATTTAGATATTTCTCTAGCTACTGTCTTTTCTTTTTTTTTTGTGGGTACACTTTCTCTAACAACCATACAATCTTCACTTGTGGGATTTTTTTTTTTTGGCTCCCCGCCACATGGTTCTTCGACAAAATTAAAGTGCTTCTTTTGTCCTTGGAATCCTAATGAAAACAAGGAGAAAAGGGCAAACGAATTTTCTCACTGATTGATCGCACTTTGTTGTCTTCAGAAGGGAGGGAGCACTGTGAAATACGCTAAAAATAAAAAGGACCCCTTTTATACAGGACGCCATGACATATCTACACATCCCAATTTCCCTCCGCCGTAAAAAATTGAAACCAAAGAAAAGGGTCTGCAGAGACGCGATGCTATATTGTACAATTTTCATCCTTTGCTCACTGGTCAGTTGCATGTGTAATTTGTTCTGTTCTTTCAACTTGGCAGGCCATGATGCGAAAAAAAAAATAATAATAATAATAATATAATAAGTGAACTTAAATAAATACAAATAATTTTTATATTATATTTAAAATATTTTATATTATATTAATATTTTATATATCAAATAAAATATTTTAAATATAATATAAAAAATTATTTATATTTACTTAAATTTATAATATTTGTATCTATAAAATATATGAATTGAATTGGGGACCAGCGACTGTTTATCATGAAGCATTACAAGCCATCCCAGAACATGAAGATGGTCCACATGCCAATGTCCATATTCCTTTAGTTTGACTTGACAGAAAAAGAAAGCACCCAAAACAAATTTGGAAATATTTAAAAAAAAAAAAAATCATAAAACACATCAGCAATGATTGTGAATTTGGTAAGTCAATGCATCTACTCTACGGGATCTGCTAAGAAATCTACACTGCTTATGGACGCAAAATCTTCTTGCTTGTTAATTTTTGAGCGTTTATTTATTGAAATGCTTCCGAATGATATATAATATATATGTAGTGAGCCTCGTATTTTTTGTAATTTGTTACTTCAAAAAAAATTATTGTTTAAATTTCTATAAACATAGTAGTCAAGAAAAAAAAAAAAAAGGGGCGCCGGGGGGGGGGGGGGGGGCATCTCAAAGTCTTCCAAAATGCTAATGCGAAGCACAAGATCCAATGAGCGTGAGACCCAATCACATGTGATTGGTTTACATAACCTTTCGAGCATATAAAGAAGGCAGACCTCTCTTGATAGGCTAATGAGATATTAGTCTCTGTTGACCTGAAAGTTGGTTTGATGATAAATTAAAAATAAAATTGATAATAAATAATTTTGACTTTTTTATTATATTTTTTTCTGCAATTTATTAAAGTGAAATATATGAATAAATTATTTATCGTAATTTTATTATTCATCGCTTATTTCAAGTACTTTTAATTAAGGTCGAAATGTTTTTTTTTTAATCATTATTTATTTTTTAATTTCCTAAAGAGCATTTGAGACTCTTTTATCTTTTGGCCGGAGTGTTTTATACTCGAAGCAACAGAAAAAGTGGAAATTTCTTTTTCACTTTGGCAAGCAATGGTTTGTGACAACCGGACCGAAAATATAAAACCGGTCGGACTGTATTTGCAAAGAGAAAAAAATAGAATAAAATTTTACGATCTTTTCTCTCTCTAACTTCTATGTAATATATAATTAAGTCTTAATTTTTTATCTAAACTTACAAATAACTCATAAATTTTATTTAAACTTATATTTAGTCATTAAAACTAAACATTTAATATAAAATCAAATTTCTCCGTAAGTTTTTTTTTTAATTATCTTTAAATTTAATAATTGAAATGGCTTCGGCTATACTGCGACATACCCTTAATTTAAGAGAAGTACGGGTCAAAAAGGCAAATAGCCGGGCAAAATATGAAAATAATATGAGCTAAAGAATCAAAGCTTCAAGCCAACACTCTTGTCGAGGGAAGGACTCTGCCAGGTGACTATTGAACAGAGTTTTGAGCCCACACCCTTCATGAAATTGATGACAGCATCGAATGAATTGCAACTTTTCCGAGCTGTCTTTTATATATATATTTTTTAATCAGATATAATCGTAGGAATTTTACGAATCGTGATTTCCAAACTGCTTGATAGATGAGCCAGTATGGGTCAAAAAGGCAAATAGCCGAAGCAAATTGATTTGGTATTTATATAATAAAGAATCATAGCTTTATTCATAACACTCTTGTCGAAGAATCATTCTATGCCAGATAACTATTAAACAGAGTTTAAAAAGCAACAATAGAGAGATTTTATTTAATATTAATTTAAAATAAAATTTATAAATTAATTATAAATTAAAATAAATTTTTTTTTTAATCAGATATATCGTAGGATTATTAAGAATCATGATTTCCAAACTGCTCGATAGATGGCCAATGGCTTTTCCAAGTTTCCTGAGTTTGAATCTATCTAAGGTTGAATATATATATATATATATTTTTTATTTTGGGATTAAATAGTTTTCTTGACTCATTTCAACTTTTTTCAAATTTTATGTTGAATCAAACCAAAGGTCCAACCGATTCTCAAGTTTCGTGGGTCCGACCATGTGGTCGGGTCAGATTCTCAGAACAACGATTAGCAGACCCATCAACAATTTCAATTTCAATTTCGATACCAATCCTCCCCATCCCTCTGGAAATCATCGGCAGAGAGATGACTCGAGAAACATCTCTCCTGTCCACTGTGCTTTGCTTCATTTACAAACAAGAACTTTTTATTTTATTTAAGTGACAACATCCTAGACAAAAAAGGCAGTAGACACATATCAAAGCAACACAACTCCTGAGCACATGCATCCATACAGCAACCGGAAGGCTTAAAAAGGGTAGGATGCATCATGCATCCAGTGATGAAAAGAGAAAAAAGTGAACAAGACCCACAAGGATGGTTGAAAACAGACACTATGGAGATGAAGGCCAATCATATAATCTTGCATCTTCGATTTCTTCGTAGTACCTGAGCTCAAGCTCCTCTAGCCTCTGCTCATCGTCCCACATCTCATCGTAACAACTGTTGTTGACATCATCCAAGTCCCCAACATCACCTGCTGAAAATTCCCAGGGCAAGTAATCAGAAGAGTCAGTATAAACAAAGGAAGCCAAGGAGTAGTCATCATCCCAGTCATCCATCAATTCATGATAGCCCGATTCTCGGGGCCCCAACATTTTCAATTTTGGAAACTTCTCCTTGATAAAGGTGTGATCAAGCTTCACATCCCAGCATCCTCTCAAATCCACGTATTCAAGATCGGGGCAGCCTGAAAGGATCTCCAAAGCAGCTCTGGTGCTCATCAAGAGGTAAGCCACCTCTAAGTGCTTTAGCTTAGGCATCGTGTCAGCAATGGCATAAGCCTCGTCATCTTGTGTGACCTTCTCTGCTGTATCCCATGGGTGCATATTCCGGGACAGACCCACTAGCAATTTACAATGCTCTCCAATGGCCAGTAAAGCAGCACCACTAATTTTACTACAGTAGCTCAAATCTAGGAAAGTAATCGTTGAAAGCCTTCCAGCAATCTGTTCAACCACCGAATTACTCATCTCACATCTTGGCAAACGCAATGTCTGAAGGGATCCAGCACTTGCAAAATCAACAGAAAAAAAAAAAAAAAAAGAGAGAGAGATCCTAATCATAAAGAGTCCAGAAGAAATGACCGCCAGTGGAAGCCACCCAGACCATTTATGCCTTAAAGTGGCTGATCGCAAATAGAATCATTGGTAAATTCCAAATGCACAAAGGCAGACAATCAACATTAAAGGTCGGGATGATGCTAATTTTTTCAAACAATACAAATGGCCTCAAAATTAAGTTTAGAAATTGAGAAGGAGAATAGAAAAGAGAATGTCTCAGCTTACTGCTCTGCAATGAATGAGAAAATAGCATCACCATGCACACCGGAGGCACATAACTTGCGAACCAATCCACAGCTTCTTGTGATCAACATTCGAAGCATGCGATCGAGCTGGTCAGGCCGGCGGTCGTCACTCCATTCCTCAAGATCAATCTCCTGCCAACAGAATGGCTCGGCTACTACTCTGCCCCACGATTTGCAAACTCTGGGCACTACTGATAGCTTATCTTGCAGTGAGAGATTGCTAAAGATTAACCCAAGTGCGTCCGGTATGAGATCATCCCAACGGCGGTACTCACTGTCACCATCCATGAAATCTGCTTCACGTAACCTAAACAAGAAAAACAGACAAAGAAATTGATGGTTAGCCCAATTCCTCGGGAATGAAATAGACAATGACAAATCTCAATTCATTAGGTTAAATTCACATGAAAAGGATCTCCCTTGAACGCTTTAGGAGGATTTTTGTGGCAGTTGTGTAGAAGCTAATAATCCGTACAGGTAGTTATGAGAAGCAGAAGAGCATATCGGGTCCATAACTACTTTCCATTAATCAACAGTGAAGTTTTCATCTTTCTAAAATTGCAGGAGTAATTGACAATTATGCAGAGTAAATTTAATCAACCCAAAAATGTAAACTTGAGATTAATTACATGTAACAGGCAGACATAATAGATTAAAACGAAAAAGAAAGATGGGGTTTTCGGCCTTTCAACAAAATGTAACCAAATTTACTCCGATTATAACATAGCAAGGACCAGAACTGGGGGGCGAATCAAAAGAAATTTTAAAAAAAAAAAAAAAAGAAAAAGAAAAGAAAGCAGCGAATCTAGAAAGAAAGAACCCAGCTAATAATCCCAAAAAAAGAAAAAAAAAATCAAAGCCGAAATGGAAGACATAAAGCAAACCCACCACAGATCCATTCGGCTAAAGACATCAGGACAAGTAAAACCCAAATGGAAATATGGAAAAAGGAAGTCAAGAAAGCCAAGAAATTGCATGTACAATAAGGAAACCACCGTTGCCAAAACTTGCCATACACGACAGATGCGGGTACCGAGAAAGCACGAGCCTTCTATAATTCACTCAGCACACCAACTATTCCTGGGTTTAGATCTGTTTTCTCGGTAGCCCAACAACAAAGACAAAGAAAAATAGAAAGAAAACCAAAAAGTTCAAAAGTATATCTTACAGACCCACCTGGAAGAAACGAATGAGTTTACACTCAAACTGGCTTTCTTTTTCCGGGATTTGGATTCTAGGAACAAACTCACCAACTTTTCCCCCCAGAAACGCCGGAAAACATAGAGGAAAGAGAAAAAGAGGGGAAAAAAAGAGAGAGCTCAACCCATCCACCCACCCAACTAAAACTCCACAGCAAGAAGAAATATTGAATGCTAGGACAGAAACAGAAACAGAAACAGAGAAAGTGGGAGAGTTTGAAAAAAAAAAACCCAAACGAAAAGAGTGAAAAGCAAGATAGAAGAGGGCCGGGCCAGGAATTGAAAAAAAAAAAAAAAAAAAAAAAAAAAAAAAAACAAAAAATAAGAAGAGACTGACAAAAGAGAACTCATTTTTATTTCATTTTATTTATTTTGTGTGGTCAAAATCAAAAGCCTCAAGCTCTCTTGGGGCAACAGTTTTTCAATGGAATACATGCCATGGTTCTATACATACCATAAACCAAAAATACAACTTGTATTAATATTTATCCCAGAAATTCGGATGGTATCAGCACTTTGAGCGTTAAAAAATATTCAAAGTCAAAATTGGGAGAGATTTGGGTGCAAAATACCTATAATATAAGAAAATTTAAAGCTTTATTTTTTCATGCATTTTTTTTTTTTTGTCCCCCTTTTTTATAATATCTAAGAAAATAATTAATAATCATTTTCTGTGTAAAAAAAAGTACTTGTATTAGTGTGCACATCATATTAAACGCCACGAGGGTATACAATTTGTTTCCATAATTAATTGTTAATACGTACTTTGTACATCATTTTGTCCTTTCTCATTGCCGTCGGTGCACCAAACAGTAAATAATAGTATTTTTAAAGTTCAAATGTATGAGTGTTGATATAAATTTTTGTAAAAAAAAAAAAAAATATTTTTATTATATAATTTAAAATTTAAATATAATTTAAGATTTGGTTGAGAACAAGTGAATAAATGTTGACGTGTGTGTTGATTGCTAGGATGTGCTTTCCAGAGGGGCACAAAACTTGAGAGCCAGAGAGAGAGACTGAGAGAAAAGTTTCCGATGGGCCATTGTGGAGAGGCCCATGTGGCTTGGATCGGATTCTTAAGGAAAACGTTTGAGTCTTTAACCACAGTGAAGTTTGCGTTTGAACTTTGAAATTGAGATTACAGGTTTCGATGCACTTTAATGTTTTATCTGACTACCGACTTCATTAATAGACAGTTAAAGTAATGACCATCAAGTCTCTGGATAGATTGAAAACTGGAAATGTTAGTGAAGCTGTTATCTCATATTTTATTTTGTATTTTCATTCAAAAATGAAAGATCATTTTTAATGTTGGAATCCATCCAGAAGTTAAACAAATTATTTCATAGATTTCTTGATATATGTATAATTTATTCCTTTTTGATTGTTAAAAGACTCTTAGATTATGAATTATACAAAAAAAAAAAAAAAAAAAAACTATTTTTATTTTCATAAATTTTGCATTCATGCTAATAAATTAAAATTTGAGATTTAATTTAAGTTTTTAATTATTTGTATACAATACACATGAAATCTTTTGGGTCCAAGGAATAATTACCATTATAATGCTAACCATTAAAACTATAAAGCATGACAAGGGCAATTTGAACAGGGCAGGCGGAAGAATCTTCGTGGGTTGCTTCTCATGTTCTGGAGCTGCGGTAACAGGGCCCAGAGTCGGGCGTACTTTTGTCCCGACGGTAAAGCAAATAAAAAGTGACTGCTATTCCACTTGGGTTTCTCTTTTTGGCAAGATTTCCGGGTTAAAACTGAAAAGTGAAAAAAAAGAAAAAAAAGGAAAAAGGAGTTATGCGGTTCAGCCCTCCGCATTCAGTATTCGTTCATACTTTCTTCATCGTCTCAACCTCAATCATTATTTGAGATCCAAAAGGTAAGACAACGCCAACCCTCTCCCCCCCCCCCCCCCCCCCCCCCCCCCCCCCCCCCCCCAAACACAAGTTTTTCCCCGTAATTACAGGTGTCCTGTCCGTCATCCATCTCCCAGACAGCCAGCCGATGACATACATGTTTCCTCTCTCGGGAGCAGACGGCTTCCCATAACTCTTCGGTTTATACCAACTTTTTGAAGTTGGTACTAACAATTTAAAATAATTGACTCGCTTTTGAGGAAACTCACCCCAAAAAACACGATTCACCCACGATAGGGACTCGAGTCCAGCTCATAGCTTGCCCTAAGTTCGGCCCAAAACCCAACAAGCTCTTGATTCTTCCACGACTGAGCCCTATGGCGGGCTCACAGCACGCCCCGAGCTCTCAGCGGCTCCGGTCCTCCACCTTGAACGAGCAGGCTTCAACAAGTCCAATCAACCATCTTATTAACATTAAAACCCCACTAGAGGCCCAAAACAATCTGTAACAAAATAGGTAATTTTAAGTCATTCTCACTCCACATTGAAACCAGAAAATTTTAACAGAAGTCATCTCCCCTCTCTAAATCGTTGACGTACTAATGCTTACGTCAGGAAGCACCTCCGACCCTACTTTTCCTTAAGTTTGCCGGCCCGCAGTCTCCAGCCCAAACTACAGTACAGCTTGATCTCCAATCAAGATCCTCATCATACTCGAAGTGAAGGATGTTAGACTCGAAGGGAAGGATGTTAGTCGAGGCCTCTTCTATCTTATTCACTACAACGGCCTTTTCCCTTGTGGGCAAGGATGGATGAAAAGAACCAATGGAAACAGAGATCCAGCATCAGTACTTGTAGTAAAAGCGAATACAAATAGAAATTATATACGATGGCGGGGTCTTCCACGATTTAAATCGCAGAATGCACCTCGTCTAATCTCCTCTATGTTTAATGGATCAAACACAAACAAAATCGAGACCTCGCTGTTTAGCCCAATTCAAATACAATCGATAGGTTGCTACCTGCTAGAAAAAAGAGCAATGAATAACCTATCTAATCTTACTCGTTCATTTTCCTAGCACTTCCGTTTGCAATCATTTTACACGAAAGATTTTACCTCATGGACGTAAACAGTAGACGAATGATTCTGATTATTGACGCAATAAATATAAATAATGCACATCGTATCAGCATCCTTCCTGTAATGCCTGTTCATCTTACACCAGAGGAAACAGTAAGTGACTAACTCCAAGTTGTTTCCCTTTTAATTAACATTTTTGCCTTCTGACTTCCAAGCACCATCGTATTGGAACCAAGAAAGGTTTCTGGAATCTCAGTCAAATTCAAAGCTTATTATTTTAAAAAAAGAAATCCTATTAATAAAATGCGGTGTAACAGCAGGGGTCGAATAAAATGCAAAAACCATGACAGTGTTGATTTTATTGGCTCCAAATTTCACACAGAAATATTAGCATCATCCTGTTGACCATACAACATAACTGTTAACATGAGACACAAAATTGTACAACGAAAATGCAGGAACTGACCTAAACCTGCATCTGCACGACCAATTATCATGGAAGGTATAAGAAAACAGATATTGGGTGGGTTAGGGGTGGGCGAGGGTTAAGAGGACACATGCATGACAATTTCTTAGGTGAAACCAGGTGGACAATCGATCCTCTTCATTCCTCAGCACATGCTCTTATATAGCTGATAAAAGACACTATCCCCTGGAAGGATGAAAAGAAAAAATAAAATTGAACTGTAAACCCCAATGATGAAACTGCAATAATGAAAGAACAAGCCACTACTGCAAATCCTAAGCCCTTCATAAGAAACAGGAAGCATTTGCAGCAATTCAAGCTAATGGTGCAAATATTGAAAATGATATAATTTTGGTCATTCTAATTGTCATGTGAGTTTCAATATATGAAAAAGTATGTTTATTTTCATCAAAGCAATGAAATAAATATGCAAATAACATTATTGATGAACACAACAACAAAAATCCAAGTAATATTCTTAAAAGCTCCAACAAAAAAAATTCTTCCATTAAAAGCAATTACCATGTTTGACACATGCGTGACTTGGAGCATTCCAAAAGTGTCTACAACAAAGGAAATGGAGAATTCCAATGTGAACACAGTGGTAACAGGCAAAAAAAGGTCCTTGTCATTGCCATCTCCCTCATACAACACAGAAAATATTCATAATATTTTATCATAGTAAATAGATGAATCCAAGAAGGAACAAATAAAAGGACCATTGTAATTCCATTCTTCAGCAAACACAACTAGGAACTTACAATTGGCAGGTAACTGAGTCAAGACCACAGTAAAGTAAAAAATGTAACCCAATTATAAATCTCTATCAGGCAAAAATGAACCTGACAAATATCATTACTACTTCCATCACATGGAATCTTGCTATCACTACACTTAAATAGGTGCGTAAATGTACATCTAGTGTGCAAAGCCAATCACTTCAAACAAGCAGCTAAAAACGCACTAAATTCTCTAGGCTTAAAATATAGGCAACTAGTTTCTAGCCTATGTCACCCAATCTTTGAAGAACACATGAGCATATGGCACTTGGTAACAAGTTGGATTCTTCAACTAATCTTCATTTGATTCCAATTTTTGTTTCAAGTAGTAATTAAAACTCTGACCATCATTAATACATTCAATTTCATCTATGTAATGTGAAGCACCAATCAAACCTTTTTTTTTTTCCCAATTTCAAGGAGATCATGCTGAAAATAAAAGTGAAAAAGAGCACCGAAGGCTAGTTCTAAACCTTGGTAATTCTTTAAAATGAAAATTAAATTACCAAGATTCAATGATATCTGTATCGAAAGGCAACAAAAAAAAAAATATTGCAATAACAGGGCATGTAACCTAACAAAAATCATACCACTTAATGAGCCAGCCGAAGAGAAAATGCTGCATGATTGGCACTTTTTCCAGAACCTCCACCTTGTACATCTTGAGCAACCCATTATTCACCTTATTCCAATTAGGCACCACAGTAATATCATCTAACATCGGTGAATGCTCAGCAAACAGCCCTTTCTTCACCTTCTTAATAAAGGCAATGCATGAGAGATACATAAACTCATGCGAAAAATTCTCCAATATGTCGTCATTGAGAATCGATTTTGGCTTCATATACTTGTGATCAATCAATTGGGATGATCCAAATATAAACGGCAAGAAATGGTAGTCATCGAGCCCCCACACGCCGTGAGAGCCCGCAGGCTCCAGGCAGTAAACCAACTGTAATTTCCTCATCAGCTCAAGGTACTTGACAAATACTCCGGCCACAACGGCGTGATAATCCTCTTCTATAATAACTCCTATCCTCGCCAGGCAGTACAGCCACGCAGCAAAATTGGTCTCATGACCCGTACCGTAATCGATACGGCTCGAATTGCCAAAACTATCAACGAAATAAGGAACAATCTCGACCGTCGAAGCTTTCAGTTCTTCAGGCAAAAATTGGAGCATCAAAGACTCACTATTTTCCACTAAACGCTCATTCCAGGTTCGATAAGCGATGTTACCGTAACGAGCCGCTTGCTCA
Source organism: Rhizophora mangle (assembly GCA_037832345.1). Classification (NCBI taxonomy): domain Eukaryota; kingdom Viridiplantae; phylum Streptophyta; class Magnoliopsida; order Malpighiales; family Rhizophoraceae; genus Rhizophora; species Rhizophora mangle. The sequence goes on from JBAPLJ010001973.1 coordinate 598,007, forward strand.
ACCGGGGGAATTTCCTCGACCCACTGAATTAGGGTTTCGATAATGGACACCATGGTTTTTACAGTCTGCGACTCGTGGCAGGGATCGGAGATTTTGTGGCCGCGGATGCACTCGGAGAGGGCGACGACAAAGCCGAGAAAGTTTTTCCCCGAATCGGAGTCGTGGAAGCGGCGGATGTCGTCCAGAGATTGGATTCTCTTGCAGGGGGCTTGGAAGTTGTAGGGCGGGGAAACGGTGGGGACCTTCCGGGCCTGAGGGACGGGAGCCAGGATTATGGCTTGGGAACTATGGTTGGGAGGGAGGTTAATGGCCGGAGCACGGATCGGACGGTAGACAGGGGGCGGAGAGACTTCAGACCATGAGGCCTGTGGTGGCAAAGGGAACTTACCGAAGGTGGTTGGTCCGCCGCATTTGGCGCAGGTGCCGGCAGAGCACGACGGGGAAGTGCTCGCAAGGGACTTCGGAGAGACATCGTGGTGGTGCTCTTTCGGCTCTTCCATCTCGGTTCGGTGATGCTTCAGAGGACGGAATTTCCACTTTTGGGAGAACTCTAGAGATTTTTGATTTTTGTAGCAGCACAGTTAATAAAAACAAAATAAATCAATGGTATGGACACGTGGAGGGTACCATTTCGTTGAATTGAGTGAAGAATCGTCACCGTCCGCTGGATCTGACTTTCGATTATTCCCCGGTATGTTTCTTGAAGATTTGACCCGAATGCGAGTCTCAGTTGATTTAACAATATATATATATATATATATATATATATATAAAAAAAATTTTAAAAATAAGTTTTTATTAAAATTAAATAAATATATAATTAAAATTATAAAATATACAACAAATAATATTTAATATTTAATAAATTATAATAATATTTACTAATGTTTAGTTACACTTTTTTTTTTGTGTATTTTATTAAACTAATTATACGTTTAATAATTTTAAGTGAAAAAAAATTGTAATTAACGAGATTAAAATATTATTTTTTTATTAAATAAGATCTAGAGTCTAAATATTCTCAAACCAAATTTCATGCCCAAAACCTTTATCCTTCCTGAATATCAATCGCCCTTGAGGTGGACGTAAGCGATATGCTACTGCCCTGGATTTTGAGTTGGAATGAAAATGTAACCTTTATCATTATTATTATTATTATTATTATTATTATTATTTTAAGGTAACCTAACCGAACGATTTTGATACATTTATTTTGTTTTGTGATCGGACAACAAATGCAAATTAATTTATCAAGACATAAAGTTACTTTAAAATAATCCTCCAATCAACAGTCAAATCGCCCTATTTGTTCTAATTTCCTTCAACTAAGATTTCTATTATATCGTTTAGTGTTATTGAGCCAATTTTTCATAGAACACGGATCTTTGATTACCAATCAAAATTGTAGTCAACACAGCAATTTTTTAAAATAACTGACAAGTGTTTACAAATAGCAAGACAATGGGTAATGAAGTAGGATCATTTCTTAGTTTCAAGATGTTAACTTAGTCTAACGTTGTACTAAACAAGAAGAAGAAGAAGAAGCACAAGGGCGGCAGAATCATTTAAGTAAGGAATATATAGTGTTAGATGAACTCAGGAATGTTGAAATAGTGATAGGTATGTGAAGTAAACTATTGTCCTGACGGGATCGACACTATAGACAAATAGACAATATGTGGGTGAGATTGATATTGAAATAAACATTTTGGGTCGCAATTTGCGCCATTTTATTTGCATCTATGGATGAACCATTGAGTAGACTCTACTCTTGGAATTACGTAACTTCAGCAGCCCCATGGCCAAGACCGACAATCATAGGCCTAAGGTTGCCTTTCAATCCAAGATGAAAAACACCATTTACTTGAGAAGTGCAATTCATCAATTTTGGTATCGTAAGCATCTTTCAATTTCTAGAATACTAGTTAGTTCACCAATTCTGAAATTGGAGTGGAGCCATTCAGGTTGATGCTGGCGTGACATTGCAAGAATTA